>JADHKS010000010.1:455812-1183890 GCA_019925295.1 Sporothrix pseudoabietina | reverse complement strand
TTTTATTTACCATTTTTTTTTAATTTAAAATTTTAATTTTTTTTTTTTTTTATTTATCCAATTTCCTGAATAAATAAAAAAAAAAAAAAAAAAAAAAAAAAAAAAAAAAAACCATTAAAGGCGGCTGGGGCAGAGACCCGGATTGTCTAGCGGCTCTGCCTGCCAGACACTCTCCTTCTTTTTATATTTGAATTTTTCCGGAGCCCAATGATCCCCGAAGATATACTTTTCTTCCCTTAGCCGGGGATACAAGTCGCTGCAGTCTTATCACTGGTGGCTCCAAATCCCCAACACCACAGCATTAGTTGGAGGATTACTCCGTACTCTGCTCTCCACTTGCAAATTGTGCATGATACGAGTGTCGAGTGTCCCACCGGTCAGTATCACACACAGGAAAGTGGCTAGTGGATAAGCGGAACGAGAAAGGAAGAATGGTGGCATATGACGTTTGCCCCACTGTTTGCACATCCATCCTCCGAGACGACGCTCTTTTCTTTTTCTTCTTTTTTGATTATATGAAAAAAAAAAAAAACCCCTCTCGCTGGGTCTTGGATCTGGGAAAAGGCGGAGAGACAGACATGGGAATGTGACCTTCCTCCATCACGTCCGCCCGTCCTATCATTTTGCTAATCGCCCTATTCTGCCGGTTTTATTTTATATTATTTTCGTCCCGCGAAGACGCATAGGAGAACCCTGATCCCTCGCCTTGTCGCCGGAGGAGGCATCATCTGTTCTCTACCAAACAGTCATCCCGGGGAAAACCCGTCCTGCAACAAGCAGCACGGAACTTTGCGGCAGGCTGTCTTGAGAATGAGGAGTGGGGGCCAAAACAGCTTGCTTTTGGGCCTATCCTGGCCGCCTTTCGGTCCACCTTGGCTGTTCATGAGGTACGTTTGTGCATGTCAGGCCAACACATCTCGGGTCATGGAGGGTGCGGCAAGCGCTGCATGTAGCTGAGGTGGACAAGGAAAAATAAAACACACGGAAAACGGCAATGGACGAAAAGTGACATCTCCGAGTCCTAGCATTTAGGGCTACATATCTACATACGACATCGGTGACAGGCGAAGAGGGAAAAGAAACGCCCCCTCCTCCGCACTTTCCCATCTATCGGTTTGCTATGCTTTGTTTCCATGCTTGCTTTATGTGCCTTCCAGTCTGTCCGTCCATGCGTACATATACGCATGCACGCGTGCACGTGTGCACGTCAAGACTATTTGGTTGCTATATCGTTTGGCCGTCTTTTCTGCATGATCCTTTCGACCTTCCTTGTTGGGTACCGTTCTACTCTGCAGCACACAAAACTCTCGCTTTGCAAATCACATTTGTGAATTGCAGATGACTACCCGTCTCATCGCCCCTCTTTATGATGCCTGGAAATGTCACGCATGCAATCTCGCGCTGAGATAGCCCGTCGTCGTCGTCCTCCACACCCCCGATGTCCTCCATTGTAGCTGCATCATATAGCACTTGTTGGTGGTGAACAATGGAAGGCATGATGACACGGAAAACGGCCTTTTGAGTCACTAGTAGGCGTGCCAGTTCCAGTGCACTGGTTACAAGCTGCCGTAGTGCTTGATCGCGCGTGTCAGTGCGTTGCACGTCGGTGATAGCATCCAACACCTCGTTGGCACGCCTTACAACATCGTCAATCACGCGCGTTGTCTCAGTCTGCAGGTGTTGGGCACTGTCCTTGCTGACAATATCCAGGGTCAGGGCCCGCCACTGGTTGATCGGCTCGGCCGTCCCGGCTACCGAGTTGAAGAAGTCAGAGTTAGAAAAGAGACCATACCAGTTACCAATAGGAATTAACTTCCACACAAAGAAACAAAGGCTGCTCTATAAAAGGGGAGATAAAAGAAACACTGCTTTTGTACGAAAAAAAAAGGAAAACGCGTGCTAGGAGAGGACGCTGAAGTCATCGGCCAACAGTGCATCACTTACCAAACGGTTTGAGAAACGATTCCACTTCTTCGAGCTGCGCCGCTCGTTCGGGCGGAAGACCAACAAAATAGGCATTGAAGATCAAGTCGACAAGCAGACGTGATACGGCAGATTGAAGTAGGTGCAGCTTGGCGGAATGCCGTAGGTCGTCGTACATGGGTACCAACTGTGCGAGGTCTTCTCGTGCTTTCTTGTTCGCTTTGTCTATATCTGTATTGACAAAGAAGGAGGTGAGACAAGGCGTTTGGTTAGCATCCGCTAACAAACTTTTCAATATGAGACTCCAAGTGGTGTGCAAAACATGGGTCCAAGTACAAATAGCAAGAGAGAAAAATATGAGGGGGAAGACGACAAGAGCCGCATCGTGGCCGACAAAGGAGAGATTAGTTAGAGGGGACTGGGATGAGGCTCTGCTGGTAGAAAAGATAGTGTTTCTGATACAAAAGGAACATTGCAATGGGTGCTGTGATGGATGGTGGCAGCAGCTTGGGCAATAAGGATTGGTTGAACGGGACAAGTGACCAAAGCAACGAATGGAATAATAGAAAAAAAGATATGAGTGATGCGTAGGACGAGGGAAATGTTGTTCGAGACCCCTCAGTGACCACATACCTAGCTTAGAACGGCGAAAGTGCACAATTACCCAATTTTGCAAGCCGTTCGCCAAGCGTGTCATGCCGTCACTAAAAACCTCATCGCTGGCGACTTGGACGCCAGAACGGGTAGATGTGCTGACCCATTCCTTGAGCCCGCGGACCTGTTCTCTGAGTGACCGTGCCTCTTCATCTCGTGCGACAGCGGCGCGCTGCATCTCCTCCCATCCAGCACGCAATTCTGAACGTTCGGCTTCTCGCAGTTCGACCTCGGCGCGCAGGAGCTGGTTTTCGGTGCCAGCCTGGGCGAGCTGCTGTTGTAAGCGGCTGTTCTTTGCCTGCCAAAATGTAGCTGCCTCAGACTCAGCTTTGCTTAGCTTGTCGAGCTCGCGCGTGAATTCCGATTCCATAATATTGAGCTCACGCTCCAGCTGGGCGATGCGCATGTCTTTTTCCTTGACCAGTTGTGCCGATGCAGCAGCGGCATTGATTGATGCGGCCGCCGCTGCCGCGGACGCAGACGATGACGAAGATGCCAAGGAAGAGATGCTATGGTGGCCGTGATGGTGGTGGTGGTGGGTGTGCTGGTTCTGGTGTCGTGTGTGGTGGTTGTGGTGATTGGCCGTGTAAATAAAATGTGCATCCTTGGCACTATTGCCGCTACCGGAGGACGTCATGCTCACACCCCCACCGCTAGCACTTCCTCCACTGCCAGTGCCCATACTTCCGCCTCCGCTACCGTTATTACCACTACCACCGCCACCCGAGCCGGACCCGGACCCACCGCCGCCGCCCCCACTTGAGGTCCCGCTCGGCGGGTCGGGGACGGTCGATGTACTTTGATTACCGGCCCCGAGAGCGACGCGTGGTGGCGGAGCTATTAGAATGCTCGACGAAGCAGCACCGCCCCCACTGCTGTTGTTGCTTTTGTTGGTTGGTGGTGAAGGCGGCCCGCTGCCACCAGTGCCTCGTTGGCCACTCTCGCTGTTACTGTTGTTGCTGCCGCCACCACTTCCTGTCCCTAACGTACCGGAGGCCGCGGCAGCTGTCGCAGCAGACGTTGTCCGCAGAACGTGTGATGAGGAGGCTGCTCCGGCCGCAGACGATCCTGCGGCCCGCCGCTTGCTGCTGCTCCGGCTGGCGCTGGAGCCTACTACAGCACCGGCAGAACCGGCCCCGCCACCACTGGGCTGCTGCGGTGATGATGATGAGGGCGCCACGGCTGCGGGTGGATTTGATGCTCCGGGAAAGGAAGAGAGTGGCTGGTAGCCCGCAGCGCTGTTGTTGGTCACGTCAGAGGTGGAAGAGACAGCTGATGTTGAAGAAGAGGATGAAATTGACGACGACGAGGTGAGTGATGAGGTGGCTGTGGCGGCCGCCGGGGGTGAGTTTAGCGTGCTTCTCTCTCAATCAAACTGTGTGACGAAGACATCCGAGACGGAGTCCGTTTGCGGCTCCCGTTGCGATCGGTGGCGTCAACCGACAGACCAAGGGTTATCTTGTATGAGAGCGGTGTATGGACACACTGGAAGCTGGGGGCACTCAAATAAGTCTTGAATAAGGCCATCCAAGGCTGCTGCCTCACGAATTCATGAGCTGGTCATAAATCGTCGACATCAAAGAGCATGGTCGCTCGTGCCGGGGGTTGTGTGTGTGTGTGTGGGCGGGGTCGGTCCTCTCTCATCAAAAGGCGGAGGATGCGTCAAAGTCGCGGGTTGCTGCAGTATGCCAATTGTCGGCCGTCGATGTATGCTTGTGAGGCTACGTCGTTTCACTGTGCCTTGTGGAGATTTGTAGTATTCGTTGTTGGTATTAGATTGCCTGAAATCATTGAGAGAGGCCACTCAAGGAAGGAGAGATTGAGTGTGTGTCGAGCTGTGAGACAGGGGAGGGGACAGAGTGAGTGAGTGAGAAGGAGAACAAAAGTGGGTCACATCGCGAATGGCAGGCGCGAAAGACATGAGACGGGTCAATTCGTGGGGAAAGGAAAGGCGCGAACGGGGGCCACGGCGGGCAAGGCAGCCACTGGGCGGGTGGACACTTTAGCGCTTGACGGCTTGTCTGTCAACGCAAGAAAAGGAAGGAACGGGGAAATAACAGAGAAAGACAACAAAAGATGCCTAGGCTGACAAGTTGAAAGAAACAAGATAACTGAGAGTGAAAATTATGTGCAGTTCTGACGGTTCTTTCAGCACAACCGGCACTCTCAGAAGATCCAGAGCGAATTGGCAGCCTGGCGCGATGCAACTTGGAACGATCAGATGTATCTTAGTTATCTTCTTTCTGTCTTATCACTTCTTTTTCTAGGGGTACCCTCCCCCCCCCCCCCTCCCCCCTTTTTTTTAATTTTCTTCTTTTCTTTCTATTCTAGTTCAAGCTTTGTTTGATGCTTTACCCAAGAACGAGAGACACTCGATTTTGTTTACTGTTGTGTGAGATCTATTGCTACAATCACCATCCCAGCTGCCAAATTACAAAATATGATCTGGCAGATCTGTTCGTTGCTAGATCATTTTTCAATGTACAGCGTACGTCGTACTCATATATAAGTCTAAATGCTAACCTCAGCCTCGACTGGATATGCTGCATCAACCACGGCGCCGTCGTCGTCCACGGCCGTCGCCTGTGCTCCCATACGGCACAAGGCGACTCTCTGGATGGGCACTTTCTCCATCCACAAAAAATCGTCGTACCGCTCAATGAGCTCACGCGCATCAAATGTTAACTTCGCTCCTCCTCCCCCACCGCCTCCTCCACGGTGGCCGCCTCGACCTCCCCGTCCACCACCGCCGCCCCGTCTCTCCTTGGCGTAAACAGTGTTCACAATCGTTGCGTGCAAAAGCAGTGGCCGCTCGTCAGGGACCATGAGATCTGCAAAGACGGACCGCACACGCTCGCACAGCTCGAGGAGTGGACCGCCTGCTGCTGCGAGACCGCCCGTCTTCTCATCCACGGGCGACGCATAGAGCACGGTCGCCCGCGCTGGTGGTTGCATTGCATGGAGGCCACGAAGGGCCACGGAGATGGGCGCCTTTTTTGTCTTCTCTTCCGCTGTCCCTTCTGGTGGCACTGATGACAAGGACTGGAGCCGAGAAACCGCCTCCTGGAGACGGTCTCCATCAAGGCTCAGCACGCCGAGCGTCAAATGCAAAGTGCCGACTGGCCGTAGAGCCGTGGGCGGCAACGGGCCCCGCCGCACGGTCGTGTTACGGTTGTTGGCACTGCTGGGCCCGCCGCTACCACCGCTCGTCATGGCGACAGACGTAGCTGCCACATCGGCGTGGAACGTCGCCAGGCTGTCGGCGAGTTGTGGCCGGCCAGCCGTCGTTGCCAGCGGGATACATAAAAAGTGCGTCAGCTGAGGCCTCGGCGGTGGTTTTGGTGGCGGCATATTTATTGTGACTGTTGTTTGATGGATTGGACGTTTGTTGAGGACAGAATGCTGGAAATGAACGCCGGTGCTGCTCTTCTTTTTTGCGATGGCCTGCCTTTGATACGATGAGGCTGGTTGTTCGTTTTGCGGGAGAAAGCCCGTCGTATTACTCTGGTGGTTAAAATTTGGCGCTATCTCAGGCACCGACCATTCAAAATCGATCAACTTACAGCGCCAATTAAGCCACACTAAATCCTGGTCGTCCTTCACATGGACTTCAAATGTAATTACTCCCCAAAAATATCAATAAAATTTATGTGTATAGTTTTGTAGCTTTTAAGATTAAATTTTGTGAGAATTCAGTTTTCTTACGTTTGCCTCTTTGTCTAATCATCCTCCATCAGGGCTGCCAGCTCGGCCTCTTCATCGGCCGTCATCAGGCCTCCCTCCTCAGCACCCTTTGATGCATCGTCGTCGACGATGCCAGCCGCTGCCGCTGCACGGTCTTCCTTCTGCAGCTTTACGAGAGCATCCACATCGGCCTTAACCAGTGGCCACGTCCGCACGGTCCCGTCCAGGCTGACACTGCACAGCCGGCGGCCATCGCTAAGTACGGTCAGATCTGTCACTTCGTCATAGTGGCCTGCAATCGACGCGTAGCGAGAGTTGGTTGAGCTGCCAGAGGCATCAGCTGCCCCAGTGCGGTCCCAGTACTGAAGGTCCTCATCGCGGCCGGCTGTGATGACCCAGGCATCTGTCACAGCCACAGCGCGCACGTGGTTGCCGTGGTGGAATGTGCTGCTGCCGCTGCCGAGGGTTTCGCGGTGCTGGAAGCCGTGAAGACGCGACAGACACTTGACTGTGCCGTCGCCGCTGGATGTCCACAGGTTGACGTCTTCACCGTCGTCATCGCCGCCGCTGTAGTTGTAATCCTCAAACACAACCTTGTACACTGTAGTCTCGTGAGCCAGCAGTGTCTTCTTGGGCCGGTTCGCGGTAACGTCCTTGCTGTTTCTGCCGTCCTGTGTATCGTCCTCCGTCACCTGCTCCCAGCCATCTAGCCGCACCCTCCAACGTCGGATGTGTGGGTCGCTGCTCGCGCTCACCAGCCAGATCTCGTCGCGTGTCGTTCCCACCGGGTCGATCGCCAGGTCTTGCACTGCCAGCATGCTCTGCCGGTTTCCCTTGACTGTTGGCCCGCTATCCTGAAGCGTATGAATCCGCTTGGCTGAGGCCACATCCCACACGATAATCTTCTTGTCAGCGCCGCCGCTGATCATTACGTCCTGTTCGCCCAGGCGCCCACACACGACCGCCTTGACAAAGTCAGTGTGGCCACCACCACCGGCACCGCCTGCCAGGCCGTACCGCAGCCCGGCCTGGTGCGTATCACGGTCGAAAGACCATACCGTCTTGTCCCATGAACCCGCAAAGAGTGTCTTGCCGCCAGGCCCACCAAGTGCGAGTGACGTAACAGGCGCTGTCGGGCCACGGTATGCTGTAGCCTTGGCATCGTTGTCGCTCTCATCGAGCACATTGACACGGCGTGCCGAGCCAGCCGATTCAGCAACAAAAACGTGTGCCGCAGAGGTGGGGTCAGCAAGCACAGCCAGCACCTTGGACTTGAGTGCCACAGGGCTGCCATACTTGTTGGCCGACTTGGCCGACCGACGCTCCCTCAGCTCTTGGGCGGCACTTGCATGTTGTTAGCAGGGCATTTTGTTTGTCTTTGTTGACATGTAAATTGTTTGAAGCTGAGCCTCAGTTAACCCCCTTTTCAGGGGGGTCGGTTTGATTTCCAATACTCACTCAGTCTCAAAGAACCGCTGTGGGTCGGCTGTCTGCATTCTGGCGGCGGTGTAAAAGAAGTGCAATCTGTTTTGTTGATTTTGTTCTTTTCTCTTCTCTGTTTCAAGGTCTCGATTGTTCTCTTTTATAGACACTCCCTCATTCGGTTGCCTAGGAAAGTATTTATCTGCCTGTTGTCAGGCAGGAGACAATGGAAGACAACCGAAGAAAGGAGTCGGGCAGGTGCCAGCCGGCCCGGCAGACGGCGGCCTAACATTAACATTCTCTTTTCCCCTGTCGACATTTTTTTTAGGCGGGGCTGCTGCCCATTTTGCCATTTCAGTGTCCCCCCTCCAAAAACGCTAGCGCCAACCACGCTTTCACGGAAAGAGCCCCTCGAGCCCCCAATTAAAGCTGCCATTAACGGCCGACGCGCCTCGACGCGTCTTCCCGCGCGTAATTAGGAAAGAGAGCTTTTGCGCATTGGACGACGACCACTACAACGAAATCGTCCACAACACAACCACCTTTGCCAAATCTGACCACCTGCACTGCCGGTTTGCATTGTGGATGCATCTTCTTCTTGATTGAATCTACATCTGACGAAAAGACTCTCCCAACCTCGACTTTTACTCTCTTTCATCCAATCGCCTCCTCCCTCTTCTACACTCGTTTCGCTCTTTTCGCTCTTTTCGCTCTTTTCGCTCTTTTCGCTCTTTTCGCTCTTTTCTCAGTTCTTCTCGAATCTCTCCATGTCCGCCACGGCGTCGCGCCCGCGGCCACGCCCCGCGCATGGCCTCGGCTGCACTCGCTGTGCCTACACCCCGAGCGGTCGCCAGCTCATCTCTGTCGGCGCCACAAACACTATCCGCATCTACAAGACGGGCTCCGACGGCGAGCCCACCAATGTTGACGACTGCCAAGAGCAGAACGTCAGTGTCGCCGCTACCGACGAGATCTTTGTGGCAGGCTCGGAGGACGGCACCGTCAGCCTCTACTCGCTCGATACCAACTCCTTTGAGAGCTTCTTGCTGCGCACTTCGCTGCCTGTTCGCGACGTTGCTCTTTCGCCAGACGGCCGCTGGTGTGCCGTGGCCAGTGACGAGCTGACCGTTCGTATTGTCCGCGTCGACGACAACACGGTCGTGCGCCACCTGCGCGCCCACAACCGCCCGGCCAAGCACGTCTCCTTTGATCCCAAGGGCCGCACAATTGCCGTGTCTTGTACCGACGGCATCATCTATGTGTACTCGTTGATCGAGACGGAAGAGGACGACGAGGCCGAAAATAGCAATGCCAATAACGCAAAAGGCGACCCTGCTTTGATCCGTAAGATCGACGGCATCATTGGCAGCCTTGACTCGGAAGCCGACGCCTCGGCCAAGGTCGCATGGCACCCCGACGGCCGCGCTTTTGCCGTGCCCACACCCACGCGCGACATCCAGATCATTTCCAAGCACGACTGGGAAAAGCAGCGCGCATTTGCCAATGGCCACGACGGCGAGATCACCGCACTCGCTTGGTCGCCCAACGGTGCTTTGCTGGCATCTGCCGGTAAAGACGGCAAGATTATTCTGTGGGAGACAAAGTCTCTGAGTGTCGTTGGCCGCTACGAGTACAGCGGCGTCCAGGATATTACTTGGCACCCGACCAACAACCTCGTGGCCTTCACCAACGGCGAGGGTGAGGTATATATCTACCCAGACTTTGTCACTGCGCAGTACGCCGTTTTGCTTCGACTGCCCACGCAACCGAGCCCCTTTATTCATGACCCTCTGGGAGAGATCTCCGCCAACGGCCTCGTTCGTCGGCCGCAGCAGCAGCAGCGGCCAGACGGTGGTCGCAAAGACGGTGCCGCTGTGTCCGGCTTGGTCGCCCGAGAGGCAGCTGAGGGCGGCGACGACGAGGATCTCGACAGCTTATTGAACGACGACTTTGATATGATTGACGATGACGATGGATTTGTCGTGGATGACGACGGCGCGGGATACACAACAGGCGCTGCCAATGGCGGCAGCCGCAAACGGCCACACGACGGCGACAACGGTGCCGGTCCAGCTCGAGGCGTGAAACGGGGAGGTGGTGCTGGTGCCGGCGGCCGCGCATTGTGGCAGCCGCAATACCACCAAGCCTTCCAGCCCGGATCGACACCATGGCGTGGCAACCGCAAATATTTATGCCTCAATCTTGTCGGTGTGGTCTGGACTGTTGACCAGGACGCGCACTACACTGTGACTGTCGAGTTCTACGACCGCGAGTTCCAGCGCGACTTCCACTTCACCGATACCTTTTTGTACGACAAGGCCTGTCTCAACGAGCACGGCACCCTCTTTTCGTGCCCGCCGCGCGGATCCGGTGATGGCTCCCGCCCGTCAAACTCGCCTGCTGTGGTCTTCTATCGCCCGCACGAGTCCTGGACACAGCAGCGCCTTGACTGGCGCACAGAGCTTCCTGCCGGTGAATCTATCGTTGCCATGTCGCTGAGCGCATCCTTCGTCACTGTCGTCACCAGCGCCGACTATGTGCGCGTCTACACGCTCTTTGGCGTCCCTTACCGTGTCTATCGCCCAAAGAGCACGCCTGTTGTCACCTGCGCAAGCTGGAAGGACTACGTCTGGACCCTTGGCAACGGGCCCATGGCTCCCGATGGCACTGCCCGCCTGCAGTACACCATTGAGAACGTCCAGCGAGATGAGATTTGCCAGAACGAAGACACGGTGGCCTTGCCTGCCGGTGCTACGGTGCAGTCCGTCTTCTTTTCTGATGAGGGCGATCCGTGTATCTACGACTCGACCGGTACACTGCTGACGCTGCTACACTGGCGGCAACCCTCGCGGGCCTCGTGGGTCCCTCTGCTTGACACGCGGCAAATGGCACGTCTCGCTTCGGGACGCAAGCACGAGACCTATTTCCCCATCGCCGTTGCCGACCGCAAGTTCCACTGTATCATCTTGAAGGGCGGCGACCAGTACCCTTACTTCCCACGGCCGCTACTCTCCGAGTTCGATTTCAGCATCCCTCTCGGTCGCGCGCCCAAGAAGAGCAGTGCAGAGGGCGAGGATGAAGAGGAAAATGCCGACGACGACGCGGCTGCCGGCCGTCTTGAGCACACCTTTGTCTTGCAAGGTATCCACACTGCCCAGCTATCCGACCGCCTCGAGGGCAGCAGCGAAGGCAAGCCTTCGTACGCTCTCAAGACAGCGCTCGCGCGCCTCGAGCTCGAGACCGACAAGACCCTTTTGCAATTGTTGGCCCTCGAGTGCCGTGCCGGTGAAGAGCGTGGCATGCGTGCCCTGGAGCTGGTGCGCCTGATGCGCGACGGTGGCGGCAAAATGGTTGAGGCTGCTGGCAAGGTCGCCGAGCGGTACGGCCGGTCCGTGCTGGGCACGAAGATTCGGGCCCTGGGCGAACGTCGCATGCAAGGGCGGATGGGCCTACTAGATGACGATGAGGAGGAGGAGCTGTAGGAGTAGGCCCGAAGAACCTTCTTTGAAAAAAGAGAAACGGCGGACACCCCAACCTAGGTCGAACGTTGAAGAAGATGAAGTGATTGATCTTCAGACTGAAACAGAAAAAACGAGACGAAAAGACGAACAATATTCTGGACACTTTTCCTACCTCATTCTCGATTGTTTCAGTCTTCTTGTTGTTGGTTTGGCTGTTGGGGGGGGGAGGGGGGGTATTTTTTATGCATGGATTTTCGGTTATGGGAACTTAATGTTGGCGTATTTCTTTTCACGGTTTTTTTGTCTCTTTGTTGGTTTACATCTATGCTGACGGATGGCTACTCATATTGTGTGTGCTATTTTTATTCGTTTTGCTTGTCCTTATCAGCGCCTTGAAATATCAACGGCTTGCCTCGTCCAGCTACCTTACGACTGTTACAATTGCAACCAGGTATTGTTGATCTTCAGATATACGACGTAGACCATCTAGATTCTAGATGACATCGTATTCTACGTCGTACCTACCCAGCAACTGTACCGCCCCTGGTCCTTTTCAAACCCGGACAAGACTCCAGACGTGACCCATCGTTACGGGGGTAAGAGCTGTTTGCCCTGTAACCCCTCCATATGTTCATCCTGCTCTTTTTAACGCGTTCCTGCAATATCAAAGGCTCTAATTTAGGAGCCTCATCGAGACTCTTCCAATTTGCACCCTAATTGTGTATCACTCTGCCGACTTACGCGTTCCCATATATATATATATATATTTGTAAAATAACCCGTTTTTTCTTTTTGATATCCTCCACATGTACGGAAGTGTATATGTGCTCTTTATTGCCCTACAAAAAGCCTCGGGTTGATCTTGTATGATTGAGTGCCGCCTGTTAGTTCCCGGGTTGCTATGGCCTGATGAGAAACAAAGATAGATTGATAGATTGGGTGAGTGCGGGATCGATTATTACTCTGAGATATAGATGCGGAGTGCCACGATGCAGATTGTACACATAAAAGGACACTAAGTCCGTTATAGGGTGACGGCAACAGCTTGACGTAGGCAATCTATTGTCATGTATTACTGGAAAAGCGACGGGATGAAAGAGGGTAATCCGAGAGGGCAATCCGAGAGGGAGCGGTAACGAGGGGCAGGACAAAAAGAAGGCATATAAAACATCACTAAAAAATCAATGCAAATTGATAGGACGTCGTATTTTATTGATCTTATGTCAGATAGTATCTTTCTCGGTTCGAAACTTTCGGGTGTGTTCCTGTCATCGAGGTCGGCGACTACGACATGGAGGAGAATTTCAATCAGCAATGGCAACAACTTCTTGCCGGGTCCTAAATTGCTGCAGTTCAAAAACATGCACGGAGAAGGAAGCATAGTGCTTTGTGGTATTGATTCGGGCACAGTATTGCAAAAGCAACATGCAGAACGAAGGACATGGCGCATTGCCTGCACAAACTACGTCGTATGGAGTGATACCTCTGAGTGGACAAACAATTGTTCGAACTGCATGCATACAGGTCCATGGCCGAGACAGCACGTCCCCCAGCAATATTTGCAGAAGCTGGACAAGAAATACGACGTTCTTGGTGTCGTACTGATGTCGTATTCGCGGTTTACCGTCATGGAGGGCGAAACAGGCTACTCCGTACTAAAATCTCGATGCAGGGGAAAAGCTCTGACCAGGACCGGCTTTTTAATCTTCGTCTCTTTCTTTCTCCTCGATGTTCTATCATCGACAGAGTATTACGTCGTAGAGAAGAATAGAATAAGAAAACTGTCAAAAGAATGTCACTGCGGACTCCGGTAGAGAAGCATAAACAAAACCGGTTTTCGGAGATGTCAAGGGGATACTCCGTACACATGCTAATCAGGACGAATTCGATGGTAGATCAGACAAAGACGCTTCTCATGGGTTCCAGAGAACAAGGTTGGCAGGCGATGAAACACAGGGCTCGGCGCCCGAAAGCCGCGCCCGGAACTGATATTTGACCGCCGATGGAACGACCCAGACTTAGGAAGGTTGCGCTCTTTTGCGGCTCCTTCTGCTTGCGTTTGGTAGCGTTCAGGACATTTTTCTTTGGGATTTCCCAAATGAAGCAGCATCTTACAGCAGTATTGAAGTATGTACTCCGTACTCCGTGCTCCGCATCAAAAGGACAAAGTGTGCCCCTGTGTAGAGAAAGAGCAGGGATGTCTCTCTGTGTGTCTGGTTCTTGCGTAACTTTGACCATCCCCAGCTATGTACTCCGTAGGCCCCCTCCAAATTTGACAGTCGCCGGTTCGCTTTCCCGGGCATGTGCACTCAAAAAGGGTGGCAGGAGCCGGAGGATGGGGTTGCAGCAGGTCTGGCTGTTGCCTGCCTTTCCCTTCTTTACGACATACCGAGACCGAGTGGCTTGGCCAGTGAAAGGTAAAAGGGGGATCTTTCGTTCAAAACTTAGAGACAATGACTTGTAACAATTGTCGGGAGTGCTTACCGTCCACGCCATCATCTGAGGCCTATGGTTACAATGAAACCCTCCCGAGCTGAGGCCAGGCAGGATACATTTAAGGAACTGTGTTGTATTTTTTCCCTGCCGCAGTTGCATATCGTTCGTCATCTTTTTAATGGCCCTGCAAGAATGCGAGCCATTGACAAGTATTTATCTAAGCAACACAGTATTGCATTGTACATATAGATAGTAGTGGTGTGTCAGGTGCGGCGCCGACACGGCGTACGTTCCATACGGTGCAGGCCACCCAGCTGCATGGATAGAGATAGAAAGCAACACGAGTCTATGGTGCTGAGAAAGAACGTCCACAGGCAGATGATTGAAGAAGAAAAATGATTTATTCGCTTCGGCCCATTATCAATTTTTTGTTATATTTTTATCGGGATCGGTGTACCGAAGGCTTTCTACGGCCCACCGACAACGGGCTTCCGAGTAGACACAATTTGGGCATGCGTGAACCAATGTTTACTTGTATATATACACGCAGCATATTTTCAGAATGAGGGACGGGCTTACAAACAGCACACACGCCACGGCAGCCACACAAACCGCAAATCTGGGATCCGGGGTGTTTGTGTGGCCCGGTTGCTGCTGTGTCCTCTTGTGTCTCCCTAACCCTTTCCCGGAACAGTCAAAGAACAGACAGCCACAACTCGGAGATTTAAGTGATATGCGTGGGATGTAAATGGGCCTGATGCAGTATCGTGCTATATGTGCATATTACGCCTATCTGCCGTTTACTAGTTTTTGGGGGGAGGGGGGCATTGTTTCTCTCTACTGCCTTCTATTTCTTTTTCTCTCTTTTTCTTCTTCTCTTGTTTCTGCAACAGCCATAAGAGAACAGATATTTCATAGAATATACATCTATGGCATAGACGGTACTCGGGGAATGAACTGCGTTGCTTGTGGTAGGGGGGACATGGGTGAGGGCTCTTTTCTGCAGATGTACACCTGGTTTTTGGCAGGCAGGGATATATGTACGCTTTCTTGTGTAGTCCGTAGCCTGTGCAATAGTACAACATAATTACCCCACAGGCTGGGACTTGTGTGACTTGTGTCACGCGTGTGATTTATTTCTTCTGTGATTTTTTCTTTTCGTCTGTTGTCTGCAAGCCATGCATTCGGTGTGGGAGTACCGGCGTAAGAAAGGACCGAGAGCCCGTGGGAGGTTAAAGGAATAACTGAGAAAGGCAGGATAGAGGCAGGCAGATCGATGGCCCGCCATCAACAACGGACAATTTCCCGATTTTTGGAGCTTTGCGGAAGAGTTGACAGGGGATGTGGCGTCAAGGCTGCTGTCAGGGCTGGCCATGCCGTATGTTTTCCAGTTTTTTATTTCAGTTTTTTTGTGGCCCCATTCAAAGGGTCTCGCTTTGTCCGAGGGCCGTGTCGCACAGCGCTGTAGGTACGCTCGTCTTGGTGTCCGTTCTGCATGGCTTCTTGGTCCCGTAAACAGAGGTGAAAGAGCACAGGAAGTAATAGGAGAGAACATAGCATAGCGATGTCAACTTTGCAAGTAGCTGTTACTGTATTCTCCTCTCCCGTATATAAAGTGTGGCTTCTGTGGCTTTCCGCTGTTGTTTGGTCCTTCCATTTTGATATCCTTTGCCGAAGTAGATGAACTGTCGCCCGTTCTTTCCTGACTCCAGATACAAAAAGAAACGTGGCTATGGAAACCGCACAGCTGCCTTTCTCGGATAAGCTATGGCAGACAACACGGCAGGATCAAGTCCAATTGTCCTTCCCGTTTTGGAAGGCAGTCGACGCAGCTTTATTCTTACGTTTCTGCGTGGAAGAAACATGTCATGCTACTTGTAAAAAAGAAATAGTACAGTTCGCCTGTAATGTAGACAGTGTATGGCGGTTCTTCGTGGAGCGAAAAAAAAAAGAAACCTCATTTGGTCCAAGTTTGGCTGGACCGGTATCTGTGTTGACGATGCTCTCAGTCCAGACGTAAACATGGTGTATCGCACCTGCCCTAACGACATATTACCCCTTTTGTTATGACGACATCGTGCTCAATCGCTCCTTCTCAAGCAGTATCAAACTGCTCGTAGGCTATATCCCAGCCCTTTTTTCGCCCGCTCTGGCCGTCCTTGCCTTTCTTTATTCCGCCCCTGACTCAAAGGATCACAATGGTGTCGTCGCTCGTCAAAACAAACACATACACAATGCATACACCAGCCTTATCTGCCTACTCAGCCTCTGCCGCCATGTCTCTGTAAGTCCCTTTCCTTTATCCTAGTCAGGGCACGAGACCTAGTCCCTTCATTCCCGGAATCATGCACACGCATTTAACGTTCCGCTCAGACATAGCCGTATCGCCATTTCGATAGCCTTACTCCTACGAAAAAGGTACTGGCCCCAGACTTTCTGGTGCCGTCCGAAAATCTCATCGGATTCTCCAGGTTTAGTCTGCGCCATCGGCCAAGGACAACAGAAGCCTAGGCATCGACTAAGCATCCTGGCATCGACACCCGGACTTCTAGGTACAGGTTTCTATCTGCCACCATTCAGTCCCAGACGCGAAGCGCCATGAGACCGTATGCTCCAGGGTATCCTAAAGCCGACCTGGAATACGACTTCTGGGGTTCAAGTCTGGATGCGCCGGGCTCGCAATGGTGTTCAGACGTTCCCTGCCTCCCTACGTCGAGGGTCATGGCATGGCTCGAGGGTCCAGTTGTATGCCATCGCTCTTCTCTCTCGTTCGTGGGCTATCCACTGACCCACCCATCCACATCCATCCCATCTTTCATTTGCACTGTCATGGCCAATAAAATATCAGTTTGTCTCCCCAAAGCCAGAGCTCGATAGCCACGCGGGCCGACACCGTGCGTTAACCTTCTTCTTCCAGCCCATTTTCCGCAATCAGAAACCACAAGCTCCGTGTAGGCAGTACCAGGCCGCACCAACCCGAGCCGCTCCAGTGCGCTCGCTGCACTCAGTATGTATGTATCTTACGCAAAAAGGCCGCTATCGTGCAGATTGGGCCCACCAAGAACCCCATCTTTGCACAAACTTGCAGCTAGCCTCCAATAGCCAACAACACCATGGCAGCGAGGTAGCTCAGTGAGGAGCTCCAAGATCAAGAAGGACGGAGGAAGAACAAACCATTGTCCACGAGTTGAGAACCAATATATGGGATAGTCCGGGGACAGCCATGACGGCCAGACGGCATCAAAATTGCACAGACGAACCCAATTTCCTCCGTCGTTATAACGATCGCCGCTTTCCCAGCCGGAGAAGATGTTGCGGCAGCCACGTCGATGCTTCTAATATGGTTCTAAAACTCTAAAACACTTCTACTTCGGCTTCGAACGTTGCTTTTTGGGGGTTTTCTGATCCATCTAGTTCTTGCAGCAAGTTCCTCCGGCTCGCAGTACCAGTTGCTTTGGATCTCCAATCCCATTCTTCCATCCCCTGCAGGCACAACTTCAAACAGCCAGTCTCAGTTGCAGGCTGTCTTCATATATTTACGTTCGATGCGGTGCCATTTATTACGGAGGAGCTAGCGCGTTTAGCTGCTCCGGCTCCTCCCCATGCTGGAGATATTTCCCATCTCACCAGCCCTCCCTTTTACCTGCCAGAGCGCTAATATCAGGCTCTCGGTTGCTCCAGTGTATGAAGTATTAGTAGATACTTTCCTCACGAGGCTCTGGATATCATCGCTATCGTGTTATCTGGCCGTGTTGTCGACCCATCAGCGGCACGTTCTATCTGTACTTGTCAGCATCAGTTCACAGCCTTTTCCAGCACGCTTGCTGGCCAATATTGGCCCAACATGCAAAGTGTCATCCATTTGTTATTCAGCCTCTGGGGGAACAAACAAGCATGGAATTTCAGAGACCTTATTGAGTCTCCTGGAACTCGGGCTAGTAAGTGCAGCTCTTTCTTCCCCTCCTTTTCGCCCCTATTTCGCGCGCCTTCTTTTGCAATTCTTTTGTTTCTCTTCGTGCTTTCAACCCCATTCAGCTCTAGCCCGTCTTCGCTACTCCTCTTTCTACCCTCTTTCCCCTTTCCCCTTTCCCCTCTTTGTTTCCTCACCACTCTGCATCTTCTCGCTCCTCAACACTGAAGCTTCCTTTTTCCAGTCTCTCACCTGCAGTTCTCGATGGGAGAACCTTGTTCGTCTATCCCCTCGCTTTGCCGTCCCAGAAACAGGGAACCTTCCAAAACGGGCAGCTTCATTGTTGTCACATTCACCAATCCCACACCCCCTCGCACAACAGCGGGCGTGCGCAAATGAGATATCTGACAAAATCCTCCGCCGCTGATGCAGTAACACATCGTACACAATTTTCTGTTTGTAGCTACAGAGGCCAGGCCGCCAGAGTTCTGGTCAACTGCGGTGCTCCGTACTTGTACAGGTACATTGCTGTGCCGCAAGGCCTCGTCAGATACCTCCACCGCCGCTAGTGCCGCGTCTGTGTTTTGCAATCGAGTTAGCGGGCAGCCCCCTCCAATCCCATTGTCTCTTGCTATGTCTGTGTCTCGCCTCTGTGCCGCAAATGCATGCTATCAGCCATGCTCCCAGCGCGCATCTTCTTGTTAGGTTCGCCGTACGAAGTACTTGCGCTGTCGTGATGCCTGCACGCACTGTACGTGTGCAGGGCGCGGTCTCTTTGGAGCTACGTCGTAATTTACTTGGCTGCGCGCGACATCGCCAACGCACATCGCCAACGCGGGCAATCTTCGCTCAACTGACAGGTGGGCGGGCCGCCGAATGGACACAGACACCACCACCAAAACTAACTCCGTACTGCATCCTCGAACTCATGCACACACAAACACTCGCACGCCGTTACAAGACCGCATTGACACACCCCTCATACAACGGGCCGTACAATTTGCCTCTCACTTATACATACACGAGAAGAACACACGCAGGCAGTGGGCGAAAATCAGCCGCTACATTTGTGCATCACAGCCACGAATCCCATCCCATCAATCGAGCCCCAGACACGACTCTCCCGTTCTTCATCTTCCCTGGCATACGGTATGTTCCCTGTTACGTTTTTTCTGCTCTCTCCGTGGCCCTATCCCCTGCCCGTCCCGCCTCTGCTGTCCGCAAGGGAATGCCTTCTGAATCCTCCACTTAGCCAGGCCTTTCCCTCCCGTTCGTACCTCTGGCTCCCGCATAGTCCTCCAGCTACGTCTATTGAACTCGACTTTCAAGGCATGTCCTGCTTGAACATACAGTGCCAGCAGCAACATCGGAGATGTCTTGGAAATCGCAAACTGCTCGAGCTCATACGGAGTATTTTGTATGCACTGTGCACAGTTGCAGCACAGATACGAGTACTATCTATTGAAACTAGCCCTGCTACGACTAGCTCTGGCCCAGACCCAGCAAGCAAGTTCACAAGAGACCAGTGCGCAAATCCTTCCGAACTCGACCTAAGCCCCTTGTCCATTTCGCATTTTGCTCGTGCTGGTCGCCCGTTTTGCCAGCACTAAAAACAGAGCGGCCGAGAAGGCTAGGACCCAATCCCGCCAGCCCCGACATGGCCTACCGAGGACGCAGTATTACAGCATTACTGTGCAATTGGTACTCCGTATCCTGTGCTCGAGGAGACAAAGTGTCAGTACGAATACGGGTGACAGCACCAGAGGTTCTCGGTTTCGCACTCTCCTAGTCTCTCAGTCTCTCCCTGTCTTTGTCGCGGCGCCGCCCAGACCTCCTCGAATAGCACGGCGCAAGTGGAGTCGTTCTGCACTAGAAATGCGCTAGTGCTTGTTCTGCTGCTTCTTCCCTGTCGAGGACGGAGAGCTTTAGAAGGTCAGACGGCATCTTCTTTTCTTCCTTCTCTACTTTTTTTACCCTTCGTCGCACCTCCATTGATTGCACTAGGTGAAAGTACAGCAACAAGGCCACGGTATGGAGTACCCGCCAATTGTACTCGTTGCCTTTCTGCTTTCTTTCCCTTCCTTTCATCTGTTCTTTTTCTTTATTATCCGTCTTTTTTTCTTTCTTTCCGTCCTCGCATCTCATCTCCCACCCTTTTTCAGTTCCAATGTGCCTTTCCGTCACCAATCAACGCGCACGGTTGTTTCTGAAAAAAGCTTGGGACAGGTCCTTCTTGCGCTTCCAGATCTTAGTCCCCTGTCAGTGTGATTTCCTTTTTGCCAGTTCGTCCTAGGCATTGTGCGCCACCTATTCTGTCTTTTCCCTCCCCCTCGCTCTTTTTCCGTGTATTCATTTTGTCCTATGTTCCGTTCTGTACATATTCTTGGCCGCTTCTTTTCTCTTCCATGTAATCAACGACGTATGGAGTACGTTGCAGAATACTACTTTGCACTACTTCCATTCCATTCCTTTTTTCTTCTTTCCTCCCCTCTCGTGGCTTCTTCTATCCTCTTTCCCCCTTCGATCTGCAATTACCAGGCCAGTTGGTCGTTTATTTCTTGTGTCCATCTTGCTGATCGCCGTTCTTTTCGGGCGACAGGACTCACCGAACGACTCAACTCTCGATCGATTTCGCGGCGCAGTGCTTCGAAAAACGTCAAACCCAAAGTCGATTTCACGAATTTTACGCATTTTACGCATTTTACGCATTTCACACAGTTTACGCATGCTCCAGTTGTCTTACTGCCACCACCTACCTTGCAAACGATTCTCGCTTCTGGCCATAGTCAGTTCCAGTGCCCGGCAATAACAAACGAACACTGCTTGTCAACGTGAATCACTTGCACCGGCCTCAGAGCACGATACTTCTCGCCGCCACCCCTCCCCCCCTTTTTGACGGACAGTATTGGGCTTCGCTCTTTTAGAAAAAGGGGAAGCCGAAGACGACGGCTACAAGAGAGACACGCGAGCAGGCAGACGAAGGTTGGGGAACGAAGATACCGAGACGTTGTGTGTGTGTGTGTGTGTACGTTGTGTTGTGCGCGCGCCGAACCTGCTGGCCAAGCGTGAGGTTGAGCAGCAGACCAGATCTGACACCTTTCCAACTCCAGGAAGCGATGAGGTACGCATGATGATTTTGCGACGGCATCGCAACAAGTCCACCCTTCCCCCCCCCCCCCCCCCCCTTTCCCCTTCTCTTTCCCCCCTCTCTCCTCGCGCTGTCCCGCATCGCCCCTTATCCCCCCTGTCCATGCCATCACCAACGCTACACCGGTAGGCATTCTGTGAGCACACCAGTTAACAAGTCTTGCTTTTCTCGAATTTCTAGGCACCGACCTCTGCGACCTAGCCCACACCTACACCAACGCACGATTGAAGCCTTGATGAGCCAATGGCTTCGCGAACGATTCCTATCATGACACCCACCATCCAGACGTCTGCTCCTTCTCCAGGCGATCCCATGGAGATCACAACCCCGACAAACAGCTCACCGCCACCGCCGCCACCGCGGTCCGAAGGCAAGACTCCCGACCGTGAAGCAAACGGCGCATCTAGTGGAAATTCGGCAACGGCAGCCAATGGCTCCGGTTCCGGCACCCGAGGCTCGGTCTCTCCACCCGAAAGCTCAGAACCAACGCCCACGAAACCAGAGTCCAGCACACATCTTTCGGCACCGTCAGCCGTGGGAGGCGGCTCCGGCTCGCAAATACCGGCAGCAGCTGCACCCGCAGTACATCAACCTAAGATTGTCCAGACTGCTTTCATCCACAAGCTATACAAGTAAGTTGCCCCGTCCCCATCCCCAAGCCGTTGCCTTTCTTGACGCATACCCGGCCGTCTCGCGCTCGGCCTAGGGGTTTTAGCCAATTGCGATTGCTGACCTTGCGCAAAACAGTATGCTCGAGGATCCGAACATTCAACATCTGATATCATGGTCAACTTCTGCCGAAAGCTTTGTCATGTCTCCTTCAAATGACTTCTCCAAAGTACTTGCGTATGTGCTTCTTTGCTTCCCTTCTTCTCGTCAGTTCCTATTTACCCACAAGATTTGCTAATCCCCACAGACAATATTTCAAGCACACCAACATATCATCCTTTGTACGGCAGCTGAACATGTACGGTTTTCACAAAGTCAGCGACGTTTTCGCCAATGGATCCGACTCGACGACACTATGGGAATTCAAGCACGGCAACGGCAACTTCAAACGAGGCGACTTAGTCGGTTTGCGAGAAATCAAACGAAGAGCGTCCCGGCACTCCCTTGTCCATCGTGACTATAATCCCCAAAAGCCGCCTCCATCGTCCCTGCCCGGCACGCCCACAGAAGCCTTGCCGTTGCCAGATGGTTCAGACCCGAGAATGTCGAGCCTTGACCATGCTTTTTACAACATCGAGTCACGGCTACAACGCACTGAGGAGGCCATGCACTTCATGCATGTCAGGCACCATGCGGCCATGGACACCATCAACCGGTTGCTGCAGTTCAACCAAGAGATATCCCGTGTCCTCATGAACATGGTGCCACCTACAGACAGCCACCTCCAGCGGGATGTCATCGCTTTGCAGGGAGAGATCCAACGTCAGGCGGAGGCGGTTCGGAGCCTGGACGATTCACACGAACACCCCTTTTCTAGCAGCAGACCCTACTTTGCCAATGTCGACAATGCACCTGTTTCCCCACGACAGATGCCCCAGGATGACCCGAGACGGTCCAACCTAAGTGTTCCGCAGCAGCGACCACCCAACTTCCATCGCCCGCCAGTTCCCTCAAACCTGTCCATCAGCACTCGGCGACCCTATGGCTCCATCGGTGGTACAACGCAGTCGTCTCCGTCTTCAGTGCGCCCGCAACACCCGCCCCCGCCCCCGCCGCCATCGCAACACCCATTGGCCAATGTCGACCCGTCCCCCAATATGGCACGCCGCCATACATCGGCTGATATTCGTGCCCATGGCTGGCAACCAACGAACGCGCATTACCCTCCCGGAACGGGCGGCCCCCCGCTTCCCCCGACTCACTACCCGCCCTCGCCTAACAGGGCAGGCCCACCCGAAGATCAGCGAATTCGCGAGTCTTTCTCAGCCTACTCGCTTCAGTCGGCCTCGCAGCCCCGTTCCCGCCCGGAAACGCCGCCTCCTACCTTGCCGCCGTTCGCTAACGGTGGCAGCAACCACGGCAATGGCAATGGCCCCGATCTTGGCAACTGGTCGTGGGAATCAGCTAACCGCAGCAATAACAGCCTCAACCTCAAGGATAGCTCGGTGCCGCCTACACGACGTGGCAGCATGGCACACATTCTAAACCCTACCGATACGGCTGAGCGTGAGGACGAAGACGGTAGTCCAAGAGAAGACGAGCGTAAGCGCAAGCGCATGATCTAATGCCGTGCTCGGCCGTGCAGCATGTGTGCCTCCTCATTCGTTGGCACCGTCCCAACACCCTGCGTTTTTTTTTTTGGCCTTTTTTTTCTCGGTTGCATTTTGGACTATATCATCCTTTGCTTTGATGACACGTTTTGGTTCTCTTTTCTCGACAATTCCTGGGTACACGAAACATCGTACATTGATGATTCTCTTTTGGTTTCGTTCATTTTCTGTGTCTTCGCTTTATATTCAGTCGCAGTCTCATGATGGAGGGCCACTCTAATTCCAACATCGCATTTGGGGCCCTTTTTCATGGGATTGGTTGGAGCCTACAAGAAGACTGCTTCGCAGACCAATGGGCTTAAAATAGGGCAAAGGGAGTGGGAGGTCGGGGAACTCGAAGGGGCCGACATGGTTTTGTCGGACTGCATGCATTAACGGCCTTTACGACACTGAGGTATTCGAATTGGAGACGGAACGGCGAATGGCATCCGCGACAACGACGTGACACAAAAAAAACACCCAGAGTTTGGATACAAGCTCCGACAGACCCTCTGACTTATGCTTTCATTTGTTGTACTATTTCTGGTGATGCAAAGGGCCATCACCATATACCCTTGGGGTATTGCCACGCTTCTTTTTTGAGAGGTCCATTTTTGTATAGTGTACTGATTTCATATGTTTTATTATACTGTTTATTAGTTTTATCAACTTACTTGGGACTCGAAAACCTCGTTTTGTTTTGGGAACAAAAAATCTTGACGTACACCACGGCAAACTCAAGCCGTATCTTCGTATTGATCATATGCTGTCAAGGCTTTGGCAACGTTGAGATCTCTAGGCGACGTTGAATCATTGGACATTAGAAGTGCATGGGGAAAACGTGACAAGTTGTTCTTTGTCAAGTTCTCGAATACTGCAGACAGACAAACACGTTGTAGCTTAGTTAGCGCCATTGCTGCCCAGTAATGTATTACCCTTCTATCTCCCCAGCCTCGCCAATCAGTCACAATGATCAATCAAATGAGCCAGGCATTCGCATTGTCTAGTATTGAAGGCGCAGTTCAATCCTTCTATCTGGCTCCATACGATTTTTTGCTCCTACTTTCTATTCGTTTGGCTTTTAAAGAGCTTGAGAGCAGTGTGACCATTGCTACAGGCACTGCTCGGCTCGTTGCTCGTTATTGCGGAAGATCCATTTAGGCCTAGTGGGATGCGGCGGCCACAGCCTCGTGGAAATTTTGGCCCATTTAAACTTTTTTTCAACCTCACTCTGCATTTATCTTTTCCATACACTTGTTATTTACGACCTTTCACGACTTTCACCACGTCTTTTTCCAACCATATCGCAGCATAGATACATAAGCGGCTTTGAATAAACGATATTTTTTTTATAAACGACGCCATTTGCTCTTTTCAAACACCCTACACCACGTACAAAAAAAATATGTCGTCCGTCGTCGCCTCGGGCAAGGCCAGCAGCAAAGCGGCCACGGGCAACCCCAACCCGACGTCGGCCCAATATGCAGCACAACGCGGCTCTGTCGATATGCTTATGCGGATCAAGGACAAAGATGCGCGGCCACCGACGAGCACAGCCAGCAACATCACCCGCGGCGATGCCAGCGCTGCGGCGGCATCGGCTCCCAAGATGAGCTTTCTTGAAGCCGTTCGCGCCCAGCGGCAAGTCCGTGTACAGCAGCTGCGCAATGCACCAAAACCCAATGGGCCTACAGGTAGTGCCCTGGCAGTGGCCTCGGCAGCCTCGGCTGATCCATCCAGCTTCCACAAGGGCAGCAGCGGCGGAGGCTTCTCGGCCCTAGCAACGGGCAGCAGCAGCAGCAAGGCTTCCAAAAGGGCAAAAGCAAAGCCCCAAGCGCAGAGCAATACAGCCTGGGTAGCAGCATTGGCGACGCCGCCGACAGGCACGGGGTCCAACATGGCCACAGCTCCAGCAGCCACAACATCAACAATGGCAACGACCTCGGCAGCAGGCCAGTCGTATACACAAGTTGAAAACGAGCTCGAGGCCGACTTCCAGAAATACAGCCGGGCCAACCCACTTGGCGGTGTCGGGACCTCGCGAGGTGGTGGTGGTGGTAGCAACTCCGAGGGCGACAAGCAGAAGAAGGGCCAACCCCAGAATCAGGGCCAAGGTCAAGGCCAGCAGACGAACGTGCCCATGACGGCATCGGCACGGAACCTCAAGGCACGGCAGCTGATGGTGGCGCCACAGTCTGCATCGCGACGCGAGGACGACAGGATAGCTGCTATGAACCTGAAGAAGAAGCAACAATACAAGAACGGCGGCGACGATAGCAGCGACGAAGATGTCGGGCGGAGTGCGCTCGGCCGCAAGAAGGCACGCAAGGGTTGAAGAAGAGGGCGAAAAGGACTGTCGGCACAGTGTACGACAAAACGAAGAATACAGAACAGTGGTGACTCGGGCATTTGCGAGACCAACCCGTCTACACGTCACCTCAAACACAAGGGGAGCATCTTCAATGCACCCTTGCGGATGGCCCTTTGGCGGATTGGCGGAGAGCAGCACCGAAAAAAAGATACTCCATGCTGCTGGACCGGGAACAGGCCTCGGCTTGGTGTGTCTGGAGCACTCACGAGAAGCAGCCGGATACACTACAACACTTCAATACGTCCAGGCAATACTCAGAACGGACGAGATGATTCACAAGCATATGTGATTGGCATATAGTATATACCCAGCCATAGTTGGCGCTCAAAATATCAACGAAATGAGAGCAAACAGTTTTTTTATCATATATTTTTAGCAACGCACTTTGAATTCGTTACTTCTCTCGTACGTAGCCTGCACGGGGACCACTAACAATTAGCCACTCTACTTCTTCATCCATGCATCGACGGCATCCTTGTACTCAGGCCGCCACCGGGACAGCGGCTCACGGCCTTCGGTGATGTCACCGGCCGACCACAGAATCCGCTTCTTGTCCATGTCTGCCGTCACGTCATTGTCTGGGCAGATGACGTAGAACTTGTTTTCCTTCATTGCCTCCTGCAGGTAGTCGACAACCTGTTCGGGCCACCATGCACCCTCGGGCTTCTTCGGCCGCTGGTCCGGGTCCTCGCCGTGCTGCTTGATGGGATCGTTGCCGCCGAGGCCTGTGAAGGTCCAGCCGGGGACAAGCAGGTGCACACCCGTCTTGGGCTGGTTTGCCTTGTCGTCCTTGGACAAATCATAGGCCAGCTGCTCGGCCAGAGCACGTACTGCTGCCTTGGAAGCGTTGTAGGCCGGGCTCGTGCCGGGCGGGTTGGTGATGCCTTGCTTCGAACCAGTGATGACAATCGAGGTCGTGGTAGCCGTGGTCGCGTCGTTGGCTGTCGAAGCCGTGGACTGCACGACAGGCAGGAGCGTCGCAATGCCGTGAATGACACCCCAGAGGTTGACGTCCAAAATCTTGTGGAACGCGGCGACGTCGGTCCAGGGAGTCTTGCCACCGACACCCGCATTGAGAACGAGCAGGTTGACGCGGCCCTTGAGCGGCCCGTTGCTGTCTTCGACGGCCGACCGCAAGCTCGACCAGTCCTCGAGGTTGGAGACGTCCAGCGTGTGCGTTGTCACCGAGCCCGAGGTGCCGTCCGATCCGTAGAGCTCGCCGGCAAGCTTGGAAGCGTGCTTGGGTGTGGCAGCAAGCGCCGCAGCATCCTTGTCGGCGACGAGGACGTGCATGCCGCTGGCGAGACACTTGGCCGCCAGCGCGAGGCCGATGCCCGAGGCGCCACCGGTGATGACGGCGGTGTTGCGAGGTTGGAATACAGACATTGTAATGGCAGAGAATAGGCCAACAAAGATAAAGAAGCCAATAAAGAGTTGAAAGGTACGAAAAAGATAAAATTGGCAAGAGGCTGGGGTAGGCAGCAGGCTAGCGAGACGATAGTGACGGTTGTGCCTTCTTTATTTACGTATTTGAGGGGCCAGCTTTCAGGTGGAGAAGGTGCCAAACGGGCGGCAATCGTACCTTCCTAGAGCAATGTCCTCCTAAGTGAGGGGTCTCGCGAAGTGCGGAGTGCCGATATGTGATGTCGGTCGGACTTTACAAGCTCTCAGCCGGAGGCGATATGCTGGTGGATTACATTGACGGCGTTTGGTATGTTAGTAGTACTAGTACGCATTGATGACGGGCTAAGGGGACCGACTCCCGCATAATACACAGTATGAACCTGCATGGTTTAGATATGCTAATGGGGCGGCGGTTGTAAACGTGATAAGATAGATAAAACTACATGGTGTTTGAAACAGACTACATGAATTGACAGATAGTAAATGCAAAAGCAGGACAAATTATAGCATGACCAACGACCCGATATCTCAAAGCCAAACAGGAGGAAACACAGAAACAAATCATAGAAGCAGGAAGCAAAACAAAAGCAAGATAGAAATGAAACCGGCCAATACTCCCATCCATCCCTTTCCTTTCCCACATCCTTCCTAGTCCAAGAACGTCGTCCGCTCTTTACCATCAACGCGCTCCTATGCCGTCCGCGGGATCAGCGGCTGCTTGGCCAGGTGCAGATTGACGCTCTCGCGCGCATTTTGCGATGCCCACACACTGCTCTTGCCACCGCGCCGCCAGGCCTCGCCAGACAGGTCGCTGCCGGCGCCACCGCGAACCGACTCGCCCATGATGACATCGAGGTCGCGCTTCTGCGAGCTGAGCCACTGGCGCACGAAGCCGGCTGGGTCGCGCGACAAGCCGCTCAGGAACTCGTGCTTGCTCTTGGACATGCTGACGGCCTGCACCAGCACGGCCAACTGCTCGTCTAGTATGCCAACCTCGCGCAACAGGCCAATGTACTGCGGGCTCTGAACAAACGGCCGCAGCTGCGCGCGCAGTGGGTCTTCGACGGAGACGCGCACATCGTAGATGGTCGGCTCGGGATTGTTGCGGTGGAACTCTTCGTCGACACGGATCGTGTAGGGTAGCTGGATCGGCGACAGCGGGCGGATGTGGGCATTGACATACTCGTGCAACATGGGAATGTAGCCAATGTCGTTGTTGACCAGCTTGCGCAGCAGATCGTCACACCGGAAGTTGCGCTTCTCCTCGTCCTCCTGCAGGTTCTGCAGCCGGATGTACTCGAACAGACCCATGACGGCCTCGGCGCGCGTTGCCTCCTGCATGTCGATGATATCCGACAGGACCTCGTCCAGCTCGAACCGTTCAGGCTCCTCGTAGCGGTACAGGTTGATCACAACGTTGATGTTGTCGTCGCCCGGCCGCTTAAAGGTGAGCTCATCGAACTCGGGCACCGGTGCTGGCGGGATGTTGGGCTGACCCGGTGCAGGTGGCCGCTGCTCGGGGCGCTTCCACTCGACAGGGCGCGGCCCTGCGTCGTCGTCGCCGGTTTGTGCTGCCGCCGCCCGTGACTTTTTCGTGACAAATTCGGCAGTCATGGCGCGGAAGAACTGTGTGAATCGGTACCGTGGCTGCTTGGGCTTCGGGGCAGCAGGGCCGTCCGTCTCCATCGCGTCGCCGCCCTCGTTGCTGTCCTTGGCGGCTTTGCCCTCGTCTGTGTTTGTGTTCTCCCCCTCCTCGTTGTCCTCGTCGTCTTCGTCGTCGTCCAGCAGGCGGCCCTCAATCTTGACGCGGTACGAGGCTTCGGCGTTGGTCGAGAAGTCGAAGCTGTCGACGTTGACACTGGCGTTGCCTGCCTGCCACAGCTGGTTTTCGACCGTGTTGCTGACCCAGATGCGGAGGGTCTTGTATCTCTGTAGGAAGGGGTAAAGAGTTAGCATTGTCTTGTATTGTCTTGTGCTGCAAAAGCTGCTCAAACAGGCCCAACTGTCCATCACCCACCTTTGGTCCGTGACGCTGTACGCTGTCTACAATGTCCAGACGCTTGCGCGTCATTGTCGCGTCCAGCCGCCGCTCAAAGTCGCGCAGGTCGCGGTACCGTTGCACACCATCGCCAACAATCACGCCCTCAACGCCATCCGGCATCGTCTTGTCTGTCGGCTTGCGGCTACGCCGCTTAGCTGCCTCAATGGCATTGTTCTGGACCTGCTGTGCAGCCGCCGCGGCGGCTGCCTGTTGCTGCTGCTGGTGTGCCTGGTGCGGCGGCAGGTGGTGAGGCTGCGGCATCGGAACCGGCGCGCCGCCGTGGTGATGCGCTCCGGGAGCCATGGGCTGGGGATGGTGCGACTGCTGTTGGTGTTGCAGAGGATGGTGAGAAGGCTGTGGTGCCAATTGATGCTGGTGAGGATGGAGTTGGTGTTGCGGTTGTTGCATGGGCATCGGCGCGTGTTGCGGCATGCCGTGGTGGCTTTGGTGATGCGCTACGCCAGCAGGAGCCATCATGGGGGCTAAAGCGAGACCAAAAAAAAGGTTCGGAAAAACGTTAGTGAGGACAAAAAGAAACGGGGGCGTTCTCTGCGTGTCTTGATCGTCTTCTTTTTCTATTTTGATGGGTCCAGGTTCCTTTCGGGCCCCAGTTTCGCGTTGCCTATCGATTTGCACGCCGTTTCCTCTTTCAATGGCCAATTCTTGGCTCTTTTTCTCTTCTTTCTCTCTTTCTTTCTTTTTCTTTCTTTCGCTGCGTCGCTCTTTCTTCTTTGTCCGCCCTCAGTATTCTCGGCAAGGACAACAAGGAAAGCGCATTGTGAAAGAGAACAAAAAAAAACGGGGCGGGTAAGGAAAGGGCGACTCAAAAGCACCAAAAATGACAGAGCACGAGAAAGGAGAGCCAAAAAGAAAAGGCGCGCCGACAGGCCGTGCAGGGCGGCATGCTAAGTTTTCTGGGGCCTTTTCGCGCCTGCCTTGTCCCCTTTTTACGTCGTAGCTTTTGTCCTCCCCAACCTTTCCACAGGTTCCACTCTCCACTACTCCGTATTGTTTTGTGGTCTCAATAGGAAGGAGCGACTGTGTCGCAAGTCGTACGTACCTGGCCCATGGGGCGACCGCTGCGGCGGCATCTGCTGTGGATAGGGACGGTAGCCCGGTTGCATCTTTGTTTGTATGACCCCGAATCAAGATGGGATAGGATGAGGGTATTCTTCGTGATATTCCTTGTGTTTCTTTCTATGTCCTCTGGTAAGTCAGACTGGACTGCGTCCCTCGTGAAGTCGGTCAACCTCGATGGCCTCGCCAAGAAGAAACGGCAAGAGCGATGGGCAATACCTGGAGACCGGAAGGGGGCTCTTAGAGAAGCGGAGAGGCGAAACACTAAAGAGGAAAAAAGGCAATAAAGAGCCTCCAAAGACAACGCGGCAAAGGGCGAGAGCCAACGAGCCTACTGCGACCAAAAGAAAACTCCGTGGCACCTTAACCTTGGCCGGATTCTCCGTAAAAAAAATGGGTGTTCCTGCCCGTTAATTCAGTAGTTCGAGTGGGGTTGCGCCGTGTAGCAGCGCTGGGCTGACGTTGCGTGCGGAAAAGGAAAGAGCAAAGGTCTGCCGATAGATGCGATGCGATTTTGGACCTTTCTTTTTTTTGGCAGTGTTGGGAGGAGAATCGTCAGAGCGGACCGGTCAAGAAAGGGCAGAAAAAAGGGAAACGCGGGACGCGCCCTCCTTCAAGCAAAGCACTGGGCAGGCTGGGGGACAGAAAAAAGCATGGTCCGCACCAGCCGCCTCAGCTGCCTGTCATCTGCGAAAATTAACACGTGCTGGGTGTATGTACCAGTACATATGTTAGTTAGACCTAGACAGCCTCTTTCGCATGTACTCATACATGTAAGACTGCAGTTGAGTTTTGCATCACGTGCACCATCGGACAATCTCACCATCAATAAATATACGTCGTAAACATTGACAGAATGAAAAGAAGAGAGGTAGTATTACAGCTTTACCAGCGCCCGACATCGAGTCGCTTCTAGATTGCGTTCACGGTCGGTGCCGCTGTTCTGCTCGGTTTCCGGCGCCACGCTGCAAGAAAAATGCCGAATTACAAAATGCTATGGAAAGACAGGATGCCATTTTAAGTCCAAAAAGAAGGGTAAAAGACAAAGGGAACAAGATAGTAGAATGAAAGAATGCAAAAGTAGATAATTGAAGTGTGTCGCAGTGGAGTAATGTCAACGATGGAAAACAGAAGAAAAAAGGGGTCCATCTAGAGTGCAAAAAAAAATCATGCCGCGGAGAAGTATTTTGTGTGGTCGTAAAGAAAGATGGAAGGGTCCACGACGACGACCAGACAGCAGTGTAGCGGTTTACTGTATCAGAACTGAGCGCCGAGTCCATTCTTTGATTGCCTCTTGCTGAACCGGTTCCGTTTCCGTTCCGAAATAATCGTGTCGTCGCCGTTGCTCTGGCTGCGTCCTGAGTGGTTCATCCGACCGCCGAGCGTGCTAGCAGGGCTGGACATGGATGAAGACATATCGCCAAACTCCTCGCTACGATATGACGCAAGGATATTTTGCGACTGTGCGAGGTTCTTGGCCCGCTCCAAGGAATCGATCCAGTCCTCCACAGCGGCCATGCCACCGTCAAGAGCGCCCTTAGGCTCTTCAAAAGTATAATGTGTGCCGTTCTGTAGGACTGTCAGCAATTGTACACAAAACCAAGAATCACGAACAGAAAGACCAAGTCAAGAGGAATTCAACTTACGGTATCGACACACCAGATGGGCTGTCCCTTGGCATCGGTCTGAGTCTTCCACACACAGTCTGGGTTCAGAAGCGAGATCTCCTGTTTCGCCTTCTTCTCGTCTCCACCAGCCGGTGCAAAGACAATACGCCCACTGGAAGTGACCATCACCAGCCGCTGTCGCTTCTTTGTTGTGTTGCCGCCAAAGAACCGGGACAGCTTCTTGTGGCCGTCACCCTCAGACTTGCCATGAGGGCTGTTGGGGATCGGCGTCGACACAACCATAAGGTCGCCGAGCTTGAGAATGCGTTCATTCTGCCGTGTCAACACAGGCGACCAGTCAAGATCCAGCTGCGTTGGGGGAGGAAGCTCAGTAATGATCCTCGGAGGCCGTTGCGCGCTGTTGGGCGACATCTGAGATCCCATCCCACCTCCATTACCGCCGGGGCTTGATGCGCTCACTGGTGCGCCTCTCGACGTGGGAATAGACTGAGGCGGAGCGGCCGACCCATTCAGCTGGATAACGTGAGCGTCGTGAGAAGGCGGCACATACGGACGGAGTCTTGGTGCCTTTGTACGCCACAGGTCACGTCCAAACGGCTGGCCATCAAAAAACTCGTGGTTCATGATGTGCTCGATCGTCAACCGGCGAGCGGGCTCCAGAACGAGACACCGCTCTACCAAATCGCGGGCTGCGGGAGGGAATCCAGGCGGAAATTCATAGTCCAAGTTGACAATCTTCTGAAACGTCATATACTCAGAACCCCCCTTGAATGGTGGCCGACCAGCCAAAAGCTGGTAGATGATGCAGCCAAATGCCCACAAGTCGCTCGCCTTACTCGCCGACTTATCCATAAGAAGCTCGGGGCTGACGTATTCAGCTGTGCCCACAAAAGAAGCAGAGCGACCGTCGCCTTGTGCAGTCAGAGAGCCACCCATGCCATTGCCGTCTGCTGATGCTGGGTCTCTTGGATCAGGGAGAAGCTTCGCTGTGCCGAAATCGGTGATCTTGACGTGCATGTTTTCGTCCAAAAGCACATTTTCTGGTTTGAGGTCACGGTGAATGACACCCCGAGAGTGCATGTATCGGATGGCATCGAGAATTTGAGCGCCATAAAACCGTGTGCACTCGACGTCGAATGTGCCCGTTCGCTTCAAAATGCCCAGAAGCTCACCGCCACTACACAGATCCAAAACGTAGTAGAGAGACTGCTCGTCCTGAAAAGTGTAGTACAACCGAACGATACCGGGGTGCTCCGTAAGGCGGTTGAGTGTGTTCTTCTCAATGTTGACGTATTTGACCTTCTTTTCCTTGATAATGTGCTTTTTTTCGAGGACTTTGATGGCGTACTCCTTCAAACTTTGGCGGTCTGTTGCAAGGTAGACGGAGCTATACGATCCCTCACCGAGAATCCGGCCGAAAGAGAAGTCCTGGACACCCTTTTTTACTGTCCTGAACACGGGCTTGCCGGACGCGTCGACTTCCTTTCTGACACTAACAGCTGCTCCACGTTCTTTCCACTCCTCGCTGCTTTTTGACACAGCAGTTTCCATTCCAGGAGGGCCAGGAGGGCCAGGAGGGCCAGGCGGCCCAGGTGGTGCTGCGCCTGATCCTGCAGGGATAGAGACGTAGCCACCTGCCATGCCCTTGGAGCTTCGCCGTGGCGGGAGTGGGCTGCCACCTGACGAGAGGGGAAGGTTCTGCCGTGGCCCATTGTAGGTTCGGTCGGTATGATTCGTTTCCGAAGATGTCTGGGAGGCAATGTAGGATGTAGGGGGGTGTTGAGAGCGCGAGTCGCTTCGTGAAGGTTGGCGATAAGAGGACGAGCGAGTTGGCTCGATGTTTCGTAAAGCGCCATAGCCCGTGGGCGAGTTCGAGGTCGGGTCTGTGATGGCACCAGAGCCAGGGCTGGTGTAGATGGTCGACATGGGCCTCGTTGTGGATGCCTGTCCGACAGATCCTGAGCCCTGCCTGTATGCCGAGTATTGCGTCTGTAGGTATGCGTCGGAGGGTGCTCTTACGGCAGGCTCGGGGGACTGCACGTTGCTGAGGTTTGCCTGCGCAGACTTGAAGAGGGCGGATGCGTCTTCGTGTGGCCTCCTTTGACTAGCGAGTGGACTTGGGCCGCGTGATGGTACCTGTTGCTGAACGGGTAGCGAGGATGCAGAGTGCGATGCCGACTGGGAGATGTAGGTTGCTTGCGGATCGGGGGACGTTTGCAACGGCGGGAATGCTTCCCGGGGTTCTAAATCGGCATCCGCGGTTGGCGATGCCGTGTCATCGGGATTGGCAATGCGCAGGCCACCCAAAGCCTTGGAGAGGCTCAAGTCCCCGTTCATTGCGGCGATTGGTGACGGGTTGGTCCCCTGCTGGTGTAATTGTCGGTTGTGAAATGGTTCGGCCTGGCTGTCAAGGAAGGTGAACGCGGGCAAGAGGTGTTAGATTAGGGTCGTGCACGGTCAAAAGTAAGAAGCCGCATTCGCAGGAACACCCCTGTCCGCAATTGAGCCCGCCGCAATATTAACAACCAAGGACTGGAGGAACCGGGGAGCCAAGAACGAGCTTTGCTCCCATCAGGCGGAGCCCTCTCAATCTTTCCAGTATACTCGATTCGTTCTCGTCGTGTGTCCCCAAACAGTAGTTCGTATCGTCGTGAACTGAAATTATTGAAAACGCAAGGTTTCTGGGCGGCGACTAATTCGAGGAGGGCTGTGCAAAGAGCGGGTTGGATTTTGTTGGCCACAGAGGATGCAGGGTGACGACTGCACTGCGCACCGCCGGCAATGGTGGGCAGGAACTGGAACACGAACGAACGCACAAAAGGGATCAGGAAGGCAGAGGTCGAAGGGGTCGAAGCCAAACAAACGAAAATGTTGTCGAAGTCAGGAGGCACAAGAAAACGAGGGTCGAGTTGTGAGAACGTGGTCTGGTATGTCAAACTGGCTGTGGCGGCGCTGGCATTAGCAAGACGGCCGTGACGTCCAAAGTGCAAAGGGCGGGGAAGGAGGGATAGAAGAAAGGCAAAGGGCGGTGCAGCTGAGGGCCGGCTGCCATCACGACAGTATGCTCGAGAACCCAAACAGAACAGAACGAAGACATGCCAGAGCAAAAATGTTGACAAATACTGGGTGCGAAAAAAGTCCTACCAGTTTGCTACGATGCCCGTCACCGGACCAGCCGCCAGGGGGGCCTTCCACTTGAGGGCGCCGACAAAAGTTGGACGAGGGCGTTTGATTGTTCGGGCGTTGGGTGCAAGGCGCCGGTCAAGCGTGGGCGGCCGGGAAAGGCAAGATGATGCAAAGGCCGTAGAGGCCAAAAAAGGGAGAATGGTGACGCTTGGAGAATGGGAAAGGGGGTGAAAGCAGGACTGGAAACGTCGCTGCTGGGAAGCAGCCCAATTGACAAAATGGCCAGGCCGACTTGGATGAGGAAGGAGCGAAGAGAGGGCCGCAGGTCCAGGCGGCGGAGACGGCAACGCAGAGAGACCTTCCAAGCGGAGAAGTGCCTAGTAATCGGTGCTTTACTGCCACATTTAGAAGCGTAGCGTGATGGTGGTGCAAATGCGCCTGTAGCGCGTGGGAAACCGCTAGCATAACAGGCAGGAACGGTAATTCAGTGCATTCTCTACACAAGAGGGCACTTCGTATTTGCATGCAAGTGCCCTACAATGGGCCGGTTGCGCCTACCTCACTTCCGGTCGGCATCGACTGCATCGACTGCTACTGCATTTCGGCTGTCTTCTGCACAGTATCAGAGCCTTCCTACAAAGTACTTTGGATGCCCTCCTTGCTCTCATTGAGATAGCTTTTTCTGCGCGACAAACAGGATCGACAAGAATACGCGTCGACTAGTATTTCATGCAGTACGAGTATTACGGCGGATTTCTTCTTATGAATAAGGTCGCACCGGACAAGGCCAACTTGCAGGCTACGACCTAGGGAAATTGGGCATTTCCAAGAGGTGAATCCCTGCTGCAAGCTGGCAGGTCCCGCTGCCCCTGTTCTCTCGAAATGGATTTTGACAAGGTCTGTGGGAACGCGATGAGAGCAGGAGAAGCTCGGGCTATCGTTGTTGGCGGCTGGGTGACGAGAGGCTGCAGAGACATCGCCGGAGCCCAGAAACCTCGCTCGGGTCACTACGCCGAACACCACGTCATATGTCTTCGAGGCGTGCCTAGCACCCATGCCGGCCGCGCATATGCACGCGCCGTTATCATTGTGCCTTTTGCTTTCTTTTGCGGCGTGCTCACTCGCCGGTTTGGACTCTGTATCTTGATTTGGACGGAGCTTGTGTCTGCAGCGTTCTCAGCCTCAGCTTTCTTGCGCAGTGGAGAAAAGCGTGGGAAATTGGCTGCTCCATCCACCCAGTTCGATCTGGGATGCTTGGCCTCGTAATATCGGCGCCATACTCCGGCTAGCCAGCACACCAACTCCTGTGACAACATATGTGGGAAGATTTGCTATTATTATCAGTACTTTTGAGTTGGCTTTGTCGTTCCTCGCCTTGCCTCGAGATTGTAGGGCATAGGCTGGTAGGGATCTTTATACAGAGTAAAGGCAAGCAGGAGTATTTCTTATGGCCAAAATGCAACTGCTTCGTTTGCGATATACGTGTACACCTGCACGTGAGCAAGTGCTAACAATCGCTACTATCCTTGTACCTGGCGGGTGATTGCCAGGCTGGGAAGGCACGAGCCTACAACTGGCTGGTCGATCCCGCCTTCCATTCGCATCGACGCTGTGCACACGACGGCGCTCGTAGGGCCAAAGAGCATTGGAAAACAAGCCAAATATGGCAGGAACGAACCTCCCACCATCGCTCCTTCTCTATGAAGTGCCTCGACTGCCTGCAGCTGCTCTCGACATCAAGACGATAAAAGTGTCAAGAACCATGGCCCCAAAAACAAATACAGCCAAGGCTTTTGAGCTTATGTTTTCGTGCACCGGAATCTGAATCTCACTGTGATACATTTCCATCGTTCCCACACACCCAAGAAAAAGGCACACTAAAAGACGCCTGTCATGATTCGCACAAACCCCACAGCCCTCTGCGTCACAATAGAGGATGTCAACAACCTTGTGATTCGACGCAGCCGCGGCTCGTCTTCCGACGAGTCTGAGGTTCAAGTCAACCGCCAGATCAACCAGCAACACATCCTTGGCAGGTCCAAAGATCAATATCCGCACGCAGTTGCACGTCTTGCACAAACCATTGCGTCACCGGTGGCAGCGTCAACCAAGGGTAGTCACTCAGACGCTTCGTCTGCGCAGACACATGTCGGCCAAGAGACAGACGACAGCCACATGGAAGATGCATCACAGGCCCCGCCGCCGGCATTGACGGCAACCCACACTGGCGACGGCAATACCATCCACGCCCGGGCTGGAGACGGGGACGTTGAAATGGGGACACCACAGCAGCACGGCAGAGCAACTGCCCAGACCACGCCCGGCCAAAGAGACTCTCTCTCTTTTCATAACGGACAACCCGGTGACAGTGTCTCGCCTCGGTGGTTATCCCTGCCGCCTCGTAGGCCGCATCCAGCTTGGACCGCTGCCGAGCGGGAGATCGCCACGAGCCCGCTTGCTAATCGAGTTCCTCGCTAGCGACAAGAGGACCGCCAGACTGCAACGGGGGCAGACGCAAACACGAGAAATGCGTCTGCATCTGACGGTGCAGCAGACGACGGTGCAAATAACGCACCAACAATCGGGGTGTCCCGGGCGGCCCGGTATCCTGGATCGTTCACGGCCACGGGCCTGTTTTCGTCGCCTGTCGTGGCAATACAAAGACGGAGGGTCGTGGCTCCAGAGCACCGGGTGAGTCATGAAGTTTGGAAGAAAACTCTGGAAAGACCACTGAATAAACCAAAAGGCTAACTTTAGCTGCTTTGCAGAGGCCTGTTCGTCTCCCTCGAAGCTCGCGATCACTTCATGACGATTTGGAAACAGTTCACCGCCGGGCCGCAAGGGCAATGGCGAGGCACCCTGAGCACTTCGTAGAAAGGGTTCCGGTCGATCGAGATGTAATTCCACCGATGGGACATGACCAACAACACGCAGACTTTGAAATCTACGAAGAGCCTCAACCCGACGATCCTCTTCGACAGATTGACCGGATGAGCCGCCGCCGGTGGGATGACCTCTTGATAGGGCTCACTGGCGACGGCGACGACGATATCGAGCGGGTTTTGGGCGGCATATTATGAATGAGTGAATGGACGCAGAGCGAAAGGATGAAAATGACGTTGGGAGGCTGAGGAGAGGCAATGTTGGGGTGTGTTGAAACTGTTTTCATGTTTTCATTGTCTTTTTTTTTATGCACAATACGAACTCCATGCAGTCTTAAATATGTACTATGTATATCACATAACTCCGTATTTTATGTGACATTGTGTTTTGTACTCCGTACAGGTCGCAAGTTTATTTTATGCAACTGAATAAATTCGTACACAAATTGCAGCACCAAATCTGCCGGGGCTGCCGACACACAGAGCAACTCATACCAGCCAACAAACTCCAGCCACCACACACGGCTGGAGGGGATGTGTACGAAATGGGTCTGGGCGCCGGAGGCTATTTTCAAGGCAACTCTCGCACATTTCGCGTACTCTTTTCGGCCGAGCAGCGCTAGACCGTATCGGAAGACCGCCCTGGGCGTCTCTGCTGCTCTCCTCTTGCCTTGGCAACCGCCCTGCGCAAAAGGCAAAAAGGCACCAAGGGAAATCCGTACCTGGCTCGCCTGGGTACGGAGCATCTTACCTGCACGCCATCCTGTGTGCCGCGGAATGTGTGGCAAAGTGCGCCTATTCTGCTAGTCCATAAGTAGTGGGCGCTGGAAGGGACTGGACCTAGGCTGGGGCCAGAGTGCCGCGCGGGCAAGGAAATCACGCCAGGGCAGCTCCTTCTTCCTTTCCTACTGTGTACTTTGTAGCTGACGGTGTGGTGGGCGGGGACCACTACCAGAGCGTCGCCCGTAGGGATTGATTGCCCATAGCGCAGTACAGTATGCACTACAGTGTTAGCTCAGCCAGTCACTCTTCGCACGGAGCAATACTCTTTGCAAGGTTGTCTCTGCGGAGCACCCGCGCCTTCTCTTCCTCGGTGCTATTCGTGCTCGCATTCTTGCACACCGCGACCTCCTCTCGTCTCCCCCTCAGACGCCTGGTCTGGTCCTATGTGGTGCCAGCCGCGAATCATCACCCAGCATCCTTCTCCGTTCCGCAGAAAGAAGACAAACAAACCAGGCAGACAGCCGCCCCAGAAGTTAGAATAGAGCAGGGCTCGTTTCCATCTCCCTTCCGTCCTTCTGAAGCGCCCCGTCTTTTTCTTTTCGGCTTTCGTCTCTCTCTCTGTCTCCTCTTCGTATACTTTGCTATCCCCCACACCCAACACACCAACATCTCGTCCATCTTATTATGCAGCAAGTCAACATGACAGAGGACCGTCGACATGCCAAATTAGCTGATTGTGTTCCTGGGGCAATCAGTGTAGTATCTTGGCCTCAAGAGACCATCGGCTGTTCTGGGCCCTGCATTATCCAGCCCATTGCGTCCTTTGCTTGCTTACTTGCCCAGCTATACTCCGTACTTTAACTGTTAAAAGACACAACAGTTAGATATAAGAAGGAAAGAGAGAACCCAGTTAGCAGGGTCGTTGCTGCCTTTATTCCTAGGCAACAAGGTCTGCCTTCAAGTTGGCAGTCGATTAGACCAAAGGAACGAATGAGAGAGGAGGCTCAAAACTTCCCCATATGGAAACCGAATAAAGGGCAAGTTAGGAGAAAGACAACAACTGCCACCGTTGGAAGGCTGTCGGAGGCAACGACAGGGCTACACAGAGCCAACCAGCATTGGTGTCTTTGGCCCTTCTTTTTGGCCCTTTCGCTGCTCTGTCTCAGTACCTCACGAGTCTTAGTCACACACGATCGTGTCAATCACTGGTTGTTGTTGTGCGGTCGTGCCTTCCGAGTTTCCTCAAAAATCAGTTAGAGGTAGCGCGAGAAAGTAGCTTTTGACCCGGATTTTGCTAGCGCAGTACCTAGAAGTCACTTTGTTTCCCCAGCCACTCGCATACTAAACTTAAGTACTTAGCCCGTTCCCCCTTAATGGAGCCGCTATTGTTTTTGATCTTTGTTCTTTCTCTCTTCTCGCCCTTCTTGCCTTTTCTCTCTACTGTGTAATTTCTTCTTCTTCTTTATTTCTTTAATTCTTTTATTTCATCTCTACCGACCTTCCTTCGTCCATCTTTCATCTGCAGCTCACCTCTTAGCCACGCTCCCTCTATCCCCATCTCCTTCCTTATTTGACTGTCCTCTGCCCTTCTCTTCTCACATGCACACCCCCGTCTTCCATTCATCGTCCATTGCTTTTTGAGAGAACCAACTCCTCTCACATATTGCCCATAGTTCCTTCCCACACAAAAGTGTCGTCTCTTCCCTCTCTTACACCTCCTCGTTCGTTCGTTCGTTCTTTCTTACTCTTTTACTCAAACTGGATCCTTCATAAAAACTGTTTCCTTCCCACCTCCTACCTCCTATCTTCCACTCCTACTCTTTTCTATTTACTTCTGGTGGTCCCTCTCCTTCTCAACAACCTTGCTCTTTTCCCCTTCACTTTGAACTTTAATCCGTGTCAACCACTCTCCTACCCGATACTCTTTTTCTTTCGTCTCCTTATAACAAATACCTAAAGCCAAAGACTTGCCAACGCCATCTCAATCGCCTTGGCCTTCTCTTCCCAGTCATTATCGACATACACGACCACCGCGAACCATCCACCAACTTTTTGCCTTCACAGCAACACGCCAACGGCCGGTCTCAGCTTCATCCTCTCTTCAGAAGGCTTTTGACGTCCTTGTGTGGCCCAATTAGTGTCTTTTGTACAATCCTCCTAGTGCCGGTTCTGTTTCCCACTTACACTGCTCGCGTGCCTCACAGTTTTCCGTCTTTTCTTTGCTCTTTGCAGCCTCAATCCTCCCTCTTCGTCTCTTTAGTCCCATCTTGCATTCCCCTGCGCTGCTACTTACCTTTACGCCCAGCTTCTTTTGATTTTACCCATTTGCTTTTCTTGAAATTTGTACGGCTCTTTGTAGCTTTCTCTTGCATTCTAAAGCATTGTGTCCGTCACTTGCTACCGCCCACCAAAGTCATCTCAAAGCCATCACCATGTCATCCTTCCACCGCACGTCATCGCCCGTTCTCACTATGGCATCCCAAGCTGCCCACCAGCTACAGTTTGACCGGCCTTTCGCAATGCAGCAATCTTCGCCCTTTGGCAACCCATCTGCATGGTCGCAAAACTTTGGCCAGCACAAGGCAATCGCTCCGCCCCGTGGCCGCAAGCGGTCTCGTGACGAGGCTGCTGTGAACCTGGACTCTCCCGAGAAGGCTCCTCCTGCCGTCGAGCCTGTCAAGGAGGACGAGGACGAGTGGGAGTATGGCCCCGGCATGGTCCTCATCAAGAAGGGCAGCGGCTACGTCCACGAAGCCGGCAACCAATCAGGCACGTGGCTCGAGGAGAAGACCGCCGCGCTGGAGGCTACCAGAAAAGAGGAGGCCCTTCGCGAACAACAACGCCAGGCGCAAGACCGCCCTTCGCTCCGGAGCCACAAGTCATCACGCCTCGACCTTTCGGCCCACATCGCGTCCCAAGAGAGCGCAGCGCGCAGCAACCGCTCTAGCCCCAAGCGTGACCTCCGCGATCACTCGCCCATGACCCCAGACGGCAACTCCTCCACCGCCGGGCCGTCACAGCCCGTCATTGACGATTTCACCTTCCACCTCGGCATTGGCTGGAACCGTCTCAGCGAGGATGAACACATCCAGGCTGCCGCTCGCGGCTGGGCACGCTACATCGAGAACCACTACCCGGTGACAGCACCCAAGATCCTTCTCGAAAGCAAGGGCCTCGAGTCGTACCTGGTGGAAGCTCGCGAGGGCTACTTCCTCTTCGCTGAAAACCTCCGCCAAGGCCGGCTCGTCAGCAGCAACGCCCAGAGCGCTCTTGTCAACCTCAAGTCATCTCCCCCTGCCTTCGACGGCGCGCAGACAATGCTCGCCGCAGGTACGCCTCTGCCCACCGATGCCGCAAATACACCTGTGCTGGCGGCCGCCTCGGCGGCTCCCACTGACGTCGAGATGGACATGGCCTAAATCATCTCCAATCTTTGCGCACAGGCTACTCAATCGGAAGGCATCAATGACGAGATTCCTTTTTTTACCTCTCGTTTTATCATTTTTCGAGTGGTTTTACTCTTTCAAACACGGTTTTTTTATCGGCCATGCAAGCGACCCGGGAACATTGGGGGATGGGCGGTGGCGCAACATTCGACACGGTTTTGGGGGCTTTTCACATTCTCGGGAATTACGGCGTTTATTACTTCGAATACGGTCGGTACTGGACAGATGAGCGGACAACAACAGAAAGAAAAAGCGAAAACGACAAAAAAAAACATCAACAGAAGCGAGAAGGTAACGGTAATCGGGTTTCTTTTTTGTTTTTATTTTTCTTTGCATTTATGGAAAGCTATGGCAGGTATCCAAAAGTTTCCAGAGTCAAATAGAGACTCTGATTTGCTCCAGTTCATGTCGCATTTCGTCTCTTTCTTATTATATTGCTTTATTGCATATTGTACTTATAGCGCGGCTAGCAATTTATTTTTTTTGTTAAAAAATGAAAACAGAGCAAGAGTCGACCCTCCATCGTAAAAGAAAGGCCCTTTTGTTGATTTAATCTGTAACCATCCCTCATGCCAGTAATCTGCACGTCAAGGGGCAATGAATTCGTGGGAAAGCGGCACGAAAGCTGTGCCCTGCTGCTGTGGAAGAGGCACGCGGACAGATCTGAGGCAGAAAAGACCCCCTGCATGGCTCTCATACAACAAGCATTTTCTTCCCAATTGCCCATTAAAACTCACGCCTGATGAAAGAAGAAAACACATGACCAAGGGAACGCACTGTGCGTACTGGAAAGCCGCTTCCAAGCCCCATAAAATGTCGTAGAATATTGCGTGTTACCGTCACCAAGTCACGTCGAGTCTGCTTAATCAGACGTCTCTTACCTGCTCTCACAATTCGCTCCTCCTTCTCTCTCTCCTCTTACTTTCCAACCAGAAGGCGCTTGGACGTTTCTAATGCTCCTCTTTTTCCTCTGGGCCAATCGAGAACGGCAGATGCATGGCCACCCGCGCACCAGAGTCACAGAGCAGATGAAAGCTCATCCAATCAGATCACAAAATGGCCCAAGAAGACCTGGGGGTTCGAGAAGTATTTTGCCATCATCCAGAAAAGGTCTCCAGGGTAGGATCGCTCTTTGCTGAGCAAAAAGGGTTATCTCGACGAGAGGCAAGGGAGCACGGTTTGCTGCGGGTGCGCTCACGCTTCTACCATTCCCGTGAGGTTCTGTTTGTTTCCCTTCTCTCAGTGTGCTAGAGCCTAGCAAGATATGTAGAAACCGTCCTTCGAAGCTGGGCACCAAAAGCAGTCGTATGTCGTACTTTAGTCTTTGACTGTGCTCCTCGCTCACATGTACACAGCCTCACGGCCACCCCTGTCTCTGCAAGAGAGAAGCCACAATTGCCAGGCAGCGTAAGCAGAAAACGTCCACAGTCCGCGGGTCTGTTGGAGAAGTATCGACAGATGTGGCGTACGATTGAACCGAACCCGCGATGAAAAAGACGTGGTGCATTCTGCAATTTGCACCTTCCTTGGTTGCCATTATGGTTTGCCGCCCAGAGGCACTTTCCCGTCAAGTTTTTGCCAAAGAAGGAGGAAACAACCGCAACCAGCCACTCTTTCCCTCCTTGGTCGGTGCGCGCCCGGTCTCTCACTTATCGGCTGCAGGCCGAGTCATAATATGGTCTCCTTCCATCCCTCATAATCGATATCCGTACTTGTCTCTCTAAATGCTGACTCTTTTGCTTTCCAGAGACTGAGGGGCGATGTTTGCTGGTCGGTCCTTCCCTCTCGAGCTTCTTTCTTAGTCTAGATGTGTTCCCCTGTCATCTCGTCCAATCGACAGTCTTCATCTTGTCTCCTCGTTCGCCTCTTGGTCTTCTCGTGCCTATTTTTTTTTTTCTTTTTTCGTTGGCTTTTGGTCGCTCCTCTCCTATCCCGCCTTGCCAACCTACCCCATGCCGCCTATCCATGTGAAAGTCACACTCTCTTTGTCGCCGTGACTCCTTTTCAGGCGCGTCTACCCCTCTTCAAGTTCTCGCTTTTTTTTTTTCCTTTTAGATTTTAAAGTTTTGCTTTCGTCTCTTGTTTTTTTTTTACCATCTTCACTTGTTTCGTTTTGACCTCTATTCGACTCTTCAACCCTGCTTTTTGGCTTGCCCACCTGCCGCAAAACGACCTGCCAACAGCAAGCAAGGCACACGCCCCCCAAATCCCCAGCCAAACGCATGCACGCATGCACGCTGCGGCACCACCAGCATATCCATTCAAAAGGCGGCCTCCCCTCTTCTTGCTGCGAAAAGGCCCCATGCATTTTGCCTTGCCACCGCCTACGACACGATAACCGACTAATTGCTTGTTTATCTTTTTTTCGCGACCTGCTGGAGGTTGGTAGCAAAACGAGTTTCGAAAATTGTTGACCATTTTCTCTCGCATATACCGTCGCCGCCATACTTACTCGGCGGAACCTCTACCAGTTTATTTCTCCTTTCTGACTGCACACGATATACCCGCCCCCCGTGCTGCGATTCCCGCCCACCTCTTTGTCTTCAACAAATCCCTTGAGAAGCACAACGTACGAGGAAGAGCTCTGGCAGCTTACAATACAAAGCCGACAGCTGAATAAACTACACGTCTCGCGCCTTATTACGATCGCGCCCTTCAAGACGGACACAGCTTGCGGGCCTTTTCCCAATCTTCTCCCCTTAGCCTCCGCAGTCGGTCGGCTTCTTGCGCGCCTTGCCTATCCCCATGGTCTCCCAACCGGACCAGCACTTTTACTCCAACTCTCTCGCCATCCGGGGCGCATCGTCTCTCGTCGGTGTCGGTAGTGGCAACGGCCATAGCCACCACAGTCATAGCCACAGCGGCCCGTCACCGCCAACTGCCGCCTCGGTGGCTGGTGGTGGCGAGCGAACATCGTCCACCCGCTCGCGCCGCTACAACCGTAGCCATATCGGAGGCTCGTCGTCTTCCTCCCCGTATGCCCAGCTCAACGAGTTCCCCGTCTTCACCAACACAGGCGATGTCGAGATTGTTGTTCGCGTACGGTCTGGTCATGAGAATCGATACTTGTTACATCGTGACACTCTGGCCCGGTGCTCAGGCTTTTTTGAAGCCAGCACGAGCAAGGAGTGGTCTCGGGCGCAGGTAGTCAGTCGGGGGGATGAGCTGCCTAATGGAGGGGACTCGCGCGCCTTGACAAATGGTGGTGAAGTTGCCCGAGTCGGCGCTGGCGGGAGTAGGAGTGGAAGCGAGAGTGGGAAAGAAACAACCCAAAACACCACTGCTATATCCCCCAGCAGTAGCCAACCCCGTCGGAGATGGAGGTACGAGTTGGATCTGGGAGAGGGCGAACATGACAAACCCATTCTGGTTCAAAAGGATGAAAGCAGCAGCAACCGGACAGCCACATCAGCATCAGACGCCCCTCAGTCCATCTTTGGCGGTGGACCCTCGAATATCAACAATTCGTACTCATATCGCGGCTCTACAAGCAACAGTGGAAACAAGGCAGCACCGACTCACGGCAACCCGAGTTTCTTCCGGTCAGTAGCCAACCTAGCCCTCTCACACTCCTCGTCTCGGCACGGCAGCCACCATGGCAACTACAACGGATACAACACCTCTTCTCCCCTCCTCCCACCACCGACTGCCGATGAGGTCGACCTCCTCCGTGACTACGATAACCTTTTCCGAATCATGTACAACTACCCACCAGTACTGGACGGCGTCAACATCGCGGATGCCTATGTCCAGTGTAAATCCCTATTGGCCGTCGCCGACGAGTACGATGCGCTCGCCTTCGTAGGGCCACGTGTCGACCACCACCTACTGCAGTTCCAAAGCCGCCTTTGGCGCCAAATCGCGAAATACCCTATCAGCTACTTACGTCTAGGCTACATGGCTCGGTCACGCGTGATCTTCCAGGAGGCGCTCGTTCATGTGGTTGGCCAATGGCCAGCAGGCGAACGGAGCCTGCGTGCTGCCCTGCCAGACTCTGTGTTGGATCTCATTGAGGATAAGGTTGACGAACTTGCTGAAGCCGTGTCTCGTGTTGAGGCTCGCCTTTTCCGACTACACCTGACCACTCGCAGTGGTGAGCGTGTCGCCCCATCTACGGCATACGTGGACTGGCTTGCTGTGTCCTTGTTCCGACAGTGGCTTGCGGACAACACAACGCCCCCAACAGGTGGCGATCCCAAGGTTATGATACCAGAGCGGCGGGGCGCAGGCGCCACCGGCGACCGCTATGGCCATCATCGAAACGGGCACCATCGGGGAGGAGGACATTCTCGCCACGACGGCGGCCGGGCTTCGTCGTCCTCATCGTCGTCCTCGGGCTCGGGCCGTCATCAACAAGAGACGGCTTTGACTCTCCATGTGCGCAACCAGCTCGTCCCGGCGCTGTCACCACCGATTTCGTCTCTTGGCCGCACATATCGCATCCTTGGCCTTGCCGCAAGCCCGTCGTATCTTGGCCACGAAGAATGCAAACGGTTTTTGAAACTGTCGCCCGACCTCTACACACGAGACAATCTCCGCCGGTTCGAGAAGCGTATCGACGAGCTCAAGGCCCTGGCCCGCGAGATTGTTCGGCCGCTCATGGGCAGTGGACTGGAGCTGGACGTCGCTGGCGGCAAGTCCAGCAGCGGCAACGGCCACGGGCCTCACGACAACATCACCTACTTCACATGCACTTACTTGAGCGACCGCGATCTACCCTGGCTGGTAGACATGTAAGGTCTCAGTAAACTTGAGATGCGTGTAGTGATTTTGTGTGATGCCCCTGGCACATTGAATGATATCTTGATGCGGTTCGTCATGTTGTTTTTGTCTTTGTTTTTGGCTTTTTATTTCACTTTTGGCTTTTGGTCTTCACGACTTCGAACACGAGATTCCCTATTTGATATGATTTATGCTTGTTGTTGTCGTCTTCCCTTTGGTATTTGGTTTATTATATATAGCGACAAGATCTGGTTCTAGGATACCCGCCGACTCATGCAGACAGAGACATATTTGATTCTTTTTTATTTCTAAACATGTTCTTTTCGTTTGTGACTTGCCGTGGTGGAAACAGTATGTAATCTATACTGTCTAATATAGATTAGAATATTGTTCAACTCCAGTGTATTAAAAAAAAAAAAAAACCCCAACTTGGTCTGAGTTTTTCGAGGAACCTCACCCCCCCCCCCCCCCCCCCCCGCCAAAAAAAAAAAAAACACACAATAAAAAAGGTGACTAAAAGATGAAAGATTATAGGGAAATTTGAAAGAGAAACTAAAAGTTATAATTCATTTGTTTAACTCCAAAGTACCAGAGAGCCCGAATGCAAAAAGAGCAGAGTACCACCAAAACAGCCAAAAAGTACAACGAGGGATTACAGGTCCTCCCTAGTCAGGTCAACGACACTGACCTCACTCTGTCGCCAACTACGGCGACCTCGCGTCGGAGACGGGCTCACATATTCCGCACTCATCTCATCTACAACCTCTTCTCGAAAGAAGCCGGTGGCGCTCGTTCGCGGAACATACCGTGTTCGCTTTGTGGTTGTTTTTGCTTGTTTTACTGTAGATTCATCCCGCGTAGCCTGTGTTTCTACCGACCCGTATTGCTTCGAAAAAATGGCCGGCAAAGGGGAGGACGACAGAGAGGGGTCTTCGTCTGGCCTTGTAGGGGAGATCTGCTTCCTGATTGGGCTGTTTGCTCCCTCGTCGTCAGAAAGAAAGATTGTTGCAGGCGCTTTGCTGGGAGACGACAGAAAACCGAGAATCGACGCCTGCTTCTGGGGACTAGCCTGGGACGACGTCTTCTTGGGCTTTACCCTCGGCCTTGACTGTGGTATTGCCGCTGGTGCATTTTCTTGCGTCTTTGTAGCCGTACTGCTCCGAGGTTGTGATGCCGTAGTCCTCTTTAGTGGCGATGGTGACCACGCGAGGGATGAAAAGCTGACAGCAGGTGGCGGGGAGGAAGGGGCAGGGGACGTTGGGATTTGTATCGGCTCATGTACCGAAGCTGCAAATGGGCTGCTAGATATCAGGTTGATTATGCCCGCGGGACGTTGTGATGCTGGTGGTGGTGAAGCAGGCCGGACAAAATCTCTCTTTTGGGTACTGGTGTTTGAGGTGGTGTTTTTTGTGACACGGGGGAGTTTTTGTGACCCATGAGACCCAGAAACAGCCCATGGGTTGGCAGCCTTCTTTTGTGGTTGTAATCTCGTGGGTTTGGTCCGTGTAGCGGTCGGCGAGGGCTTATCAGTCGTTTTCCTCGAGATCTGCGGCAGGTCATAGTCCCCAAATTCTCGCTGGGTATCGATAATGCCAACGTCGGTGTCGTCGTCAGAGTCAAGACTCTGTAACAGGTCAGGTCTGGATCTGAAAGTAGCTGCCGGGCTAGAAGCTGGTTTTACTGCCTGAGTATTCCCAACAAGTGTACCGTCTCCAGTATTCTTTGTGACGCGAACGAACCGGTCGAGAGATCCGGCTGGCATGTTTGACTTTCCAGCCTTTGCTGTGTCTTTCGGCTTGCGGGCTGTAGTCTTTACTCCGTCGGAAGGTTTTTTCTTGCTGCGTGATGCCTTTTTGTCCCACTCACTAAGTGCTGCCGGTGCGCCGATTTGAACGACTGTGCGTGGCACCCATGTTACGCCCGATACGGTGGGATCGTATGGGGTGCCAGTGGTGAGCTTTCTAGAGCTAGCAACTGTCAACGTCCCTGCCGTATAACCGGGTACGGTCGGGGCCAATGTTTCTGGTGGACCGTTGAATTCATCGTCGCTGTTGAGGGCTAGTCCGTCACGACCAAAAGTAGTTTCTGGATCGTCGAGCTCGCGCTCCAAGTCAAGGCCGACGACGTTGGCAGGAATGAAGGAAACCCGTAGCTCGGGGGTGTCGTCTGTGCTCGCATGTGCACGTTGTCGTGAGATTCCCTCTACGAGCGACGGCAGTAGATCTCGATCCATTACGCCGGTATCGATGTCGATATCCTCGTCAACATCCTCCTTCCCGCTATCCGACGACCACTTAAGGAGCAGCATACGCGTCAATAGGCCTGGGGCAAGAACGCGAATGAATTTGATGGCACCGCCTCGGTTCGTCCAGTCAAAGGTCTCTGCCACAAAGTCGCGAAGAGCGAGAATATCGACAGGCTTGGGTTTCATGCCTTCAGTAGCCCGTAGCATGGCTGATTTCGGGGCAGATTCCACGGCCGAGTCTAGCTCTGCCCGTAGACGTTCAACCGCATCGGCCGGTGAAACGACTGGGTGCGTGTAGTACCGTAGGATATCGAGGTTGGGAAAGTCCTCCGGGATTACAAGTTTGTGGTGGCATGTGCGGAAAAACTTGCTCTCGTTTGTGCGTAGTTCGTGCTGTAGATTGGAGCGCCACTGCGTCAGCGCCGCTGTGTCTGAACGCTTGATCCGGCACAATGTCCGTCCGTAGCCTGCCTTAGCCGCCTCACACGCCAGCTTGACACCGCATCCAGGAACACCCTCAGGGAGGTAGTCGCCGCCACTCATAAGCGCGACCAGGACCATCCCTTCGCGATCAAGACCGGTCTCGTTCGTCTTCAGGATCGACTCTGGTGCTATCGATGTTGCTGCTGCGGCTTCTGTCTCGTACATGGTGATATGCGTCACTGTTGCTGTAGAGCTGCCTTTGCCAGATGAAGTAGTTGTGGCGGCTGACCAGTTGCGAAGAGTTCGCGTGCACCCAAACATGAGTGTGTCGACATCTTCACTAAGGACAGCGTCTACGACGCCGCGTTGCTGCAATAGGGCACATTCGGCCTCAGCTTCACCGGGCGCTTCGTGGACATAGAAGCCAAACATGCGAATCATACGCTTCGCCATGGACGAGGCAACCATATCGCCGGGACCGGCGGAGCGTTTGTTGCGTTTGAAAAGCGGTTTGTTCAGGCCATCGAAGACAAAGACGGGCTGTACTGGCATACCCAGAAGTCGCACAAGGCGGTAAAAAAGAGTACGGATAGCCGGATTAGAGCCCCCTGAGGTTGTTAGTACAGAGCATAGATGAAGGATACGTTCAAGTGAGATTGCATCAAAACCCACCCCTTGCGACTTGGACCTGGAATTGCCAAATAGAAATGTCAATAGCCAGACGCAGCGGCCGTCCGCGTTTCTCAAGACTGTCCACAGCCAGCCGCAAAAAGGCAACGCGGGCGCCGGCACCAATCTCCTTGTAGATCCCTTTGATGCCCATTGCGCCCGATGTTGTCGTGGATTGGACGATATGAAGTCAATGGCCGTGAAAACAGGGACAAAGCACACATGGACGGCTAATGCTGAGCCTCGAAAATGGGTGCAAAATGGATGAAAAATGGACGAAAAATGGGTAAAAACGATTAAACAATATCGATAATCAATTCTGCATCCATTTTGGTGATGAATTGATACGCGGCGAGTGGATAAGGACTGCGAATAGTGTTATGTCGTCGTTGAGTCGTGAAGGATGGCATGAGTTGGAGATTGAAGCCAGGTGACGCTGGCCGTAGTTGCCTCATTTGTTGACACCATTACTACTTTGGGACGAATTGTGGCGTTCCTACGGGGACGGTGCTGAGCGCCACAGAGGGGCCTTTCTGGCGCGTTTTTGTGAACGGTTCATAGGCAGGCGGGCGGGTTTTTGAGCGTTCCTCCAGGGGTTCCAGGGTGCTCTTTCCCCAATTTGCCAACGCGTTCCAGGCAATCTTTCTGCCAAAGGCGGTAAGTACTCTCCTGAGCTCCTCCCGTAACGTCAACGAAGCGACAGCTTCACGGCACACAACTGCGAACAACAAGGCTTTTTTGCCTAGATGTTCATTTTCGGCGCACATATCCTCCTAAACTGATTGGCAGAAAGCCAATCCGCAGCCATTCTAGTCGAGGGACGCAAAATTCAGCTCGGGCATGGCGTCCAACGCCAGCCCTTCTCTACCGCATCGGACGGTCTCGACAATTCGGACGAGCGTCAGCGCTGGAAGCAGTGTTGGGAGCTCTGGCGCAGCTGCGGCTAGCTATAGAGCAGGTGGTCAAGCTGCGCCGGCGACGCCTGGTGGGGGGCCGCACACCCCTGTGCGCACAACTCCCTCGGCATTCTCGTCGCCCTCCACATTGCGCGCCGAGGAGGAGACGATCGTGATCGAGGTGGGCGCACGGTATCTGCGCATTGGACTGGCAGGCGATGTTGTCTGCCGAGGAACTGTGGCTTTTGGGCCTGACCAGCAGCGCCGTGTGGGCGATCTGCGGGTATGGCAGGAGGACTACCACCACGACTGGCGGCGAGCCGGCGAAGACGGGGCTGGGCGGACCTGGGACACGGCTTACGAGCTGTGGCAGATGGACGTGCGCAATATTGATGCGGGCTTGATATCGGACAAGCTGGAACGGGCATTACGAGAGGCCTTTACGAAGTCTGTCAAAGTTCCCTGCATCCTCACTCTACACAATATTATGTGGATCTATGCTGACACTTTTGCTAGGTACCTACTTATCGACTCGCGGCCAAGACGCATGGTAGCAGTACTACCGCCACATATCCCCCACCCCCTTCTGTCTACGACATTGGACACCATATTTGACCGCTTCCAAAGTCCGAGTGTGTCGCTGTTGTCAGCACCAGTAGCTGCAGCTGTGGCTGCTGGTCTTCGCAGCGCACTTGTTGTCGACCTTGGCTGGGCCGAGACCGTGGTGACGAGCGTGTATGAGTACCGAGAGGTATCGTCTTCGAGATCGGTGCGCGCCGGACGCCTGCTGATCCAAAATGTGCACGACGTTTTGGCGTCCCTGATCTCGCCAGATTACGAAGAGAAAGACACAAAGGGAACACCGGTGGTTACATCTGCCAGCGCACGTGCGAATCGGGAGCATCTTTTGAGCTTTGGTGAGTGCGAGGATGTTTCTGCGCGCCTGGTGTGGTGCCGGCAAACAGAAAACGGTCCGAGCAAGGACAATGCACGACCGGCAGCTGCCACACAGCTTGCGGAAGGCGGTCTGGCGACAGTCGCCGAAACCGACGAAACAGAGGAGGAAGGGCACTCGACGCGGCCTGGGACTGGCTCCTCACGCGCCAACGGCTCTCGCACGACAAGTGTGCCCCTCCAGTCGTGCATACCGCCCAAGACTCTGAGCTTGTCTTTTGACCAGCTGGCCGAACCCTGCGAGACGACCTTTTTCGGCGGCACTGGCGAAGGCCTCGATATACCCGCTAGCTGGGACGATGAGGAGCTCCCGATCCCGCTCCTCATATTCCGCCACTTGCTGCACCTGCCTGTCGATGTACGCGCGGTGTGCATGGCACGCATCATCTTTGTGGGTGGCTGCACGGGTGTTTTGGGCTTGCGTGGCCGCATATTTGATGAAGTTGCACGTCTGGTGGCCGAGCAAGGGTGGGATGGTGTTCGTGGAAAGGGTTTTGAAAAGTACAAAGCCAATGCGAGGTTACAGCAGAAGAGAAAGAAAACGAGCACGCATGGTGAGAGTCCAATTTCCCCGACCTCATCTGCCGACTCGGGCGAATCGGCAGACGGTGTTTGGCACGATGCGGCCAACGCGCAGCCTGAGCGCGACCCGGTCGAAGAGGAACTTAGAAAGACACGCACACGCAGCGACAGTACAGCGCCCGCTATTCCGGGAGGACAGCCGCAGCAGCAGGGCCATGTCAATGGACAGATGCGGGCGGCCGAGACGCTGGGCGCCTGGAGCGGTGCCAGCCTGTTGGCTCAGCTGCGCGTGCCTGCACTGGCCGTCGTTGACAAGGAACAGTGGGCGCAGCAGGGCGGCGTCTTGGGTGCGGTGCGGCCGAGCGATGTCGACGCGAAGCAGCAGATGCAGCGGCAGAGCATGGGCCACGGCGGTTTGTTGCGTAGCGTGGTAGGTGGTGGATCGGGAGGTGCATCCGGGTCTGGTGCTGCCAGCTGGACGCTGGGATCCTGGGGTGTTGTGTGAAGGAAACCATACGTAGGAAAACAGAGACAGAGCAAATTATATACCCAAGAAATACTACGATTTTGCATGCACATGAGGCCATATCTATAAAAAGCGTTTTATTTTATTTTATTTTTTATTCATTCAATTCTGGCCTCTCATATTGGGAACAGTGGGCGATACGGTATTGCTAACAGGGAAAATATTGAAAAAGAAAAGACAAAGGTGGGTACTATACAACACTCGAGAGGAGTAGATTTGGTGCAGGGAAGAGAAAAATAAGAAAGGAAGATCAAAGTGAACGCCAACCCCGATGCAAGTAATTATCCACCGTTTTCTTCTCAAAATAAACTAGACAATGTCCTCCCGTTTTGTTGCTTTTGAAGTTCTTAATAGTCACGCAACGTCCCGACCAGGCTGTCTAGGCGCATCACTTGGCCCATCAGCTTCTGCTCGATCTCGACGTACGACTGGTATTTGTCAAAGTACTTCTTCTCAAGCGCCTCCTTCTCGCGGCCCTTGACGTCAGGACGCTGCACAAACGCCAGCACTTCCTTATTCTCGCGGCGGTGCACGTCGCGGATGCGCAGGCAGCGCACCATGGCCTTGTAGGCGTTGTCGAGTAGGGTGTCAAGCGATCGCGGGGTATCACAGAACCACAAAAAGAGTGTTCGGCTGGCGGACCGGTTGTTGTCGCGTGGGACTTCTTGCATGTCAACAAAGCCGTGCATCTGCATCTCAAGCATCTTATTTTGGACATCGCTCTTCTTCATCAGTGCCATTGTCGGCAGCGTCTTCTCGTCGAGCTTGCCCTTGTCACGCAGGATGCGGGCAAGGCGCAGGCCCTGGCGGCCGACCTTGCGCTCAATGGCGTTGTCGAGCTCGGACTCGCGCAGTCGTTTAAACAGCGGTTCAAAGTCGACGGTCCACATGCCGCGGTCGCAGTGGCGCACAAACTTGTACTTGTTGTCGCACAAAAGGAGGAGATGCTGGCGCATTTGCTGCATACGCAATTCTTCGGAGGGTGGTGAGGGGCCTGCTGCGCTGTCGTCAAACTTTACACCCTTGGAACCGCCTACTGGCTTGGAGTTTGCCGATCCATTTCCGTTAGGCGTGTGGCTGCCGTTTAATGCTGGCGTGGAAGCCTGTTGAAGAGGAGCTGCTGGAGGTGGGTAGATCTCGCCTTCAGAGTCGTAATCCTCGTCGTCTAGGTCAAAGTCTTCCTCCTCGCCGCCTTCGTCGCCAATCACAATCGCTTCAACCTTCGCGTGGCGTTCTAATCGCTCTGCAGTTGGGACGTCGATCTCGTCAGCCGAGGCCTTGCCGATGCCAGTGAAAACGTCGAGGTCTGGGCTGAGATTATCATAAATATCTGTCGTGTTCACAGCCCGCGCGCGGTAGAACTCGCCGCCCGCAATGTCGACAAGTGGATCGGCGCGGCAGCGCGTGATCGTCTCGGTCAGCTGGCGCAAAAGCGTGCCATAGACCTGGGCGGTCGTCTCGCCGACAGCAGCTGCAGCTGCCTGCACGAGGCGGTGGTTGCGCAGCTCAACAGCACACTTTTCGTGGTTGACGCGGAGAATAATTTTAGGCTGTAGGTCGCCTTGTTAGCAAAGGAATATACAGAGTGAAAAGAAAAGCAACCGTGAACTGTGAACTGTGTGGGCTGACATACATCCAACGGGGGGTCTCTCTCGTCGCTGTGGAAGCCGTTGCTCTTGTCGCCATTGAGAAGCTTCCGGAGTTTCTGGCGGCCACCGCCGTTCGTCTGAAGGGTGCGTTTGAGCTTGCGAGGCTCGTCACGCAGGCTGTAGAGCTCTTCAGACACCCGGGTCTCGTACTCTTCCTTTTTCTTGAGACCACGGACACCGTCGGAGAAATATTTCGCCCTAATCATCTCTCGGGTTTCGAGCTGGCGGTCGGGGAAGCTCTTGAACGATGCCGTGCTGACCACCTCGAGCACCTCGGCATGGATGAGCCGGCAAAGGACCGAGTTGAGGTGCTCGAGTGAGCGAATTGCTGCAGGTTCTCGTGAGTGTGGGGTGCCGCCATTTGTGTGACCTTTAGCATAGTTTCCGTTCTTTCCGTTCGTGTGGCCGTTCGTGCCATTTGTTGTGCCATTTGCACCGTTAACACCGTTTTTGGTCGCGTCTGCTTTGTCGATCTGGGCCTTGTAGGCCTCTTTGAGATCGGCAATGCGCGTGTGGCCCAGAGCAAACATGCTCTGCATCACATCGCGAGCGTCGGCGCCGTAGAGCGACTCGATCATCTCGAGCACCTTGCCCGACCGCAGCAGGTTGTAGGCGGCTGAGGGGTTGGCATCGTAGACGGTCGTGCTATCTGGGCCGCTGACATAGAAAAAGAGAAGGTCGTATTGGAGGAGGACGGCGAGGCCGTGACGGAGTTGCTTCGGTGTAAGTGACGTGTATTGCGCGAGCTGTGCTAGGCCGGCCCTTCCTCTGTTCAGCAGCGCCGCGAAGATGCGCTGGAGGGTGTTAGTGGTATTGGCTCGAGGAAGTCGATAACATACAAAGACGGGGTGAAGGCAAACATACCGACGGCAGCTCCCCATAGATATCATCAATGACCAGGGTGCAGAGCTCCGCAAGATTCTTCGTCTGTCGCAGATCTGATGTTAGCAAGCGATTCATTCTGTCACTGGCTGCCCCAGGCTGCCTTCTGTGCATGTGTTTGATGCTTGTATGTTGATAGGACAAAACTCCCAGCCGCACAGCATCACATCACGAAAACCAAAAAACAGATGCAGCGACTGCAGCAAACCGCAGCAAATTCCGGGAAGTGACTCACCACCAACAACATAGCGAAAGGCGTAAAAGGTTGAAATCGGGTCTGCCAGGAGGATTTGGCGTCTAGAGATCCTCTCACTATCTCTAGAGCTGCCACAGATGCTACCGCAAAAACATTGAGAGGGGATGGTGGATTGGAAGAGAGAACGAAAAAAAAGAAGATCTAGGGAAGGCTCTACGTAGAAACTTTTTTGGCATGAACTTAAATGGAGTTAGCTGCATTTGAGACCTCCCATTGGAGAGGGAAAGTGGGCACTGGAGTTTTAGTGGATATTTCCGTTTTCTCGCCTGCCTTTTTACTGCAAGGTGCTATGTAGACACGCAGCCCAAGAGACCTGGGTCGCTCTTGCTGCAGGTAATTGTCAATGCATCGAATGCACACAGTAGGCGGCTGGGGTGGTTCAATGGCTCAAATGGGTGGGCGACGAGTCTGTTAGCGGGGTTGGCCACGGTGCGGCAGAATACAACTGAGGGGACGAGACAAACGAGGCAGGTGCTGGATACGTCGTACTCGCGCGGGCCTTACTACTGTCACCTGGCGCCAGCCTCCTGCGGACTGAACAGCTGGCAAGATGTCCCCGCTAGACCGGCCACCAGCTGGCACAGCCCCAGTTATTCCTTGTCCCAGGCCGAAAATTGCTCGGAACCGTCGTTGGGCCGTTCCTTCCCTTGCGCGAAATGAAATAACCTGCTGGCAATTGGATGACATTTCCGTCCACTGGGAAAGAGCGTCTGGGAGAAAAAAAATAGCACCAGCTGCTCCGTTCCTTTGCCTGCAAGTCACCTCATTGCCTCATTTGCACCTTTTTGCAACCTCGTCGCATAACAATACGCAAACAACCACAACCGCTCCCCGTCAATTGAGGTTCCCCACCACCTCGTCGACTCTCTCGAATCTCGAATCTCCTTTTTTCTTGTTTCGTCGTCGTCCATCCTACACAATGATCTCGAGATCGGCCGTCTCAAGGGCAAGCCAGGTTGCCCTCCGGCGGCAGTCGTGCGCCCAGGCGCAGAGCCGCGGCTTTGCTGCTGCTGCTTCGGCGCCCGCTGCTTTTGAGACCACCGACGTTTCTGGCGTCTCTGTCGTGTCCAAGGATGCCCACGGCCCGTCCACGAAGCTCGCCATTGTCGCCAAGGCGGGTACTCGTTACCAGCCGGCCCCCGGCCTGACCGCGGGTCTTGAGGCATTTGCCTTCAAGGTGAGACCGAACACCGCACGACACTGCAGGGGATCAAAAGTGCACGGGGTGCACCGTGGAACATGAGGAAAGAATGGGGGGAAAGCACAAGAAGGTCATGGGGCGAGATTGCAGACACAATTGAACCTATGCTGAGATGCCGATCATACTGACATTGAAACCCATAGAACACGTCGAAGCGCTCCGCCCTCCGTATCACCCGCGAGACCGAGCTCCTCGGCGGCCAATTGACCTCCTACCACACCCGTGAGGCCGTCGTCCTCGAGGCCAACTTCCTCCGCGAGCACCTGCCCTACTTCACCGAGCTCCTGGCCGAGGTTGTTGCCGAGACCAAGTTCACCGGTAAGCTGACATGTTGGAAGACGAAGGAGACGACGAGAAGGAGGGTGAAGATGGGGGGTGGAGATTGAGACGGTGGAGGATAGCGCCACTTTCGCAACAGTGCGCCGCGATTGTTCATATATACCTACAGGAGCAACCCGCTAACAACTTATTTCAGAGCACGAGCTGGCTGAGGACATCGAGCCTGCCCTGCACATCAAGCAGGCCAAGTACTCGGCCGACGACCTGGCCACCGCCCTGGATGCTGCCCACGCCGTTGCCTTCCACACCGGTCTGGGTGAGGCCCTCAACCCCTCGACGACCACGCCCCTCAGCAGCTACCTGACCCACTCCGGTGTCTCCAAGTTTGCCAGCTCCGCCTACGCCCGCCCCAACTTCGCCCTGGTTGCCGATGGCGCTACCCAGGTTGCCCTGAGCAAGTGGGTTGACCAGTTCTTCAAGAAGTCCGCCAACTCCGGCAGCGCTCTCACCGGCGCCGCCACCAAGTACTTCGGCGGCCAGCACCGTATCGAGTCCGCCTCGGGCAACGCCATCGTTATTGCTTTCCCCACCAGCGGCCTGAACGCCCCCGACGCTGCCGTTGAGGTCCTGACTGCTCTGCTCGGCGGCGAGTCCAACATCAAGTGGACCCCTGGCTTCACCCTGCTGTCCAAGGCCTCGGCTGGCGTTCACGGCGCCCAGATCATCGCCCGCAACCTGGCCTACTCTGACGCTGGCCTGCTGACCCTGCAGGTCACTGGCCAGTCTGCCGCCGCTGTCCGTGCGGCTGCTGATGCTGCCGTCAAGGCCCTGAAGACCGTTGCTGGTGGCTCGGTCTCCAAGGAAGATGTCGCCAAGGCTATTGCCAAGGCCCGCTTCGATGCGCTGACCGCCCAGGAGCCCGGTAGCGCCGGTGTCACGGCTGCCGGTACGGCCGTCCTGCACGGCCTGAAGACCTTCCAGCCTACTGAGGCCAGCAAGGCCTACGCCGGTGTCACTGCTGAGAAGCTGACGACTGTATGTTCTACCCTCGTGCCCTTGCTACTCAAACTATTCAAACCCCCATGACGTGTATTTTTATGCTAACTACTTCCTCTAGCTGGCCAAGAAGCTTGTTGACGGCAAGGCGTCCTTCGCTGCTGTCGGTGACCTGCACGTTCTGCCCTTCGCGGAGGATGTCGGCCTGACGGTGTAAGAAGGGGATGTCTGTGTGCGCTGATGTGTAGTTTTTTTTTGCATTTGCCCGTTTCTGCTGCGTAGGCTGGTTGGACTTTTTTCATCTTTTTTCCCCTTAATTTTGTTTTTAGATTTGGGTTTGTCGATTTCATCAGACGGGAAAAAGACGGCCAGAAAAGAGAAAGTGAAGAATGTGGTGAGAAAGTGAGGAGGAGAGACAATGAAACAAAACCGGAAAAGGAAAAGAAAAAAAGAGAGAAAAAAAGAAACCTTTTTGTATCAACAGTAGTCCATAACCAAACAACCACGCTGCTTGACAACATGAGAAAAAGACAGTTGTCGTTCAACGTGGCCCAGCCGCCTTTTTGCCGAATATTGTGCATATGAAGAAAGAAACCATATTTACTCGAAGCTCGTATTTCTGGAGAGAATGAGAATTGTACAATTGATACAAACGAAAACCTAAACCAATCTAGATCGTGAGTGTATGTTTTGAACGCCCTTTTCTTACACGAGAAATCATTCATCTGACACGTCTCTGCCGTTGTACTCCGTAGTGAGCTTTCAGGGGACCGCCGTTGTTGACTAGCGACGAGTGGAGCTGATGTTGGTTTGGCGTGTTGCTGAAGATCACGTGACCATTCCGGCAGAAGGCGGCCGGAATATGTCGCGCAGCCGAGCTATTTTGCTGGTCTCTCGAGATTTTCCCCTTCCTCCTTGAAGTTCGAAAACGGGTTTTATTGCCGACTGCACGCTCTCCGCTTCAATCATCACCACCACCACCCGACCACAACCCGATTCACCCTCCCCAACAACACCCACCCATTCTTTTCAAAATGTCCGCGTGGAAAGCCGCTGGCCTCTCGTGAGTCACTCAATTCCCGCCCAAAACCTTGCGCCAAAGAGACGGCAAAGTCGACGACAAATCGAGCCGAGACGAAAGACGAAAGACGAAAGACGAAAGTCGTCAGGCGACATACGACGACGACGACAGGGCAGACAATGAGATGCTGACTTTTTTTCCCGCAGGTACAACCGCTACCTGGCAATTGCCGGTCGCGCCGTGCGCCGCAGCCTGAAGGAGGACAAGAGACTCGTCGCTGAGCGCCGCGGCCAGCTGGATCTCCGCTTCTCGAAGTGGCAGGTAAGAAACGACACCCCCGACCACGACCGCCCGGGCTGACAATCCGGCAATGACAAGACAAGAGGACAAGAGTGCTGACAAGAATGAACACAGGGTGGCAAGCAGGGCGAGCCCAAGAACGTGGCCGACACCCAGACCGCCGCCGCCGAGGCCGCTTCCGCATAAACGAACGACTCTCCCAACGATCGGCGACTGCGACATGGAGACCTGACTGTATGAGAGATGAGGAGGAAAAAAGCAAAAGCCTCGCCCTACGGCTCGACTGATGCTTGAGGATGAGAAAAGCTCGAGGAACAGTGGCCTCATATGACAATTGCAGACTTGCTATGCCCCTCGACGTAAAGGCAGCACTCAAGCCATCTGTATGTACTTATTTTCTTGGAATTGAAACGGCAGGGCGAAGAAAGCGCCTGCTCGTTTATAGAGCCATAAATAAAAAAGGACAAATCTGTGAATTCGCTGCCAGTATGGTGATTATGGAGCTGTAGCTTGGGGATGAATGCTCCTTCCGGTATCGATGCATCTTATATGCGCGCAGCGTGCCTTCCGCGTTGGTCCGGCGTAGGGGAAGGCTGCTAAATCCGACCGACACTGGCACCTGAGATTGGCGCTTGGCTGCTATTTTCGATAGAAGCTTATTAGGCCTAATCAGCCCAGGCGCGTGTCCAGCGCCTGACAAGACCCCTCAATAGTATCTTACCTCCAGTTTGATATCATAGAAGTATCAAACGGTGAGCTCGAATTCGCATTTTGAGTCGGCTTCAGTCTGTCCTTAACCTAGAAAAAACCCACAATCTACCACCAAACTTGTGAATTATGTTTCCCCTTTTGATTTTGGTTCTTTCCCTACCTCGAAGCTTCTTGCGGATGTAAGGCAAGAGAGACTAAGCTTGCTAGTGGGCTCCTTCCCCCAAAGAAACGACGCCCGCACTAATCGAGCTTTCCCTCCGAGCTACGAACAACTTGTCATCCTTCCAAACTCTGGACATTTTTGATACCCACGGCAATAAAGGGTCTTGACAGACTGGTTTTCGGGTGTTTTATTTTGGGTTTGATCTCTACATCGCTACAAACGCTTACCTCTCCGCATATCTCACAGCCTTGCGCCGCTCGTGCACAGAGCCCCCCGCCTCGTGGCCGACCGGATGATATAAAGACACCCACCCTCCGTCCAGATTTGTCGCCAGTTCTCTTGATCGGGAGAGATGACCGACGATGCGGCCCGGCAGGCCCTGCGGCTGCCACGAGAAGAGGCCGATGTCAAACAAGGTGCGTTGCGCCAGCCGTGTCCAAGTGAGCTGTCGTTTGAGAGAGAGAAAAACCACCCAGATCTAACATGCGCCAAAGGCCTCGAGGAGCTCACACTGGCCCCAGATAACGCGCAGCCACCACCAAGGCCAGCGCCACCGTTTGCTCCCTCAACAAGAATTGTCAGTGACGGCGTCTTGTCCGTGGACATCACGGCCAGATTCGCCGCTGCAGCCGCAAGTATGTCCCATGATTTCCCTCCCCCATTGATGCATGTCATATACGACGTATAGATGCTGACACGGTATAGCTCTCGAGCCGGGAGAACTAATAAAGGATGGCTATTTCACTCTGTTTGAGTCCGTGGGCGCGTTAGAGGTAAGGTTCACTCCCAGTAAGACTGTTATCTGCTTGTCCATGTTCTTACGTTGCATCTCTAGATCATGGACCCAAAAATGGACAGTGGTTGTGTTTCAGCAGAGGAGCTGGTGGACAACGACCACCAGCAAATTATGCGCCCACTGTTGCCAGCTGAAGTGATTGGCATCATTGACCAACTACTATGTTTAGAGGCGCGTTCTTCCTATAACACTCTCGCTCAACTTTGTTGTATCCTAACACATTGTGGTAGATGGCATGGCACCTTGGTTACCCGCTGTCGCAAACGCTCCTGACGAGTATTTACATGACCGGAATACTCATTCCTACGCCTCGAGGGCTGTATGAGGCGGATTACATGCGGAGAAACAGAGCTGAGGGCATCACACGATCACCAGCTCATTCCGTACTTCGGGCGTACTGCATCACCCTGATCAAAACGCTCTCGGACATTCTCATCAGTTTCAGAAATGAAGTGTACTATGAGGAAGAGGACATTGCAACAAACACCTATCATCTGTCCATGCTCGAAGATGTCACTCGCGAGGAGATCCGTCAAATGCTGCAGGAAGCACGAGCTGCCATTGCCGATGTTGGAGACGGCTGGGCGGAGAACGTGTCTCTGGCCTTGGAGGCTCGCCTTGACTTTCGCGAAGCATTTCTCACGGCCATCGAGCTGGCTGAGCTGCGGGTCTCGCCAGACTCCCTCAAAGTCCCGTGGACACAAATGGCAGACGCCATCAAGAACATCAACGAGTCCCATGACCTGGGCATCGCTGTCCCAGCTGCTTTTAACACAAAAATGCAGGGTCTTCTAGCAAGCACTATGCCGCCACGGCCTATTGTGCAGCCTAGTTTTGAAGAGGCCGTCGGTCATTGGTCTCGACTCTGCAAGGATGGCGCCGAGGCAGTGGACATTCTCAAATACGAGGATCCTCAAAGTTTACTGGTACGCTCTCCCACAGGCACATGCTGCTGCCGTGTGTCACCAATGTTTGAAGCAAACAAAGAAGTTAAAAAGCTAACTTTTGCTGCAGAACTTTGTCCTTACTTTTCAAGCCAAGAAGCCACAGCCGCTAGGGTACATACGGGTCCTCATTCAGAGCTTCATTTTTGCTGATAACGTCATGCTCGGCCAGCACAGTATACGCCAGATCATGGACGACGACCTATCCATCACGGTACTCCCGGCAAACCTCCTGCTTGATCCGCTTAATGACGAGATAGAGGTTGTAAAGGACCCACGATTTGCTCTCGCCAAGCAGATGGAGGACTTTCGGATACGCTCTTTCCCAGCTTATCTGGAGACGTACCGCATACTATGCCAGAACCGCAGCCGCGCACGGCGCATGCTATGCCACGTTCTCCAGGATTGGGAGCAGGTCCAGATGGACGTGGAGGACATTGACGGCTTGGTACAGTCCACTCTCGAGGAGGTCCCTGGAAACAGCCTTCTTGCCGACGGCAGAGAGGGCGGTAAGCCGCTGCCGCTTTCCTCGTGGGCTTTCCTCTACAAAATCCGCCTGATGGAGTGGGTGGTCCAGCTTGGGTTTGAGCTGGAAGTGTACCAGGCAGACGAAATGGCCGGCATGTACTGGTACCTCTGCTATCTTGCTAAGCGGAGAGTGGCGCACTGTGATAGAATTCGGGGCTTCACGCTGCGCAGTCTGGGTGAGATGCGGCAGAGGGCCGGTGGCAGAGCTTTGCCTGGCGACCAGGAGGCTGTGGTGGCCAGGTCGCTGGCCTTCTTGAGAACACAGATGCTTGAGGCATCGGTGACATGGGAGCTGGCTGATGCACTGTCCTGCCTGTACGCAGCCTTGCACCGGACGGGACTTCTCAAGACACCCGTGCGGCCCTACAGTTCAGACGAGCTGCGGTACGAGCTCCGCATGCGGCCCTTTGCAGCCATTGGCCTCCCCCAGCAGCCCAAATTTGAGGAGTTCCAGAAAGAAGCTCAGCAGAGCACCTCCAGCGTCAAGGCCATCCTCGAATATGCAGAGAAAGCCATCGGTGGCGCTAAGAAGGGATGCGAGGCGTTGACACGCTTCACTGAAGAGGAGGCCTTCTCTGCCCATCACCACGAGCGGTGGTTGTCTCGAAACAAGGGCATGCACAAGTCTGCAATCTTTGCCGGTCTGGCGGTTGCCTCTCTCAAAAAGGAGGTTGCTCGGATCGAGAAGGATGGTGGAAGCGTGGGCAATGGGGCAGAAAATGATGTTGGCGCTGAGGCACTGAAGCTGACAGCCCAAGTGCCAAAGCCCGACACATGCTATCACGAGTGGTGGGTTGTCCCCAAGGTGGCACCAGCCAAGTCGTAAATCGTCATAATGGACAGGGATAGATCGCATGTAGATATGCTAGATTAGGGGCAGCGTAGATCTTGTTTGGATCGGCACAAAGTTTTGTGATACATTTTGAAAAAAAAAAACAATGTCTCTTTGATACTTCGTATCTGAGTTCGGCTTCTATACTTACAGTCTTTTAATTTGAAATTAACAGGGGAACACTTTACATTACAGTCTAGATGATGCAAAAATATGACATGAGAAAATAATGAGTACAAAAGTGCAAGCAAAATACGCTTCCTATACTCGAATACGCAGCTTATTATCAAAAGAAGTATCTGACGGGGTTATTGGAGGTTGGCGTGCAAGGGCATAAACAAAATCGGAACGCCGTGGTATATATATAACAGACTGAGTGTTGGAACAGTAGCCTCCCTTCAGGAGGGGAGGGTTAAGCTGGGTAGAAATTGTGCATTTATGACCGGATGGCCTTGGTCTTGGAACGCAGGAGGACGGTCTGATTGTAAAGAACGTCCTTGAGGGCGAAGAGGAAAGCAGCAGTCAGCACGCTCTGGGTGATCTTGGGGCCAATGCCTGTGTGTGTGTGTATTAGTAGCTGGCACGCAGATAGAGCACTAAATAAAGGCACAAGAGACTTACCCTTGTAGAGGCCGGCATAGCCCTCCTCGTTGATGACCTTGCGCAGCGAGGCTGTGACGCCACCCTGTTGGCGATCCTTGGCGACGTGCATGCGGCTCTTGACGGTGATGTACGGGTAGGTGATGCCCGTCGCGAACAGCTTGCCCAGGGCACCCAGAATGAAAGCAATGCCAGGTGTCACCGGCCGGCGCTTCTGCACAGCGTTCTTGAGCTGCTCAAACAGGGTGTACTGCAGAATAGGGTTGATGACGAGCACCAGCGCGGGCACGACACCGGCAAACAGCGCGCGGGGTCCCTCCTCGCGAAGCAGAGCCAGGAGGGTGCCGATGGTTGACGGCTTCTTCTTGCTGGCATCCTTGACGCCGGACTCCTCGTCGGCCTCAACAGCCCGCTGGCGTGTCGTCATGCGCGTGTTAACGACCCAGATGGGGTTCGTGAGGATGACCGTCGCCGAGCCAGCCAGGGCACCAGCCAGCATGGACTCGAGAGTGGTCAGCTGGCCAGCAACACGGCCAGCCACACCGGCTGCCCGACGCTCAAAAACAGCGCGGGTCCATTCGTACCAGTAGTAGTACACAAAGTTGGTGATGCCGATACCAAAAATGGCCGAGTCGAGGCCAGCGTACAGGCCAGCGACGCCCTCGCGGGCGACAATACCCTCGACAGCCTTGAGGAAGGACGAATCTGCGCGCTTCGACTCGACCTGGGCGCGCGTCGACAGAGTAATCAGAGGGTAGGTCAGGACAGTCGCCAAAATGCCGCCGCCAGCGCCGGCGATGGCGTGAGCGACATTGTCGTTGGCAGGGGCGGTGGCGGGGACGGCCGCGGTCGAGGTCGTCGTGGTGGTCTCAGCCACGGGCTTGGAAGGAGCAGGGGCCATGGCGATGGGATGAAAGGTCAAACAAACGATGGTGGCGGTTGAAAAGTTGAAAGGCTGAAATGGCGATGCGATACAGACAGAGCGCGACGGCCGGCTGGATCGAGAGGCGGAAAATGCGGTTTTGGATACAAATGGCCTAAAGTAGTCGTGTTCTCTCCCTTTGTTTGTTTAGGAGGTGTACAGTCTGCTTTTTGTTGCTTTGCGTCCCTTTTCTCAATCTCTCCCTTTGCTTCTTTAATTGTTTTCAACGAGATAGATTATTTGCTTCTGCACAAGGGGAAACTGCTGACTTTTGGAGTGCTTTAAGCCGGTCTAGGTAAGAGTTCCCCTTTCGACTCCTGTTTGGGGTATGCATGCGATGGATGCCGTGCGGGAAGGCGCGAACAATGACGAGGTTCGTCGCTGACCCCTCCGATGCCGAGGTATCTTGGCTCCAAACGCAGGAACCCCAGGCTGTCCACGGGCCCATGGTGCCTGCCCGGGGAGGATGTTTGGGGGGACTCCAGTGTTAAGCTGAGTTTGCCAGTCTGGGACTGTGGGGGAGCCGCTGGACCCTTTTTTTTTGTGTGTGTTTTGGCACTGGGCGTCCCCCTGCGGCAAGAGCGATTGAAGCTCGGCTGCCCAAAAAGCAAGTGTGCGTATTTCCCGAGCGTCGCACCCATTCCAGGGGTCGCTCTTTCCCTTCGCGTTTTTAATTCCGGGCCATTTCACGTGCAAATTGAAGAAGGAGCGATCATCGTCAAAAAGTGGGAAACGCGCATAAACCTTTGGCACACAGATGACTAAGAATAGAAATTGACCGGCTTTGGCAATAGCTTGTGAAGATGGAGTTCAAAGGCCGAAGAAACTGCAAATAATATGCCTTCCCACTATATCTCCCCTTTTCAAGCAAGGAACAGACGGCACATTTGAGCTTTTGGATCCTCTTCTCATCAAAGACAGCGTGTTGGGAGGTTTTGCACGAGGACGTAATAGGCTGTCCCAGAGCGGAAGCTTGCCCAAAAATCTCTTATAGGAATATGCAAGTAAGGAGGCTTTCTCACTGCATTCAGCACAATGCGCTTTTCCACCTCGACGTTACGAGACTACTCAGCCACCTATCGATGAGTTACAATCTACAAGTATCTCTTACCTCATTCTGTTCAAAGATATCTGTTTCGTAAGGGCACCTATTGTGCCGTTGTAAACTCCCGTTGCTCTTACCTCATTCTGTTCAAAGATATCTGTTTCGTAAGGGCACCTATTGTGCCGTTGTAAACTCCCGTTGCTGTCCATATTATTTGTTCTTGCCGCCACCAACCGTCAAGTCCGCGCCAGTCTAGCAAAGTCAAGCGTCTTAAAAGCGTCCAAAGTGCGTGGCAAACAACCCTAATGTGGGAGCCAGCGGCGAGTTGGTGTATCCCATTTCCGGGAATATTGGCGCCGTTCGCTCTTCCCGGGGGGGGGGGGAGGGGTGAACTGTATTATACTCCGTGCACTGCCCCCAGCTACAAAAGATCCCTCGCAAGGTGTTCCAGAACACCTCTTATGCACGCCGTCTTGCCCGTACCCACTCCGTACCTGAGACCGGCCGGTACGTGCTGGCTGAACGCTATTGTTAAGTACCGACATGCAAGATGGGACTCCGTACCTTATTTTCATCCTGTCCTGGACGGCTCTTGACGGTGTGCAATACGGAGTATTACCACGCCTGCGGTTCCCTCCCTCCTTTGTATTCCTTCTAGCGCCTCGATTTCCTTCTTTGCCTTCCTCCTCCCTTCTCTTACCCTTTCCCTCCTGTCCTTTTACACCGTCCTATCAGAGCCTCCGGAAGTCTTCCATGGGATGACTGAGAGCAGAATTGGCGAATAAAGATACTCGGAGAGGTTCTGGCGAGCATTTCTTGGTCCAGTCGCAACTCTTTCATTGTCCGGGAAAAGGTTCAGCAGCATTGAATGATACCAGGTACCTTTTTGAAGCATTCTCCCTCTATTCGCCCCCGGAACACTTGGCGATGCATGCTTCTACCGAGATAGGCTCTCATCGGCGCTTCATCTCTGAAAATCATCAGACCACTCCCCACAGTCCCTGACACTGAAAGATGCACACTGGCACACCTCCTCGCTTTGGCCTACCCAAGATGCGTGAATGCGCGCAAGACGCTCAATATGCCCGAGATGCGAATTACGCGACAAGAGTCTGGCTGTGATGCAGAAGCCCACTCACGCGATCGAACAGGACATTGCTGACCTCTTATGAGGCTATTGAACCTTTTGGACCGCTTGGCTTTTAACCGCTTTTTGAACTATTGTGGCCAAGTCTGACCTTTGTTTGTCTAAACTTTATTCTAGAATGGTCGCTCGCGTCTGTCCGGGGCGTGTGTGTAAAAACGCCTAAGCTCGATGTGACCGTGGACTGCACCGGTATCGTGGATATATGCCCGAAGGTTTTGCATGCTGTGTATTGTGAGTGAAGCGGCGCCTGCCTTGTATACCTAAGACTGCACGGCATCTGAATGGCCTTGAGACTGGCTCGAACTCGCAACAAAACGCTAGGCGGCTGATCGACAAGGATGGGCTTTTGGTTTTTAGACGGCTCGTTTGGCTCATTGTTCCTGCAGAAGTCGAACGATGTTAAGATTGACGATCTGGCGAGGCTGGCTTAGGTTGGTGTTGGAGAATGGTGACTGCGTCGTAGGAGAGGTCTTCTTGTCTCAGCTGGACCATCTGCTCCGCGGAGGCGCTTTTTCATTTTCTCTTATCTTTTTTTTCTTAAAAATGTGTGTGTTCGCCCTGTTGAGATGGTTGCCGCCTGCTGGCTGCTTGCATAAGTCGATACAGCACTTTGGCCCGTTATATCCTGTTTTCTACATGCAAGAAATACCAGATTGAACCTATTTTAGAAGCGAATCGTATTAGGCTTTCTTTCTCTTCTTTTTCGGGGGCCTTCGCGTTTAGGCTTTTCCGATTATCATGTCTTTTCGATTTTAAATGCACTCCGTGCCCGATGCGAATGTACGTAGCTCTCGGGTGTCGTTCATCTGAACAATGCCTACGTCGTACACCGTATGCCTTATTGTATATCGGGCGGCATAATTTCAGAAGAGAGTCTGAGGGCTCAATGCAACCTCAGTAACCTCAGTTGGGGTCGAACAGGGTTCTAATTTTGGACCGGTTGGATAGTAGAATGTGGAGCAGGGCGGCTGGGAGTTGGAAACCAAGTGCGTGCAACAAATGAGGGGAGAGGCCCAGGCACTCTATTAGATCCTGCTATTAGATGTTGCGGGCATCCTTTGGATGGCATTATTACTTAGACCAGAAGAAAAAGAAAAGAAACAAAGCTAAACGTTCACACAAGCGACCCCTATGCAGACCCGGCGGTTGGAGGATCGACGTGACGCCGCGCGCTCTTTGGTAAAACACGCGCGCATGTGCCCAGTGCTACGGGAAGTAGTGGGATGTTGCCAATCGCCAAATAAGACAACTGGAAAAACAAAACCAGAAGGCACGAACGACCCTACTACGTTCAAAGGCGGCCCCGAAAGCCGTGAACAAAGCTACCCTGGAGTTCGCGAGGGAAGGAAAGAGGAAAAACACTTTTGAGCGAACATGAATTCACAGAAAAGTACCTGTTCCGGAAAGCTGCTCTTTGTCTCTTGATGACCGCTCAAGTCAGCATCAAGGGCGGCCGCTCTTTCCCATGTTGCCCATGTTGCCCATGTTGCCGTTTTTTTCTGATCAATCCAGGAAGGGAGCAGGTGAACACGCAAGTAAGTACTTTTGGCTAGGCAGGCGCAGAACCAAATAGTACAGAATAGGAAGGAAAGAACACACCAGCTCGTTTAAGAAAAAAAAACAACAGAAAACCACGCCCCTTTGTTGTTTTTGTGGCCGATTGCTCCTGCCCGTTCAGCCCCTGCGCATCGGCGGCCAAAATCCCATCAACGGCCCCTTCTTCCCGCTTCCGCACCGCGCCAAAAATCGCCAACGTGCAGCAACCACGACGTATTGCCGCCACGGCATCCCGCGTGCACATGGCACCTGGAGGGGAAGAGGGGGGGGAGAAGCACTTGCAACAAGCTCTCTTGCGCTTTTTGGCGCCTTTTATGACCTCATCAACTGGTCCGGCGACGCCGCCGTGTTCTTCTCGGTTGCGGTTCCAGCCTCTTTCGCCGCCTCGCATCCGCACAGCAGCCTCTCTTTGCGCCGTCAAAACCCTTGTGCTCTCAAAGGTACAGCTTCCACGTCAGCTGCCTATCCTGCTACTTCGAGTCCGTCCTGACGCTTCTCAAAGACCGGTTAATCACTCCACCGGCTACGTCGTATAGCTTGGCGCAACGTCTGTATCCGCCACCGGTGTTGCCACAAGTATCGCGGAACGACAACGCTCGCTAAGACGAGAAGCGCGAGTTCCCTGTAAGTCGACAACTACAGCCGTGCACATCTGGACGTTCAACCTAGCTGCACGCCCCCTCCTTGACGAAGCCTAGAAAAATGAAAGCCGCCACAGCATGGCTAGCCACGTGGGGACGACGTAGCTGCGAAAGACTTGTCGATATCAGCAGCATGCCGTTCGTCTCCTCCGCCGTCGCGAAACCAAGTTATCATTACAACCGTGGTGGTCGTTGCCTCTCAAACGACCTTTGTGGCTTCCTATTCCTGTGATTACCTTTCCGTTTCTCCAGTTGAACATTCCCTCTTTCCGTGGAGCTTCAGAAAGATCCTATTTTATCTTTTTCATCTTCCCAGCTCGCCCTTCTTTTTGGATCCTCTTTTTTCTTCTTCTTCTTTTTTTCTTCTTTCCTTCTTTTTCTACTTCGCTTCGACGCCCTGCCTCCTTGTTTATCCTCTGCCCCCTCCCCCTCTGTCATCCTCCATTGCCAGTTCCACATCTTGGCCTATTCCTTTTTCCTCTTTGTTTGTTTCGTTTTTCCCCTTTTTTTTTTCCCCTCCCCTGCACAACAACACAATCGCGCCTACTGTTCCTTGCTTCTTTTGTTCCACAATCTAGCCTCGCCCTGTCGTTCTCCCATATGAGCAGTCCATCGCAATGCAAAACTCAGCCGGTGGCCTCTTCGCGGCCCAGTCGGCACCCACATCAGCTCCAGCTTCAATAACGAGTGCCGGAGGGCATCCTCCACTATCAGCATCTAATCTCGGCGCTGTCTCCGGACATCACCATCCACAGAATGTCGGCCATGCTGTCTTGCCCGACCGCACCGTCACCGCAACCACCATTGAAGGTGCCTACGTCTCCTTTATTCTCGCCTGCAATCCGGCCGTGTCACCATCCACAGACACCACTGCTTTGCGCGAGGCTTTCCGTACACCGCCGCGGAGCGATGGCAAGAGCTTCAGTATTTTTATCCTCTATCAACTGATCTGCCAGCTCGAAGAGCGCGAGATCAAGACCTGGGCAGAGCTGGCCCTCAAATTAGGCGTCGAGCCGCCAGACCGGGACAAGGGACAGAGTTCACAGAAAATTCAGCAGTATGCTGTCCGTCTGAAAGTAAGCCAAGCATTATGTCGTACAGACCCGTAGCTCTACCCCTATCTGGCGTGTTTGATGCCGTTGCCTATTTCCATTCAGAACACAACACTCACATCCCACTCCCGCAGCGCTGGATGCACTCGATGCACGTCAATGCCTTCTTCGACTATCTCATGGACCGACCCCATCCCTACTGGACTAACATCCCGATGAGCCCATATCCCGTCAGCGAACACCTTCGCGACGGCGTTGCCGCCAAAGACGACATGGCTCTCCGGGCTTTGATTCCGGAGATAAAACCGAGACGCGGCCGTCGCCGTCCTGACGACGAAGTGGACCAGGACTTCCTCAGCAACCAATCGCCTTCACAACGCCCCCGGTTAGATGAAAACCCCGACGACCCTTCAGCCCCGGGCTCCAGTGCTTCTTCGGCCGGCCGGTGGTCAACGCACCCTGACGGTAGAAGTGACTTTGGATTCCCCCTTTCCCACGCTCCACAGCCCGGGCAACATCTATCACCACCCGATATGGGTGGGATCGGTCAGAGTCATCTTCAGCCATCGCCCCCTGGTGCAGGCTGGCCAGCTGGCCTCGATGGTATAAACACGCCGCTATCGGCATACCCACAGTCTGCTATCACACCGTCGACCAGACTGAGCTTCTGGGCCGACGAGCCCAAATCAGCCATCACGGGGTCCTCAGGACAGCCGTCTCGCCGTCCAGGTCGCCGGCACGGTGCTAAAGTTGTATCGTCTGCTTGGCGGGGTAGCGGTGCTGGCGGTTCGGGTAAGACGCGTGGACGGCCCCCTATCAATCGCAACGGAAACCACCACAGCATGCCATCGTTGAGTGTTCAAGAACCCACCTTCCACCAGACACAGGTGGTTGACCGCACAGTGACAGCGCTTCCACTGGTGACGTCTTCGTGTGCCTCCCACATGGAGCCTACGACAGCTGCACCATTGCCAACATTGCACCTGGCTGAGATGTCTTCGATGTCTTCGATGAGTGGTGCTCCCACGACCTCAACACTACCACCATCGATCCCTCTGCTCACGTTGTCTGACAGTATGAGCTCGCCTTCTTCTACAGTTCCATCGCGCAGTGGCCGGCCCAGTCACCTGTCCTTACAGGTTCCCCCAAGACAGGGAGCAGAAATGCGTTTGGCTTCTCCTCCGATGCAAGGAGGGCCTGACGCTATGAACAGCTTCGGTATGCAATCTCATACACCTCCGAGTACCAGCGCCGCCTCCGACAAGTCCTCGTTTCTGACTAGTTACGACTCAGCTACCCTTGACCTCCCACTCGATATGGATTTTGTACCGGAGGCAACCAGCCATCACAGCCAGACACCGAGCCTAGCCGATACCCACTCACCAGCAACAGCTACAAATGTCGGTACTGGAACAACAGGGGCGACTTCCGTGACACCCGAGATTGCTACCGATGGCCTTGTAGATAAGTGCTTGGAACGGACAAACAAGCACAACGAAGGCCGCCCATTGCCAAAGCCAACGCCGAGGCCGCCGCCTGTACACAGTGTGCAATTTGGTAATGGGGCACCCGCCGACCGCGCAAACATCGACGAGGTCGAGGCCTACTTCATGACCGAAGTTTTCGCAGCTGCCTGGTACGACGAAAATGACCAGCGTATCCCGCCCTGCAGCGTGGAAGAGGGCGGCGCTCTTGTTGATATTTTCATTGAAGATCTGACGAAGGGCGCCGCGTGCAAAGAGGCTTTTCTGATCAACCTTGCTGCGCTTGCTGGTGGCAAGATTCTCATGGCGAATGCAGGCACTCGCATCAAGCGTCTCGAGCAGACTGCGGAGTATACAAAATACGAATTTAGCTGGGAGCTGCGTTTCGGTGATGTGTGTGGCCAGTTTAATACTACTGAGGTGGTCGAGCATGCGCGCTGGAAGAAGATGACGACCGAAGTCAAGGCATCCGTGGCCCGCGCTGTTGGCCTCAAGACCGAGGCCGAGGAGCGTGCACAGGAGCCGCAACCCCCAACGCGAAATCGGAGTTCTGACAGCATTCCCACGACCCTGGGAAGCGACCAGATGCGCTTCCCCAAGCAGAAGCAAAATCTCAACGCGGCCGGCCGCTACGAGGGTCTACCGCCCGGGACAATCCCTGCAGTCAATCCCGAACTCCAAAACTATCCTCGCTCGTCGACGGCACTCCTCATGTCCGGTGGTCCCAGTTATGGCACCCCTCCTGGTGCGCCGCTGTCTACTGCTGGCGGCGGCGCTGGCTCGATTGGCGGTACAACACCGGGTGGTATTTCTGGAAGTACCAGTGCCCAAAAGGACGATGCCGCCCTCGCTGCCCTTTGGGAGAGAAAGTACCGGCACCTGTTGCACCTCCTGTACGAGCGAGACCGGCAGCTGGACCGCACACGGTACGCTGTGCTCAAGGGCCTCCAGAAGACCTATGAGTACGACGATCTCGGTGACATATGACGATTCATGCTAGTGATTTATTGGTCTTTACTTTTTTTTTCTGCAATTTTCTTTCTCTCTGAATATGGGTGGAGGCTTTTTGATTCTTTTTTTATTGCGATTAGTATGCCAGGAGTACGTTGTTGATGTTTATACTGGGACCTTGGAACGAATTAGGCCTGCTGAGGCGGTCTGGACTTTTAACGAATACAATTATGTGGAGCAGGGAGTTTGCCAACTCCCTTGCATTTTTTACTCATAAATCTCTGGACTCCTTTGTTCATTCCTCGTGCTCTCCGTGAACCTCCTTACATATCTAAACGGTACCTTTTATCACAATCCCTATACATTAGCATTATAAATCTTTCAAACCACTTTTTTTCGGAGTCAATCCTCTTCTGGGCCGTTCGGTCTTCAACCGAAATTTGATGGCAGACAATGAACTAAAGAGTAAATACACTTCCTGTCTCACACCAAACGACCCAAAACGACACCAAACAGCATTAAACAAGCACCAAAGCAGCCCCAAAGCAACACCAGACCGTTGATCTTAATAACGCCACTATATTTCAGCGGGCTGGCAGTGTGCTGTTTCCCAATTGCTTTTTCCTGTACGACGTAAGACTTTGCAAAACAAGCACTGGACCTATCAATCTGGCAATAAGCCGCAAATGTCTAGGCTCAACGCAAGAGTTGACAAGCGCCCTATATGTCGTACATGGGTATATATTATACAATTTCACTGCCAGCCTTGTCGTGACATAAACAAGGCTGCGAAAAAAGGAGTTGAAAGTAGATATATCTCACGGCAGAAAAGGGGCAGTTGGAAAGCATCAAAATGGGAAAAGCTTGTAAATAATCCCCTCGTAAAACGCCCCTAAGTACCTAATCTGCTTGATGATAGTCCCAGCTCGCCTTGGTAGACAACAACCAACGAGCTTTTATGCCTGTCCCAGAAAAATAGAAATATAAAAGGTAATAACCAAATAGGCCAGCTTCCAAAACCAAAGAACAACAATCAAAATACGCCGGCCAATCGTGAGCTCCCATGCCATACACAAAAACAAAAACAAAAACAAACGAACAAAGCAACACCAATTGCGTTCCCGCTGTCTCCCTATATACTATCGACGGGCGTCGGTTGACATGGCTCTCCCTCATCTACCCGTCGATTCTTTCTCGGCCAACATCGGCAAAGGTCACTCTGGCCCCTGTGCGTCCCGTCCCCGGTGCAGTCGATGTCGCAAACGAGGCTCTAAGCGGCAGTTGTCGAGTGGGCGTGGCGGCAGCAGCAAGAGACACCCGTTGACCGACACTGTAGTCCTCTCCCTCCTCGTCATCGTTTCCGGAGCGGTCACCGTACGCTGCGCGCAGTCGCCGCTCAAAGGGTGATGGCAGAGGGCCTATTGGCGTGGTCGTGATCGGATCAAAAGAGGACAACGACGACGGGAAGGGTGCTGTGCCCGAGGCGGAAGCTGCCGCCGCACCAAGAGCGGCACTCTTTCGTAGCAGTGAGCGGTTGGGACGGAATTGCGACAGTCTTGTACCGACCGGCGTTGGTAAAATGCCAACACTTTGGCTTGATCCACCATTACTCCCGGTGACGGCAATGGAAGAGCGAAGGTTACTATGCGCTTGGACAGGTGGAGCTGCAGGACGAATCTGCGGCGGCACCCGTGGGGACGGTGCCGCAATGGCCGTTAATTCACTACTACCAGGGCGGAACAAGTGCCTCGTGGGCGTGTTTGCGGACAAAATCTGGTAATTATTGCGGCGGTCCGGCAGGAGGGCAGAGCTGTCGGCACCCAGGCCGAGATCCTCATCGCCTTCAGACGAAACATCCGCGTCGACGTCAGCATAATCGCGCAGAGCGAGCGGATCGTCTTCGTCTTTGGCCTCCTCTCCAACCGCGGCCTCGACCTCATCAAACTCGGACATGGGCCCTAGCTGGACTGAATCGACGAGTCGAGCAGCCGACTGCAAACGGCGCTGTAGGAGACGGTGGTTGTAGGACGACGCGCGAGCCGGGGTAGTGGCAGCGGTTTCTGGAGAAGAAGAGGAGCGGAAGGGAGTTGGTTGCTGCTGTCTTGGCTGCGTTTGCTCCTGCTGCCGGTACGATGCTGCGGTAGTCGATCGGTGAAGTCGCCGAATCTGATTTGGACCTGCAGATGATGGTTGTTGAGCCGCATCTGTTGCTGCCACTGCCGCTGTCGCCTCGGCCGATGCGGTACCGGGGGCGGGCACACTATAGCTACCCCCAGGGGTCGCGCCGCGAGCACCCTTGCTGAAGAAAGGCCGCTGGCCTATTGCCGTGACGGGTGTTTCTGTAATGGGGTGGAAAATGAGGCTTGCCGGTCGAAGACCAACCTGAAGCACCCGAGCCGGGCGATCCTCTCGGTCTTCATGACCGGGTCCATATGATGAACTTGGATGAGGCGGGTCGGAGCGGCCAATAAGGGGTGACGAAAACGGTGCTCCCAGTCGCCACAGGCTGGAGCCCGGGCCGGGACCGGTGCCGTCTTCATTTTGCCAACGAGAGGCTGTGGACGCGGCATAACTTCTCCGTAGGTCGTCGTGCGGCCCAATCGAGCCGAGATGCAGCTGGTCTGCCAACTCTTGCTGCCAAACTGCCAGTACGCGTCGTCCAAGACGACGTTCGTTCTTCTCGAGAAGCGCAGTAGCCGTGTGTTCGCGACCCCTGGCCTGCACAGCTTGCAGCTCCCAGTCGTCCCAACGTCCAGCCAGTTGTGTGACGGTGTCGTGCTCGGCGGCGGCTGAGCCAAGCTCTTCACAATCGGCCAGTTGTAGTCGCCAGCGGCTAAGATAGACCTCGGCATCGGCCTCAGCAGCCACGGCCTGTTGAAAGAGGCAGTCGTTGGTCTCGAGGATCCAGTGGTTGAGCGTTGTGAAGACGGTGTAGGCCTCGTGCTCGTAGCGGAGCTGGTCTGCGGCAGCATAGGCGCCGTCGCCATGGTGTTCGTTACCGAGGCGAAGAGCAGCATCACGCCACACGGCAATGCAGTCAGACGCCGTTTTGCGCTTGACTTCACGCCGGAAGGTGTAGTAGGTCGAGCGAAGGCGTTCTTTTCGCACATTCTTGGCGTAGGCGGGCCAGTCACTGAGAGCGTTTGCCGTGCCAACGTAAAAGGCACCGCGGCGAGCAATCTCGTTCATCTCATCGTGCTCAGCCGTAGCCGCTGTCCACAAGCCCAGAGTTTTGTTGGCCATGGCTTCCTGGTCCAAGTACTCGGCAATCTGCTTCCAAGCGCTTCGTCTCTCGGTTTGTTCACGGAACACGGAGACCAGTGCGGAAAAGGCATTGGTCTTATCAAGCCTGTCAGCCGTCTGAGCCAGCTCGTCCTCTCGCTGTCGGTGCTGGTGCTCCCCTCTTTGCAGGCCGTAGGGGTCGGTTGTGCCAAAATTGGCCTTGATCGTGAGACAAGTCTTCCAAAGAAGCTGCTCATCCCGATAGCGGACCAAAAAGGCAAGCTTTTCGGCCAATACCCAGCTCTGCACAGCATCCATCTTGAGGTCGTACTCGTAGTCGGCGCGGAAAATCGACAGGCGTGTTTCCCGATGCCAGTGCGCAACATATTCTTCGGCAATATCAAGGTCGAGCTGGGTCGCGCGGTGCTGTGCTTCGGCCGCACTCTCGCGCCAAGAATCCAGGACAGCCGTCTTGGTGCGTGTTTCGTTGGCATCTTGGAGAAGGCGCAGCTGTTTTTGGCAAAACGCCTCCTTGGCCCAGTCTTGGAATGCCGCTTTCATGTATGTCTCGTTCTCCTGCTCTTCGATACTCAACAGGGTGAGTGCCTGACTCTGTGCCTGCTCAGTCCACTTGGCAGTTGCTGTGCTAAGACACGACTTGTGTGCCAGGCTCGCGGCTTTCTCTTGGAAACCAGCTGCAGCGATTGTCAGCTGGCACCAGCCCTCGACTGCTCGCTTCTTGAGGCGGTCGATGGCCCATGCATCTGCGGTCCGCTCCTGGTGTTCTCTCAACCAGGTCCAGAACGTGACCGTCACCAGATCGCGGTGGTAGAACTGGACTGCCAGATCGGCATTCTCTTTGGGACCACGGTGGAGGGCGGCCGTCCAGCGCTTAACGGCCCAGCTCAGCGCAAACCCGTCAGCCTTGATGGTGTCACTGGCCGTCAGCTCGCGCCAGGCACCAAAGACTTTGCGGCGCAGGAGGTGCCGGCGGGCTACTTTGGTCCGGCCAGCTTCTGCTTTGGCCATGGCCTGCCAGTGACAGACAGCGTTGAACATGGTGGTGATGGTGTAAACGCGGGCTGCTCGTCGCATGAGTCTTTCTCGCTCTTCTTGTTTCTCTCGGTATTGCGCCACGGCCGCATCATCGGCCTCGTCGTCGTCCTCGGCTTCGATATCGTCGACGAGCCTTTCGTCTTGTTGCTCGACCTCGACCACAGCAGTGACTTGTTTTGATTTTTGTGTCATCTCGTCAATGTGGGTGCCAGTCACGTTGCTCCACATGAGAAGCGCTTCGGAGGCAGACAGCTCTCGGTCTATCTGGGCGGCGTAGCGCTCCTGTTCTTGGTGTGCGGCGCACGTGCCCCGCCAAACATCAATGGCGAGACCGCCGAGGAAGGCAAAGCGCATAAAGAAAGTGTCGGCCACCTTGGCCATGAGGAAAGGGTCGACACGCGGTGGCGGACCGGCCTCGAGCTCTTCCTGTACGGTCGTGTCGCTAGCAGCCTGGAAGCCCTCGTAGTCCGTAACTACTGAGGACAACCGCGACCGCGGCGACTGAGGTTCGGTCCACGATCCATCCGGCTGCATGGAAGAATGCGGGGAGTGGGTGTAATGGTCCGGGCTGGTACCAAGCACCGGTTGGGGTTGTTGCGCAGAGGGAGGACGATTCTGCGAGAGTGGGCGGGTTCGGTAGGGTAGTTGTTGGTGGTGTTGATAATTATGGTTGTGAGAGAGGTGGGCAGCAGGCCGACCACCTATTGTTTCGGAAGGTGAATTGTGAGGTTGTTGTTGTTGTTGTTGTTGTTGTTGTAGATCGTAGCGTGCATGCCGCCGTGGTGATGCTGCACTCAACATGTCCAACGACTGTGTGTATTGGTCAACGCCGCGCACCTCGTTGTCGTTGTCGTTGTCGTCGCCGTCATAGTCAAAGTCTTCTTCAGGACCGTCAACAACTCGGCTGTCGTTGAGATCGTGGCCCTCACGGGGCACATCGTGTTCCTCTGTATATTCGGTCTCATCAGGCTCTGCAGGGTAGCGGGGAACCTGTGACAGCCAGGGGTCGATCGGCCGCGATGGATGCGAGGGTCGCGAAGGAGGCTGCTGCTGCCGTATCGGTAGAGGTGGAAGAAGCTGTGGCGGCGGCAGCTGTGGCGGTAGTTGTGGAGGCGGCCTTCGCTCGTCTGCCGTCCCAAAGTAATCCTTATAGTTAACGAGATTGGGCGCAAGCGAGTCAGACCTTCGTCTATGGTGTTGCTGGTGGCGTTGCTGCCGAGCTGGGGATTGATGCTGGTGTTGGTGTTCCTGGCGTCCACGGTCGAGCCGACTCATCCCAGCAGCGACAACAAACTCTGCCACACTGTCCGAGTTTCGTCGTCGCCGACCGGTCACATGTGGTGCAACAGGGAAAACGCCAGAATATGATGTCAAGCCGCCGGCTGACGAGGAGGGAGCTGCTGAGTGGACTGAGAGAGGCGGCGATGGCGCGTGTGGAGAGGGTGGTGAGGCGTGGATGTGTGAATGGCGGCGGTTGTGGTGGTTGTGGTGGTTGGGGTCGCCCATGTTGTCGTCGTCTTCCTCTTCTTCTTCTTCTTCTTCTTCTTCGTCACGGTCGTTTAGTTCACTGTTGTCCGGGACGTATTCGAGCTCAATGCCCATGCGGCCTAGCACGGTTCGAAAGCGGTCAAGCAGGTTGTCGGTGGAGCGCATGCCGCCCACGAGGAAGATGATGCGGCTGAGCTTGTCCTCGCCGTCTGGGTCGAGGCCATGGCGAGGGAAGACGATGTCGGCGGCGCGGAAGAGTGCGGTGGTCGGGAGCCTGTCGCGTTTCGGGAGCGTGGGCAAGATGTCCTGGCCGAGCGCGACGACTTGGTGAAGGAGTTCAATGTCTGGGGGATTAGTGCATGGCCCCGGCAGGCGCATAGTTCGAGCGACGGCTACAGGAGAGACTCACCCTCGTTGGAGTAGTAAAACTCGGTCCCTTGGCGGAGGGACGATGACCGGATCCTGCCATCTCGAGAGGACAGCGGAGCGTGGGACGGCATGGGGTCGAGCACGCCGGCGAAGGCATGATAGAGGGGAGGGTGGGCGAGATCAAGAGGAAGGCCGGATGGGGACAAAGGAGGAGAAGACAAAGATCGAGGTCGAGGTCGACAAATAAAAGAAGAAGAAAAAGGGCGAGGTATTGGTCGCTCAGGCGGGCGAGACGGCACCAGACGCAAGGGGTCCACGACAAAGAGCCCAGTCAAAGAGCGTGCAACAGTGCCGAGGCGAAGAGAGCCAGAAACGGACTGCGCTGCACCTCAAACTGCGATATGCGCGACGTGCCCAGAAAAAAAGTTGTGCCGTCAAAGGGAAGGACAGAGGACGGGTTCAGGGACAAGGCGACGCGTTAAGAGGTTAAGCGCGTCTGGCGGGTTTCTGTCCAGTCGAAAAGTGGGTAGGTGGGCTCCTGCCGCCAGAGACGGATCGGGTATGGTCCGTGCGCTGTGTTGAAGGAAAGAAGAGAGCTTCTGGAGCGCAAATGGAAAGAACGAAAAAGTTGGGTCGAGAAACTACGCCTGGCCAGCTGTGTGACGACACGATAGGAAAAGAAGAACCGAGCGATCCATTGTTTAACTGTTTCGACCACGACGACTATGCAGCCACGAACACGCCCTATTCAGCGGGTCGCGGCCGCCGCATCGCAGTGCACTGCGGAGGTACGTCACCTTTGAGAATCTGTTGTTGTCGATGATGATTGAACGTAACTAATCGACTGCATTCAGGCCTCTGTCTACGGCAAATGCATCGTCGCCGACTATAACTCGGTGCATAAGGACAAATGCGCTGCCGAGTTTATGAAGCTGAAGAACTGCTACCTGGTGAGTTGAGATGTAAAGGCCCGTGCATGCGGGCTTCTCTGTCATCACCGTTTGTGTTTTTCGAGGGCCGTGTCTGGGAGCAATGCTGACAAAACGCAGGCCGCCATGAAAAAGTCCAAATGAGATGGCCACAACAGGAAGTAGATTCAGAGCATAACGAGACACAGTACCTCATGCTCCGAGGCACGATATAATGCTGCCGGGCGCATTTGTCTGGGACTCGGTTCGTCATCAGGCGAAAGATGGCGGGATACGAATAAACCAAAATAGACGCTCGACGTATGAACCATATCATATGTCCATAATCCATTTGGATGACACACTCACTGCTCTGATGTCTGGAGCCGTCATGTTTCCTATCTGGGCAGGGGTGTTTCTCTCACATAACTCGGAGTTGTTTCTCGGCGACGGGATGGAGTCAATGGACGGCAGCACATTCAAGCCTCAAGCTTTTCCACAAAGACCCGTATATTTTCCATATTTTCCATGTATGGTTTTAAACGACCACTTGTCACAAATTCATCAAATCCACTGTGAGGTTCAATTTCTACCCTGCCTTCTTTCTTGGTGTCTCTCTTTCGTCATCCGGAATATACCCTTTTAAATGCATTTAACAGTATGTGCGCATATCGCAATATCCGATGTCGCATTCTGCGCACCTTACCCTTTTGCACCACATGTCAAACACACTAAAAATCCCCTTTGCCCCTGTACGCCCGCGTGCTGCACCCCCCGCAGGGGTCCATGGCCAGCGATTAACACTAACAAAAAAGAAACAATAGCGAGACCACGCGCACCCCACTCTGCCGCTCAGGTAGTGCGGGCGGTTGCTGCGACTGCCCAAACGGTTCCCGCAGGGGGGGTAGTTGGTTGAAATGGGCAACAACAAACAACGGGCCTGATGTAAATAGTGGCACCAGCGCTTTCTCTCCGATTGCGATCTGACGATCTCGCACGCCGCGCCCCCTTTTACCCTCTTTTCTTCTTTCCTTTTCCCCTTTTCAGTCCGGACGACACGCAGACTGCATCGAAAAGAACGGGCACTGCCAACTGTCCGCACGCGACCGTGACCGCCATATCTGAAAGACTATTGCTGCCCCCGATCGATTCACCTCGCCGTCCTCCTTTTCGTCGACAGCTTCGATCTGATCTCGACCGACACAGATCACAACGAGCCCACGTCCGAGTCCGACTCCGCCTAGTCCTGCTCCGATGTCCTTTTTCTTCAACCGCGGGCGCAACCGCACAAATGCGGCCGAGCTGGCGCGGCAGACGTACGACCTGCTGGCCCGTCTCGATGTCGCCAACAATCCGAATCCAAAGGTGGGAAAGAAGGCCGCCAGCTTGTGTTTAGACCATGGACACGGAGACCACAGACAGTAGCACATATGCATGTACGAACGGCTGCTAACTGACTCTGCTTCTGTCCTCTACAGATCGATGAGGCGCTGCCCAAATGCCTCGCCCAGATGAAGGCCATCCTCCAGGGCACGCCCGAGGCCGAGTCCAGCCCCGAACAGGTCTACCAGCTCGTGCATGGCATCGTCGACGAGCAGGTGCTCTGCCTACTGCCCCAGATCCTACACCTGCTGCCCTTTGAGTCGCGCAAGGATGCCCAGGTCATCTTCTCCTTCGTCTTCCGCTACCGCCCGCCCAGCAACTACCCCGTCGCCTCCGACCCGAACAACAACCAGCAACCGCCGCCGCTCGCCGTCGACTTTGTGAGCAACCACGCGCCATCCATTCTGATTGCGCTGTGCCGCGGCTACGACCACAAAGAGAGTGCCACGACGGCCGGCTCCATCCTGCGCGAGGTGCTGAAGCACGAGGCGGCCGCGGCCGTTGTGCTGTACGACGACGCCGACGACGACCCGAACAGCGGCTCGAGCGCCGGCGGTGTGCAGAAGATTGCCTTCAACCGCGTGCAGAGCGGTCGCGGTATCTTCTGGCAGTTTTTCAAGTGGATCGACACGAGCTCGTTTGAAGTCGCAGCCGATGCCTTCAACACCTTCAGAGTATGTTTTTGCCTTTTCCGTGCTTTCTTTTTGGTTCTTTGGCTGTTTTATCCTCCCTTTTCTGCTCCTGTCTTGTTTTGTCCTCGTTTCCCGCGCCATCTTCGCGGATTTTGGCCTCGCGGAAATATTGCCCTCGCCGATGTCTGCGTTGGGAAGCCTGCCCGAATCGCACCTTCTATGGGAGCGATGTTTGTTGTATTGTCCTCGCGGATTATATCCCATCGGCGTCCTAGATAGGGCCTTCGCGGATTTTGTCCTCGCTGGTATTGTTTTTATCCGCCGATTTTATCCCGTTACGTAAGGTATTATCCTCGTTCGCCGATTTTATCTTCGTGTCGTGGGTTTTACCTTCCGTTTTCGCGGATTTTATCCTCGTTTCGGGGGTTTTACCTTCGCTGTGCGGGTTGCACCTTCCGTTTTCGCGGACTTTATCTCTTTCTTTATCTTTCTCGGACATTTTTTCCTCGAGGATTTTGTCTTTGCGATTTTTCACCTCCGCGAATTTTTGCCCGAATCTCTACAGCGTCGCCTCGCTCCTTCCCTTCCATGTGCCTGCCCTTTGCTAACAACCCCCAGGAGCTCCTCACCAGGCACAAGGAACTCGTGCCTCGCTACCTCAGCATCAACTTTGACCTTTTCTTCGGCCGCTACAACACCACCCTCGTGCAGTCCAACAGCTATGTCACCAAGCGCCAGTCTATCAAGCTTCTCGGTGAAGTCTTGCTCGACCGTTCCAACTACACCGTCATGACGCGCTACGTCGATTCGGGCGAGCATCTCAAGATCTGCATGAATCTCTTGCGCGACGACCGCAAAATGGTCCAGTACGAGGGTTTCCACGTGTTCAAGGTCTTTGTCGCGAACCCGCACAAGTCGGTCGCCGTTCAGAAGATCCTCATCATGAACAGAGACAAGCTCCTCACTTTCCTGTCCCACTTCCTCGAGGAGCGTACCGAGGACGAACAGTTCATTGACGAGCGCGAGTTTCTGATCAAGCAAATCCGCAACATGCCGCCCAAACCCGTACCGCCGCAACGCTAGGTGCCGCAGCAGGGGCAACCAACCTGTGCAATCTATGGGCGTTGAATTGTGTGTGGGGAACGTGCTTGTGACTTGTTTTGTCGCGCTGTTATTTCTAATTTGGCATGCTTTTTGTTGCTGTTTTTATTTTACCTTTTGGCTTCGGGTTACATTATTATACTGCATACTGTTTGGCGCTGGCGTTTCGGGATATGGAAATGAAAGAGAAGGAGGGGAAGAGATGGAAAAGGAGGAGAATGCGGAAAGCATTAAAAGTGAACACGGCATGTCATCATGTCATTATGGCTTGTCATCTTATTATACAACATAAATTTTGTGCAAGTGGTTCATACAAATGGCGAGAGAAGATGGGACAACATCTTTAACCAAGCATAGCATGTTCATGATACGCATCCGCAAGCTTTAACAAAACATTTACACTACCAGCGCTTCCGTGTCTCTTCTATGCCTCACCATCCTTGACCGAGTCGAGTGCCGGGTAGACATCCCTGTCACATTGTTAGTTAGCAATTGTCACCATGTCCAGCATATCAAGCTCAAGACTCGGATGTTTCACAACTTACGTTCGCCGGACAAGCGGTAACCGCTCCCGCACGCTCTCCCACACGGAGAGGTCAATGTCCACCAGCCCCAACTGGCCCTCCGCCCCCTCTTCGGCATTGCCCACGTCAGGGCCGGTCGCATTTTCATCGTCACCGCCCACCACGCCGCCCAGTCGGCACAATACTTTGCCCCACGGGTCAACAGCCAGACTCCGCCCGTAACTCACACGCTTTCCGTTGTGCCGTCCGACCTGCGCCGCCGCGATCACGTAACATTGGCTCTCAATCGCCCGTGCCCGCAGCAACACTTCCCAGTGCGCGCGGCCTGTCGGGATTGTGAAGGCCGAGGGGTACGTGATGATATGCGCCGGTGCCGGCTTGGCATAGTGGGCAAGCGCAATGGCCGGTTCGGGGAACCGCAAGTCAAAGCACGTTAGGCTGCCCAGACGGCCAAGCGGTGTGGTGTACGGAGGCAACAAGGCAGTGCCAGCCTGTGTCTGCGCACTTTCGCGGAGACCTGCCGCGGCGTAGTCAAAGAGATGGAGCTTATCGTAGTTGCCGTATGGCGCGACCTTGCCGGCCGTGTCAATGTAGATGGTCCGGTTCAGCAGCTTCTTGGCGGCCGCTGTCGTTGTTGTCGTTGCTGTCGCCCCTCCGCCAGCTTCCACGACTGTCGGCATCACCGGGTTCGATCCGGCAGCTGCGGCCGTCACAGCCACCGGCACGTGAATGCCCACATGGACGGCGACACCATGTTTGGCGGCGGCAGACTGCAGGCCGAGCACGAACGGCGATTCGTCGACCGGCTGCGCTAGAGCCAGCGCTTGCTCAGGTGACGAGGCAATGTAGTCCGATGCCTCGGGCAAGAAGAGCACTTTGGCGCCGGCGGCCGCAGCTCGACTGACGAGGCTGACGCATTGCTCGAGGTTGTGGGCCACAGAGGCCGTGGAGCAGATCTGGCCAATGGCCTGGAGACGGTTAGAGGGCGTGTAATCCGTAGGGACGGGTGGTATATACATACAGCAATCGCCATTTTCAAAGTTTGACGTGTGTTGTCTGTTTTGAGTTTGTTACACGGGCTGTCTCGCTCGGCAGGTGCGATGCTATCTAAGCGGTGCGATACGATACGGGCCGCAATGCTTGGTGGCCATTGTACGGAGATAAGCTATGCGAGCTAGGCGAGCTAGGCGAGGCGGCATTGCATCATTCTTGCAGCCATTACAGCAAGCAGCGCATCACAGCTAACAAGCTCACGTCGGTCATAGGCTACCGTCACTACGAAGTAAGACGTACGGCTTTGACAAAGAAAAAAAGAAAGATGATACAACTGCATTGATAATGTCGCTCTCACTCTCTCTCTGCCTAGAAATGACCTATATAAGAATGCTGAGGAGAAGACAGGAGGATAAGGAAGGCCCCTTTTAATGACCGAAAGTGAATTAATATAAATCAGAAAAAGAATGACAGAACAGGGTCTCTGCCGTAACGTATGACACGCGCCGTACTCCCCAAATATGTATAAAAGGCAAAGAAACTCCAAGGTAGAAAGTGCGAGGAACAAAAGGACAAAACAAAGTCGCCTTCCGTCCCTTTTTTTTTGCCGGCTCTTTTTGGCCAATAAAAATAAAAATAATCAATAGGCAAGAGCAATGCTTGCAGAGTTCTGTTGTAAAGAAACAATGTTGTGAAAGGGAGTCAGGATCAAGGCAGCCATTCGTACTGCCGCTGTTACGGCGCTGGCTTTGGTGGCGGCAAAGGCATGCCGTCTAGTTTGTCGTATGCCGTCTGCAACGCCGCTACTTCCTTGCCGTCTGCCTCGAGAACCACCACCAGGTCGCGCAGCTGGATATCCTTGCCCTTGATTCCATCCTCGCGCCACGAGCCCCATTTGGTTCTTGCTTCCGCAGTAAGCATCGCAGGCTCACCCGGTCGCCGGCCAGGTGTGCTTGCACCACTGCCTCCAGCGCCGGCAGCACCTCCTGCTCCACCAGCACCTCCACCACTTCCACCGCCGCCGCCTCCTCCCAGGCCACGCTTGGGTGATGCGCCTGCACCGCCAGACAGCCACGAGTACTGCTTCTTGCGACCGCCCAGAAATGCCATACTCGTACGGTTGGCGCTGAGTGTGTCATTTTGCTCCGTCACCTTGAGGGCCGCGTTCTTCTTGAGCTCCTTTTTCGTCGGCGCCTTGTCTGGTTCGGGCGCAACAGACCCAGGCGTGCCGGGTGTGCCTAGGCGATTCGTTGTCGGCGTTGATGGAGCGGCTGCGTCGGTCTTCTTACCTTCACGCTTCTGCCGCTTCAACAAGCGCTGCTCCTCAATGCTGCGCTCGGACTTGCTGACCATGCGCAGACTCTGGATGAGGGTGTTGCCCGCAGCAATCTTCTTTGCTACGCCGCCCAAGTCGGTCTTGTCGTCTGTCTCGAGGGTGCCTTCATTGTGTTAGAACATTGCGAGGAAAATATACATGAATTAAGAAAAAAACAATATGAAACCAGCTTTGAAACCAGCTTGGACCTGCACAACTTACGCTTCAGCGGGTTCTTGTCCGCGTCAGTCATAACCTCATCGCCGTCCTTGGAGGCAGCAGCCGCAGCCTCGACAGCAGCATTGGCAGACGGCAGGGGTGCCGCAGCCTCCAGCCACTCGTCTGGAACAACGCCGTGGGACGTGCTCTGACGCGTCTCTGCCACCTTGTTGGCATCCTCCAGCAACTCCCGCAGCCGGTGTTTTGCTGCGAGAGACAGCAGGGCTAGCTGGTCTGCAAGAAACGTATCCTCCGGGATAAAGGCTGACGTTGTCGACACAAGCGCCTCACCATCAGGTCCCTTCTTGGTCTCAACAATGACATACGGCTTTGGGAACTCGCCCTCCTGTCGCGCACGTCCCGTTGTCACCGGTGCCACCTTGGGGTCCATGGCCACACCAATGCCATACTCGTTGGCAATCTTTTCCGCCCGCGCGAACACGGCGCCGAAATCAAGGAACCGGTTCTGCAGCGCATTGCTCCGCGACGACGCCAGAGTTCGTGCTGAATCGGTCCACACGTGTTTTGCCCGTTCCACCTCGTACTTTCTCTGGTTTGCCTCGTCAATGGTCTCTGCCGGCTGGTTTGCAGATAGGGATCCGTAGAACGAGGCCCGTCTGCCTGGCGTGTTTGCAGGAAAGCCCGTCCGCGCCTCTGGCCGGTACGTGCCTGCAAAGTAGTCGGCCTGGAACTGCTCCTCTTGCCGAAGATCAATGCCAGTGCCAGCTAGCGAATCGTCAACATCGTACTGGTATTCCTTTGTCGGCGGCTTCGAAGGCGGGCCCATAGCGCCGCCTGCGGGGGTCTGCACGGTCGGGGTCGCAGCAATCGGTACAAAGTGATTCCCGTTCGTCGCGGCCGTCGCCCCGGGCGTACCCATCGGTGAGGGGTGCGGGAATGAGGGATGGCCCGAGGGCGTTGGTGGGCCGGATGGCGTCGGAGGTGTCGGTGTCTGGGCTAGCTTCGGCGATACTATATGAGGTGCGGGTGATCCAGCCGACATCTGGAGCTTGTGCGGCGAGTTCCCATTCGATGAGTTATTTGCCTGGCCGGCATTCGGAAGTGGTGAAGGCATCGGCATCGGGGAAGCCACGGTGGAAGAAGGGAGAGATGGGTTCGGGAGCGGCATGGACATGGCCGGAGCGTTGGGGAACGGCAGTGGCGAAGCCAGAGAGTTCGGGGTTGACGGTGTCGCAGGGCTGTTGTTGCCAAGCGGGCCGCCGTTCGCCCCCACAGGAGAGAAGATGCCCGAGGGAGATTGGGCAAGGCCAGTCGGCGATGGCGCGGGAGAGAGCTTTGGCTTTTTCGATGGTGGCTGTCCTGAGAATGCCGTTGGCTGAGGAGCTGGCGATGGGCTCAACTGAGATGCAGGAGAAAAGGTCCGCTGAGGAACCTGGGGTTGTGGTTGCGCCATAACAATAGAGTGTGAAAGAGGAGTTCACGCAAAGGCTGACGTGAATCTAGATCGGTGGTGACGAGGTCAATGATTGACGAGATGAACGACGGGATGAACGACGAGGTGCCGAAAAGGGTAAAGGGGCTGTCGTTTGGAAAAGAGATGAAGCTGATCCGATGGGAGCCTGATAGAATGCTTCAAAAAAGAGTCGCAATCGCCGCCGCCAGGCAAACGGGCAGGCCTGTCGAGCCTCCCAGAGTTGCGAGGCCGGCTGCAACGCCCATCCAAAGCTTCCACGAGGCTTGCTGGAAGGTATCGAAGGTGCTGAGAGACGAGAGTCGAGCGGGGACACGCGCCGCAATCGCGGTCGTCAAAAGCGCGACAGGGACGTTGCTAGTCGCAGAAGCGCAGGGCATAAAGTAATATGTTGATCGGTCGCGCAGTCGTGATGATACCGGTGCTGTGCGCTGACGTCGTGGGGAGTAGTGATCGCGAATGGATGGCGAAGGGGATAGGTTTTTGGTTTGCGTCTTGCCTCTGCGAAAGCGAACGGCACCTCCTCTGCTGGGAGGGAGCGCCGCGCTAATTGTCATTACCCACTGCCGCGTCTTTGAGAGTACCACGTGACTAGTCACACTCACGAAGGCTGCCACTCGGGGCGGAAGAATGAGGTGCCGTCACGTCGCTAGCGCCGTCGCGAGTCGCTACTGCCGCCCAGCCATACAACACGCGCAATGGTGAGCTGCATCTGCTCTAGTGCGTAATGTTACAGCCAAAGGTCAAAAGCTCACCGTTTGCAGCTCCAACCAGCGATCACAAGCATGCGCTCCAGTAACTCGCATCTTCTCGACCACGCTTAACTCGACGTCATATCTGGATGCTCGCCTATACGGATGTTGAGTGTCTACGCGCCAACTCAGTGAGCCTCTGCGCTCAGCCTCTGCGCTCAGCCGTTGCTGTAAAGCTCTTATATCTCTTCTCAGCCACTTTCTTTCTCCCGGCATCACGAGACTTTCCAGTCGTCACGACCTTGCACACTACTTGGGGCGTGTTCGAATCCTCTCTTACGTGCACAATACTCCCACTGAACTACCAATATAGCAATTGTCGCCATGGCTTCCAAGCGGAAGGCGGCGGCCATGGGTGCGGCGCCTGAAGAACCCGTCGACCCGTCCGACGAGCTGATGTTTCTCTGTCTCGGCGGCGGCAACGAAGTCGGTCGGTCGTGCCACATCATCCAGTACAAGGGGAAGACAGTCATGGTGCGTGCTCCTATTTATATTGACTGATTTCTAACGTCTGCCCGGCTCCTAACCCTCAAAATAGCTCGACGCTGGCCAGCACCCCGCCTACGACGGCCTCGCTTCTCTCCCTTTTTTCGATGACTTCGACCTCAGTACTGTCGACGTCCTCCTCATTAGCCAGTAAGCCAACACCTGCGTCTATACTTTGCTCAAGTACTGGTGGGTTACATCTGGTTGCCAGTATTGTCTTGGGTTGCCAGGCAAGCGCTCGCTCTTTGGATATATACACCGGTCGTTGAAAAGAACCGTCTTTCTCCAAGCGGTAGGAAAGTTCCTCTTCGCACTGCAGTAGTCCTGCGGTAATGCGTGATCTCCGGTTCCAAGCACTCGTCATTGTGTGCGTAGTTCTGGAAATCGCTTTGTATGCAGTTATCAATACAATCAAGTCTTTTTTGTCTTCCGCCTCTGTCTGTTCTTCATGTTTGTAAACCGTGAGTTCCTTCGCCATTGAGTCAGCCTGTGCTAACAGTGCGTCAAAGTTTCCACATTGACCATGCCGCCTCTTTACCATATGTGCTGGCCAAGACGAATTTCCGCGGCCGCGTCTTCATGACACATCCGACGAAGGCCATTTACAAGTGGCTCATCCAGGACAGTGTTCGCGTTGGCAACACATCGTCCAACCCGACGACACAGCTGGTATACACCGAGCAAGACCATCTCAGCACATTCCGCCAGATCGAGGCCATTGATTACCACACTACACACACTGTCTCGGGTATCCGGATCACACCATATCCGGCGGGCCATGTCCTCGGCGCCGCCATGTTCCTTGTTGAGATTGCCGGCCTTAAGATATTCTTCACGGGCGACTACTCGCGCGAGCTGGATCGGCACCTGGTGTCTGCTGAGGTGCCAAAGGGTGTCAAGATTGATGTGCTCATCACCGAGTCCACCTACGGCATTGCTTCTCACGTGCCACGCCTCGAGCGCGAACAGGCACTGATGAAGTCCATCACGGGCATCCTCAACCGTGGTGGCCGCGTGTTGATGCCAGTGTTTGCGCTCGGCCGTGCTCAAGAGCTGCTTCTCATTCTCGACGAGTACTGGAGCAAGCACCCTGATTTCCAGAACTTCCCCATCTACTATGCTAGTAATTTGGCCAAAAAGTGTATGGTTGTGTACCAGACATACACGGGCGCTATGAACGATAACATCAAGCGCCTCTACGCGGAGCGTGCACGAGAGGCTGAGGCCTCGGGCAACACAGCAGGCGGTGGTGGACCGTGGGATTTCCGTTTTATTCGGTCACTCAAGAGTCTCGACCGCTTCGAAGATATTGGCGGCTGTGTAATGCTGGCCAGTCCCGGTATGCTGCAAAACGGTGTCAGCCGCGAGCTCCTCGAGCGGTGGGCGCCCAGCGACAAGAATGGTGTCATCATAACTGGTTACAGTGTGGAGGGCACCATGGCTAAGCAGATCATGCAGGAGCCGGAACACATTCAGGCCGTCATGTCGCGCAGTTTGACCGGCGGCAGCCGACGGGCACCGGGTGCGGATTCAGAAAAGGTCTTAATCCCGCGGAGGTGTAGCGTCCAGGAGTACTCGTTTGCCGCGCACGTTGACGGCACGGAAAACCGCGAGTTCATTGAGGAAGTGAACGCTCCGGTGGTGGTATGTTATGCTCCATGTTACCTCCACCATTATATTCCGACTACTAACACAATGTTTTGCAGATCCTTGTCCACGGCGAGCAGCACAACATGATGCGTCTCAAGTCTAAGCTGCTGTCGCTCAACTCCGGCAAGGCTGAGAAGGACAAGACGAAGGTGTTCAGCCCTCGCAATTGCGAAGAGCTGCGCATCCCGTTCAAGACGGACAAGATTGCCAAGGTCGTCGGCAAGCTGGCAACGGTGACCCCACCCACACAAATCAGCCAGCAACAGCAGCAACAAGATGCGGATCAGGACCGGTCATCGGGACCTATTATTACCGGTGTCCTGGTCCAGAACGATTTCAAGCTGTCTTTTATGGCGCCCGAGGACTTGCACGAGTATGCGGGTCTGACAACGACAACTATCGTTTGCCGACAGCGCCTAACGCTCAGTGCAGCGGGCATCGATCTCATTCGCTGGGCTCTCGCAGGCACATTTGGTGCCATTGAGGAATTGCCCGAGATGCACAAGCAAAAGAATAGCCTTAAACAGCCGCAGAACGGCAAAGCCGCGAAAAAGATTGGCGCGAACAGCAACGGCAATGGTACTCCTTCGGAGCCGGAACTGGAATCGGCCCAGAAGAACGGCGATGAAGAGGATGAGGACATGGAGAATGACAAGTTTCACGATGAGGAGGAAGAAGAAGAAGACGATGATGAGGGCGAAGATGAGGGGGAGGAAGCCGATGAGGAAATCAACAAGCTCGTCGCCGCCTACTTAGTGATGGGCTGCGTTTCCGTCCGGTACTTTGCCAACGGCGAGATTGAGCTTGAGTGGGAGGGCAACCTTCTCAACGACGGCATCGCTGATGCCGTCATGGCCGTATTGTTCTCTGTCGAGAGCAGCCCCGCTGCCGTGAAGCGTAAGTGCCCGTACCCCGAAAAAGAAAAAGAAAATGGTAATTGAACTGCCGCTAACACAATCAAGAATCCGGCAAAAACGGCCACTCGCACAGCCACGGCGACCACGATCACGGTCATGGTCACCACGTTCTCCCTATGCGCAACCTGCATGCGCACATCACGCCCGAGGAGCAGTTCAGCCGTCTCTGCATGTTCCTAGAGGCTCAGTTTGGCGCTGACAACGTGTCGCCGATCGCAGAGCCACGCCTTCCAGAAGAAGAAGAGGGGGGCGGTGAAGGTGCTAAGCAGCTGACCGATGGAACGGAGTCTGGCGATGCCAATGGCGAGAATAATACCACAGCTGCAGACGAAAGGCGGCAAGAACGTGCTCGGCGCGAGCTCGAGCGACTACACGCCGCAGGCATCCCCGTTCCTGGTGTCCTCGTCAAGGTTGACAAGATGGAGGCCAAGGTCTGGCTTGATGACCTAGAGATTGAGTGTGCCCAGCGAGTGTTTGCCGACCGTGTACGTGCTGTCGTTGAGCGCGCTGTGGAGGTGACGGCGCCGTTGTGGCGGTAAAGAGGAGGAACCATCAAAAGGGAACAGGTGACAGTAATACCATTGTCTAAAATAAGGAAGCGGGTAATATATACCGGCGCTTATGTAGGGACCGCACCAAAGCGATACTTTTCGTTGTCGGCTTTCATTCTCTGTTGATATTACCAAGCTGTGACGTAGACTGAGATGAAGTATGTAAAAATCAAACAGATAATAAAATGGAGAGAAATTCGAGCCATAGATATTTGAGTTTGATCTTCTGTTATTTTTTGTTTCATTTTTATATCCTTTTTTCGTTATATTTATTGTTCTTTGTTTAAAAACCCTTGGATAAAAACACTTTACCAAAAAAATTCATATTTCCAAAACAATTAAAAAATATAGTAAATAAACGATACTACTGCGTGTGCTGCGCAACAATGACGGCCCGTGCAACATAAAGCCAAGGGGAAGGGAAGTGCTCGCCATTTACACAAAAGTTGCATATTTCCCTAAATAGAAGTAAACAACCGCCTGTCACCTGCCTACATCTAGCAGATACGGTGCCGCGACTGCCCTTCAAGACTGCTATTTTGTCAGGCCTTTCATGTTCTAACCGAGCGCACCGGCGAAGCAAATCGCTGAACTTTGGTAATAGCCACGAACATGGCTGGAGTCTTTTCTCGGCATATTACCGACGTAAGCCTTGGAAGACGAAGTAGCATGGTATATCAATTCGATCAAACGAATGATACCAGAAATCATGGCAATGGTTTCCAATAATTAACACCTTTACCAAAAGCATATCAGAAAAGGAAAAAAAAAGAAGAAGAAAAAAAAAAGAAAAAAAAGAAAGAAAAAGGAAACAGAGCTTCTAGAAGCTCATATATGGAGACCAGAAAAAAAATAGAAAAGAGACGCATGTATGGCCTGATGTTGCCGAGTTTTTATGTCGAAGACGCGACCTTTGCTGGATTAATTGCTTGCTCGCAGCTAGCAAATGACATGCCTGGGATTTTTGCTTGCGACAGCCCCCACCTCGGGAGCTGTCCGATCACCGAACGGTAAGAAACCGCCTGGGAAAGAGCGCCTGTTGCGACGAAAAAGACAAACCGAAAATTAGCGCTTAAGCACATGGAAGGCACATGAGAGACGAATGAGGCGAGGAAGGGGCACGAGGGGAAGGCACAAGTGGAAGGCACAAGTGGAAGGCACAAGTGGAAGGCACAAGGGACCCGGGCCGGCCGACTGGCCTTACTACCAGGCTTTAGTACCGCCCAAGGGCCCCTCCAACGCACTCCAACGCCTTTTCTTTGCATGGTGGCCAGGCACAAGCCGACCCAGCCCACGGTCCGATAACGCTAGTCGATTTCACCACACGTCTTTTTTCCCCGGGGAAATTTTTTTTCGAGTCGCTCGCCCAAAGTTCTATGAGAAGGCGCTCTTTTAGTTGAGAGACTTTAAAGCTCAACTTTTTCTTCTTCGTACGACACGGATTCCTCCGAAAAACAAGGACGCAAGTGTTTTCTCTCTACGACTCGGCAAGCAATTCCTCCTCGTCTATTTGCGGTCCATCCTCGTACTCGCCCTCAGCCTCTTCGACTTCCCCTCCTCGATCGGCTTCACGACCTTTCCCCTCCTCACCTCTAAACACAATGTCTCCTACTGCGGGCGGCTCCTCGAAGGAGTCCAACCTGGCTCGTCTGCTGGGCTCTGGTATGGCACCTTGAATGGCGACTTGCAAGCGACAATGGCTTGCTGTCTGGAAGTTATATGAAGATGCAATTGGCTGACAAGCGGTGTGCAATTTTATAGGTTCGGCTGGTATCGCGGAGCTTGCTGTCTTCCACCCCGTGGACACGATCGCCAAGCGCCTGATGAGCAACGAGGGCAAGGTATGAATTATGCGACAGCACCGACATCCCCGTCGGGACGACAACTCTCCAATTCGGACTTCCAATTCGGACTAACCGTTGACCTTATCTCTCCAGATCGTCGACTATGCCCAGCTCAACAAGGTCATCTTCAAGGACAAGGCCGCCGCCCCCTTTGGCCGCAAGTTCGTCTCTCTCTTCCCCGGTCTCGGCTACGCAGCCGGCTACAAGGTCCTCCAGCGGATATACAAGTACGGTGGCCAGCCCATTGCCCGCGACTACCTCACCGAGCACTACGGCAAGAACTTCGAGAAGGCTTTCGGTGCCAAGACTGGCAAGGCCATTTTGCATTCCACCGCCGGTAGTCTGATTGGCATTGGCGAGATCATTCTCCTGCCCCTTGACGTCCTCAAGATCAAGCGCCAGACGAACCCTGAGGCTTTCCGCGGCCGTGGTGTGCTGCGCATCATCCGCGACGAGGGCTTTGGCCTGTACCGCGGCTGGGGCTGGACTGCCGCCCGCAACGCCCCCGGTTCATTCGCTGTAAGTCTTTCTCTCTCGTCTCTTTTTTCTTCTCGCATTTCCCCGCCCTCGGCCCCGGCCGATTCTATGCATTCCAATGCATAGCTTTCTTGTTCCCGTGCTAACGGCCTGTCTAGCTCTTCGGTGGTTCTGCTTTCGCCAAGGAGTTCCTGTTCAAGCTCCAGGACTACAACAAGGCCACCTGGTTCCAGAACTTTGTCGCTTCGATTGCCGGTGCCTCTGCCTCGCTGATTGTCTCTGCTCCCCTCGACGTTATCAAGACTCGTATCCAAAACCGCAACTTCGACAACCCAGAGAGCGGATTCCGCATTTTGACCAACATGGCTCGCAACGAAGGCTTCGGCTCCTTCTTCAAGGGCCTTGTCCCGAAGCTGCTGATGACGGGTCCCAAGCTGGTCTTCTCCTTCTGGCTGGCGCAGACCCTCATCCCGGCCTTTGACACTGCCCTGAAGCGGTAAAAAAAAGAAGAAAAGCGACACCGAAGATTTCTCTAGCAACAAGCGACGAACGACGACGAGCGACGACCGACGAGTAGATGGGAAGCAAAAGTAAAATCGGCTGCGGCGATGCATGGGATCTCAGTTCATGCTGTATAAAAAGAAGGGCCTCTTCGGCGCCAAACGGTCTTTTTGGAGGGGAAAATGGGAAGTCTGGGATGGATGGCGTTTTCGTGTGTTTAAATAACCCTGGCATGTGTTTTTTTTTTGTCTCTTCAGTTTTTGTCCTTATTTGTACTCCATCCGACTTGGTTCGGCCATCTCTATTTAGAACATCTCCCTTAAATTGATTGCGTGGGCAAAACGAAAAAAGAAAGAAGAAAAAAAAAGGAAGAGAAAAAGTGACGCGACTCGCTAAACTTGACCTGCTTAGGTGCGTTATTGCCTCGACCTACTCCGTAGTCATCGATGTTGGGCGCAAATGCGTTTCAAACGGCCGCCAATTTACGCAAGTGCCAGCCAGCAAAGAACTCTCAACCTGCGTGACGCTGAGAGTTGGTTGTCCGCGCCGACAAGAGAGCCTTTTGCAGGTGCATACGACGTACTTCGTACAAATTGACGGACCTGCAACGAGACCCGCTTTTATTTTGAGCTGTGCAGGTCGTGGTTGCCCTGGCACCGGGTGGGTCCATTTGTTTATCCTAGCACTCTTGCCTGTTTTGATCCACACAACCGCTGGCCGTGCAAGCTGTGCCCGCACGTCCTTCCCTGCGCTGAATGACGAAACGCCACCGCTCTTCCCCCCGTGCTTTCCTTTGTTTGTATTCAATGTATTTTGAAGTCGGTAGCAAAGCACACAAAAGTTTGGCTCGGGCAGGTGCGATAGTCCACGCGATATAACCTCCATCTCACAACAAAGAAAGCAACCTCTTGGGCTTCGCTTTTTCCCCCCCCATACAACGCTCTTTTACCACCCTTTCCCGCGCACTTCTGTGTTCTCACGCTCACGCTTATTTTCATCTCTTCATTCTTTACGCTGCTACTTAGTCTTTTCCGTGACTGTTGAGAAAACATTCTGGAAGACGGCCGCTATCACGCCAAGCGCTGATCACAAAACCCTTTCTTTCTCTCGTCCTTTTGAACCTCAAGGAAGCTATCGCCAACATTCCTCAATACTCACGCCACGCATCTCCTAACCCTTTCCACATCGCGCTCCATTCCAGCCGAGCATCGTGCCCACCTCTCCGACGATAGAGCAAGCAACGCGGCCTCGCCTCTCGTACACAACAATGCCTCCCATCGAGCGCGACGTCGCTCTCTGGGACCCCGAACGGGTCTTAAGACACCAGCATTCATCGTCGTCTGATCATGGCCGTTCATTCATTCCCATGTGCGTGTGATTGACTCTCCGTTGCCTTGCGTTTTTGCTCCTTTTGCTTTCTTTTCCCTTCTTTTGTTCTCTATTGTGTCTTGCCTATCCAGCCAGTGTCTGTTGCCTCGCGTGCTTCATTTTGTGGCTCTTGCATCTTTGCCACAAACAGAGCTGCCTTGGCCTTCACCTTGGCCTTCTCTGTTTATCATCCCCATACTCCATTTTTTTTGTCTTTCCTTCATGACAGTCGCTTCCTTTTCTTCACCGTCCCCCCCATAATGGCGGGTATTTGGCGTCGACTGACACAAAAACGCAAAAACAGGTGGGATAGTTCTGATCCCGAGCGGGCACCACCACCGTTGCCCTTGAACCCGCAGTCGCCTAGTGTTGGCACCTCGCGACCGGGCACATCGACGGCCATCCAGTCTGCCCACGCTGCCCTCACCGAGAAGGCCCGTGAAAGTGCTCTCGTTTCCAACGCTCTCGCTAGACGCGTGGGCGAACACTCACCTGAACGCACACCGCGCGCATCTTTTTCGCACACCAGCTCCATCTCTACAAGCTCTTCCTCCAGCAGCTCCGTGCCGCACTCACAATCCCACCGCCGCATGCAGTCGCTGCAGCCCAACTCCGTTCGCGACCTCAGTTTGATGATCGAGACCAGTGGCGCAAACAATAATAACGGCCGCGATTCCAACAACTCTACGCCACGGTCGCCGGAGAAGTCGACATCTCTTGTCAACCTTCCCTCCACTCCTCTCAGAAACCGGACCGATCCCTTTCTTTCGGACGACAAGCAGCCTACCAACATCAGTATCAACCCTGGACCGGGTCCTAGCCTGACGCCAATCGTGCGGCCCATTGTCCGGCGGCCACACCAGAGCATTCTGGGTGAGAACACACCGCCTCAGTCGGCTACCATGCTCGCTTTGCACAGCATGGCCGCATCCAGCCCGAGCCAAAAGGAGCGTGAGCCGGGCGCACCTCTTCCTATGCCCCCAACTACTGCTACTTCTTCTTTTTCACAATCGCTGCCGCAGCCACAACCGCAGCCAAAGCAGCTTTCAGCTCCACAGCCTGAGCCCGCACCTGCTCCGGCCCCTGCTCCGGCCCCTGCGCTCTCCAATGTCTCAACCAACAGCTCCGCAGGCGGTGCTAAGAGCCGCAATGGAAACAGCAACGGCAACAGCAACAACATGGCCGTGGCCGTGGTCAAGCAGCCACATTTGCAAATGGAGCATCTGTCCAAGCAAATTTTCAGCCTGACGCACATTGCCACGTCTCTGCAAAAGGAAATGTCAGCCCTCAGCCGACGAAGCAGAGACAACGCGACCGATCTGCTTAGCCTCAAGGAGGCCACAAACGCCAGAGACGAGGACATTCGCAAGAGCCTCCGCGAGATTATCAGCAACGCGAGCGAAGTAGCCTCCATTCGGTCTCGCGACTCCTACCCGGGTGGTCCCTTCATGATCGACAACAAGCCTCATGGCCAGCCCCAAGCAACCTCTCCTCTCTCAAAGTCCGTGCGTCCTTTCTCACTTCCTCGGATTCCGTCCCCCAACAGCTTCGCTGCGTCGCTTGATCGCGAGTCTATGAGCACGCCGTCTCTGTATGCTGCGGATGGACCCAACACAATCTCGATGCTGGAACGTATCGTGCGCGAGATGGGTACAAAGGAGGGCCAAGACAAGCTTATGAGCAGGCTTTCCGAAGTCATTGACAAGGTCGCCGGCATGGCTTCAGCAGAGAAGCTCGAAGAACTCCTCCGGATTGTGAAGGAGCGCCAGGATCAGTCTGTTGTCCCTGCTTCCCAAGGTAGCAGCAGCTACAACATCGGCGGCGGTGGCCCTGGTCGGCCTCGCAACTATAGCTTCGATGACGAGCCGACCAGCTCCCAGCGTGAGATTGATTACAACCGCAAGGGCCCCATGACTCAGCGTACTGAGCGCCTTTTGCAAAGCGCGAGCACGTCTGCCATTGACCAGCGCCGCTCTTCTGCTCCCACAACTGGTATCACCAATGTGATTAGCGATGATGTTCTCAAGATCATCAAGACGGTCAAGGATAGTGTTGCTCAGGGTGGTGGGCTCACGGCAGAAGTTAAGGCCCTCGTTCGGGAGCTTCGCGGTGAGGTGCTGGGCATGGGCCGTGAAATTGGCCGCCGCCTGGACGAAGTTGAGGTGCGCGCCAAGGACGAAGGCAAACCACCCGCTGCTACGCAGGTTGAGATGGCCAAGGTTGTCGAGGAAGGACTCTCAGAGCTCAAGCAGCACATGAACGACCTCATGCGTGAGCACCGACGCCAGTCTGCTGCATCGGCTGCCACTATTGCCGCCGCTGCCGCCGAAGCTGTTCCGGCCGTCGACTACCAGGAAGTCTACAACTCGATGCGCGCTGCCCTCAAGGACTCTCAGGCGAACAAACCCAGCCGCCCAGAGTTGAGCCGCGATGACGTCATCGAGGCTGTCAAGGATGCTTGGGAGACATACAAGCCCGAGATCGAGGTTCAGCAGATCGGTCTCGAGCGCGACGAGGTTCTTGCCTGCCTGGAGCAGGGCCTCCGTGACTACGCCCCGACGCGCAGCGAGCAACCTGCTGGTGCTACACGTGAGGAGGTGTTCAAGGCTGTCGTCGAGGGCCTCACTCACTTTGTGCCACCCCAGATGCCTTCCAGTGGAATGTCCCGCGACGAAGTCCTTGATGCCGTGCGCGAGTGCCTTGAGGAGTTCGAGTTCCCTGTTGCCCCCTCTGCTATCGGCGCTGAGATTAGCAAGGAGGACGTGGTTGATGCCGTTAAGCAGGGCCTCAATGGCTTTGACTTCCCCCAGACGAGCCGTGACCTGATCTCCATGGGCCCCAACGAAAACAGCGATGAGATTGTTTCTCGTCTCCACGACATTATGCAATTTATGCGTGATGAGTTCAAGGCCGTTTCTGACGAGGCCAAGCAGAACGTCGCCGCCAATGGCCGTGACACTGAGCAGGTCTTGGATGCGACCAGAGATGGCCTTGAGAAGCTGCGCAGTGACCTTGAGATGTACGTCGACAAAGTCGCCGCTGCCGTTACACACCAAGATTTCTCAGAGGGTCTTATTCGCACTCTCGATGTCTTCCGTGATGAAATCTCCGACCTTGTCTCCAAGGCATCGGACGGCTCAAAGGAGATGCTCAAGGAGGAGATTGAATCTCTTCGCGACACCGTCAACACTTCCCTTGTTCCCGCCATTCCGGTCCCATCGAATACCGCCCCCGCCAACAACCGGGAGGTCCTTGAGGCGCTCCAGGAGGGTGTCAACCTGCTTCGCGGCGAGATCAGCAGCCGCCACGTCAACAGTACTTCAGAGGTCCTGGATGCTATTCAGGAGGGCCTTTCCGACCTGCGCATCAGCATCGATAGACTCGGCAACAAGCCTGCCGACCTTTCAGCCAATGACGAGATTCTTGACGCGCTCAAGTCCGGTCTCAGCGACGTCCGTACTGACATTGGCGATCTCCGGGACCAGAACAACAATGCGGTCGCCACCGTCGAGACCAGTAATACGGCCATTGTTCCCGCTGATATGTTGAGACACGACGATATCAAGAATCTCGAGTCGCTCATTACCCAGCTACGCACTAAGGTGGACGTTATTGATGCTGCGCGCAGTGAGCAGACATCCGACCGCGAAATTACCACTACATCCGACGAGTCCGCTCTTACCACAGAGCGCGATGCCGAGTGGAAGGAGAAGATTATGGAGATGGAGACCAAGCTTCATGCCATCCATGAATCGGTCACTGGCCTGGCCAGCCGCGAGGTTCCTCCGACTTCGACTGTCTCCGATCCCGAAGAGAATCCCGCTCCCCGTCCTTCTACCGATGCCGCTTCCCGCGAGGATGTTGAGGCTATCGAGACCATTCTCCGCAACACCAAGGCTCGCCTGGACGACCTCATTGACGGCGACCAGTTCCTGCGCAAAGACCACATCGAGACAATCGAGACACTTGTTCTCGACACCAAGCACAGCCTCATCGACCTCAAGGAGCAGATGGATGGCCTGTCGTCGCGTGAAGATGTCAACATGGTGGAGTCTCTTGTTGCCCAGGTAGCCAATGGCTTTGATGAGCTGAAGGAGCGCCACGAGAAGCAGTTTGAGGATCCGGAGAGAGTCACCAAGACGGATGTTGACGCTATCGCCCTTGCTTGCCTGCAGGTGAAGTCTGCTGTCGAGCGCATGTCTCAGGCCGATGACAGCACTGGTCTGCCATCCAAAGACGACCTCCTGAGCCTCGCTGTCATTGTGCGCGATGTGCGTAGTCAGCTTGAAATGGACTCTGCCATTGCTGTCAAGGCTTCGGAGGAGTGCCAGGCTGAAGTTGCCAGTGTCGGCGAGCGTGTTCAGGGCGTCAAAGATTTCCTCGAGGTTCTGAACGAGACAGTCAAGAACCGTCTTGAGGATGGTGTTCTCGGTATTGAGTCGGTTGGCAAGATTCTCGATTCTCTTAGCGATACAATCGGGCGCAACAGCTCCGACCTGCACGACCTATACGAGACGATGCGCAACGAATTCGAGGAGTCAAGAGCCGGAGTCGTTGGCGCTAAGTTGGAGTCTGACGAGCGAGTTCAACAGACTACCGACATCCTCGAGGCCAAGATCGACGAGCGTATTGGTGAACTGGTGGCCAAGTTTGACGACTTCCAAGCCATTGCCGACGATCGCATGCGGATCAACGAGGGCCGCGATGTGGACATGGAGGCGGCGATTGTTGGCACCAAAGACATTGCCGACGAGCTCAAGCTCCTCATCGACACTCTGGGCTCGGCTGTCACTGATTCTCTTGAGAAGATGGAGGAGGCATCCAGGACAGTTTTCGAACGCGTTGACGATATGGCCAGCAAGGCGGAGGAGAACCACTCGGATGGTAAGGCGGAACACCAGCAGACCCGCGATCATGTGTTGCAGGCCATTGAAGCTGTCCAGGGTGTCCAGGGCCACGTCACTGAGTACCAGCCCAAAATTCTTGAGACCATCAAGGATGTCTTGCTTGTCGTCAGTGAGCACTTTGAGCACTCCAAGTCATCGACCACCACAATTCAAGAGCAGCTTATCGAGGCCAAGGCGCCAGAAATGCCTCTGTTGCCGCCAGCTGAGAAGTACGACGATACGACCATGCAAGAGAAGCTCGACAAGCTTGTTGGCCAGACCGACCGTGCGACCGACGCACTCACCAAGCTCGACAAGATGGACTCTCTCGTCGACCACACGCTTGCCGTCGGCCAGGCCCTGACGAAACTGGACAGACTAGTGGAGCACTCTGAGGATACCGACAAAGCCCTTGGCGAACAGCGCGAGAAGCTGGGGCAGCTTGATCAGCTGGAAAAGCTGGAGAAGCTGGAGAAACTCGAGAAGATGGATTTTCTTGTTGCCCAGGCGGAGACCACGAGCCAGGCCCTTGTCAGTCTCGAGAAGCTGGCGAAGCTTGACCAGATCGTTGATCTGACTCAGCTCGCTGGACGTGCCTTTGACTCTCAACATGATAAGATTGACAAGCTTGTTGAGCATACCCAGGTCGCTCAGGAGGCGTACACCAAGCTCGACAGTCTGGACCAGCTGGAGAAACTGGAGAAGTTAGAGAAGCTCGACCAGCTCGATGAGCTCATGGGCCACTCGCGCGTCGCCGACGACAAGGCTGACCGGACACTCTCTCAGCTAGAGACCCTCGAGAAAGTGCACCAGCAGGTGATGCGCACGGCTGCCGACCTCGCGCAGTACATGTCAACACAGACACAGCGGATTGCTGATGACCACGAGGACCGCGAGCGGACGCTGCAGGAGACCACTATTGCTTTGGAGCGTCGCCAGGTTGAGAAAGAGCAGGCGGAGGCCAGCGTGGATGCTCTTCGTGAGGAGGAGCGGAGGCTCAAAGAGAGCGTCGCAAGCCTGCGTGCCGAGCAAGAAGCCTTCCAGCGCAACAAGATCCGGCTGACTGCTGATGTCTCATCTCTGGAAACCGCTCTTCACCTTCGCCGCGAGGAGCTCCACGAAATGGAGGCTCGTGCCGAGGGACTCGAGCGTCGCATTCTGGAAGGTGTCATGGACCACTCGCGGGTACTTCTCATGGCCAAGGCGAACAAGGGCCGCGAGGCTATGAGCCGCAAGCGTGTTGTGCCGTCGAAGAAGGAAGCCCCGTCTGCAGGCGATAACACTATCCCGAAAGCCCCAACCAGGGCTGCGGCAGCCGAGAGCAAGCCGCGGTCTGCGTTCAACATGGCTCTGTCGACCAAGCGCAACCCTTTGCCGACAAACTCGCCCATCGGTGTCGCGGCCAACGGCAGCGCCAATGGCTCTCGGAGAATCTTGTCTCTGAGCCAGATCAACAGCAGCATGTCGAGCGGCAGCATTAAGCGCAGCAACAGTGTGCGCGCCAATGTTGGTGGCCTAGGTGGTCTTCGCAAGAGTAGCTGGGGTGGCCGTCCCCCTACCAAGGGCTACGGTGGCCTCGAGATGGACAAGGAGAATGTGCCTCTCAAGGAAAGCGATGAGGAGAATGAGCGCGGCATGCCGGAGGGCGACGAAGATGACCAGCTTTCCGAGTACAACACACCGCGTGCCGGAGAGATCAGTGCCGCCATCGTTCCCTACAAGCGGGCAGGTGCTGACGACTTTGACGACTGTTGCGACGACGACGGAAACGAGAAGGAGGACGCTGACAAGCACAGCGAGGCAGGTACACTGCGGCGGTCGAGCGTGGGCACGTCCGTGGTGACGGGTAACGATGCTCAAAGTGAGACGAGCGAGTTTTACTCTGGTGACGAGGCCGACAACGATGTGATGAGCCAATGGACAAGCAGTGAACTGAGCTCGGCAGCGCCGGGCGAGATGGTCCTGTATGGCAGTGAGGTGTAAGATTGATCCGACTATTGGAGAAGGTGGCAGTTTCTTTTCTTGATCTTGTACATTTTTTTCAGATGGTGGTTTGGTGTGTTCTTTTTGGATGCGAGCGCGACTTGTCCGGTTTTGGTTTTTGTTATTGGATGATGACGGATCTTTATGATATTGTTATTCTTGGTTGGGTTTTAAGCTGCAGTTTTTGTTATTTGGTATCTGTACCTGCTTTTTTTGCTTTTTGCTTTTTATGATATTTATCTCGTTATTGTTTGCGTTGCACCTTTATGCCCCCCCCCATCTTTCTTGGAGCTTTCTGTCGTTTATATCAATGCCCGACACGGCATTTTCTTTTGTGTATTTTGGTTGATGCGTAACTCAATGCTTTTTTATATTCAAACAAGTGTCTCGTGAAGTGGCGACTTTCTATAATTACATCACTATGTGAGATCATTTATTTTTCCGAATCCTCAGAAACTTCGGACACGGGCGCCAGCTTTGCCAGGTCTTCTGGCTTTCCAAGTCTCTCCTGGCCATCCATCCACGGCCACAGGCACTCGGGGATCGCAACCGTTTTGGTAGCTTCGTTCCAGCCGTTCTCAAGGATCGCGGCAATGATGCGCGGCACAGCCAGCGCTGTTCCGTTGAGCGTCCAGGGGAAGGCGTTGTCACGGCTGCGCGTAGCCAGTCGCCGCGTCTGATAGTCAGTGCAGATGCTGGCCGACGTCACCTCACCCCAGCCAGCGTTGTAGTTGTACGTGCCCTTGCTGCCGTCCTTGTTGGCCTTGGGCGCCCGCACACGGCCTGGGAAGAAGGCCTCAATGTCAATCTTGCGGTATGCAGAGGCACCCAGGTCCGTGGCCGGCATCTCCAGCACACGGCACGGCAGGTCGAGGCTGGACAGAATTTCGGTCTGCACATCAACAAGCTCATTGAAGGTATCTGTGCTGTCATCAAGGTCTGGCGCTGTCCAGGCAAACATCTCAACCTTTGTGAACTCGTGCACGCGGTACAGGCCCTTGGTGCTGGTGCCGCGCGAGCCCGCCTCGGCCCGGTAGCAGCGAGACACAGCAGCACGGCGAATCGGCTTCTCGGCGGCCACATCAATGGTTGCGTCGGCGTACAGAGCAGCCAGTGGAATCTCCGCCGTGGCCGTGAGACTCAGCGGCATGCCCTCGATTGTGTAGGTCTGCTGTTCGTCACCCTGGTCGCGCGGCTGGAATCCACAAGCGGCAGCGATGCCGTTGCGCACAATACTGGGCGGTGACACGATCTGCCAGCCATGGCGGTGGGCCACATTTAGGGCATACTGGATGAGAGCTTGCTCAAGACGGGCACCATCGCCAAGGAGGTAGTACCAGCCCCAGCCGGAGGCAGCAGCGGCAGCAGGGAATTCGAGGATGTCCATGTCGGTGCCAATGTCCGCATGGGACCGCCACGTGTCGGGCGCAGTTTTGAAAACGATGGATGACGACGGTGTGCCAAGCTCGGCGGTTGGTTTGCCTCCACTCTCTCCATCGCAGTTGATGTAGCTCAGCACAGTCTGCTCGCGGTCGGGTGTCTCGCTGCTCGTCAGGTTCGGCAGGGCAATGGCCAGGCTGTCAATCTCGTCGCTGATATTTTTCTCGGCAGCCTTGGCGGCAGCCAGCTCCTTCTTGGCTTTCCGTGCCTCCTCGATGAGATTTTCCCGGTCTTTTTGCTCCTCAGGAGCCTCCTCGCCGTCCTTGTCTTTGGGGACCATCATCTGTTTCTTGGAACGGTTGGCAGCCCGGCGCAGAGACAAGTTGTCCTTTTTCTTCTGCTCTAGTTGGTGGTGTAGGTCGACAATGCGCTGGGGGTAGTCGGCCATGGCGGCATAGTTGCGGCGCACACAGTTTTCTGAGTATTGTTGGGCATTGAAGCGGATGGCCTTGAGGTCAATTGTCGGCTGGGGCCCTTGTGGGGGTAACGGTTGTGATGTTTGTGATGGTTGTGACGGCGCATCTGGAGATTCTGAGGAGTAGGAGCGGAGGAGGAGGCGTGTTGCGGCCGGCCGGATGGTCGAGGAAGCGGAAGCTGCCGTCGCACGGAGCAGAGCCGACGACGGCAGGCAGGACCTTGAGACAAACCGCATGACGAATGTGGTTGGAAATATCAAGCATAGAGATAGGCGGGGGTGCGTTGTTGTGGGCCAATGGGGCCGTGGCCGTGGCGACGCTGTGCTGCTTGCTGGCCGAACTGTCGCGAGATGTCGTCTGAGGCGGCTTAAAGTTTTTTTTTTGTCATGCCACGCTATGATGTCCAAAGTGGGAAGCTCCGATTGAAACGATTCTGCTGCTAGGGACGGTACTTTTTAGTGGTGTGTTTCACACTGTTTTTAGTAGGCTGCAGGTCCCTTTGAAGAAAGCTGGGGCCACCAATAAATGCCAAGCCATCGTGCCTTCCATTGAACAACGACGAACGTCGTGTATCATTGGACGGCGCCTTCCTCAACGACATTAACAGCATCAGCAATATCAACTCGTTCTTTCCATGAGATGCACCACCAGTATTGCATTGACATGTTGGGAAGCAGCGTGCATGTTGTTTTGTCGTGCTCCTTCCGTTTTAATTGTCCGTCCTACTTTCTGTGGCCCGAGAACCACAACTAACGTCCTCGATCTGAAAAGCCTACGCGAGGCGTGTTCATCTCCATCGCCTGCTCCATCATCCTCTCAATTGCGCCCCAGGCTGCGGAGTACAGCATACGTCGTTCTTTTTTGCAACACGTCGTACTCTCCCATCGATTATTTTCTTTGATCTTCTCTCAGCATCGTCAATAATTACGCATTACGCCCCGGACTATCCCTCTTTCTCATCGCGTCCGGCTGCCTTTGCTGGACTAACAAAACTGGGGGTGATTCCTTGGCAGCTTCGATGCTGTTTCGCTCTCCGTCCGCTATCCGCTTCTTGATCGTGGCCCACGATGTTTTCCTCGCTATCCGCTCTCGTTTTGTTCATACTTTGGCACTTGTTTAAAAAGAAATTTCAGGGTTGGAAAGTCCGGGCTTGCCTTAGTGTGCACACGCGTTCTGTGAAAATCGATGCATATGCGTAGTCGGTAAAAGACTGCGAGAAACAAAACAGACTCAAGGACAGAAACTCCCTTCACCCTGAAGCGTGCGGCAGTCTCCACCGACCGGTGCATCCAACTCCCCGCGCTATCTCCCTCGCTTCTGCACGCTGGCCAGGCTTTGAGCCAAAAGTTGGTGTATCATCTCTCACTCTCTGCCTCTGACATATTCCCACGGCATTACGTGTAAATAGTACGGAGCGTGTCCCGAAGCGGGGGTAGGAGAGCACATGCTCTGCAGGACATTCCAACCCCGTTTGTGGTAATGGCAAATAGATCTACTTGGAGGTGGGCTTCATCGATTCCATAATTGTTAACTTTTTACAGTGCTGATCCCCTCCGCTGACCGATCACTCGTCGAAAAAAAAGCTTACATTTGCGGATGCTTCTCTCTGATAAAACAAATGGCAAAGCTGGCAGGCTGGAGATGGGGTTTCCAGATTGTTAATTCTCTTTTGGTATACTCGCATCGCCTATCTGCCTTGATTACTGCCCTGGCTCGCTTGGCTGCCCTTGTAACCAAGCTCCTTCAAAAAATATACAGATCACTTCGCGGAGGACGGAGGCTGTCCGCAACGGCCAACGAGACTAGCTATGCGGAGGAATGCCTATCTCACGTCAAAGCGAGCAAAAGAGAAAAATCATTGTGAAAATCGGGAGCAAAAAAAGTAAGAAAACGCGTTGGTGGAGGGGGTGATCTTTTACAGGGGTTGCATGACCCGCGCTCTGAAATGTGTCAAATGCCCGCGTGTGCGTGTGTGGTGCAAGGTGCTATCTTCGGGTCGTACGGAGACAACAGGAGTTGTGAGTTGCGAGCCACCGACTGTTAATCGTCGACAGTCGAACAGTCTGCTGTCATGGCTGCCAGGCTGTTTGGCTCTTCTTGTCTTCCCGCAGCCGTTTACCCTAGTCTCATCGATCGACGGACTTCCATTACGTCCAGAGGGTGGGCCTTTGACGTTATGGTGCATCTAAGGATGCATCTCGAAGAAACCACTGCGTGATCATGGAAAGGGATGGCATGGGATGGTATGCTCGTATGGCAGCACACTGTGTGTGGCACCCTTTGAGAGGCAGGACCTGTCTGTGTATGCAGAGCGCATATGCAAATCAAGGCAAAACTGGGCAGTTTCTTGAGTCTGCTTGTGTCTTTAGAACATAATATCGAACGTACGAAGTACGAGACACTTTGGCTGCGTGGCAGCGGCGGAAAATGATAAATTAAACCAAAATTTGGAGCACGACTTTGCCGCCACTGGTTTACTACTCGCGTGCAGACTTTATACGAGCTCGAAATACGACGTACAGATCACAGACTTGCTACATAGTTACCTGAACTCATCTGGGCTCGGCAATTCCATAATATCTACCTCATTACGGAGCCACATCATGATCACGGAGGGCCAGCTTTGCCCAGTTAGTGGAGCCGGTGCCTTCATCCATTTCCATGTGCTTTTGAACTCATTTACTTTTGGTGTATTCTGGTGGTTTTTTATTTACTGTTCATCTTCTCTTTTTGTTATTGATCGTGGCCTCGTTGGCTTTTCTCTTTGTTTTTTACCTTTGTTCTTTTTTTGTCCCATTTTGCCACCTTTCAACGTCATTGTTGACGGATGGGGGTTTCTAGCGGACAAGACAGTCCACGCCAGGAACCACCAACGGCTCCAACAAGCCACGGAAGCCAGTCCAGATACGGCGTAGAGAAAGAAAGTACGACGTACGCATATTACAGTACCAAAGCAAAGGCGGAAGGAAGAAACTCAAGTGAAAAAAAAAAAATCAAATCTAAAAGAGGCAAATATGAAAAGGCAACATTTAGCCAGCAACCCGTCTTTCAGGGACGACGGGAGCAGCCAGATGGCCATCCCGACGGAGGCAAGCCGTCTGTCTCAATGTCTGAATTGTTTAGAGTCCCTGAATGTTTGCATGTTTTGCATGTCTGAAACAAATTGCAGCGCTGCCATTCGCGCAGATAGGAACGCCACGCGCAGGCATTACACTCCCTATTCATTTGCGATACGAACACCAAGAGAGTACGACGTATTACCAACTGCTCCTTCCCTCTTTGCATAAATATACTCTCTTACTGTGCATTTGTCGCGGCTGCCCTTTCAGCCATTACCACCACGCATCGCCAAGTGCAGATCTTTTCTTGGTCGTCAGTGGGGACTGGGCAGGTACGAAGACTTCGAAACCTTGGCAGTAGCGGGCCTCTGGTCTCCATCGCCCGCAGCCCGCTGCAGGACGCTCCTGCCGTCCACCGCCGTTCGAGCATGTCATTTGCTCGCGCCGGTGGATCCCCCTATTTGGCCTTTCGAGCCTACCTGGGTCAACCCCAGTGAGAAGCAGAAGGTGCCCCCGGTGGTCTCTCGTTTCTGTTGCCTTCCTTCTGCATTCCTCACTCCTGGGTTGTTCATTCTGAAACGCGACGAGGCAATGAAAGGGGGCCGCGTCGCCATCCAACCAGCCCACTTGCTATGCCCTTTTTATTTTCAGAGTTTTTCAGAGTCTCCATATCTTCGCCGTTGGGCTGTCTGCGACCCCCGAACTCGCGTATGTTTCAACATCCTCTGGTCTTCGAGTGCAGTCACGCCGCTTGACATGCTGTGTGCTTTTTTTTTTGTATTCCGTAGTCCTTTAATTCCTTTCATCTTTTCATTCACCAGTCGTACGAAGACGTACTCAGTAGGATGCGCCGTGGTGGTGGAGAAACAGTGTGCAACTACCCCTGGGACCTGCTGCGCGGTCGCACTTGTAACTGCCTTCCTTGCATAACTTGTCTGCTTCCTCCTCTTCATTCACTTTCGTCACTGTAAATGCCAGGCGCCTTCCCAGAACGTCTCCACCGTTAGCGCTCCACAGGCACCGCCGTCTTCAACCACAACCGGTTTTTTCTGTCTTGCTGGGCAGGAGGACCCTCCCTCCACTATGCGTACTAAACAATAGTTAAGCTAGCACGGAAGGCGCAGAGAAGCAAGTGAAGGTGCCAGGGTCCTAACAAAAAAAAAAATCTATGCGGATCTCCACATGCCTTTTGTCGCCGCCCGTGATGCGCATTCAACCTCCTCTCTCGCTCCTTCCTTTTTCCTTGTCTACTGAGTACTCCGTACTCGTATTACGCCTTCCTTTCTTTTGCATCTCGAACTTGCACCACTCGCCCACTCTTTTCCTATTTTCTTGACACGATTGCGTTGATCTTTTTGACCTTTGATCCATTCTTTTTTCTCCATCTGCCAAAACCTTTCTTTTAAACATCCCGACGTTTGTCCTCCTCGCTCGCTTCTCTTTTCTCTTTCACCCTTCTTGCTCTTTATTTGGATCTCGACAGCCATCACCCCTGCCGCCCCGTCTCCTTTGTTTTATATCTCCCCTTTTCCCCTTTGTTGCATTCCGTGCATTTCACAACCTGCGCGTCCTGAAATAGACCCTGTATCTCTCTTCGGGGTGACGACAACGCAAAACGCCCTATCTTTACTCTCGCTATCTTTTTTGCGTTGCTTTTTACATCTCCCCATCTATCCCCCCTCATCTTCACGCTCACCCCTCTCTCGCTCTTGTTTCGTGTTCGAACACATATCTGTCTAAGCGGCACGGCTTCTTTCTCTCTCTATCCCCTCTTACCGCTTTGCTTTCAGTGCGTCCAATCGTTATAACGTTTGCTTTTCCTTTCCTCTCTACTTCAGATCCTACAGATCGATACACTGGCGCTCGCAAAGCTAGACTTTGGCCCGCCTATCAGTGCCGTCGGGACCGGTACTTTCCAAACAACCTTAATTTTTTCCATTGATACCATCTTCTCTTACGTCCTCCACCGGCGTGTCATCTGATTCTCATATCATCCATAGAGAGGCTTTGACAGTCTCTTGTACTCGAGTCACAGCATCTACCCAACCACCGATCGAATGCCGACCTCGCCTATCACATCGCCTCGCTTCCCCCAATACCAGGGGTTTTCACAACTACGAAGCCAAGGAGGACTCGACGACCACAGCATCCCTATGGATCACGAAGAGGGCGACATCCCGCTCGCCCCTATCCACTCCAATGCCTCCTTCGGCGCCCGCAAGGCCAACCAAGGTGGCGTTGGTCCGGAGATAGAGCGCTTGCGGTCCATCGGCGAGGCCCCTGGCACTGCCGGCGGTAGCAGCACTCATGACGAGAAAAACCACCTTTTCAAACAACCTCCGGGCCCCATCGGACGTCGGCGCGCAAAGAAGGATGAGCCCGAGCCCGTGAAGCGCCATGGCACAGACTCCGAGGTGGCTCTCAACTTTATGGGCCGCCTGTACACACGCCTTGTGGCCGCCTCCTCAATTACACGGTACCTCATCTACATCATCCCGGTTGCCTTCTTACTCGCCATTCCTCTTGTTATTCTTCCCGTTACTGGCAATGCCAACACGATCCCTCTCGGCTCCCATGTCACCAACGCCACCACAGACCCGCCGACTCGGGAGTATGGCCCGCCGCTGTTCCACCTCTTTATCTGGTTTGAAGCATCATGGGCCGGTCTCTGGGCAGGAAAGATTGTCGCCCGTCTGATCCCCGTCATGTTCGTCTTTTTCTGCGGTGTCATCAGCTCCGGCACCCGCAAATACGCCACCGTCTTGCGCGGCCTGGAGGTCCCGTTGTCGCTTTTCTTCTGGGCCTTGGTGACCTGGCTGGTCTTCCGTTTCCTTTTCGCCAACAACAACATCTCCTGGATCTATGCTCTGACCAACATTTTCGGCGCTCTGTTTGTATCGTCCGCCGTGTTCCTGGCTGAGCGTGCCATCATCCACCTGATGAGCATCAGCTACCACGCTCGTTCTTTCTCCAACCGCATCAAAGAGTCCAAGCGCGATATTTACCTTTTGGGCCTTATGTACGATGCCTCGCGCACGCTCTTCCCCATGTACTGTGACGAATTTGCGGATGAGGACTATGTCATCAACGACAGTATTGAGGCCATGCTTGCTCGCCGTGGTGGCCGTGGCAAGAACAAGGCCAACTCCGGTGCCCCCATGCGCATCATCGGCAACGTGGGCCGTTTCGGTGACAAGGTCACGTCTGTCTTTGGTAATCTGGCCTCGGAAATCACCGGTAAGCAGGTGTTCAACCCCAACTCGGCTCACTCCATTGTCGTCGAGGCCTTGGAGAAGACTCGGTCGTCTGAGGCTCTGGCCCGCCGTATCTGGATGTCGTTTGTCGTTGAGGACAACGAGGCTCTGTACCCAGGCGACATCGAGGAGGTTCTCGGCCCTACCCACAAGGAGGATGCTGAGGAGTGCTTCGCCGCCATTGACGCCGACTCGAACGGCGACATCAGCCTCGAGGAGATGGTCCGCAAGGTTGTGCAGATTGGTAAGGAGCGCAAGGCCATGGCCAATAGCGTGAAGGACATTAGCGAGGCCCTGGCTGCTTTCGACAGTGTCCTGCTCTTCCTGGTCCTTCTTCTTGTCATCTTTATCTTCCTTGCCTTCTTCCAGAGCAGCTTCATTACGACTCTCGCCACTGCCGGTACTGCCCTGCTTTCGCTGTCCTTCGTCTTCGCAGTTACTGCACAGGAGATTCTCGGCTCTTGCATCTTCCTCTTCGTCAAGCACCCGTTCGATGTCGGTGACCGTGTTGACATCCAGGGCCCCGAAAAGGAGTATCTGGTTGTCGAGAAGATCTCGCTGCTGTACACCGTGTTCAACCGCATCGACAAGATGCAGGTCGTGCAGGTGCCCAACATCGTGCTCAACAGCCTATGGATCGAAAACGTGTCGCGTAGTAAGGCCATGCGCGAGACCATTGATGTCAACGTCTCATACGACACCACCTTTGAGGACATTGAGCTTCTGCGTTTGGAGATGGAAAAGTTCGTCCGCCACCCCGACAACTCGCGCGACTTCCAGCCCGATATTGCCTTCAGCGTGGCCGGCGTCGGCGACTGCGACAAGCTCCAGCTCAAGGTTTCAATCAAGCACAAGTCCAACTGGCACAACGACATTGTCCGTGGTACCCGCCGCTCCAAGTTCATGTGCGCTCTGGCGCTGGCTCTCAAGAAGGTGCCCATCTATGGCCCTGGTGGTGGCGGCGACGCGGCTGGCAGTCCTTTGAACCCGACGTACTCGGTCTCAGTGTCGGACGAATTTGCTGCGGCCGCTCGTGCTAAGTCGGCCGATGACAAGAACAAGGCACGTATGGTTCCTCACGTCTCCTCCGCCGGCGGCAGCGCAAGCCGCAGTTCGAGCAGGAGCGCTGAGAAGCGTGCCGTCAACGAGCTCAACACACGCAACCCGCTGGCCGACAACGACGACTACACTCTGAACAACGGATCTCGCGAACCTTCGCTGGAGCGCGAGCGCCAGGACAACTTTGCCACGTCGACCTCGTACCTGCACCCCTCGTCGTCCGTTTCACAGACCGCCGCCTCGCGCTCGCGCCAGCGCGGTGCCTCGTCAGCTTCGCGCACCACTTCGGATGTTGAGGCTATCCGCAACGACCTGCTTAAGGCGCAGAGCCAAAAGGGCCGTCGCCAGGCGGGCCAGGGTCTGCCGCCTATGCACCTTGGCGGTGACCTCCCGCCGGCCGATATTTCGCGCTATGCTTCCGTGTCATCTTCGCAGCGCCGTGGCGGCCCGTCGTTTGATCTCGAACGCGGCAGCCCGATCCACACAACCAGTGGTGGCGCCAGCATGGACCCCGGAAGCGCCCCGCTGTACGGAAACAGCAGCAACAACCAGAGCAACAACCCGTACCTGGCCCAACCGTCTGCGGGTGCCACTGCCGCGATGGGGCACTCTGCGTATGCTTCGGCCACGGGCGGTGAGCCGGCATATCAGACACCCTCCCCGGCGCCGAACCCGCTACAGGGAACATCGTCGGCCCCGTCTGCCGGTCGCAGCGTCACAAACGTGCCGCGGAAGCCTCCGCAGCCCGGCCAGTCGCAGCAGCAGTAAGCCGCGAGCCATGAGCCATGGGCCACTGAGCAGACAGGTTTGAACAGAACCGTCTGACAAACACTCGTTTCATATTTCATGTTTGGTTATCTTCCTTTCTTTTGATTTTCATCTTTCGTTTGTTTTCCGGTATAGACGGGTTTGGACATCTTCTGGGTTAATGTCTTATTTCTTATCTTGTCGCATTTCATCTCCAAAGACACCAAAAAATTGCCCGTAATCTAGAGACGGCTGGCATATATTTGAGCAATTTGTCTTTTTCATCTTTCTTATTAGCATGGCTCCCATAGCTTTGGTGCCCATTGGCATTTTTCTTGCGTCAGATTGAAGACTCTCCGAGTCATAGACTTTGAATAAACTATTCAACACGCTATCTTTTGTGTCTTTTATTGCTGTCTTTACTTTACCACTGCTGTCGATTTTCACCAATATTTTAATCCATAAAATTGATGTGAAGCTATAATAACGTGATATATTATCGAATGATTTGTGCCTCGATCCTCAACTGTTCAATTTAAAAACGGTCAACAACTGACCGTTGGTGGCTAGAAAGGGGAGCGTCATCTGTTCAGGTCCTTCAACGTTATTTTTGCCCAGCGATCGATTGGTTCACGCGCCATCGCCATCGCCATCGGGGCCCCCCTGAGCAAAGTACACTCATTGAAAGGCCAAAGACGGGATGTGAGTGAGCAACATGCAGCACCATGCCCTTTTTTCCATCCATCCATCAACAATGGCGCTGCCACTTTCTCATTCCATCTTAATAAAAACTTGGCTTTTGCCTTTTCAACTTACTCACGGCCACCTTTTCTGGCCACGGCGCCGGCGCGTATCTTACTACGATGACAATGCACGCCAGGCCCAGCCTAGCCTACCCCGAACAACAGTTGGTTAGGGAACTATCCACAGCAGCTACAGCCATCGTGTAAGCTCTCTCCCCAGTGACAGCTTCGCCTATTTCATGCATTCGTGCATTGGAGTTCCAATTACGACGTACCCCTTTGCAGCTCCAGCTTGGCATCGTATCAAGACCATCAATAGCTTCATTATCGTCCCTGCATACTCCCCCTTTTCCCAATTCAGCTGCGCATAAGATTTATCGGACGCAATGGAGACAAAGAGGCAGAATTGCGGTTTGGGGGAAAAGGCGCCGGGGCAGAGGCGCCGGGGCAGAGGCGCCGGGGCGTCTAAGCATAGCGTCACCTTTTCGCCTCCATCGTCCAGTGATTCCTGTTCTTATGGCAGTTCTTTGACGTTCCTTCCACTTCTCACCAGCGGGGCAGATCGGGGCTGCCACTTGAGATGGAGGGGCAGGTACCGGAGAACGGGGCGTCATAATTTGCGAACAGATACTATTTAGAGAGAGGCTCGAGAGGGAAGGAACAAGTACCACACCCTCAGGCACCAGAAAGCAGAAAGCGCCGACCCAAAAGCCTCATTAATTATGTAAAGCAGCAACGCAAAAAGATATACCCAATACTTTTAGCAAGATACGAAGTACAGGTGAGATAGTATGAATCTGTATTGTGTGCAAGGTCCTTTTTGTCTCGTGTTTTGTTGGCCCACACTAATCAAGAAAACTCTCTTTCTTCTCGGGTCGCCGTCTAGATTCTTTCACTTTATGATCTCCACCATATTACATCGTAGGACCGGCCTTCGCGGGCATTTCTCTCAGATTCATCTGACGTCGTTAAGAACAGGAAGAGCCTGGTGTATCATTGCCTTCTGGCCTGCATACCGGGTCGTTTCGTGCTTGCCACTGAATGAAGTTTTTTTTATTCCAGATTCAGATACTGTGCCTTTCTCTTTTCTTCGGGCTGCTCGTCAGACAAGGAAGGAGGGGTGGCAATGGCCAGACCGTTCTTGCCTAGCTTGAACAGGGGGTGTGCGGATAATGACAATTGTGCTTGTCCATTGGAGCTGTGTGCCAAAGTGCTTGCAGCTCCAGGCAAGCTCGGGGGCTGTCGATGCCCACTGCCCACTGATCTCCAGCACTATCCAGCAGCTTCCAGTTCAGCCCAGAGTTCCATTTTATGAGCAAGAACAAGCAGGAGCCACCGAGAAGCAGCCAGTGCCGTCAACCTGTATTTGCCCCTCTCTCCCTTCGCTGGTCGCCCAGCAGCTTCTGTGGGGCCCCTGATTGGCCCAATTGGCAACTCCCCTGCAGCCGCGGGGCGTCAGCCTAGCAAAAAAGTGCACTAAGTAAGGTCGTTAGGCCTCTCCAACGCTCTTTCCTCCCCACCATAAAGAGCTGCAGGAAGCTGCTGGTGGGGTCAACTCGTTTCTGTTGCTTTCTCGAACCTTCCGTCTCGCAACTTTTTTGGTAGTGTCCCGCCAACCACCGCCCGCCATTGCTCATTGCCAGCACCTTCCGCTTCACTCGACAAACCACAATTTTTACCCACTGCCTTCCTCGCCTGCCCGAGTTTTTCACACATATAAGCAAACTTCTGCATCCGCTGCTCAATTTCTTCTTCCTTCCCTTTTTCTCCTCATTCTTACTCAAACTACCCCTCTCTCTGCTTCTTTTTTTCTGCATTGCGAGAGCTTCATACCATACTCTTTTTCTCAATTTCACGTCCATCACATCTCTTCCCCCCTCACATACACATCAGACACCATGGCTCCCGCCGTCGGTATCGATTTGGGTACCACGTACTCTTGCGTGGGTATCTACCGTGACGATCGCATTGAGGTATGTATTTGTCCCTTCCAGCAACCGTCCAACTCAGAGCTCCTTTGGAGTTCGATTGAGACACAGCTACGACACAGTTACTGACTTTTCTATTCAGATCATCGCCAACGACCAGGGTAACCGCACCACACCGTCTTTCGTGGCCTTCACGGACACGGAGCGTCTGATTGGTGATGCCGCCAAGAACCAGGTTGCCATGAACCCCCAGAACACGGTCTTCGACGCCAAGCGTCTGATTGGCCGCAAGTTCGCCGACCCTGAGGTTCAGGCCGACATGAAGCACTTCCCCTTCAAGGTCGTCGACCGTGCCGGCAAGCCCGTCATTGAGGTCGAGTTCAAGGGCGAGACCAAGCAGTTCACCCCCGAGGAGATTTCCTCCATGGTTCTCATCAAGATGCGTGAGACCGCCGAGTCCTACCTGGGTGGCACCGTTAACAACGCCGTTGTCACTGTCCCCGCCTACTTCAACGACTCCCAGCGCCAGGCCACCAAGGATGCCGGTCTCATTGCCGGCCTCAACGTCCTGCGTATCATCAACGAGCCCACCGCCGCTGCCATCGCCTACGGTCTTGACAAGAAGGTTGAGGGCGAGCGCAACGTCCTGATCTTCGATCTGGGCGGTGGTACCTTCGATGTTTCGCTCCTCACCATTGAGGAGGGTATCTTCGAGGTCAAGTCCACTGCCGGTGACACTCACTTGGGTGGTGAGGATTTCGACAACCGTCTCGTGAACCATTTCGTTCAGGAGTTCAAGAGAAAAAACAAAAAGTAATTATTCCTCCCCGCAATCCCCTGCCCTTTTTTTTCATCCTATTTGCATTTTCTTGGTTTTTTTGGGATTTTTTCAATCTCATGACGTTGTTTTCTGCGATCCTGGCAATGATCACCGCGGATGTCGCTTTCCGGTGATTAGGCCGGTTGCTCCTTCCTTAGTGGGAAATTTACAAACAACACCAGTCGCACCTGCCCTCTTCGCCCCGCAAATCACATGACCTATTTATCGCATGTCGCTTCGCAATTCTCTCATCGCAACGCATGAGATGTTGTGATAGGCTTGGGATGAAATATCATGGATGTTTGCGATTCGCATCACAACACCTCGTCCCCACGCCTCACACACTCATGCCAACTTCTTTTTTCATCGCAAAGCGCAAAGTGCAATTTCAGTTTGAACATTTTACTAACAATCTCACAGGGATGTCAGCACCAACGCCCGTGCCCTGCGCCGTCTCCGCACCGCTTGCGAGCGTGCCAAGCGCACTCTTTCGTCTTCCGCCCAGACCTCCATCGAGATCGACTCCCTGTTCGAGGGCATCGACTTCTACACTTCGATCACCCGTGCCCGCTTCGAGGAGCTGTGCCAGGACCTGTTCCGCTCCACCCTGCAGCCCGTTGACCGTGTCCTGACGGATGCCAAGATCGACAAGTCCCAGGTTCACGAGATCGTCCTGGTCGGCGGTTCCACCCGTATTCCCCGCATCCAGAAGCTCATTACCGATTACTTCAACGGCAAGGAGCCCAACAAGTCCATCAACCCCGATGAGGCTGTTGCCTACGGCGCTGCCGTCCAGGCCGCCATTCTCAGCGGTGACACTTCGTCCAAGTCCACCAACGAGATCCTGCTGCTCGATGTTGCTCCCCTGTCTCTCGGTATCGAGACTGCCGGTGGCATGATGACCAAGCTCATTCCCCGCAACACCACCATTCCCACCAAGAAGTCTGAGGTGTTCTCGACCTTCTCCGACAACCAGCCTGGTGTGCTGATCCAGGTCTACGAGGGTGAGCGCCAGCGCACCAAGGACAACAACTTGATGGGCAAGTTTGAGCTCACCGGCATTCCCCCCGCTCCCCGCGGTGTTCCCCAGATCGAGGTCACCTTCGACCTGGACGCCAACGGTATCATGAACGTCTCGGCTGTCGAGAAGGGCACCGGCAAGTCCAACCAGATTGTCATCACCAACGACAAGGGCCGCCTCTCCAAGGACGACATCGAGCGCATGCTTGCTGAGGCCGAGAAGTTCAAGGAGGAGGATGAGGCTGAGGGCCGCCGTGTCGCTGCCAAGAACGGCCTTGAGTCGTACGCCTACTCTCTGCGCAACACCCTGAGCGACTCCAAGGTCGACGAGAAGCTTGATGCTGGTGACAAGGAGAAGCTCAAGGCTGAGATCGACCGCGTTGTCAGCTGGCTCGACGAGAGCCAGCAGGCTACTCGCGAGGAGTACGAGGAGCACCAGAAGGAGCTGGAGGCCGTTGCCAACCCCATCATGATGAAGTTCTACGGCTCTGCTGGCGGTCCCCCTGGCGGCGCTCCCGATGGTGCCCCTGGCGGCTTCCCCGGCGCTGCCGGTGGTGCCACCCACGACGACGGCCCGACCGTCGAGGAGGTCGACTAAATGTACTCGTCTCTCTGATTAGTCGTCTATTTTGCCTTTCTCTGTTTTAATGATTTCCCCATTGTTTTGTTAATGGTTAGAGATACGCCAGAGCGCGCTGCCAACAGAATGCAGCAACCTCTTCCGGTCACAGGAGGGTACTAAAGGGGCTAGATATCTTTGTTCTGCAATGCTTCTGCTTTTTTTCTTCCTTTACCTGTCTGGGAACATTTGTTTTTTTTTTCTTTGCGATGATTCATACGATCTGGGGAAAAGTCGGGTTTATACAGTGGCTTAAATACTGTAATGAATAAAAAAGATTAAACATAAAACTTTCAGTTCCAAATAGTGGTGATATATAATGAAAAAGAAGACTCGTAGTGATAAACGCAATTTAATGTGCTCTTTTCTCTGCAGACATCTAGGAAGCTCATTCCTTTTAAGTTGCTTTTTCAGTCAACTGGTCGATTGAGCCCTCCTGTCAACCGACGCGGGTTGCCGCGTCCCTGGCCGACAGAAAAAAAAAAGAAAATGAAATGTGAAGAGGAAGGTGTAAAGGGTAGCATGTTGGTATTCAAGGTTGGCGGAAGGTGCAAACGGCCTATTTGCTGTCCAGATTTGACGAGATTTACAGATTTGACGAGATTTACAGAAGGTGCGATGTAGTCTTTGGTCTCGCAGTTGGGACGGAAGGCACAAACAACCAAAAGGACGAAAACAACAATGACAAAAGCACCGGTATTCATGACACTGTTGCAACTTCCTTGGCAATAAGCTGACACCTTATATTATGACAACGGTGGTACAGAGACAGTTCATTGTGACATTGACATCGTGAGAGTGACATTGAGTGTGGTTTCCTGGACGCCAAACATCTAATATACATGGAAATGGAATATCTCAATCTTTTTATTTTGTGTAGCCCATCTGCTCGCGGATATGTTGCCGCCGCTCAGCATCGGCCATGATCTTGCTGGCATCCTCACGTCCATTGTCGTCCGCACGCGCCTCATTCTGCTTCTGCTGACCGTCGCCGCCCACTACGACTTTAAAGTCGTTCTGGAACACAGCGCCTGGCGGGATAACTTCGTCAACAGTCCGGCTGCGCCACACATCTTCGCTTGACGGCTTGCCCGGAAGATAGTACCGGTCAATCTCCTTCTTGCGATAGTAGCTGCGCACGGCTTCCTCCTTCATCGGGCCCTCGGCATATCCCTTTACACGCATGCAGAACCAGAAGTCGTCCCACAGATCGCTACACTGCCGGACACCACCATGGCGATACACAGCACGCCACTGGCCCGCGGGTGACTGGCAGGCCCAGGCCATGTCGAATGCTTGCCGGCAGGACATTGAGACTGGCAGGACGGCTTCGCCTAAGGAGCGCTCGCGGGGTTCAAAGGGTCCCTCTCCCTCAGCTGCTGTAGGTGACGCATCTCCTTTTGCTGAGGAGGTCCAAGCAGCCTTCCATGCTGCGAATTTGGACGGTTCCGACAATTTTGATGGTGCGTTGTTCGCTGCTTTTCTGGGATCCTCTAGGCCAATCTCGCCACTCTCGAACATAGCCATGAACTTGCGAAGTTCCGGGTCGTTTTCTGGCCTGCCATCATTGACTGGAGGCTGCGATTGTGGTGTGTCTTGTAATGTGGATGTAGGTGGCGGCTGTGTTGCTGGCACCGCATCGGATTGTGAAGATGAAGATGAGGTTTGGGGCGAAGGAGATGCAGCGCCATCGGCCGACTTGGCGGTCCAGAACCAGCCCATATTGAGGCCCGTATTGGTATCGGTATGAGAGTGTGTAAAAAGATAAGTCCACAGTGATACCCAATACTTTAATTGATGCACCAGTCGTAACCCTTTTTCTTCGGTTCAATGAGATCTCACATTCAGCAGTATCGTCTCGATGCCACAGGCGAAACGAAAACTAGACGGCTCGTGATTTTTTTGAGGGCAGTGCTCTGATTGGCCAGCGGCTGCTTTACTCCTTAAGCGCACTCTGGAGTGGTGGCCCCACCCAGCACACAAGGAAAAGGCACTCCGCTGTGATCGAGGCATCAAAGACAGCTGAAAGCCGCTTGTCCTCCACTGTCTCCAGCTGTGAGGTCATTGATTGAACTAGGCGAGTGGGCTGGCTGCTCTTTTCCCTTCTCGAGCTCCCCTCCTTCCCACAAAAATGGCATGCCGCGATAATAAAAAGCAGCACATTGTAGCTTCCTACTTTTCTCCCTTTTTGTAACTGTGAAACTGTAAACATACAGGCATTTCCTACGTTCGTTCCTTCCTTCCAAACTCACTCAATTGCTTTCGAATCTTCCCTACTCGGTAATCCCTCTGCCCAACTTCGTGCAGAGAGGGGAAAGGCAGGAGCCTCGCGATGCTCCTCGGGCGCTCCTTCCGGCCGGCCACTCCTCGGGCCTGGCAAAGGCAACAACTCTGGCGGCATGTGCAAATCCAGGGGGTCCGTTCCCTGTCCCAAAAGCATGGCCGTTCTTCTGCCATTCTTCCACCGACGACCACAAATTTGCCGAGGGTAGCCACCGCTGCGACAACACAGCTAGCCCACCGCCCTCGCGTGCCACCAGTGACGTCGCTCGTGCTCTCAGGCCGGCGCTGGGAAACCTCTACAACCGGTGATGACAAAAGTGGCCACATCGCCTCCTCTCCTGGCGAGGGCATCATCTTCCTCGACAATGTCTTCCCCCTCCGCATTGGCAACATCCTCGCGTGGCGGCCGTGGCGCACCTCGGCCGATTACAACGATGGCGAGATCACGCAGCTGCTCAAGCGTTTTACCAAGGACCCCGATGCAGACGCCAAGCCCTCTTCCACAAGCTCTACACCTGCGATTTTGGTGTCCATAGCATCCGTTATGGACCCTGTCAGCCTTGTTAAACGCGCAATTCCCGACAGCCTCAACCTCACAATCACTGAGATCATTCCACGGCTAAAGGACGGCGGTGTCTTTGTCAAATTCCGGCACCCAGCCGACCGCAACCTGGAAGATATTGAGTCCAGCCTCGCCAAGGAACTTATAGCGCATCCTGTGCGGCCATGGTTTAACCCGCTCTGGGGTTGTATGCGTGCCGGTCTTGTGCGCGGTGTGCCTTGGCTTGAAGATTTGGCGTCACGCATGCCCTCAAGCCGGGTGAAAGTCGAGTTCTGTGCGCCTCCTGAAGCTTCGTCAGGAAGCGGCGGTGTCGGCGATGCGTCCGGCAATGCAAACCTAGAGCTTTCGCAAGAGACCATCTACGGACTGTTCCGGCGGTACGGCAAGATCGCCGAGATCTACTCGCTGCCTTCGGACTCCAAGACACTTCCGCGGTTTGCCACCATCGACTTCATGCGCCTTCGGGATGCCGTTATGGCGCGCAGTTGTCTTCACGGCTTTGTTGTCAATGGCACCACACGCCTGCGCACTTCCTACGAAGCCCGTGCGCGTGCCCACCACATCTGGGACTGGCTTACGTCTCATCCGCGTATCGTGATCCCGATACTAGCTGCTCTCCTTGCAACTATCACCGTTGCTGTGTTCGATCCTATCCGGTCATTCTTCATCCGCGCTCACGTTCAGCACTCATTTGCTTTTCGCGACAGTCAGTTCTGGAAATGGATCCAGGGCCGCACGAACGCCTTTGTCGCATATGCGCGCAACTCCTACGACACCGCCGCCGACAACATGGGTATTGGTAGCGGAAAGAGCCATAAGGGCACTGGTTCTCACGGCCAGGATGCCCTGATGACCCACCGCCGCGATCTCTTGGATGCACTTCGCACTTGGCTGCTTGAGACGACAGAAACATTTATTGTGGTCCAGGGCCCGCGTGGCTCAGGCAAGAATGAGCTTGTTGTCGACCAAGCGCTTAAGGGTCGTAAGGATGTTCTTGTCATTGACTGCAAGCCTATCGTCGAAGCCCGCGGTGAGAGTGCCACGATCAAGAAAATTGCCGCTGCCATTGGTTACCGGCCTGTCTTCTCGTGGGCCAACAACCTTAGTAGCTTGATTGACCTGGCCGTGCAGGGCACGACGGGTGTCAAGACGGGTTTCTCTGAAACACTTGATGAGCAGCTCTCCAAGATTTTGCAGACGGCCACCGCGGCGCTGCGGGAAGTCGGCCTGGATGGCCGCCACAAATCGGATGTCGATGCCGACCTCAACGAGGATGCATATCTGGAAGCGCACCCCGAGCGCCGGGCTGTGATTGTGCTGGACAACTTTGGCCACCGTAACGAGGATGCTTCAGGCCCAGTGTACGATAAGCTCGCGGAGTGGGCCGCCACGCTGGTGCAGGCCAACATTGCCCACGTTGTATTCCTGACGTCAGATACGTCGTACCCCAAAGCACTGGTCAAGGCCATGCCCGACCGTGTTTTCCGGCAGATTGCGCTGGGCGACTTGTCGCCCGAGGTCGCCATGAACTACGTGTTGAGCCACTTGGCTGAGAAGGAGGAGGAACAAGAGGCTGCTCCCGCGGATGACGAGGAAGCTCAACAACAGCCGGAGCAGCCAGATACCCCAACGTCAACTGCGGCGGCTGATATCGCTATTGACGCACAAAAGGCCCGAGCCAAGGCCCACGAGCAAGCCTCCGAGCCGAAGCAGCAATCTATCCTAGACAGGGTCACTCTTCCTTTCCAAAAGTCGAAGACTGAGGAAAGCGACGACAGCAGCAAGACGGCCGAGGGCGCCAGTGCAGATACCGCCAAAGAGGCACCGGTCTCTGAGAAAAAGCCAGAAGAGAAGAGCGCTCTTGAGAAGGCAAAGGCAAGGGTAAAGGCAAAGGCAAAGGGCCTCCCTCCAGTCAAGAGCACAGGCCGGATCAGTGGCGAGCCGAGTACCATCAATGCAGCCGCTGCTAAGGCGGCCCTGGCTGCCGAGGGCGGTGTTCCTGGCATTGTCAGTGCCACGGCTTCGCAGTCAGCCCTGTCGTCCGAACACCAGGAGGTAATTCGTGAACTGGACAGCTGTATTGGTGTTCTTGGTGGCCGCCTAACGGATCTTGAGTCCCTGGTACGCCGCCTCAAGAGCGGCCAGTCGCCGAAGCGTGCCGTTTCTGAGATTGTGGAGCAGAGTGCATCGGAGATTATCAAGATGTTCCTGCTATCTCAGCCCAAGACGTCGTCGGCTACGGGGGGCGGCGGCTCTTCGTCCGGTGCACCTGCTGCGGCAGCTGCTTCGTCGCCATCAAGCCGTGCATGGACTGCCGAGCAGGCATGGTACCTCGTGCGTGAGATTGCCGCCAAGGGCGGCGATGTCTGCTACAACGACGTTCTCCTGTCCGATACGTTCGCTTTCTCCAACGCCGGCATTGCGGCTATTGACGCGCTAGCGGCTGCCGAACTCGTAACGGTCAAGGCATTCCGTGGTCGTCCGCAGTCCATCAAGGCGGGTAGCCCCGTCTACCTGGCCGCATTCCAGTTCCTGGGCTCCGATGCGGCGTTGGCAGCACGGCTCGATCGGTGCGTGCTAGCTGAAAAGGCCAGAGGCGAGGCCAAGACGGTGGCCAAGGTCGAGGAGGAGCTGGCACTTCTGAGCACCTTGCAGAAGCAGCCCGCACAGACCAGCGACCGGACGCTGTACCTTCTGAACAAGCTGCAGGCTTCGCAGGCCAAGATCCAAATGTATGAAGCAGAGATGGCACGTCTGAAGAAGGTCATGTCGGAGGCGATATAAGGAAAGGAGTTGTCGACGTGTTGCCTGCCCCCTGTGACATGCATGTATTTACTATTTTTGGCTACTTTTTACCTTTGTCAATATCTACACTCATACCATATCATTAGCAAAAATTTTGATTAATCGCAACCCCCTTTTTTCTATAAAAAAAAAAAAAAAAAAAAAAAAAAAACCGTCGTGACGATGAAGTTCAATGCCATCACACAATAGCTGTCAAAGCGGTGATACCACTGCCACCGACATGAAACCCACGTGTCGTCCTCAATGAGTAAAAGAATCACTAATATCGAAGCATCTCGAAGTGTTCCAGAAAATGGATAGAAGAAGAGATGCAAATGGACAGCGGAAGAGACGGTAGGATACAACGTTCATAGCGCTTCGGCGTCAAGGGATGTGCAATGCACGTTTGTTGCTACTTATCAAGATATGGGCTCTCATAATGTAAACCATTTTCTCTTTCAATGTACATTCTTGTCGTCCGAGACTTGCATATTACTCTACCAATTTTTTTAAATTTTGCTATCTTCTTTAATTCTGTTATTAAAACAATGTACCATTTTTACGTCATCTTTCTTTGTATATAAAAAATCCCATTCCTACTCTTTTTCTACAAAAAGTGACATGGCCAGAGCACGACACTCGGGCACATTTAATCTCGTTTATGTTTGACCCTTACTGTTGTCTTCTTGTGTTGAACTGTTGTTCAAATCCTTACCATTGGTCAGACCTTCCATCGGCATCCAACGAGATTGGCAGAACGTCAGTCCGTGCAGAGTTCTTGTTTCGCTGCCGCTCAGTCGCTTTTCGGCAGAAAACACAACGTCGCCACTCTACTCCGTACGCACTGACACTTTACCATGACGCCGAGCTGCAGAGAGTTTCTAGAAGGGTCATGCAGGGCGAGAAGTGGATATTTTCCTGAAAAATGTGGTCTTTTTTTTTTTTTTTTTTTTAATAGTTGTACTTTTAATTCAAGCTTATTTTGTTGTTCGTCGGCATCTTTGCCGTCTTGTCGGCTCTTTTTTCTTTCCCCTCCTTTTACCGCACATACCAAGCTGTTGTAACGGGGGTTTCCCCCCCCCTTTTCTCACACTGACTGTCTCGGCTCTTCCCTTGAGCCAGAGAATAGGTAAATCTGCCCCACATAACTAAACGTTGAAAGACTTCGGCAAATCATGCCTAGGCTCTGCGGTTTTCGTGCCACCTGTCCAAATCTACGGAGTACTTTCGTTCATTTATCTCTGTCTATGTCCTTGCTATCTGTCAATATTCCCGTATTTATTCTCCGGTTAGGCAGCAACGAAAGAAAAAAGAAAAAAAAGTTGAAGGTGCAGATCAAAAGATTTGTGGTCAGGATCTCACACTGCTGGAACCAACAGTGGTATCATGGACAAGCACATTTCTAACGGCCTACGATCCATGTGACCTAAAAGGCACGGTATGCTAGATTCCCACCCGGATAAATCTTATATACCCCCAATAGCTGCCGTCCTGGCCGACTTGACCGGTGTACTTGTATCTCCCAAATCAGGTAACTTACACCACCACTTTCTGCCTCTTCCAAAGGGCCACCTGAGGGTGGCATAAATCACATATCTGAAAAATTGGCTATTATCTGCAATTGTGTAGGTTACTTAAGTACCCTGGTGCCTTTTTATTCAGCCGCTGCCGCTTCCAGAGTCCCCTACTTTCATATCAGAAATAAGAGGCGGAATATGCACAAGGCAGGCCACCCTGGTTAAAAAAAAAAAGGACTCTTGTGACCATTACCTATAGCACACAAGCTCTGGTAGGACTATGCATACACGGAAAGGATGTCGAATTCAAAAAATCGCAGCAGAACGGACGAAAAGAGAAGAAGGAGACGGAAAAAAAAAGAAGAAGGAAAAAAAGAAGCTGGGAAGTAACCGTAATAAGATATGTAACATTGGAGTGGCGAAATTTTGTGACACAGATAAAAGATGCGGAGGGGGTCCGAAGCAAGAGATAGATGGCCTTCTAGAGGGTTGGAATAATATCTGTCCGGGATGACAGTTAAGATACTGGTTCTATTCATATGGCACCAAGCCCCCGATGGCGCAATGACAAACATGGGTTTGTTATCCGTGCGCATCTTGGTACAAATGACCGAGGGAACTGACGAAACAAACCGACTTGGGTCTTGAGAGAACCTTTCTATCTTTGTGATTGCCGTTCGTCATCGTAGGCCCTACCGTTTTCTGAGTGTCTCCGGGGAATCCCGCACTTTTGGGGGTCAGACGAGGGGCCTTGGTGACAGAGTCATGGGTTACTTCTGGAGAAGCAGCCATGCTAAGGAGACAAAAGGTTTACCTTCCATGTGTGGTCTCAGATAAGTGTACCTCTTTTGGGGATAAAAAAGCGTATAACGGACAAAAGGATCAGACCAAAAGGCCCAAACATATCTCTCGACATTCTCCCCACCATTAGACCCCGAGGAAGTGTGAGATAATAGAACCAAAAACTCAGTGTCACATTTTACAGACTCTTGCATTTGGTACTTGTATGCCCTTGTTGCATTTGCATACGGGGGAAGCCTACTTCCTGGCTGCTGTCATCGTGTTAGAACCACTGTTGCCCGTCATCTGGTCCTTTTCGGTGGAACGCTGGTCCTACTTAGCCACACTCTCGAGCTACCTCTCACAAGCTTCCATTCTCTTATCTTCTTTCTAGTCTTTAACATGTGCTTTGTATAGCTTGTGCCTTTTGTATATTTTACATCCCCTCAAAGACGGAAATGATAGGGTCCCGGCCAGCCGGAAAAGGAGTCTGGGCATGGAGGCACGAGAAAATAAAGCCGGAAAGTCAGAGATTATAAAAGCTGTGCTTGTATGGGAGCTCACCAGACTCCACATATGCAAGTATGTATGTGCGTCTGTGTGGAACTGAATGCAGAAGCTTGCTCAGATTAGCGATGACGAGGGGTGAAGGAGGCAGGGTGGTGGGGGTGGGTATAGTAAATTATGGGAAATTTTAAAACGGGGAGGGAAAGTCTGGCAACAGTGAAAGAGAGTTTCTTGTTATTTATCGTGATGGAGGGTCACTGCAGGCCCATCCCGTGTAAGTAAATGATCCAGCAAGGCTCTCTTTTGAAGAAGTTCAAATATGGCCGCTCTCCCACAGTCAAGTATAATCTCCTTTCCTTCTTCAAAAAAACCCACGAGTACTGTCTGTTTCTTTCAATCTCAGCTGAAAAAATACTTCGACACGGTTTGGAAGATAAAGCTTATGCCTTCACTTTTCCTGTATCGAAGCACTTACTTCAGAACTTCACAGCCATACACACGGAATCCACCTTTAGAAATACAACTCTTGACAGCTCCCTCTTCAATACCTTGTCAATTATATATTTCTTCCTCTTATCATTCGGAGAAATTTCAACACAAAGATTCTTCCTGATCATGGCTGTATTCTCTACGATTGCAATGGCCATCGATGCCGACAAGCCAAACACCGACTCGGAGCCCAAGCCGCCAATGCCGAACCCGCCTCCGCCGGATGAGACGTCATCATGAAGGTGGAGAAGCAAGTTTCTCTTTGCTCTCGTCCCTACCCACCATACTATTGTCTAGTTTGAGACGGACCGGACCGATAAAGAGGAGAAAAGCGAGAGAGGAGAGTGGAGGAACAAATATGGAGGAAGTCAGGCCGAAAGGCTTACAGGTAGACAAGACAAACAAGTGAAAGTGCGGGGGAAATGCTGTGTACTAGGTTCAAGGTTTTGGGACATATTGGGAGCGGTAGTTTGATTTTGTACTTGTGTTTGGTTATGTGTGTGATATCTTGTGCGAGAGTGCTTGCGCGTCTTTGTATTTGTACACCAACTTCAGTTGTATCCATCTTTTACCCCTTGCGTCTCTATTTAATTGGATTTTACCAAAATTTGGTCAATATCGAGACGGTGAATTGCATTTGACAACATAAGCCTACATGTATTCCATGTCACTACCTTGCACCCTATTTTGTGTATGCAGTCAGGGAGCAACGCAATAGAACGCTCTTTTGTGCACTGGAGAAGGCACTGATGGACTGGCAACAAACTTGAAATTTCTCGTACAACTTGTATATAGCTTGGAAATATAGACCACTATCTAGGCATCTTACTCCTTGACAACGTTAAACTTTTCGGAGTGCACCAACTCCAAGATGTCGTACGCAAGCCGCCGCTGCGTCGCCTGGCTCACAATGTCATTGCCATCATCTGTACCAGCCATATTCTTGCTTACAGAAGGATCTGGCAGCGGGACATGGACAACAAGCACTCCCTCTTGGTCAGCATAGTGCACCGTGCACGGCTCCGGTCCATTGGCACCCTTGATCGTGAGCGGTGCCGGCGAGGCATCCACATACACCACTAAGTCCGGCCCGACATTGCCACGCCAAAGCGTAGCCATGTGCTCCCAATGTGCAACAGGTGGGTAGAGGTCATCGATAGGAACAGAAATGGCGCACTTGTCCGAGATAGCAAGACTGTAGCCAGTCGTGAGTAGTGCCACAGGCAAAAGCTGTCCTGCCGGCTGGGAAGCGGATAAAACAGCAGGGCTCGGCGAATCTCCGCTGGCCGGCGACATCCGTGTGTCTTCAGGTGGATCTGGTAATTCCGCATTCTTCACTGCGGGCGACAGTGAGGTAGGCGAAAGCTGCATTTCCATGGGGGATCTTGCCGGTGACGGTGGGCCAGTGGCGCGTTCTTTTCCCTTACGCGAGTGTGTGCTTGTAGAAGTGGACTGAGGTGAACCCAGAGAGCGGCCGAAAGAGCGAATGTGATCAAAAATCTCCTTCGAAAATCTGTGCCACGTCGTGGTGAGCTGCATAACGTCGCCCAGAGTGTTGACAGTGAAAGAAAGAGACCCTGGCCGAGATGCCTCATTGTTTATACTTCCACGGCGACTATTGCAGTCGCTGCCGGATTCCGGGCTCGGCGCCATGCTCACATCCTTACCATGAACGCTGCTGCCCATGCCGCTGTCTGTCTTATTTTTTTCCGTGGAGCTTGGAGAGCACATTGTCCACACGCGAACGTTACACTTGCCGGAAGAGTCAAGTATACGCTCAGCCACACGGCCAATAGCCTCTCGGAGGACAGCATTGTCACCCTCGATGGCAATGACTGGACCACGGCGAGGAGTCAATGACCGTGGCGGACAGATGCGGCGTAGCACCTCCAATTTCTTGAGATAGGACACGCTCATAACCATGGCTCGTATACCGCTTGCCTGGCTGTGCCTGTCTTCGTCACCGTCGTGCTTGGCCGCAATGGGTGTTGGCAATGACGCAAACGCGTGCATGTCCTGCAAGTGTGCGGGCATGCTTGCATGTCCACTGGCTGACGGCTCATTGGTCCCAGCGGTTGCTCGGCTGCTGGAGATAACCTGGCCTGTTGAATAACTTGATCCTGAAAATCTGCGGGTAGCTTGCAATGCAGATGGCACATCAGCCACGAGGGGAGCCAGCGTGAGAGACTCGTCGGTGAAGCCTGATGTAGGCCGCGGGTGAGCGCGGAGGAGGAGGAGCTCCCGGTTGATAGCATTGGCACTTCCGGGAACCTGGCCTTGTCTGCCATAATACGGCGGAACTGTAGTTGGCGTTGGAATTTGGCGTATGGAAGGACCTGCTGTCAACGGTGTCCCTGCGCCGCTGCGGCTCGGAGTTGGATAGTACCCGTGAGTTGTGTCTTGTGGAGTGGGCGGAGGTAGCCGGCCAGAACCGGCTCTGTAGCCATCTTCTCTGGCCGGGTGCCCCGATAAGGGTGTGGAAGGTTCCCGTAGAACGTCATGGCCATGAGGGGGCGGATAATGTCCCGTATACGGCCGTGTGGAATGGCGCATTGGTGGCGGCGGCGGCCTCATCCGAGGGGAGCCTGGCAAAGGTGCTGGGCCCGTTGAATATTGAGGCATGTTAGCTGAACGAGGCTCATTGTAGGGAGACGGACGGTATGGAAGGCCATGTCGCGCGTGGAAATTTCCCTCCTCATTCCCATAAGAAGAGAACTGTGCTGAAAAGGGTGTAGAAGGATCAAATCTCCCTCGGCTTGGATCAGATGGGGTGTATGAGTCGTCATCCTGGTAGTGGTGGGGCTGGCCGCGCGGGCTTGGTCGTCCGTGAGGCGGCAGAGGCCGGCGCCTGACCGCTTCTCTAGAGCTGTAGCCCTGACCATAGGGAGATGGCGGGCGTTGTTGTCTGGGGACGGGGCTTGGAAAAGAGGCACGGGCACGGGCAGAAACAAACGGCGACGGCGGAGGGTTGGTGGGTCTGGCCGAACTGGGAACAGAGCGCGCCGATGATGGCGGCGCATTTCGGGGACGGAGACATTTGTCACAAATTTCGCCTCCAGTACTTGATGATGCTGACCCTGGCCGGTCACCGCTCGAAGCTTTCTTCTTGACACGCTTGGGCTGGTAGCGGTAGTCTGGGTACAGCTCTCGGTGCCGCTGCTTTTCTTCCTCGGCACGCTGTCTCCAGTATGCTTTGGTACCGTCGTCTGAGGACCTCCACATGTGGCCAATGATCTTGGAGATGTCTGGATTTGCAATTCCGGGGTTTCTGGCCACAACAGAGGCCTGGTGACTCTGGCGGTAGAGCATAAAAACGTTGCGAGGCCGCGGGATCTTCGGTGCCTGTGCACAGAGGCAGAAATCATTCCCCAAGGGTGTTTCCGTCAACTCAGGCGTTTCCGCGACAGGCTCATCGAACCTGGAGTCATGAACTTCTCCATCGATCTCATTTTCGTCAATGCCGTCCTCGAAGTCGCTGGGTGGCGTTGTAACATCATCTGGGGCCGGCCGTTTTCGAACCAACTGGGACGCAGTGCCCCCTGGTGTTCTGCTTCGGTCGTCTCTTGCTCTGTCGCCAGCATCGTTTTGGCCGCCATCGCGGTCATGAAAATGGCCGCGTGTACCATGGCTGACGCTGCTCGTCGGCAGAGGGAGAGCCAGCGGAGGGGGCCTGTGGGCCAGGGAACGCGAGCGTAAGCCTGGTGATGCTGTGCTCCGACCTTCTGGGGAAAAGCGGCGCGTGAACGAGTCTGAGGAGTCTCGCTGCGTCCGTGATCCGCTCATTCTTGATGAATCTTGGGCCTTATCGGCAGTCGCGTCGTCAACAGATTGAGGAATTTTCTTCAAAGTCATCTCCACTTGAGTGTCCAAAAAGAGGGGAATGACAGAAGAAAAGAGACTGCGAAGTCGGCAGCGAAGGGAGCTTGTGTGCCTCAGTTTAGACGGGGCCAGAAGGAGTGAAAAGGGAAAGAAATAAAAAAAAACAAGAGGTTCCCAGAAACAAAATTGTCCTTCTCGATGGATGGATAGAGGATGAAGCAAGAAATGGAGAAGCTTGGGAGAAAGCGCAGTAATGAAGCCAGAGGTATGGCGGGTACTGGTGAAGGGGTAAGAAAGAGGACGAATTTTTAGGTTGTCACTCGAGGGCGGACAGTGGATCGTTTGTGACAAGGAGATGGTGTGCCCAGATGAAAACAAACAAGGCGACTGTCAAACAAGGGATGGACAAGTCAACTCAGAAAGAAAGTGCTGGGCGGCGGTGGAATATAGTGAAAAGGGCAAAATGGTCCGTGAATCTATTTGCTGGCAGCCAACGGCATGACTTGGTGTGCTGGGTGGAGATAAATAAAAGAAAGAGAAAGGAGAAGCGATAATAAAGAAATAAGTGTGCAAGCAAGTGTGCAAGCTGCAGATGGATTCAGTAAGATAAAGAAGGATGGCAAAGAAAGTAGAGAGCTAAGATACTGGCATCTGCTATGTCTATGAAAGCAGCCAAGTCTTGGAGATGAAAAAAAAAAAGAACGTAAAGAAAAAAAGAGAGGGATGTAGTGAGAGAGATGTGATGAATAGATAAATAATGCTGAAAAAAAGGTATCTGAAGGCAAAGGAAGGGAAATGAAGAGGGAATTGCGAAACAACAACGGTAAACACTATGAAAAAGTGGGGGAGAGTCCGAATGTGAACGGATGGTGAGAGCGAAGATTTGTGTGGTCGTTTGATTTGGATAGAGAAACTGACAACAGGCACAAAAGCACAGGATAGAAGGGATACGGGTGCTGAAAGTTTCACACGGGACCAGATATGCATGTCGTTTGGGTCAAGTTGGTAGGCGTTTGGTCTTGGAAGAAAAAATCTGCGATGAAAGGCAAGAAAGTCGAAGTACGGAATGTAAGAAAAGTCCAGGGCGATATCCAAATTAGACTCGCTTTCAACGGAAGTTTGAATGCCTTGATGAGAGGTGGAAAATGAGTAATGAGAAAAGATTCAAGAGAGACAAAAGGCAAGACCAGCCTGAAACCGGATAGCTTGTTTGTATATGTGAAAATTGAGATGCAGCCAGTTCGTGCAAGAAAATGTGGCAAAGAGACAAGTCAGTGTTCTGGGGTTGTGATGTGATAGAATCAACAATATCAAGAAACAGGGCCAGGTCCAGCCACACTGCGGCAATAGACAGTATGCAAATGGACGAGAGGCAATAGAGCAACAGAGAAGAGTGCCCCCTGTAAATGGACGTGTCAACCATCAAAAGAAATGTGAGTAAGGGTACATGTCATATCTGAGTGAAAGAGTACGAGCACAAAATTAGAACGACGCGGCGAAAGGGAGGGAAAGGCTGACGACGGCAGGCAGAAGACGGCGATGATAGTTGGTGTTTGTTGGCTGTCGTCGTGCTATGCCAGAAAGGGCAGTATGCGGTCGATGGAGGCAAGCACAACGAGTACAACAACTCGAATTGGTGACTGCTAGAATTCTAGGGCCAGATGGAGAGGTTGCCAAAAGAGACAGGCGCAGAAGCTGAGGAGAATGATGCCAAATAGAGAGGAGTCTACAAGAACACGAAACAAGTGACTTAAAAGAGCGAGGGAGAGAGAGAGAGAGAGAGCCAGCTGAAATGGCGTCGGCGAGATACAATACCACTTCCCACGTTGTCGATAAAGAGACACCGTTGATTGCAGCGGAATCTTTCGTGCGGACAATGCAAGGAGCCATAGAGGAAGCCCGAAAACGAGAGAAGACCGAAGAGGAAGGGCGAAGACGGAAAGAGGTCGATCCGGACGCACGTTGAGGTCCTCCTGAAGCTAGGGGAGAGGAGAGAAGAACTCCGTGTTGTGATGCACTGTAGCTTAAAATGGATTAGAAACGTAGAAAAGAAAGAAGAAGAGGAGAACGGGGGATGGCAGGATTGGACGTGGGCTGGCCGTGGGATGCTTGTAGGAAAAAGAAAAGAAGAGCGCGCAGGCTTGGAAGTGGCAAGGGGATTTGGGAAGAAAGCATGCATGCAGAATGCGTTGTGGACGAGGATGTGAGAAAGTGTATCACTCGTGCCTAGCTTGCTCCTTCCTCTCACCCACGGAAAGAGGTTGGCTGCAAGTTCTCTCGCTCCTTCTTGTTTTGATGTTATTCACCCCCATCGCACTTTCCCTTTGAAGCAAAACAAGCAAGGTCCAAGAGGCAGCAGCCCCTTCGGCGTATGGCCTACTACTGATTCGTCTCTTTGTCTACAGCCTTTGTCGTGAGTGCACACGTCCTATGAGCATGTCGAATTTCCCTGACCAAAGTCTGTTGCGACGGCCTCGTTCATCAATGCCACGTTCTACATATCCGTCCATTGCATGCGGCAAGGAGAGAAAGGCGCAAGGCGAAACACACAATGGCGGCCAAATCTCTCACTGTTCCTGCCCTCTTTGTTTGCTCCTTCGCTTCGCTCCTTGCTTTTCTGGCTGTTGTTCGGTGCTCCTTCCTTTCCCGGGCAAAATGTAAACATACTACCAACAAATCAAGGAAGGAGCGACACAGAAGGATAGACCAATGGACTAATGCCAGAAGAGAAAGCGACAATCGAAGGGGGCACCTGCCGTTTTGCCCGCAGGCGTGCAACCGCGTAGGCGAACGCGGACAACAAAGGGCAAAGACAAGAGCCTTCAATGCATTGGCTTTTGGCAGGAGCGGCCCTGTCGGTAGATAATACAGTGCAGGTTTGTTGTCATTCGCCCCTTCTTTCCTTTTGCTCTCTCGCATTTACTGTGTATGCACTCTCGTACCCCCATGCCTCTCCTTCCTGATCTATGAGGTTCCCTCACGCCTGCTGTTGCCTTTTCCGCCGGCCGAAAGCTACGCGCCCAACAGGACACCGCCGACCTATTATACTGAAATCAAAGCTAAGCAAATGAATCAGAAAGGGCCGTTGAACAACGAGGGCGGAAAGAGAGAGAGGGGGGGGAGGGAGGCGCAATCCGGAAAGCCGCAAGCGCTGAAAAAGCAGCAACGGACTGTTGGTCCCAATGCGGGAAAAGAGGCAACAGTAGCTCTGGTGATAACGGAAATCAAGTAAAAGTAGGTGACAATTTTCTCTTTTCCGCTCTTGTGCGCTCTTGTGATTTTATTTCTCTATTTTTGTGCTATTGATTGTTTGTTTGCGAAATGGGTTTACCGCATTTTCGATACTTGCTTCGCTTCTTATGTTGTGCTTTATCAGAGCCGGCCGGCGCTTGTAGTATAACACTAGTACTCAATACGACGTAAGTGGGTCTACCCAACTTCCGCCCACCCCCCCTTTCCGCCCACACTTTTTTAGTAAAATTATCACGAACGCTGTCCATAGGCTTCATTTCAATTGAATTTGACGTAACGAATAAAAATTAGATAAATACAAAAAAAATACTATAAGAAAGAGAAAATTAGTTATTATTAGAGGATGATTCGTTAACTCTCCCGGCCGCTTCTTGCGCGCGTTGTATTTCGATAATAGTGGTATACTTAACGTTAGGGTCCGTTTGTATTGCCTTTCTTTTGTTTGGCCGTAGAGTCTTAACCTGTGCCTTTAGTGTATCGATTTTTCGTTTTTGAAGTGTTATAACGACGGCTTACTCGTCGTATACTTTTTAAACCTTTTAGAAAAAAACTCGTAAAGATGTTAACGTTCCTTCGATACGTTAAAAAGTCCTTACTTACTTAGTGAGATTTATCGACTTTTTAGGAGTTAATTATACGGTGTTAGGGACCCGAGAAGTACTTTTAAAGAAAGCCGTTAATTTAACGGGTATCTTAGTTAAAATATTATTTAGTATAAATAATATTATATCCTTTTCTCTTATTATAAAGTTATTTATTAAGGGCCTTTTAACGTTAACGAGTTAAAGGTTACTTATTTTTTATTTACTCCGTATATTTTTATCGGTAATTACTTCTTTACGTCCGGTTTAATAAACTTTTAAAAAGGTTTTTTTATTAATAAAAGTAATTTCCTCTTTTTCCGGTAAATTTAATAATATTTTACGGAAAAAGGTTTTTAACGGAGAAAATATCGTTAAGTCGAGAGGTTATAAAACGTATAAAGCGTATAAAGGTAAAAAAAGTATATAAATATTATTTTAAAAATATATTATTATAAATTCGTTACTTTCGTAATTACTATAACCGTCGATAATTAATAAACGAGTATCTCCGGCCTTTTTAAGTATAATATTTAAAATAAATATATTACGAAGTTATTTAAGCCTCGTATTATTATTAATTTAACCGTTTAATATTAATATAAAATATTACTCTTTATATTTCGAGAGCTTTTTCTTTTTCTTCGGAAATTATTATTATTATATTATTTTTTTAATAAAAATAATCGTAAAAGGGAAGGTTTTACTTACGGCCGAAACGTACTCGATTATTAAAGTTTAACGACGTTAATTAACGAATTTCGATCGAATTTTATATTTAAATTTAATCCTAAGTATATAATTCATATCTCCCTCGCCGTTAATAAAACCCGTTTCGTTTATATTTTATTTATTTTATTATTTAATAATATAAATCTTTAAAATAAATAATCGTTAAAACTATAACTTAATAACGTTAATCGTAACTCTATTAACTTTTTTCGTATTAATAAACTTCGTTTAAAGGACCTTTATCTTTAAATTTCGGCGGAGGAAGGTATTTAATTAGTATTTTTTAATAATTTTAACCTCTTTAATAAGATTTACGATATTAATAACGAGTTTTCTAACTTAATCGTATATAAGAGGCCGGTTAACCGAGCCTTAAACGATAATTTAATTAACGAGGTATTTTTCTTAAATATACGAGAGTTTTTAAAAAAATTTAAACGTAAAAGATACCGGTAAGTAACCTTTTCTTTAATCTTTAATAATTAAAAACGGTATACTATAATCGAGGGCGACGCGTCGGATAAAAGTGCCGTTTTCGATAACAATAAGCGCCTTTTCGACGTCTTACTCGGTATACTCGCGCCTTCTCCTATAAAGAACATCGTTAGCAAGTCTGGAGTCAATTGGATAAAAATTCGTGGACTTACGGCATATTGAAGTGAGGCTATTGCCGCGTTTTTTCGTGATGTTTCTGGCAAGTCGCGTGGGCGGAAAGGGGGGGTGGGCGGAAGTTGGGTAGACCCACTTACATAGAAAGAAATCAGCAGTTCGGAGTAGTTACGTCGTACAGCCAAGGTCATTATGGTTGTACTTGCACTCCTGGGATGCTGGGTGCGTAGCCTCCTTGCGTACAGGCAAAACAAGGCTAAAACAACATCACATCAGAATTAAGAAAGATCGATATCCCCTCTCCTAGCTTCTACGCTAATTCAACGTCAAGACTATCTCTCTCTGCCCTATGTCGTTTTTGTCTGCCCAAATGCCTAGTTTGACGTGACGAGGGTGTTGGTGATTAAAGTAAGAAGGATGGGAAAGGTAATGGCTGTCTTCACACCGTCTCTGTCCCATTGTCTTGATTTAAGCACATTATTGAGAGTCAAAAGCCACTCACATGGCTTTGATGTTCTGAAAGAGAGCGTTGCCTACTCCGTAGACCTCCTAGACTGCTCCGCGCCATTGTTTGCGACGCCAACAACATCTCCCTATGTCTCATTCAGGGGTGCCAACAGATTGTCTTCGACGAGTGAAGTATCAGTACACCCTCTTTTTTACCCCTCCCAATCCTATTGTCTCGCCCGAGGGGATTGGTTTTGTCTTCGAATGCTCCTAACACTTTTCGTCACAGCTGGCCTAGAACGACCTGTCCATGCATATTGCATACAAATCCATGCAAACGCATACAATACATGCAATAAATACACGCCGAGGCTCAACTTGTTGCGGCCTGAGATGCACGTCCGTTGGAATAATAGACTGATATTGTTCTAGTCCCCTTTAGGTAGAAATTGGTCTGATTCTCTGACTTTTTGTGTTTTATTCTCCCGTTGATTTCGTTTTCCGCGGCTGTGCTGGTTACATCCCTGCCAAACAATGCCCAGGGCTTGCATGGGCATTATTGCAGTCTTTTTCTCTCTCTCTTGGTGTGTGTCGGGGATGATTTTCAGCTCCTGTGATCACTACTCCGTGCTACGAGCACTAATACTACTATCCTCCGGCCTCGAACTGTCTTTGCTGCTCCGGCGCCATGATTGTTCGTATTTAGGCAGGGGCTGTTTACAATTCTTACGTTCGTTGGCTGTTGGCTCTTGGGTGTTGTCTATTTCGGCTCCCTATGGGCTCTCCTTCCTCACTACTTCTGTTGTGGTTTTCTGATAAAATAGTATGTCCCTTTTTAATCCCTTGTTGCTCCCTTCCACTCATTCTGCGTTTGCCGGACTCACTGGATATCGAAGCCAAATACATACCAGATGCCAAAGCATAATAAAGAAACCCTCAAGTGTCACTGTACCACCACAAAAAAGTTCACATCAATGTCAAAAGTGCCAAAAGCGCGGCACGGCGGCACACGACCCCACTAGACAGGCGACCAAGCGCCAAACGAGAAGAGAACGAATAACGAAGGAGGAACGCAAAAACAGCGAAAAATGCTACTGCTCGGACGAGGGAGAGGGGAGGGAAGATCTTGGTACTCAGTACTAGGAACAATTACATCTAAAGAGAGGTTAGGCAGTATATGATGTATGTACATGTACAAGTTCAGAGTCAGAGTAGCCAACAGGCACGTAGCACAAAACAATGGCACAGGAACAGGACGGAACTGGATCCGCCCTTTGAACTTTGTCGTTCAACTTGCGTAGGGCAAGGTCTACAAACCGCATGGAGTACGTCGTGCGGGGGAATCTAGTCCACGACAATAGCAATGTATATATGTATTGTATAGTAAGAAATAACGGGGGGTAAAGGGGGAAAACGGGGGAAAACAACGACAATCGATCGAGCAAACAAAGTTGAGAAGCAATCAACCATTAGTGATACCGTTTGACTGGGTCTGCTCGGCGTACCAGATACAAAAGTACCTTGCGCGATCAGAGTGGGGTGTGCAGTGCTGAATGCCTACTGTGTACGTCGTACGTCGTAGTTGGACATTGCAAATGCACCCTTCTCGTCTGGGATTTGTCTATCATTGCCTGTCACGCCAGTCAATGTCCGCAATACGGGACATAGACAGTCTCCTCACTGTGTTGGGGGTCGAGGGCGTCAGTCCCAGCGCTCGAAAACAGAGTCAGATATCAGTCTCTTCGGGGGGAGGGTCAGATCGACAGCATGGGGGTCACGCCGTCTTGCTTCTTTCCTTCTTCTCTCCTCCCTGAGGCCCCTCTCCAGCCTCTACATCCGTCTCTGCCGGAGACAGAATGTGGATCGTAGAAACTGAGCACTTCTTCTGTATCCTGTATCTCGTGCACCATATTTCGTTCGAAAGGGTAAAAAATACGATTCTCGGCAACTAATGGCCATATGTTTTGGTCAACGGTCGGGAGCCCTTGTGATATCAGGTACCATGTATGCAGTATGCGAGTCTGGCCAACAGACAACTTGCATCATGCACTCGTCAGCAGGCAGCTGTCGCTGTCTACTGCAGTACTCATGTGTCAATCACACTTATGTACGACGTACTTTTTCCACCTTTTAGATCTTGGTGCCTTTTGTCCACTTCGTACCCGCTGGATAATGATGTCCGAGTTACGTGCCCCGGTTGAGCCTTGTCACTACTGACCGCTATCTTGTGCGCCTAGACCGCATCCCAAACTCTGGGGGATGCGCAGCCATGGACGCTACATATGGCAAACTATATCTCCGTGTGGTCTTCCCATGCGGGATAGTAATTCTCAATTGTTATCATTTACATTACTTTGCAAATCTTGCTTGCTTTTTGCGGCTGTCCCTTGCCTTGCTCTCTATGCCATGATCTTCTAATTTTTTTTTTTGATTATATTCTTACAGTATTTCTTATAATACGCTCTATTTTCTTTCTTTAAAACTGTTCGCAGCTTTCCCTTTCTTTTATTATCTGCATGAAATTGTTCGCCTCCTTTGTTTTCCCTAGGCCATGCCGTCTTGGTCTCATTCCTTTGTGTACACATGATTTTATTGAACTGGCCACCCACCGTTTCGGGCGGTTGTCCGAAAGCGAAAAAATATAATGGAATATTGGACAATGGGCAACAAGGAGAGCAGCGTTAGGGAGCCAAAGAGGGGGTCGAGAGGTCGATGGGGGCCAAATTGTGGACATGTGGCAAGATTCCAGCCAAATCAGCAAAAGGAAGCAATATTCTCCCCCAAAAGAACGAGTGCGTGCGGATACGAGAGGCCCTGGAGATGAGAAGAGAGAGGGAGCAGAAGCAAAAAGAAGGTGGCAGTGGCAGTGACTGAAAACGGAAAAAGAAAACATTGCCTTTGTTCTCTCTGGTCTCATCACCAACAGTGTATCATCTTTTGCTCGCACCGCCCAGCCTTGGCACCCTGGCACCTTGATTGCGACCCTGGAATTACAAACGCGCCAAAGTATCTTTGCTCAGGTCGCACACATGTCACTGTTTTTTCCCTGTATCCCCTTTTTCCTTCTTTTCTTTACTGTGCTCCGCTATTCCCTCTCTTGGTTTGAGTTTCTGGCCATTTTTGTTTTTCAACTTTTTGCCTTTTTCTGTATCGGAGCACGATGGGGTCCTGGTCTTTGAGAACATGAACGACAAGTGTTCCGCTCTCCTAGCCCTCTTTGCTTTTTCTCTCCCTTGTTTCGTTAGAATAGCTGGGGTATTCTACATTTGGTCTGGTGCAGTCTCATTTTGAGCTCCTGTCGTTCCCATTCGTCGGGGAACAATCCCAGCGCCCCATCCATTCAGGCCGCGAGTGTGAGTGCATGCATACGAATGTGTGCATGTGCCTTAGGGAAAGAAGAAAGAAAGAAAAGAAAGAAAGAAAAGGGCACAGAGTCAACAAGAAAAGGAGAAAAGAGAAAGGAAAAGAAGTAGAGAAAATAAGGGTGGGTGGCCAGCGGGGTCACGTCGCAGACAGGCGACCGTTGTAATGTTTTCTTTTTGTTGCTTCTTCTCAGTTTCCTGTATTTCATGTTTTACGACAGTACGAAGTACTATTTCTCCCATTCCAACTCCCTCTCACAAATACAAGAACTTCTTGGAGCAAAGTGTCAAAGAGCATTTGAAAATGATACCCGGAGCACATGTGCACTCTGCATGCGGACGAAGCATCGCACAGACTGCCGCGCAGAGCCCAATACTTGCCCCCACAATGATCCTCACACATTTTTCAAGTCTCTGTGTACACAGTACATATGTCGTACACTCTCTCTATATTTGTTTCTCTAAGGCAATTCCTTCCTGTTTCATTCTTTCATCCTTCTTTTCTCCTTCTTTTCCTCACGTGACGATGGCGCCCTGTCCACCAACAAGTATAGCATGGGCAAGCCTGCCTATATTTCCTCATGCTTTCCTTCTTTATTTTTATTTTTCTTCCTTTCATTCTCTCCCTCTCTTGTCTTCTTCTTATTATGTCTTAAAAGAGGTGAAAGAAAAGGGAATTGGCACGCCTCTTTCTCAAGCAAAGAAGGTCACCGGGGTAAGGGTACTGTTAAGAAGAAGAAATACCATTCCTGTGGTGAAAAAAAAAGTAAAATAACAAATGCAACGTCCGAAGAAAAGCAGAGGCGAGTTTCAAAAGGGCTAATGTACGTCTCCCCCCCCATGCATGCATGGTGATGAGCTGAAAAGGGAGGCAAGAAGAAAGTAAGGTGGCGTACGTAAATGAATGAGGAGTACCGAGCGATACGAAAACACACAGTAAAAACGCTTCTGGAACAGAAAATATCCCCCCAAAAAAGGCTTGACGAGAAGTAATCCTCAATGAAGACGAGAGGACGGACGGGGAGGGGTGAAAGGGGCCGGCGCTGGCCGTTGCCTCCTCGCGCCGGGAAACAAATACTTCACGATGACTATTTTTTGTGCAACCAACAACGATGTGACATACCATTTTAAATTATTAATACGATTAACTCTTCACAGCCTACCCTCTGGCGTGTCTCGCATTGAAATGACAGGCTGGGAAAGCGTGCTGCAAGTGAAGATAATACCCTTGTACGTGGCAAACGCGGCTACCAAAAATGGCAGGAATAAGGTTTTGCGCAAGACAGGGGAAAAAAAAGGTTGGCGAGGAGGGAGGAGGGAGGTCGAGTAACACAAGACATTGAACACGGGCATGAATCTCAAAGGAGACAATGAGGCCGGACCGGGTAGGCACAGCAAGAGCTCTGACATGTCTCTCGTCGTCCGCCAAACAACCTGAACAAAAAAAAAAAAAACAGATCAAATGTTGCGTTCGGGATGTCAGAAAAAAAAAAAGGAAACAACAATATATGAGGTTAGCACGAATACGTGGGAAAAAAGAGAATGCAATCATTGAAAGGAGCAGACTATACAAGTATCTCAAAGATCAAATAAACCAATATATAAGAAATACGACGAGCGGTCAAGTCGTTCCAACCATACTCACGATGATCACATCCCGTAAAGATGTCTTTCTGTCTCTGCCTACCTTGCATCACTTTTGCTATCTCGCACATAGAAAATAATGATAGAGGCGTATGCATGAAACGGCATGTCCCTTACAACACAAATACTGTCTTTTGTTTTTCCAGCCCCTGCTCATCATCGTTGTTGCCACCTCCCTTGCCTGACTTAGTTGGCTCTGCCCGGCCTCTTTTCGTTCCTATTGATAGCCGTTCGTCCTCTGTTGTCTATTATACGGTTCTCGTTTTCCTGATAGTGGTGTGTGAAGGGGGGGCCGCGCGCATGCTTGCCTATTCCGTCTCCTTTATTTCTGCCCTCTGTTGTTTTTCATTTGTTTTCTTTGTTCTGCCCTTGCTCACAGACCGTCTCACAACCCCCCGGCAATCATTTGAAGCCACAAAGTGAAGAGAGAAGGCGGCCACTTTTCTTCTCGCTTTGCAGCGTGTTGCGTATAGATTGGGGGCCAGGCCGCTGAGCTATACTTTCAACCGGGCAGCCTTGATATGCCAATCCAAAGGCCGGAGACGGGGATAAGACAGAAAAGAAGTGGCATTCGGTGATGGGCTATTCAAAGAGAGTACTGTGTAGGATAAAAAGCGGCGACAAAGGCAGTTATCGGACTGAGAACCAGATACTGTACTGTGAACCACGGGTTGCAAAATGTTAGAAATGCCGTTGTTTCGCCTATATGACTGTTCTTGGCAACTGACTTTTGTCGCAAAACAGAAGATGTGAATAAATAAAAAGTAACAGACAAAACTTAAAGATCCTTCCATCCTGATTTACCGTTCGCCATATTTCGCCCATTCGCGTGCCGGTTTCGCTGCTGTCGTAGCCCATCATAATACACACCTCGCCCCTTTCTGCCCGATCTCGCTTGCTACATTCTTGTTTGTCTTTTGTTGCGCGCCGATGTCTATGGTGCTCGTCCCCCTTCTCCCAAACAAATGCATAAAAAAAAGAAGTTGTTTATACAATGAAGCCCTTGGCGCCATTGGACAGCAGCTGCGCACTCCGGCGGGCGTCCAGGAACAGCTCACCACACTCTGCAACATCCTTGACGTCAATCTCCTTGCGGCCGTTTACTCGGGCGAGGATGCTATATGCACGTTAGTGGTCTACTAAAATTGTATTATAATTCAATACCGGGGCGAGAGACGCTGTAGACACATACCTGGCTGGAGACAGCAGCTGCAGAGCGTACCGTAGGCTGATGCGCACGCCCTCCTCGGCGATCTTGTCGATGGCCGCATCGGTGATGGGTGTGGCCTCGGTGGTCGCGCGGATACGCACGATGCGCTTGATTTCATCGGCATCGTAGGCGTGCGTCGGGATGATCAGCAGACGCTCCAGAAAATCAGGCGGAATGCCGTGGGCAGCCACCAGGTCGTCGGTGCCGCGAATCGTCGTCATGCCGCGGTTGGACGCCAGCACGACAATGGGGGCAATGGCGGACTCAAGCGCGCGGTTCAGGTAGGTGAAACATTCGACATCGAGCATGTGCGCCTCGTCGATGAAGAGCACACCAGGCACCAGCTCAGCGACGCCCTGGTCAATGTACATGCTGACGACCTTATTGATCTCGCCGCGCAGCTTGTCGGTGATCTCGGTCATACGGGGCTTCATGAGCTGGCCCATCATGGACATGATGTCCTGACCACCCTGGGGACGGGCGTTGGCCATGTCCAGGTCGTGCAGCGTGACGTCCTGCACAATCTCCTTCTTCTTGTGGACCTCGCCCTTGGGGATGGGCACGTACTCCTCGGCCTCGAGGTCGAACTCGGTTGCGTACGCATCGGAACGGCCGACGCGCTTGCAGGCACCTGTGTTGGCCTCGATGTAGATGACATCGCCGACGGTGACGCGCTCCTTCTGGATAGCCTCGTAGATGCTGGGGTCCAGCCGCAGCTTCTTCTGGCCCTTTGCGCTCTTGAGGCCAATCAGCAGCGTGCTAATCGTCTTTCCGTAGCCGCCCAACGGGTTCTCAGCCTCCTCTGGCGTCAGCTCCGTCACCTCACCCTCGTAGACTTCTTTTGTCTCGCGGACCTTGAGCCCGATAGCGCGCCGGAAGTTCTCCATCAGCATCTCTGTCTTCTTGACCTCGGTCGAGTAGATCTCGCTGCCGACGATGGGGCAGAAGGGGATCTTGGTGCCGAGCTCCTGGCTAATCGCCAGAGCCAGAGCCGTCTTGCCCGTACCTGGGCCACCGGCCAACATTACGCCGCGGCCGGACATTTTGTGTGCACGAATCAGGTCGACAACGACGCCGCATGCCTGGGAAAGGATTGTGTTAGTTCTGGTCTCGCTGGGCCCTCATCCCCTGGTTCAATGCCTACCTCTCGTGCTGTCGCCTGGCCGACAAAGCCAGACGCTTGCCGCTCTGCTGTGCCATCGCTCTTCAGGCCGAGGCCCTTGATGTGCGTGTGGGAGGATGTGCGGTGGTCCCGGCTGCTGTTCTTGACCTCGCTGATCTGCACCATCTTGGCGATTGGAGGAAACTGTCTGAAAATAGGGAAAAGAGGTTTTGTTTGGCCGCGCCCTGCGTAGGCTGTCGTTGCTTTGGTAGCTGTCGTCGGGATTCCTCTGGGAGGTCGGGGTAGAGAAGTCGGTCACTAGATGACGCAAATGACAGTTTCGATGCGCGCACAGAGAATTGGATGGATGCCGCTGGATTATGGAAGGGAAAAGATGCGGTCGTGGAAGCTGGAAGCAAGAGGTGAGGTCGAAATCGAAAAAAAACGGGCCTCTGCTCTTTCGTAGGCTTTCCTAGGGAGGCGGGCGGCGCGCCTGCCAAATCTCTGGCAAACGCGCCCGTTATCGATAAGAAAGCTGTCAAAGGAGCCCAGTATAGTCACGTGATGATTCTGGCTACTCCGTACCTACATCACTGTCCCTTCCAAAAGAGCACTCACTCTCATTGCTTCTCCTTTTGTAAAAAGACGATTGTGTTCTATACCATTATTTAATACAAGCAGTCGCATTAAGAAACTATTGTTCTTCTCGTCTACGCGCAAAAAGACGTGTTCTATCTTGAGATTCGTGTATCATTTCCTTGGACATGCAACGCCATCTTACACAACTATTATGCTAGTGTCTAGGTAAGACGCCCTCATCCTCATCGTCGCTATCGTCTTCAGCCGCCAGCATCGGCACGGCCTCTGAATGCCGTCCTCGGGGATCGATCATGCCAATCTCAGGGTCGGCCGCCGAGCCCATGTACGGCACTTCAGCCTCTGTCGCAGCGGCCGCCGTGGGTGGCGCAACAAGGACGCCCATCTCTGTCGTTGACCCATTGACGCCCTTATTCTCAGGCGCCGGCTTTTTCGACAATGCTGCCCAGAGTGCGCTGCCAATGATTAGGCCACACCCGACAAGACTCGTGGGGCCCATCTCGTGGCCAAACACGAAACGGTCAAAGCTGGCGGCAAAGAGCATCTGCGTGTAGACCATGGCTGTTGCGCGATTCGACCGCTCAAGCCCAAGACCCTTGGTGGCGAGGAACTGGGTGCCAAGACCACAGATGCAGACGAGAAGCAGCAAGAACCACTGGCGAATCGTGTGGGGAAAGGCGAACTGCAAGTCTGGCTGGCCGACGTTGAGCATGGGCGCAAAAGTGAGGACACTGCCGGTAACAATGGTGCACCAGGTCGAAAAGTAGTTGACCGAGATCAGCGGGTGCGCACGGGTGCCGATTGCGCGTATGGTCGTGAAAGCGCCGGAGGCGCCGAGGACGCCGAGCAGGGCTGTGGCGACGGCCAGCAAGCGCTGGCCGGTGGAAACGTGGCCGGAGTCGGCAGCAGCAATGTTGGATGACGAGTCCAAAACGGCCTCCATTGTGGAGTTTACGACGTCCCGGATGACCGCAACAGTTGCATTTAGAGCGTCGCCACCCATATTGCCGGCCGGGGATTCATCCAATGGTGCCGACGACGAAAAGAATGACAGTGGCCGTGTGATGAGAATGACGCCAAAGAGGGCCACAACGGACGCAATCTGCTCTTTGCGAGTGAATGGGTCCTTCAAAAGGATATAGCAGATGTAGCCCGATACGCTGGGCGTCAAGAAGGTGAAGACGGTTGCCTCGGCCAGCGGGATGTACATCATCGAGTACCATATACCAAAGATCCCAAAAAATCCTGTGAGGCCGCGCAAAACCAGCAGCCAGCGCACGCCTGGCGGGCCCAGCGGGAAATCTGGCACTTTGTACTTGTACATGTACAGGCTGCTAGCAAGGGTGGTCATGACCATGCGCACAAAGAGAAGTTGAATGGGGTGGAAGCTCTGGCCGCTGCTGTCCAACTCGAGAAGTCGGGCAAAGAGGTTCATGAGGGCACCGAAGAACTGGGCACCAAAGACAAGAAGGACAGCCTTGTGGCGAGACCAAATACGGGCCCACCATGGAAACGGAGCTGATGACTCGGGTGACGGCGAGAAAGCTCGATATGGTGGTTGTGCCACGGACGGCCCGAACCCGACGTCTGAGAAGGAGCTGATGGAGAGGCGGTGGAAGGCATCATCTGGCGGGCCAAGGTGGGAATCATGGTGTCCGTTGTGTTGTGGTGGGATCGGTGATACGGTCTTGTGGCGGTACCGGGCGATTTCCTCGGCGTCGGCGGCTCGATCAAGGGTGGACGGTGACGCGGACCGATCGGAAGCGGACGCCAGCTCGTTGAGGTGCTCTTCAAACTGTATTTTGGCACTGGGCGTCTGCGGTATCTGGATATAAGGCGCCATGGTGGTGCTAGAGGACCTATTGTCCTAATCGTTTATCGAAGCGGAAGACGGGTTTCTTGTGACATTGTATGTGACCGGTGCAGCCACTTTTATTGCAAGGCCTGATTCTTTTATAAGAAAAAAAGTTTGGCGACAAGGTCGACGGCCAGTTGTCAAGTGTCGTGTGATCCTAGATGTCTGATAGATAAAAGAAAGAAAACTGCCGTGTTGTAATAGATCGCAGCAAATCGCTTGTTGTGACGACAGTCTCCCAGTCGGGACGGATGTAAGTGGGCGGCAAGGCGACGGCAACCAACAGGAGGCCTGTGTCGATGACGGAGTCTTTCAAGGCACAAGACGGGAGAGTCCCAGGAACGCGGGATGGATGCAGCTTTTGGAATTCGAAATGCAATAGAAGTTAAAAAAGTTTATAGAGAAGGTGAGAAAGTAAGAAAATGGGGCCCAGCCTTTTACCTCTCTACGACGTTATTTTGGGCGTTCTTGTTTTTCCTTCCCCCTCTTTTTCTCTTCTCCTTCCTATGCCCGCAGGCTTGGTCAACAATTCTTACTTTTCGGCCCAGTTTAGCAGACGATGGAGGATGGATAACTGGGACGCTACGGTACTGTTAGGGCCGTCTTAGACCCGCCAAAACGACTGGCAGGCGCGAGCCAGTCCGCCAGTGTCGCCGTAATCAATTATGAAAAAGTCTGAACGAACCAACGACACCAGGGCGATCGAAGGGGAAAAAAGGCTGGGGGAGGGGCGCGATAGCGGCGTGGGAGTCAAGAGGGTCATGCCTTGGGCGTCTTGGGCACGTTTTTTGTGGGCTCTCTGGGCAAGTGCAGAGCGGTCACCGGTGGGTCCCCACCAAACCCTTCAGCGGCTGCGGGTGTCGGCGTCCGGTCCGGCCGCGACGGGGTGAGGGGAGAGGAAAGTGCACGCAAGTGCAGCGGTTTAGGAAAGAGCAACCAACCTCCTAGCCAACCACGAGCTGTGGATTCCTGGAGTAATACGTTGTACAACGCAATAGCAAGAAACTCAAAGAAGCCCATGATCAATAACTTCGAATAAATCTTTCTGCGAACAGATCAGGGGCTTCCTTGATAAACTTCCCCAGATATGACGCGGTACGTTTGCCGGCCGGCTCAGACGGCATGCAACAAGACAGCCTCATGTCCTGCGACAGAAACAAAAGCGATAATAGGCAACCAGGCCTCCTAGTTTCTTATGATATGCTGATGGTGTTTGAATGTTTTTACCATTTGGGCAACCCAATACGACTTGTGTGAACGAGTCCGGCCGCTGTTCGACTACCTCCCGTCGTCGTGGATATGCAGAAGCGAGCAAAGACCAGTCTGCCCATGACATCTCGCAGCAGCTTGCCCCGAAAGTACACTAAAACTACGCAAACTAAGCGGGTTTTAGGGCAACTGGACCAACGGGACGCACCCGATATCGCTGTGGATCGGCGTCTTTCAGCCAGCCGGGCGTGACATCTGTGAAGATGAGTGGGCAAGTTCCGTCCTCCCAGTGACCTCTAGATTCTGTTATTATTACGAGTATCCTCCCTACGCATTTCCCTTCTCTTCGGGTCTCCTTTGGGCCATTTTGGCCACATTTGGTCGTGTTCGATTTCCTCTTTTATTTACATTTAGTTTCCCCAACTAATAGTCCCTCTCAGTTGACGTTGGCAAACTTGGCAACCTTCAAAACTGTCAAAACTGATTCTATTATGTGTCAACCTCTTGGCAGAGAATGGGGCTCTTGTTGCATTGTTGCATGTAGATGCCTGGCGCAATAGATGGCGAAATGCCAAGTTGCAATTCATGACAACCCATTCGTGCTCTTACTTTCGGATCTTAAAGTAAGGGACGATAACGCCATAATACCAACTATACTTGGAGCAAATTGCGTACATTTTTCTGTTATCAAAATGCATGTTATACATATGTATAAATTGTGTTCGTGATGTCTCACCCATACTTCTTCAATAGCTTGCCCGCAATGCTCATGGCACCGCTGCGATAGCCACCGCCAAACATGGCAAAGTGGTTTAGATGGTGGTACAGCTCGTACAATGCCACGCGATCTTCCCACTCGTCGGCTGGATCGTCCTTGGGCACGAGTGTCGAGTACTCGCGCCAGAATGTCGATGAGTACCCGCCAAACATGCGCATAATGCCCAGCTCATACTCAGAGTGGCCGTAGACGCTCGATGGATCATAGACAACTTCTTCAGTACCAGTACTGTCGCCTCCGCCGCCGATAATACGCCCGCGGCCATGATTGCCGCTCCATAAGTCGCCATGAATGGGGACGGCCTGGATAGGCCCACCACCACGTTCACTGCTCCGCTTCAAGTGGTCGTCGCCGAGCAGACGGGGCACTACTGTGGATGCCAAACGCTCTACCGACTCGGACAGCTCCTTATCGGCACCGTTGTTGCGTATGCAGGCGGCGAGAATGTGGCGGAGGCGGTTGTCTGCGTAGAACTCGGCCCAAGATGACTTCCAGGTATTGTCTTGCTCCGTAGAGCCGCAACATGTAGTGACTGGGAATCCAAATGGTTTCCCTTGAGGTGCAGATGCAGACGTGGTCGTAGGTTTTTGCGTATGAAGCTCCGCCAGCTTTGCTGCAAATGACCGGCCACTCCCAGAGCTGCTTCCGCTTCCACCACCGCCCAGCTCGAGAAAATCCGTAGCCAGAAAGTATGTTCCTGTCCGGTCCTGCATCTGGCCGTGAGCGTGGGCCCGCGGACAAAAGTCGGCGACGGCATCGGCAATGGCGTTGAGTGACGCATATTCGCCGCGAAACATGGTGGCCGCGTCACTGCCAGAGCCCGTCTTGACAAAGTACTGAACACTCTTGCCCTCCTTCTGGCCCGTCAGTTTGTACGTCGAGGAAAAGCCAGAGCCACCATGAGACTCGATGCTGGCCGTTCCGGGGTCGAGGCCGAGGGTTTCTATGAGAGCTGGATCGACGTGGGCGGGCATTTTGTCTTAAAAATTTGAAGGACTCGGGGCTCGATGTCGGAGGTTAGGTTCTGATCTTCGGGTTCTGGTTGTCAATCGCCAAACGAGATCGAGTTGGCAATCATTATTTTGCTCCGGGGCCATTCAATAGGCGTTGAGGCTGCGGAGCATTTGTCGTGTGAATAGTATGGTAAGTCGTGTTTGAGCTGTCGCATAACAAGTACAAGGGGACGCTGTGGTTGTGGCTCGATGAGGGGCAACGACGTAATCGACAGTTGGGAACGGCAGGCACGCCCGCCAAACATGCTAAGTCAGCCAGGCCTTTTTTCGAAAGCTACGATCAGCATCAGAGAGCTTCTCCAAATATTAACAAATGCACCATGATATCAGGTCAGAATGTGACACCTTAATTGCGACACCACCTGCATACTTTACCACGCAGGCGGGTGGCCATCCCGTGTCGCTATACGATATCTACTCACGGGCTTGTCCAAGCTGAAGGACCATCAGCATCGTAAGACTTCTTAGAGCTGCTTAGAGTCAGAAAAAGACAGCACGTCAGCCAGCTAATGGGCGCCCCGTGAACGCAAGGTGAAGAAGGATATGCCGATGCTTGCAAAATATCTCTGCAAAGCAGAGAGTATCAAAAACGCATCTACTTGCCAGCTCGGGAATCCCGAGACGGACGAGAGCACATGGTAAAGCACATGACATCACGCGCCATTGAAGCACTGACCACCGAAGCTACAGTGCTAAAACGACACGCGATGTACTGGAGCGCGCCGTAGCGTGCCGGAGCAGCTCTCAGCCTTGTCTTTGCCACCAACAAAAAAAAAAAGCAAAGTAAATTGCTGCCCTTCGGACTTGGCTCGGCGAACGCCGGTGTTGTACCCGCGATCTTCAAAAAGTCTTTTCGCATTCGCGAACGTATGTATATATTTAAAAAGAAAACAAATCATGGAATAAATGCATGTCTATCGTACCCTTCCTATCAACCGCCGTTCTTTCTCCGAGAGAGGACCCTCCCGGCTTTTTGTCGTATGTTTTCATGTTTTCATGTTTGTATGTATGTTGTTGTATCGTAACGTGCATGGCTTTAAGCTTTGTCCGAGAAACGCCTGACATTGTCCGAGCATATCCCGAGTGTAAATAAAAATGAAGCGCAGAAAATTAAAGCAGAATGTGAAGAAGAATAATCGCCAAAGATTATGTCAGCCGTCGTGAGCTGAGAAGATGCCATGCTGAAATGCAGAGAACGTGAGAGGCAGCCGAAAGGCCAGAAGCGAAGTTCCGGGATGGTCAAGCCCGGACCAGTAAGGGACGCCAAAAAGGATGGTGCTATTTTTTGCTCTCTATTTTCGCCGCTGTCGGGATAGGACAGTTTTCTGTACATCGTATGCAAGGCTGGCGGTTGGCTTTTGGGTTTGCTGGAGAAGAGCACATCCCTTTGTTGATTGTTTGCTTGTCCGTTGGGGGCTGGCGGCGATTGTTGCATGGTGGCCCTGCGTCGTGGGGATGCGTTATTGTCTTTTTGGTCTGTTGTGTCTTTATCGTGGCTCCAAAGTGAAGGATGTTGCAGTGGCTTCAAAGGCCACACGGCAAGTCCTGCAGCTGCAAGAGCAGCCCCCATGTCATCCCTGGCTCTGCCTCCTCCCTTTTAAGGCACTGGTCACATGCAGCCTTGCCTCTCGCAGAGGTGTCTGTTTGCTTGTCTGGTGTTCGTGTTGCCAGGCGTGCCCAGATGTTGTTGATATTGCCAATATTCTGGCGCCTGTAAGGAGAGCGGGGGATGAAAAGAAGAAGTGGACGAGACGAGAGATAGACTTGCAGTTAAGCGTCGTAGTTTACACGATTTTGGGTAAAACTGATAGAGCAGAGAAAAGAAAATGGTGTATCCAATGCTGAAGAACGAAATAACCCGAGGGGAATAATAAAAAGAAAAATCGCAATGCTGTAAATCCATATCGTGGGGTTTTTTGTTGCGCCGCCGTCGCGGCCGATAAGTGGCCGATCTAGTAGTCATAGACAGAGCTTGCCGCCGAGGCCAGCGTGACGGACTGCTTCAGCGGACGCATGTCGGAGGCGACACTGTCCTTGCTGATGTTTGACTTCTTGAGGAACTGCAGCGGCGACTTCTTGTCCTTGGACGAGGTCTTGGGCGCCTTGGGAGCCTTGGGAGGTGCCAGAGTGTGCGAGCCGTACTCCCAGCAGGCGTTGCAAGGGCACATGGGCGCACCCTCGAGCTGACGGCCGCCCTCAAGTTGTGTCGGGTTGGGGCTTGCGAAGACAAGATCGCGAGGCCAGAAGCTCTTAGAAGAGGAGGAGGAGGAAGGAGTGGAGCTCGGCATGGTGATCTTTGTTGTTGTAAACGTGAGGTGAAAGTAGAGTGGTGTTATGCGGGTGGTATTAGGTGGGTATCGGAGAAGATGATGTAGGCAAGTAGAGATAGTAGGGGTTGCAAGAGGTTGAGGTTGTTTGGTGAGTGCCGTGCTTGTGGAAGAAGAAATAAAATCAAAAGAATCAAAATCAAAGGAAAGGGGGGAAGAAGCAGAGACTTATACTAATGGGATATCCTTTTACGGGTGGCGGGAAGGAAGTATGTATACAGGACGGTCTTTTTCGGGAAAGAGCCACCAAGAAGCCAAGCATGCGTCGTTGGTGTAAGTCAGAAAACGGCGAGTCAAAACCCGACAGCCGTGGAGGGGGGTTCAAGCGCGAGCGTGTAAGGTCGGTATCCTCAAACCCCGGGTAGTAGTCGTATCGTTGAAATTACAAGACAAAAAAGAGTAAAAAGGAGCAAAACAGCAATAGTCAACGTGGAAAGCCAAAGTTGAGGCCTGACTTCAAAGCCCTCCCCGGGTCTCACACACCGGGCTTGCCGTCCTGACCTTGTCACAAAAGGGCCCCTATTCTTGGCCACATTGGTCGTTGTTTCTTTCCCATTTGGTCCCTTTGCTCCTGCCATTTTTACCACGTACTTTCTCATTTTCTTCTCTCTTCTTTCTGTCTTTTGCGCCTTCCACGTTCACTTCCGAAACCTCTCACCCCTCCTTCCTTATCCTTTACTTTTCTTCTCCGGTTTTGAGCGCCGAGCGTGGGTCCTTCCTTCCTTCGCTCGACCTGGGGTTTTTGGCAGGAACAAGCCTCCCAAGCCCAGCCCAAACCCAAGCAGAACAAGGGCCATCCGACTTACACCCGCCAAAGGACACTAGCCTGGTTCCCCAGCCTAACCTTTTCCCTATTTATTCTGGGTGGGCCCCTCCTTCCGTTCTGTGGCATTCTTGTTCCCCCTTGCAAGCCTCGGATTCGTTCTCCGACCCGATGTGCTCCTTCCTCACTTGCGAAAGATAGAGCCTCAGATTGCCGCTTGGCTGAGTAAATCATTGAGCGCTGTGATGTTCTTGAATGTCTCTTTCAAGCAAACACACTTCTTTCGCTTTCGTACACGGTCAACGTGGCATTATACACTGCGTGTAGTCAAATCTGTACGTCGTACATCGTAATACTCCATAACGTGTGGGTATCCCGTCTTTTTACTCCACGGGCCAAACCTTGAGCTCCAGCGCATAATACCCCAGTCTATTTTTTTTTCTTTTCTTTTTTTGATGTTCTCCTTTCACTCCGTTCATCGTAGCCCTGCAGCGCCCTATTTGTGACTCTACCGTATGACGTATTCCCCCCCCCCCCCCTTTCAGTTACATCCAATCACAAAGCCGTCGCAAAACTATGCCCTGTTGAAATTACCTTTGACCGTTCCAAACGGATGTTGAATATGTCACGATGTCCTCCGTCGGACCAGATTTCACTCATTTACCCATGTCCCCATGCCTGACCCGGCCTTGAGTGATCCGGCCTGGCCTGATCCGGCAAAGCTTGTTCCGACCAATTGGTAATTGCTCAATCTTGTCAGTGTCGTCAATGTCGCGATGCCATGTCGTTTTCTTCTTCTGTCATGGTATATTGTCGCAGGGCGCAAGGCTCTTCAACGATGGCTCATCTTCTCAATCTTTCGACATATTTCTTCGCGCGACCGGTACTCATTTCGGTTCTTTGGTCCGCTACTGCTTCATGCTGGTGACAAATGCACAACTGGCGGGACCGACCGAAAGCTTGCAATGTCACAGCCCATAATTGAGTCGCAATCTGTCTTCACTTTTCTATTATGACGTCGCCAGAAGTGTGTGGAATAACTGTCATGAGCTCAGACATGCACACTGCGCATGCTTTTAGTCACCAAGCGGTTCTGAGTCCCGGCTGTCTTTTTTGTATAGTGACGGACAAAACGGTGAAGCATTTCGGAAGTGAGTTCCGGACAGTGCTTTGTGTAAGAAATTTGCCGTTTTGAGCCGCCGTAAAACAGAGCACCGTGCTTACTTGTTCCTCCAGTATGAGCATCATCTTACACCTCGAGACATCCAAGTATTTGCTGTATACTCCGAGAAAGACTCGATCACAATGCAGCAAAGAGGTACAATAACAAAGTAACCGCATTTCGTAGTTACGGAGATTGCCGTGTTCCCACGGACGCAAGAAACCCATTGACTCTGAGCAAGGGCACTTCCAGAGCTAAAAGCTGATTGGCTGGCAACGGCCAGACTTTGATTTCCGCGGCTATACGACCCAGTGGCAGGCTGGGGTAAGTACGTTGTATCTGTGCTGGACAAGCCGCGACTTGGGAGAAGAGGCAAGTCAATGATGCGGTGAACATGTAATAATGATAATCCGACAGACGTACAAATAACAATCAATAAAACTCGTTCGTTCGGATATGCGAACGGCCGTGATGGGGTACCACATTGACAGGTGTAGTAAGTCGAGTTGGCGATTTGAAAGCAGCGGCCCTCTGATTCTTTGATGCCAGCGAATACTAAGCTCCTCACAAAGTACTTATGTCATACCTGGCACTGAGTAGTTGAAAAGCTTACGGGCGTACCGTTTCGAGACCGTCTATGCCTTTACGCCGTTTGTCGTAACAACGGTCCTCCAACTAACAGCTTCTCGCCGTCTTGTAGAACTGTAGGATGCTGTGGTGGCTTAGGAGTCAAGGCACGAGGCAATTTATGCAGGCTTTCCGGTGGTCACGTTCTCACTATTCTTCGTTAGAGTCTATTCATCCCAAGACAAGATCCTGTCTTTTTAGTCTCAATAGATGCCGAACAAGTCCAATATTTCGAAACATTATCTCTTCCGCCCTACCGTACGGACTTGGTAACGGAGAACAGGAACCGGAGCCGCAGCATAATTGGCCAAGCACTATGTATGAAGTAGGGATGAAGCCTAGCCCTGCACTGCAATGTATAAAATGTCATGACGACAAGGAGTCCAAAAATCAAGCTTGAGTTGGCTGCCTTATGGGCCCGAAAATCAAGCCGAGATAATCTACGCGGAATAGGAGATAGTTACCACGAATGAAAGTTCGAGCAACTCGAAATGTAGCATTTACCCCCCATGACCATAGCTCCAGCTCCAATTTAAGCGCAAGGATCAATAAAGCTTGCCTTTGCCGAGTTTGACGTGTCTGGGGTAGCAGCAGGGCTACGGGGCAATGGAGGAAACCGAATACCCGAAGTCTAGACTTCGCGATTTCCCCCAAGCTGTCCAAAAGACGCCAAGGCTTGCAGTATGAGCTCTTCATGTGGGGTAAGTCTGGGGAAAGAGGACATCAGATAACATGGAGAAATATATCGGAATACTAAATACCCAAGTTGCCAATCTCTTTATACTATAATAAATGCCATGCTGAGCAGTGGCTTAGGCAATAGCTATTGCCCACGGAGTTCAAAATCAAAGAGCTTGCATCGTATTAAGACCAACCAGAACACTAGTACCAAATTACAGATTCTATTTGTTACGGTTAAAAAAAAGAGGATGCATGTGTATGTAGAAAAAAATGGGATCCGGGAAGAGGGCGTATGAGAACATGTTAAGGAAAGGTGCGGTGGTGGGTGTTTTTTTGAGCTGTTTGTAAATTTTTGTCGTGCAATGTCGTTTAGGTGTATATGCCTCCCTTGTTATCCCTAGGGATGTTCTCAAAATGTGTCCAAGAACGTCCCTTTTCTTCCTGCATTCTTTTTCTACTTTATCATAACGCTCTAGTTTCTCACGTTATGATTCCCCACTGCTCGGCGGTGAGCGCGTCGCTCCGTTGTCTCCATCTCTCTAGATGCCCAGCGTGAACTCGACACCGACGTCAATCTCGCGAGCTAAAGATATTGTTAGCATGTGGCCTCAGTCATAAAATAATAGTACAAATACAAAGTGGATTGCTGGCTTACCCATCTTCACGACCTTGGACAGCTGGACGGCCTTCTCGGCAGCGCTCTGGAGGTCATCAATGGAAAAGATCTTCAGGCCAGAGTCGTTGATCAGCTGGTGGGCCTGCTCGACGTTGGTGCCCTGCAGACGGGCAATGATGGGAATGCGCAGGTTCAGGGTCTCGACAGTCTTGATCAGACCGTGGGCAATAGCGTCACAGCGGACGATACCGCCAAAGATGTTGACAAAGACAGCGGTGACGTTGGACTCGCTGGTAATCAGCTCAAAAGCCTCCTTGATGGCAGCAGGGGTGGCACCGCCACCGACGTCCAGGAAGTTGGCAGGGGCACCACCGTTCAGCTTGATGATGTCCATGGTGGCCATGGCCAGACCGGCACCGTTGACAAGGCAGCCAATGTCGCCGTCGAGCTTGATGAAGTTCAGGTTGGACTTGGCGGCGCGGACCTCTTCGGGATCCTCCTGGGTGGTATCGCGCCACTCAAAGACGTCCTTCTGGCGGAAGTCGGCGTTGTCGTCGAAGTTGAACTTGGCGTCCATGCACATGGCACGGTGGTCCGAGGTCTCCGACAGGGGGTTGATCTCGATCTGGGTAGCATCCTTCTCCTGGAAGATCTTGTACAGCTTCTGGATGGTGTCCTTGGCCTCCTCGATGCACTGCTCGCTGAAGCCCAGGTTGGTGGCGATGCCGCGGGCAATCTCGTCGGTGACACCAACCTCGAGGTCAATGTAGGTGGTGTTGATGGCATCGGGGTGCTCCTTGGCGACGGTCTCAATATCCATGCCGCCCTGCGACGAAGACACGATAACGGGCTTCTGGGTAGCGCGGTCCATCAGGACGGCCAGGTAGAACTCACGGCGCGCAAACTTGCGCTCGCAAATGTAGACGCTGTTGCACAGACGGCCGCCAGCACCGGTCTGCTTGGTGACGAGCTTGTGGCCAATCATCTGATCGGCGAACATCTTGGCCTCGGTAGGCGAGTAGATGATGCGCACACCGCCCTTGAGGCCGTTGTCGAAAGTACCCTTGCCACGGCCACCAGCCAGGACCTGCGCCTTGATAACCATGTCGTCGGTGCCAATCTTCTTGGCGACATCCTCGGCCTCCTGGGCCGTGCGCGCCACGGCACCCTCAGGGACAGCGATGCCATACTGTGAGGAGAGAGAAAAGAGTATGTTAGTATCAGTTTCGCCGGCTGTTACGGGTCACTGTCCTCCGTCACAAAGTCTGGCCAAAATCGTGTGCAGCAGAGCCGCAGCCTTCGTCACAATGCTTTTTTGTCCCTTATCCGTGGAGAACACCGTCGCCATCATTGTTACGTACCTTGCGCATCAGGTCCGCGGACAGGTACTCGTGGATGCTCAGAGCTCTCCGCTGCTGGCTCAGGGCGGGAGCACGGAGGACGGAGGGGTTGAGCTGCTGCTGTAATAGGGTTGACAATACATAATTAGCATTTGTTCATAGTATAGAAAAGATTGTCAGATAGTGCGAGACATCTTCGAAAACAGCTCTTTCCACAAAAACTGAGAGATGCCGCGATAAGCCGCATCGTGGCATCAGACGGACACCGTTCCAGCCACGATCAAAAGAACAACAACAGCTCCGGATGTCGGGGAGGAGCTCACCTTGGAGACAGCAAAGGCCGAAGCCAGAGCTCTGCTGCTGCGGCCGAGCTTGAACATGATGTCGGATTGGGGTAGAAGAAAGGAGTCGAGCTGGAAGAGCTTCGTGAGAATTTCGGAGGGCCTCGTAGTCGGGGTCGGTGAGGAAGGAACAACTGTCGAGTCAATCGACAGAAGGTGAGAAAAAGGATGCGAAAGAGGCGGAGGGGGGATGCGATGTCAATCGGGATGACAGGGGGAGGGAGAGGAGTGAATCGTCGTCGTCAAACGTCGTCGTCCTTAGGGGGACTTTCCAAAGGGGGGGAATCGACGAAATCGAGGGAGGGGATGTTTTGCGCTTTTCGCATGTGTGCACCAAATGCACCAAAACAAGCCTAGAACAGACACCCTAAAACCTGTCTCGCTGACCTGTGGCTCGCAGCCATTCCGCTCTGTTTCGGCCCTCTTTTCACCGGGTCGCTCCTGCCTGCCCTGTGCCTCGCTTCACTTCATTTTTTCCCGCTCTTTTTTTAGGGTGCAGGTGCGGGCGGTGAGCAAGACAATTTTAGCGCACGATCCCCTGTCCCGCTCTTGCTGTTTTTATTTACTAAGGGATTTTTTACTGGGCCTGGGGCGGACAATTCGGGCGCTATCTCGCACAAAACAAAGGCACTGAGGCAAAGGGACTTTCGGCTTGGAAATGTCGGTTGTCGGAGAGGTTAGGAAATGACGAGTTAGCCAGATACTCTGCGCGCTGTGATTGGCTCACTACGGGCCCCACCCCTTGCCAATGCTTGAGTAACTGGTGTGCGATTCCGTCTCAAACGGGCCAGGGAGCGCCGCAACTGCCTCCACGTGTATCTCCACGTGACTATTTCCTACATTTCTACGGAGTGCCTCGACGAGGACCACACGGGTTTGCTCCAACTTATACGGAAGCTTGCACCCGTTCTCCGTTCTCGTGTGGCCGGGACGGGCCCAAGTAGATATGTTTTATTTTTCCTCACTGTAGCTTGGAAAGACTGCATCACTTTTTTTTTTGTTTAAAAACAAAAGGCAGCGTTCTTCCAGCGAGAAACAATGCTCAAAGACTTTATCCGAAAATATGTTATCGGTACGCGGAATCGGAAGCGATCGGGAGTCTGGAAGGGTGCATAAACTTTTATTGCTAGCGAGGACGTACTACAGAAAATGCTATTAACGTTACAAGAGTAGCAAAGGCAACAAATTGCAAAAGACGATACCATCAAGCTTGGTAAGATATAAAAAGGGAGGCCAGAAAAAAAAGTACAACCGTGCACAAGAAAAGAAGAGGGCATGCAAACCGTCAAACATAATAAGCAAAAAAAGCATATTGCACGCGGAAACGCCGGCTTAGATAAAACAGCTGGGGCTTGACGACAAAGGTCCATATTCCCTCTCCTGTTGCTGCGCCTGATATCGTTCCACCTCCAGCTGCCACCTCTCGATACTTGTATGCGGGTCACGGAACACATCGTCATCGACATCTCCGTATAAACCGTCGTTGTACGTCTCTTCATTCGTCCCATTAACTTCGTCGCACCCAATAACTGCGACCTCGATGTCCACAGTATCCTCGTCTTCTTCCCAAACAGGGCCCAGCGTCCGCCACATCTTGGCTTCAGCAACAGGCGACCTTCGGGGTGACAACTCGTATGCTTCCTCGGGAATGGACGGCGGCTCCTAACGGTCGTTCTCCTCGGAGCCGACAAGCACATTGCTGAACGCATCGGAGATTTCCCGCTTTGTTGGCGGCCGCAGAGGCTCGGCATGGGTGGCAAAGCCACGGGCCAAACGATTCTGCATGAGCTTCAGGAGCACAGGCGGCACCGTCTCGTCGGTAGCACGGATTGTCAGACGAACCATCTGGTGGTGTTAGTAAGAGGGAAAATGTCATATGAAGAAAAAGAAGTAAAAGGGGACGACATACCTGAGTACCGTAGTTGGGCTCCAGACGCAGGAGACAGCCAAACTTGCCGCCCTCTGACGTGTGCACCACACTGGCGCCGACATAGTTCTTCTTGTTGGGGTCGACATTCTTGAGCAGGCCCCACCGGAAGCCCTCCAGCACCTTGCTGATGAACATTTCGTTGAACTCACGCTCGCCTTCGCGTCCCATCTCAATGCCGAACACCTGCTGTGCCTCGCGAGGTGCGCCGCCAATCTGCTTCCAGCGCTTGAAAAAGTCCTCGCCTGCAAGCTCTGTGGCGTCCATGAACTTGTGGATGGCCACAGGCAGCTTGAGCGTAATGGCCTGCAGAGCACCGGCCAGGTAGCTCACGCGGATTGTAGGGCTCTTTTCGAAAACCTTCTTTGCCTCAAACATGATGACCTGCTGCGACTGCGAGCTGGGGCCAATGTTGGTGTCGGGAAGGTTCTTGACATCCCACGTCAGCTTGCCCTTTTCAGACTCGTCCAGATCAAGAGTAGTCGTAAACGAAGTGATCGTGGCCGGTGTCTTGTTGGTGAAGTACAGGATCAAGCATGCAACCTGACCGCGGTACTCAGAGCGCACGCCCACCTGCATCTGGCCGTCCTCAAAAAGCACACCGTCCGCCCGGAGCATGAGTCGGTTGAAGCCGCGCTCCCAGCCGGGGGACAAGTGAGCGGCGCTCGCCAAGTTGGGCACCTTGGTCGGCTTGGCGTCACCGATGTTCATGTCAATACCGGCAAGGTCATTGACGGACTTGGACTGCCCATTAGAGGCAGCGCCGTTGGCGGCAGCACCGCTGGAACCGGTGCCATTGACATGCTGCCCGTTGCCGTTCGGTGACGAGGCATCGTTGGTGCTGAACGTGCGGCGCAGACCAGGGTTCTTGACCATTCCCAGCTCGCCCGCGTCGGTGTTGGCGTCCTTACCGCCCACCACCCACGTGCGCTTGTCGCTGGTGTTGGCATGCTTCTGGTGCAGCCGTGAGAGCAATGCCGATTGCCGCTCAGGGAACGGCGGCATCTCGTCTAGAACTGTGCGTAGCAAGTCATCTGTCGGCATGTTGACAAGAGCTAGGTACTCGCACGCCCGCTGTTGCAGTTCCGAGTCGAGCGTGTGGCTAAAGACCTCAAAGACGTGGACAAGCTGCGGCTTGATCTCGGGGAACAGGTTGACAAACTTGACAAAGCATGACAAGATCATGGCCTTGGTGCTGGCGGAGCAGGCCGGCACCTTGTTCTGCAAGGCTAGGAACTGCTCGATCGGACTGCAGCCACGCTCTTCGGCGATGAGATGGCCGAACTCGCCAAGAATATAAGCGCCGATTTTGACGAGTGTCTCGTGGCAGTGGTCCTGCTTCACGTACATCAAGCTGTTCTTAGCAGCATACACCTGCAGCTCCTCGTTGTTGGTGACAATCTGAATGACGCGCTGCCAGACTTCGTCGCTGACGTGGTCGCCGGCCATGGCAATGAGTCGGAGCGTAATGTCGACGTACCACTGGACGTCGGTGGCGTACTTTTCTGTGAGAATGGCAATCTTGAGCACCATCTCCTCGCGAATGGCAAAGTCAGCGTTCTGCAGGTAGTGGAGCAGCTCGCCGACAATCCGCGTGGCGTTCGTCGAGTCGCACATGCTGTACAACAAATCGAGACCTTTGCGACGCACACTGATATCGCGGTCGCGCAGTGAGCCAACAATGATGTCCTGGTGCTGCTTGATGGGATCGAGCGTGTCGGCGCGCGCCGCCAGATGCGTCATGGCCTCGAGACCGAGGTAGCGCACGTTGGTCTCCCTCGACTGGATGAAACGGCCGAGACGCGAAGAGATCTGCTTCATGAGAGCGTGCTCGGTGTCGAGGTGGATGATGAGGTTGATAGCCTCAAACAGCACTGCGTTCTGGGCATTGTTCTGCTGCACGTTCTTATTTGTCTCCATGGCGTGGTTCAGGATCTTTTGCAGCGACTCGCGGATCATTTCACGAATGTGACTGTCCTCAGACGGCGGGAAGTACTGGAGGAGCCTCAGCAGCTTGACCTGCAACCACGGGCACGGCACCTTGTAGTACAGGTAATCAGCCGTGTACTCGCCATCGACCACGATGCGCTTGAGGCGCGCGGCACCCTTGGCGTAGGCGCCTCTGTACTGGTCCGGGTTGTCCTGGGCCACGGCCATGACCAGCGACGTCACCGACAGAGCAACGCCCATATCCACATCGTCCATCAACGAAATGATGCGCTCGCCCCACTGTGGTTGCACGATTTCGGGGAATTTGCGGTAGAGACGGAGTAAGGTGAGGGCGGCCTTTTTCTTGACAAAAGATTTTGATGTTGGCGAGATGAGCAGCCTGTGCACTTCGCCACTCAGGGCCTCGCCCATCTCGCGGCCACCGACATTTGCGATTGCATGCAGCGCCAAGCAGTTGAACAGCTCGTTGTGGTCGAGAAGGTCCTTCCGTATACTGTTGACGACGAGGTGGAGCAGCTCGTGCTTTTCGTGGAGAAAGAGGGTCATGGCGAGGTAGCCGATCTGCTTCTCGGAGTACTTGGTGGCAGAGATGAGGTTGACGGCCTCGAGGTGGCCAAAGTCGACGTTCCAGCCAAGGATGTAGATATAAAGCAGCTGAAGAAGTCAGTCAGGGCTAAGCCATTGCACGAGAAGTACAACGCCACAATAATTATCTTACCTTGCACACATATTTCTTCTTGTGGTATCCGCTCAGGCTGCCATCTGTAGATGTACTGTCAGTTCTCTGGTGTCTGCCGTATGGGCTCCCGAATCCACTGTCCTCGACGCACCTTTGAATTTCTGCCGGATGTTGGCCAGCTCCTTGTTGATGCGCTTCTCCTCCAGCTCGCGTGCACGGGCATTGCGCAGGTCGGCAATAAACTGGACCAGACCGCGCATGTTGGAGTTACTGGTGCTGGAGCGGCCCAGGAAGCCGCCCGTCGACGACGACATGACGGACAAACTCCGCGGAGTGTGGGAGCCGGTGTCGATTGCGAGGCTGTGAGATTGTTGAGGACTCAGATGTCGGGGTTGGTGAAACCAGGCTCCGGATAGAAAGCGGCACGGCCTTCGGGAACGAGAGCCGGCGCTGGTCCTTAGCAAGGTAGAAGGGCGTGAAAGAAAATTCTCGCGGTATATTCGTTGTCGTTAGCAACAGAGGTGGAGTGAACGTTGCCGTGGCTTGGTGAAAGATATGGCCGGGCCTGTTTGTTGACGGTATTAAGGGTAGACCGCCGAACAGGGGTTAAAGGAGGTAGAGAGAGAGGGCTGAGATGACGAATGGTGGTCTGGGCGTGCGGATCGCGGGAGGGCGGAACACGCGGAGGGGGATGGAGTTGTGCGGATCGAAAGTCGGTTGGCTGCACTGGCAGTCGATGTCGTGCGCGTGTCTGTGATATCGGAGAGCTGCGCCGATGGGGGTGGATGGGGGCAGTTCTGCAATCGGACGAAAAACAGAAAATGGAAAGGAGAGCTCCTCGATATTGGTATTTTGGGTGGTGGAACACTCTTGGCCGCCCACGCCGCTTCTGGGCTTTCCCACCGTTGGCGCTTTCCCTTCTGGGCGGCTCTAGTGGGTGGTTTGCCCCCTTTCTTCAAGTCCCCTGCCCCGCCCCGTGGCTGCCGTCAAAACTCACCGCATGGTCGCATGGTCCCCGCAAAAAAAGGAAAGTAGGGAGAGGCAGGAACAGAAGGGGCGAATGAACCATGTGTGGCTGTCACTGTGGCTGGCCCATATTGCAAAACCACCGGCAATGACGTTAAGACATATTTACAGCAAATCTCATCGCCAGGTACGAGTATCATATTGACCGCGCCCTTTACTCGCTTCTGCGTCAAAACCGTGCCATTCAAACACTAGAGTGACAATGAGGTCATTTTGTGTGTGCGGTCATGCGACAACGTTGTTAAGGCGGGCAGTGCTGCCGACATCGAACCGGAAAGCTGTTCCCTTCTCGATAACCACATCATCAATATTGCCCAATTCGACGTCTCGGCGCAGCTATGCCATCCAGTCCGGCGGCAAGCCCGTTTTTGAGGTCTTCAACCGTCGCGCAAAGTGGCTCCAGAAAGAGCGAGCAGCCGCCAATGTAGATGCCAGCCGACAGGCAGACTATCTCAAAGATGAAGTGGCCATCCGGCTCTGCGAGCGTTTAATAGTAAGTATTCTTGTACCGCTTCCTGTCTGCCCACTGAGCTATAAATCTAATGAAATCAGGACATCAAACGGATATTTCCACGAGCGCTCGACTTTGGAGCAAACTCGTGCAATGTCGCCCGCGCCCTGGTCCGGCCAGACCCTGATCCAGCCGTGCCGGGCACTCCGCCATTGTCCACGCGCATTGAGCACCTGGTCGCCGCCGAGTCGTCTCCCGGTCTTCTGTACCGCGACACAGACCAGCCTTTCAACCAGGAAATTGACATTACGCGCCACGTCATGAGCTTTACGGAAGAAGAGGGCAACGGCGCGGCCAGCACAAGCGGAGACGTCCCGCCAACCATTGAAGCAGGCTCTCCTTTTACGCCTGAGACGTACGACCTCATCTTGAGTAACTTGAGCCTACATTGGACCAACGACCTTCCGGGTGTCCTGACACAGATCAACCGGTTGCTGAAGCCCGATGCCCCGTTCTTAGGCTCCATGCTCGGCGGCGATACGTTGTATGAGCTGCGCACATCTCTACAGCTGGCAGAGCAGGACCGCCGGGGCGGTTTGTCGCCGCATGTGTCGCCACTGGCAGATGTGCGTGACGTGGGCGGTCTTTTGCAGCGAGCAGGCTTCTCTATGCTCACGGTGGACGTGGACGACATTATCGTGGACTACCCAGACACGTTTGCGCTGATGGCGGACCTGCAGGCGATGGGCGAGAGTAGCGCCATCTTGGGCCGCGAGATGGGTGCCATCGGACGAGACGTGCTGCTGGCCAACGATGCCATCTACCGAGAACTGCACGGCAACGAGGACGGAACGATCCCAGCAACGTTCCGGATTATCTACATGATCGGCTGGCACCCGTCGGCCAAGGAGCCGCAGCCATTGGCACGGGGTAGTGGACAGATCAACCTGAAGGATGTTCTTGAAAAGAAATAGAAAACCTCGTATGTATAAATAATACAAATTAATCACAAGATGTACCGCGTCGAGCCATTGTATAAAGACTCATCCACAGTAGAGGCCGGTTGCATGAAGCTTATTTCGCCATTGTCTCGTCTATGTACGTACGTCCTCACAAAAGACCCTGCGCCAGTAAAAACCAAATAGGTAAGAGGTAGGAAAGCTCAGAAGGCCGCGTCAAATCAAGAGTATTCCTGCCCTTAATCATCAACCGGCCGTCCCGTGCGCATCACCTCTGGTCCCTAGCGTCCCCGTCTACCATATTACACCCTCCGCCAGTCAGTCATCGTGCGCTGTATGCTACCCAGGCCGGCGACCTCGACCACCTTCTCGTGCCAGCTAAGCAGGACGCTCATCGCAGCGCCCGTCGAGTCACCGCCGCCCTGGCCGGCCAGGAAGCCCTTGCTGCTGCCCAGGCTACCAATTGTGTTGAAACCGCTCGTCTGTGTGCGTGTCGGTGTGTGAGGGGTCGACGAGCCCGAGCCCTTGAGTGTAGCCATGCCCTTGTACCTGGAAGTTGTTAGTTTGGGCGATGCAACTGCTCGGGAGAGAAAGAGAAAAAACGTACAGGTACTTCATCAGAACGTCCAACAGCTCGCTGCCGTTCTCAGTCGCGTACAGGCGTTTCAGCAGCGGGCTCATGTCGCTTGCCTTGATGGACTGCAGCACCTCGAGGACGGTCTGCAGAGCAGCCTCCTTGGCACCGTCCGAGCCGACGTAGACGGGCATCTCCAGGCAGCCGCGCAGGGCGCCATCGTTGTCGCCGCCCCGCAGCAGCTGGCGGACCTGGCCGGCAAGCTGGCGGACCTCAGCCTCGGTAATTTCGGGGACGGGCGGGCGCAGGGTCGAGATGTCAAAGTTGGCCGGGCTGTCCTCCTCGAGGGCGTCGATGTTAATCGTACGCCAGGCGTCGCCGAGGGTCGCGTTACTGTGCTGCTGAATGATGGACATTATGGATGTGCTGTTTGTGCAATCGGATATGCGTCGAGGAGATGGAGGGGGTCGTGTGCTGTCAATTGACGTTGCGACAGCAGTGATGATGAAAGCGGGAAGGTCGGGGGTCGGAGCTACACATTTGGTGATAATGCGTGACGAACGGCGGGTAGGCAACTCGCAAAGCAGGTGCGGGGCTGGGCGTCGTTGCCCTCGTAGTAAGCTGGGCGCAGTTTGGCGGCCCCACTCTGGAATTTGGTAGAGGAAGGTGCGACCCGCTAACAACGTCAGTCTCCAGCGGCTCTCATCGCCTGTGTAACTTAAAACTGTGCCGTAGTTTATCAAACAAGGAAGGAACCACGAGGCTGCACGCGACCACACAATATAAAGAGTGCACTGGAGAAAGCCTCGTATCATAATAGTCTGCTTGAATTCAAGTATTTGGACTGGCGAATATTGAAGCACTTTTATTCATCAACGTGATGTTCGCTCAAGTCAATAACCCCGCACGGTATCCAATAAAAGACACAACAAATTTATTGTTTATTGACATGGACACAGATATGGTCATATTTTGTCGACTATTTTGTACTCAATACACGCTACCTTCAAGAGAACATCTATATTCTCAAAAAGCATATTTTTACTTTGGGGTATATCGGGGAAATGGGCTTTTCACAGAACCTCTATCATCGTTATGTTGCAGCTTCGTTGAGCACAGGGTGCCGCTCAGCTGCTGTATTAGCTGATTCGTCACCTACTGACCCTTTCCATATGCATATCTAGTCGTAGTAACACGCTCTGTCCGATGGACATTTTGATTAAGCTGCACAATGGGATGCCTCCACATCATGATTGGACACATCGATTAACTGCAGCGCGCTGAGCCCGATCAGGATGTTGATGTATGAGAGCTCTACCATACGGAGAAGGGTTGGTGCATGGTCCTGCAGTATCCAAGAGCATGCAACATGCCAACCCAGCTCGTCGGGTCTAGCCATGCATGGCTTGTCTATGCTGAGAAGGGGCGTGTTGCTAACAATGGAGAGCGGCTGTGCTGGTGGTGTGTGAATTTGAGGCATTAAGCCAGGGCCAGGAGACGCTCAGGAGTCAATCAAAAAGACGCAAGGCAGCCGGCAGCCTAACACTGTAGGTTTCGTCCAATCTTTTGCTTCGTTTCATTCTCTCGTGCCTCAGTGGCCCATCTCCTGAAACAAATCGTCAGCTATATTCGTGGCTTTATCCCACTCTTTACGGCAATGATAAATTCGGCCTTTTTTGTTTTGGCAAGTCGTGTCTCGTTTTTCCGCCTCCGGCTTTATTGGGCCAGCTTTTGAGCCATCTCAACACCGGAAAGAGGGAGGAGAGAGAGGGGGAGGGGGTGACATAAAACGAGGGAGACACTGGGCGAGAAGGTGTGTGTCATGACGTGGGATAACGAGTGCCTATCACGAAGATCCCAGACCACAGGGCAAGGGAGACAGTATGCACTGAAGGGGGACAGGAGCGCCGAGATGGCTTGAAAACGTGAACAAGTGAAAGCAAACGTACTATTTTCACAGCAGTAGAAAACAACTGCCGCTGCCAGTAATAAAGATACTGTTGGCAAACATACACAAAGGGTGTGCAAGACGATTGGAATAGTGAAATAGAGAGCTAAGGGACTGCAAAAAACCGCTGCATCGAGTTGTCAATGCAGGAGGGTGCATAACAGACAAGAGATGCACAGCAAGTAACTGCGCTGCAAGCTCAAAGCAGGGAGAGCGATGAACTCGTTCTATTGCTTTTTTTTTTGTCTGTTCTCTAGCCTCAACACATACTTGTCGTACAGACTTAAACACCCCTTGCAGCCTCGCGGACGGCACTAAAAAGGGACGATGCTAAGGCACGATTTTTTTGTGGCCATCCCTTGCATCAGGGAGCAGAAACTAGGGCGGTTTTCATATGGTATTTTAGCTTGGTATCGTTTTGTTACTTTTAACCCTACTTGTACATTGACCATCTTCAAAAGCATGTTGGGCTTCGTGTGTGTTTGAACGCGAGAGGTGTGTCAGGCGGCTGAGCGGTGCGTGGGGGACTGAATGCGTGATATACCGTACTCCGTAGATAATCCAACTTCGGGATGCCCCGAGGCCCACTGCGTCACCGATAGCTGCAACTGTCCATTAAGTGGGACATGGAAACAAAACTGCGTGCAAAAGCCTTGTATGGCATATACAGAGCGTGGGGGACGATATGCACGGTGAGAGAAACAGGCAGGCGGCAGGTAGCCACCACAGAAGCAGGGATGACATTTTCGCCATTTGAAACGAGATACCACCAACCACTGTGGCCGTTGGTTTTCTGTGGTGTCCCGTAGGCCAACAATAATGTGACCGTGAGTACATGCATGCTGGAGCTCAAGCCGAGAGTGCCTGTCACACCCCCACGCTCAAAGGATGTGCAAAAAGCCGCTGGCGATTCTTTGGTCGTCTCTGGGTTAATGTTGATTTCAGGTTGGTGACAGTGAACGGGACAAGTATGTGCCACGATGGCAGGGTGATGTGCTTTTTGACGTTGCGTTTTCTTTTTGCCTTCTTTCTTATTCTTCGCCGTCGTCTTCCCTTACGGACAGGCCAAATCAATCAGGGGCGAAACCAAAGCAAAGCCACATCTAATATACATACACCCATTCCATACGACAGGTACATCAACGGGGGCAAGGCGAGCAATTAAAAAAAAAAAAAAAAAAAAAAAAAAAAAAAAAAGGACGAAGAAATAGAGCCGAATGGTGAGAGCGCTCACCTCAGGCTGGCATACATACCCCTTATTTGTAACGGAAAATAACGGCGCCAAGTGAAGGTATTAATTAATCCACCGCTCTCTTTTCCTGCTTAATTTTAGAGTTGATTGCGGAGCAAAATAATTTGGGCGGGCGGGAAGACGGACCCAGCAGCGCGGTCCTGGGTTGCTCCTGGGTCGCGCCGCCACAAAAAAGAACTCCAGAAGTGCAGCTCCAGCTCTCTCGCACTCCCCCTTTCCACTCCTTTTATCTCTTTATCTCCGCTCTATGCTTCTACTGATAAGTGCTACCTACCTCATTGAGAGGGCGTTCAACCTGCTCAGTTGTGTTGTCGGTGGAGTCGACGACCGTGGTCTTTCCTTTTCTCGGTTTACGGAACTTAGGTCCTAGCTATCAAGGAAGGCTTTTTCGAGTATTGCTTTGTTTTTTTGCCTGCCTGAAAGAATAAGGAAAAGCATGTGGAAATAAATATAAAGGGCAGAGGCAAAAAGTCATCCCACAGTAGGCTTCTCCTTCCAAGGAGGCAAGTCTCTTGCACTCTTTGAGGAGGAAAAAAAGACGTTGAAATGTCTCTCGCCAGTTGCGAAAAAAATAAAAGAAAAAAAAAGATCCTGCCAGGATGGGATGAACGACACATTCTCACTGGATGGATTCGCTGATTTTCAGGAGAGGTGCAACGGCAAGTAACGTTGATACCGCCAACATACGCCTGCCCCATATATTAACGGGGTATTCCCACTGCCTGTCGCTCCTCTCCATACGGAATACTGAGTAGTGTCAGTCTCAGGGCGGAGCCGGGACACTGTTCCGCCATGGCGGGCTTGATATTTTTGTGACTTGTAACTACGTCGCATCTTTATTTCCAGGCGATGGTGATGATGATGGAACTGTTGTTCTAATCAAAACCCACCACCAGTGAATAGAGAGACCTGGCAAAGTCCCTGAAATATTGTGACGGGGAAAACTTTCCGGGACAAAACGAGTGAGGAACTGCCTCGGAATAAAGAAAATAAAAATGACAGGTCTGTGGCAGGGGTATGGAGCTGAGAAGAAGCAATGAAAGGCAAAAAAAAAAAAAAAAAAAAAAAAAAAAGAGGCTTGAACAGCCCACTTTCACGTCCCAATACCAAAACGTCGGGGCAAGCCGGGTTCCAGGAGAGAACGGCACAGTAGTGTACCGTCACAATGAGAGTGGAAGAGGTGTGAGAAGAGCGCCTCGATGACTTTATTCGCTTTTTCCTTCGCGGAGGAGCGCCCTCGGTCTTTCTTTGCTTTCTTTTTTCTTGTTTCGTTAATTGCAAAAGTGGGCATAAGGCAAAAGCAACCCTCCACTATTAAACGATCCCAGTCGTAATGACCGGGGAAGAGAGGAGCTTCCGCAGTGATCGCCACCCCGAATCGGTTCCATGCGTAGCTTTTTAGCTGATATGAGCTCAGACGAGGTAAGAAACCAGCATAAAGTGCCATATTGGAGGCTCGCTGTATCCAAACATTCTTCCAAAATTGTCGTTGCGGTGTATGGGCGAGGACGCGCAGCAGTGATCATCATGGAGAGTCTGGGGCGTTGAAAAAAGGGCTTGCGTGGGGAGGGTGGATGTTTACGAGTCCTTGGCTATTGAGCTCTCCGAGAGAAAATCAGATGGTGACCTCGGGGGTCGAGGGAGCTGGATAGTGTGAGAATCAAATTGCCCGGAATCAAACAAGAACACAAGCCAAAGACCACTCACTTTCACATCGTGAATATGAGACGAAAAACAAGGGTCCAACTATCCTTCCCGGCACCAAGGAACCGGTCGAGCTGCCTTTTAGCACCGGTGTATCGATATTCTTGTGCCTGAATCAAGACTCCATAAATTGCTCCACCCGAAGCTCCATCGAGAGTAGAAATATATGTACAAGGGTGCATATGAACGCCGAACGGAGCCCAGCTCGGCCTCCTCTGCACTGTCGGGACTTGCACAGGCCTGGTCGCTCACTTTTTGCCTCCTTGCTTTGTCCTGCTCCCCTACTTTTTGTGACTTTCTACTGCTATCTCCTGAAAATCTTTGCCCGCAAAGAGATAGCCCTCGGCAAGGCTCACACAAGGTATGTGTACTCAGGTACTGTGTCTGACCGTTCAATAGCTTGGAAGCAAGCGCGACGGGTAGAGATGCATGTTTCTGGGGTTTGTTGCCACTCGAATAGTTTGCATATGCATGGAGCTGCTATGAGTACAGGTATATGTATACAGCCTACGAAGGATGTAGGGAGCGTACAAAGTACTGAATCGTCCTGTGGTGACAAAAGATTCCTGTGACAAAAGAGTGACAAGCCTGCATTGCATTTGTGCACTAAAGACGTAGACTAGCACCGAGGGTAGAGGGATGGCCCCGTCCCGTCCCGGCCTAGTCGTGGTAACATCAGGTAAACGTGAGGAAAATACGGAGAAGTCGCGCCCTGTGATACTTCGTCACATCTCGACTCTGTTGTCACGAAGCGGAGGAAAGGAAAGGACACTGAGCGTGTGATGGGAATAGCACGTAGACAACTGAGACGCACTGCGGGTACATGGTTTTTTTTTTGGGAGGCTTGAGCACCGCTGCAACTACGAATGGACGATCCGGAAAGGTGCTCCGTAATTTTTTGTTAGTGTATTTCTGAATCCTTCTCTCCTTTTTTTTTTTTTTTTTTTTTTGAAGCTTGCCCAGTTGTCTCTCAGCATGGAGGATCACCGCACACCGGCTTTTCTTCCGAGTAGTTATCATGAATAGGAAGTCAAGGAGGGCGTGCTCAAGAAGGAGGAAAAACCAAAGAGAGAATAAAGAAAGACAGCGGAGATGCACTCCTGGGAAATAAAGAGATATGTGAAGCACACACCCACAAAGTCCTACCTTGCCCTACGGGACGCATACGAGGCAACCAGTACTTTCCTACTTCCGTCATGTATCAGTGCGACGTACTTTTTGTGCGATTCCATTTGGTTTTTATTATTTCTGTAGAGGTGTGTTTGTGCGTGTAAAAGTGTGCAGCTTATGTCGTATACCGAGGCTTGACGGTGTTCTCCTCACATCTTCTCTGAGAATGTTTAACAAGGTTTTGGTGCGATTTGCCGTTGCCCGTAAGCTTCTGAAAAGGTGAATCACGATATTTGCTCCATGTAAAGCGGCAAATAATAAAGGCATCCGACACATCCGTCTTGTGCTGGACATGGCGTAACGGACATTACCTTTCCAAATCGTGGGAGGGAAGACGATATTTCTGTCTTTGGCTGGAAAGTGTTTGTTTACATTTTAACTGGTTTGTCAAATATTGAAAAAGCTTCAAATTGTGCGCGGCATGTTCAGATTTGTATTAAAGTAAAAACCGGTTGTAGTACCTGTACGGGGAATATCGTTGAAAAAAGCAGACAGAACAAATGGAAATAGGTATATAAATAATAACAGGGAAAGTGAAGAGAACGAGGAGTAAATGCCCGCCCACAGTCGTGATAGGATCTCTTTTTGCGTCTGTGAAGACTGAAAGGGAAAGCCTGGCTGTATAAAAAGGTAAAGCAAAAGGCACGAAAACGATGTTTGTGGGGTAGCGAAGGAGAAAAAGAAACCGTCTATGTAATGCATGGCCCAGTGAGATAAGAAAAAAAGCAGGAAAGACAGAAAGCAAGCAGAAAAAGCAAAGTTCTTTTCCGATCCACCCATAGTTTTTGTTGTCCATCCCATGAAAAAGAAAAAATAGAAATCCATGTTTGTTGTGATAACAGAATGAGTTCTCCCTTGAGGTCAAGAACTCACTCATCTTCGCACAAACCCCTAAAAACCCTTCGAAACGATGCCCTCTTTTGATAATAAAACAGAATTGAAAGGAGAAAATTGTGTGGAGGGGTAAAGAAGAAGCAACGCAACAAGCAACAAACGCGCACGAAAAGTGGAGGACCAAGGGTCGGAGACGACGAAATGAAGGTGAGAGCGGTCACGCTAATGCCGGCCTAGAAAAGGCCATGCAGCTCGACCATGACGTTGGGCAGCGATGAACGGCCATGCGGTGTCAATGAAGATGTCCGGTTGGCTCGACAATGCGGGACGTCTCCGGCGAGAATGCGACTCAAGGTGGAAGTCCGAGGATCGTGATGTGTTGTCGATGTTCGAACATGCGTCGAAGAGTGGGTAGGAAGAAACGGTGAGGGAATGAAAAAAGGAGAAAATAACAACCGAAATGTGAAACCGTCTATAGATTGAACGCCGAACCGAAATCAAAAGGAAATTTTTTGAGAAAGCGAAAAGGAAAAAAACCATGCACAAATAGGCCAAGTCTCCGAGAAGACTTCACCTTTTCCGCCACGTTCTCTTTTTGTTTATTGTCGTCGTCCCATATCTTGCTGCTGGGAAGCGAGACAGTGGTGTTGGTTTGGCAGTGAGCCGAGTAGTATAAATGTAGGTCATCCTCGTGTTTTTCTCTCTTCGACCGTTTTGTAAGTATTAAAGTTGATAAGAAAAGGGGAATAATGGCTGAAGAGATAATGCGACGAAAATGCAAGCAATGAAGGCGGCCATGTAGCAAAACAAAGAGAGAAAGTGAAAAAAAAGAAGCGATAATAGTACAGTGGGCAGATAGCCTCATCGGTGACGAGAGTGTGAGACCTGCGAAAGGCGGTAGAACTGGCGTGTGGATATCGTTTTGTCGAAAGGGGAAGTCGGATGTAGATGGTGCATGCAAGTCGTATGCAAGATGTGTTGTAAGTGAGTGCGGGAGCGTGTTTGCGCCCCAAGTGCTGAGGTCAAGCCAGTATAGGAAGGAAATAGTTATTGGGAGATGTAGGCCGGCAGGCGAAATTCGCAGGAAAGAGTAATAGAGTGTGAGGGGCTCTCAAAACGCGCTGGATAGCTGTCGACCGAAGGGCAGTGAATCAAGGGAGGACATCGCGAGGTGTCATCCCTAGACACTTTGCGCCATGAGTTCTGAGTGATCTCCGATTTATCGGGGCTTCGGCGGCGTCGGCTTCGGGACGCCTGTTGTGTCGTAGGCGCCGCGGCCAAGGTTGACGAGGCTTTGTGATGAGCTTCCGATCATTGTGAATGTGCGAAGGTGGTTGTGGTTTAGGTTGGCAGAGGAATGTATGTGTTGCCGTGTGCGCGTCTCGATCTGCGATACAGGACAAGAGCGGGAAAAATAGTAAGCTTCTGTTGCGTGTGTTAGAAAATACTGCATAATGAGCGAGGAGCGGCCTTCTATTTTATAGAAGAGGGCCAGACTGGGGAGCACAAAAATCAAGCAACAGACAGCATGAACAGCCGGCTCCGGGTTGACCGCGCCGGCTGCTCTGTTGACCGCATCGCATATCTGTTCGTTGGTTTTCTGACTCACCTAGTTTTATGGGACACCGCATGCGACTGCAGATATGTATGCAAGGCAAGAAGGTTGGGCAGAAAGACGTCGAGTTGTTCTATGGCCGGGTGTGCGTGTGTTGAGGTGAAGCTGAGGTTTTTGAGGAGAGTGAGGTGGATGTGGAAGAGAAGGAAAGAGAAGAACAGATTAGAAGTAAAGTAGAATAGAGTACAGGAAAGAGAAGAAAGTGAAGGGAGGCTGCGGAAGATAAATATGAATGAGATGGGAAGAACAGAACAGAGAAAGAAAAAGGGAGAGAGAAGAAAGCTGAGGCGAGTCGCAAAGTCGGGGGCGATCCTCTTTTTGTGTGAAAAGAAAAAGAAATCGAGAGGACAGGGCAGCACAGGGGGAGGCGAACAGTGATAGTAGGAGAAGGAGAGCAAAACTGGGCGCAAATAGGCACGAAACAAGCGCAGACTCGAATAATAATAAAAAGTGAGAGGAAAATAGGGGGAATGGCTATTTTCTTTTTTTTTTCTCTCTCTGGTCTTTTTCTTTTGCGCGCGGTCGCGTGTGTATTTAGCGGCGCCGGGGTCAGGGGAACAGGGGAAGGGGGGGTGTGGGCTTTGATTCCAGACTAATAGTACTGGTTTTGGGAAATGGAGAGAGCCAGGTACGGGTCGCGAGTGGGACCTGCAAGGCGGCGAAGGCGTTGGGTGCTCCGCGCTGAGGGTGCGTCGTCAGGGCAGAGGCAGAGAGGCTGAGAGCGTAAGAGAGCAGGGGAGGGGTGTGCGGAAGAAATAGGCCGCTAAGAGGGAATTGAGAAGGGGTGTTCAAACTGGCTCCCGGCAGCAAGGACGGCGGGGGTGCACAGAAGACTTGAGGCGGCTTCTAGAAGAGAAGAGGATTCTGGCGAATTTCCGCTGACAGTCGATAAGCTATCGTACTGGTAGGAGTAGTCAAGTAGTGGTACTGTCGTGCTGTGAAGGAGTTACGGAGTACGGAGTACTGCTGGTGGTGTTCGTGAAGCAGCGTGTGCGCAGGGTGGGTGAGGTTGATTAAAAAGTCGCGAAATTGAAGCTTGAAAGGCGGAAGAGAAGTAGGGATGGCTGGAAAGCGCGTCGATGTCAAGAAAATATCCTGTCAATAATAAAGTGCGAGAGATGAAAGAAGGAGGAGAACTGTTGCTCCTTCTTATAATGACACAAACAATCGGTTTGAGAAGCAACGACGGGCATGGTCGTTTGTTCCTTCCCTCGAACGGATGCCATTGTCACTTCCGTCGCTCCTGCCTCTTTTTTTATTTTTATTTTGTTTGCTCTGTGCTCCTGCAGACGGCACTAGACCTCGAGCACCTCCCCGTGTTTCTGCGTGTTTGCACTTTCCGCTTTAGCTCGAGTCTTTTGTTGCGTGTTGATATTGTCGCCTCAATTTCATCGCTTTGTTTATTGGCATACTACATGTCCTCTCGCCTTCTTTTCTCGCTCCTCTTTTTGCCTCGCCATATCCCCTGCTGTCAAACGCAGCCCGGCGTCTTGACCTGTGCACTCTTTCTGAGAATTTTCTTCTTCTTTTTCTTCTCCTCGATAATCTTTTCTGCCAGCCCCTTCTTCTCGACCTGGTTGGGTACCCACGGCCATATCTTCACCAACCCTGGCCCCCGAAGAAGCAGTACACCTCGCACACAGCGCGCCAACCTTCAGCACACGCCTTCATCCCTTGGTGCTGGTTTGTGCCAGGCCTGTCAGGCCCCGTCCTTCAGGTACATACGAGGCATCCGCAGGTACGCACTGCCGTGCTGCGCAACGAGTACGAAGCACGCATCCTATATCTTACATGACAGGAAAGATGAGATAGGTGGAGTCACACATTACGAGAAAGAGCTCTCGTATGTGCAAGCACGTTAAACAGAACGGGAGTATCCTGCGCCCCTTTGTACTTCGGCGAATGGCTCAGAGCGCCATCTGCAGGCGGCCGCAAGACAACACCAACTTTATTTCATGGCGTACAACGTATGAAGCACAAAGCACACAGGTCCAGGGACAGGATGTATCCCGGACAGGTGCACTAGCTCCGTCGCTGCTTCGTCGAGTTCGAGTGCAACACAGCTCTACAGTACACATACATGCATGTGCATACAGCAAACTGCCAGCCCGACAAACCGACAAACAAAAACCAAGACTTGTCTGAAGACTCATTCGTCCCAAGACCCCGAGACACAGCTATCAAGTCCCGCGGTCCAAGACCAAAGACCTGCGACTGGCAGGCAGGCATCACCGCGGGATCGTCGCTCTAGCGACTGATCTCTTTGCTTTTTCCTCGCATTCGTGCCGCCATCGCCTCAGACACACCATCCGCGAATCTTGCAATCACATTCCTTGGGCCCTCGGTGAGAGCTGAGCCCGGAAGACGGACGCTTCCCCGTAAGTGGTTGCTTTATGGTGACCCATTTTTACACCCGGCGACCTCTGTGCCAGGGGAAGAAAGCAGGCGGGATGTGCCTCTTTGAGGGCTCCAATTACGAGTGCGTTCCACCACACCCAAGGAAGGGAGAGACAACAGGGAGAGACACAAACAAGAAAAGCGGGAGGCCCAAAACTTTCTCCAAAAAAGAAAAAAGAAAAAAGAAAAAAGAAAAAAGAAAAGAGAAAAAGAAAGAAAAAAGGCAAGGAAACCTGAAAAGGTCGGCAATGTCAGTCAACAGGTGCAGAGTACGGAGTAATACACAGTCTCGACAACACTATCAAACGCCGCCGCCAGAAAAGGAAAAAGGGGCGTCACAGGCAGCGAGACAAGAAGGTGAGAGACCACTGAACGCCAAATACAGACCAGTAACGGGCAACAAAACGACAGAAGGGAGGAAAGGAGACAGCAATCCCCATTCCCCAACTCTCCCACTCCCCTGTTTTGGGCTAAATCTCAAACGAACCCAAGTGGCGGGTACGTGACCCGCTAGGCCGCCAGTCCCATAGTTCCAGGATGCATCCACTCAACGAAACAACAGTGAGGAGAGTAATACCACTTTCCGCGGTAGCTCGGCCGATCGAGTATTATCCGCTACTGCACGCTCTCTGCGCGCTCCTGGAAAGCAAGTACCGACGCATGTTCTGGAGTACAGCTGTCAAGCAGAAGCAGGATTGCTCGGAATGCAGGTACGACAATTTGCAAGTACACGTGCATATACTCAGTACTCCGTACAAGGCAAAATACTAACAAAAGGACAGTGACAAGACAAAAAAATACACATATTACGTCGCAATACGTCGGTGGCTGTTTTATGTTTACCTCTTAACAGGCCGTCTGCCGAAAATCAAGCAGCTTAACACAGTCCACTACCACTGCCAGCATGCCAACACCGCACACATAATGTACAGCACATGAGTCAGGCCAGCTGTCGACATCGCGGAGATAATTTCTTCGAGGAAAGGGGCAAAAAAGAAGGAGGCAGGGCGAATTCACACCTTTCTTTCGGGCAGGGCACAGCACGATGCAGACCGGGCGCGCGAGGCCAAGCCAGAACTCAATAAGAAGAAAACGTGGGCCAGGCCCAGGCCAGCACAGTCCAAGCCAATTTCTCCCCGATAGGCCGCCTCGCCACCTCCTTTCAGGGCAAGTATCGCTTTTCTCCATCAGTTGTCGTCTGCGGCTGTGTTTGTACGGTGGCAGCCACATCGACATGTCATTATCCATTCGGTCTCAAGAATACCCACGAAGCACGATGACAGCTTGGATGCCCAACGGTCTGGTGCTGCGGGTCTGTCATGGCAAGATTTTGGTCTCGTCCTTCTTTCGCAAGGTGCCATCCGGTCCAGGGCCAGGCCATGCCAGCCGAGCCAGCTCCTCCAAAAAATCCTCTCGCAGATCACACTTTAGGGGAACAGCTGCGTGCTGGTCAGCCTCGGAAGGGAATAGCTCGACCCAGCTCCTTTCCGTCCTGCAGGACGCTAATAACCTGGGACCACGCCAACGCCAGGGGAACTATCCGTCCCAACTTGCAGCCAACAGTCTTTTTTGTCTGTCTTATGTTGGGGTAATACACATACTGAGTTAAATACGGACTGCGAAGTACACAGTACGGCTGCACGGCACTATTATGGAGCAGCTGTATTGGGAAATGTCTGGCCGTCAGGACATACACAGCAGACAGACTCTCATACGCGCCGGTCGAGCAACTGAAAATGAATCCGTCGACTGGAGCCGTCAGTGGGTTGCTTCTTCCTCTTCTTCCTCTTCTTCCTCTTCTTCCTCTTCTTCCTCTTCTTCCTCTTCTTCCTCTTCTTCCTCTTCTTCATCCTTGCTCGCTCCGCTTTCGTTCCATTTTCTTGCTTCGGGGAAGACGGGAACCACTCATATGGGCCCCATTTTCACCTGTTACCTCTCACCACTATTCATGAATTTACGAAACGCGGCAGCTTGACGATATGTTAGCTTGTTTAGGCGCCTCTTGGCCGCGAGCTCAACCGCCCGGCACTGGTCCTTCATCCCGCTCGGGAAACGCGTTATCATCAACTACGAATTGTGGTACATGTGCATTTGGATCCAAACCTGCTTGGCTATTTCTTTGCTTTCGCCCACCGTACAATCTCAAAGAGACGAGCACCAGTCTTCAAGGCAGAGGTCTTGATGCATGCCCTTGCATACACGCCTTGGGATTGGGCTTGGAGAAAACAACAGAGCGGCCAAAAAAAAAGTTGCGCAGGCAGACGTTGTTTCCAGCAATTTTCTAGCCTTGTCATGGCCTATCCTGGCCTTGCAAGCACCGAGGCACAGCGATCGGTGGTCCTGGATGGATGACGTTGACGTTGTGGACTCGCCCATTACTGCACATTCATGCCGTGAGCCCTTCTCAGCGTGCACAGAGACTACTAATGTACCCTACATATACACGTACAGAAAACCTGTCTGATCACAAAATGGCGGAGAGGGCCAGACTCTTCTGCAGCTTTGGGGGTCCAATGGGCAACACCCCCGGCGTCCCAGTCCGGCTACGAGGTAATCAGAAACCCATGCAATCGTAGCCCAACAAAGTCTTATGAGCCACCCACCCGCATTGCGCGCACTCGCAAATAACCAAAAAGCCAAGGCCCAAGACGAGGACAGCAAGCCCACAAACAGCGCAAAACAAATAAGACTACTCCGTACAACGTAATTACTTCGTATATATACGAAACAGGGCTGGACCTTGGACCAAACAAGTAAAATAATGGCAACGGCAAATGGACCAGAGACAGAACACTTCAAAGAAGAGTGTTTGAGGCAGTCATATAAAAAATTTTGAAAAAAAGTTATAGAAAAAACACTAAAAATAAAAAAAAGACTGCGCCTGCCGCAAAGGGCTGGGTGTCCATCTATCGGCCTGCCCTAAGACGACGATGCATCTTGTGTCATTCATGCAGCCACAGGCGTCCGTTTTTCCTCACCCTTTTTTTATTCTGTTTTCTGATCACAGCATCGCTTCACAGAAAACAGTACAACATGTGTACGCCCTCGCAGGCGAAAGCTGGATGGGGAAAGCAAAAGCTGAAAAGAGGCGCAAGCCCCCAGAGAATCTCACATCTGCGTCTCCGTGACTCTGTCTCTCTTCCTCCCTCTTTCTCCATCTTTCTCCCTGGAGTCCTTGCCCACTGATGTCTATACTGGACCTCACCATGGGAGACACAAACGTTCCACGGCGGAGGGTCGATGGTGGCACGACGAATGGTGTCAAGAGCACGACATGCAAAAAAACCACTGCAAGGGGTCTCTTTTTTGTCACTACGCATTGTTTATTTAAAAGGTTTGTTTCTTCTTCTATTCTTAGTAGTGGCGTTTTGTCACACGTCCCCCCTTGCGTGCTGTTGTATGCCGGCCGTTGCACCAACCTACCACAGCTTTCCTTCGAGCTTTTCTTTTCTTTTCCACTTGTGCGCCATGTCGCCCTGCAATATGGACGCCGCCTTGTCTGCTTGCGTACGAACTCTTGGTCCGGTATACGAAGTGTTGCTATTGACGTGGGCATTCTGTTGGATAGTTGACATAAGCCCAGATACTGGCTGCGGTCCTCATTCTATTCCTGTCCGGCGGTATAAAAAAGTAAGAGAAGATGCAGGAGGAGTATGAGAAGGCAAAGTAAACGACGCTGATGGAATATCCATTCAGCCCTGTTCGATATTTACGTCCTTCGCCCTACAGCACACGTCCCCTCTCCCAAGCCATAACTCTCACACATTCTGTCTTATGTCTTTTTCAACCCCTATTTGGCCGTCGTTGATAAATCCTATATCCGCCCTGCCAAGAACGGAAGGTGTAAGTGTACCCTCCGTTTGCGCGCCTGTTTCCATTCTCCTCGCCCAACATGACTGTCCCCCCACGCTTTTCTTTCCATTCATTCCCCCCTTCACAGCTTTCCACGACAAATTTTACTTTCCCACGAGCCTGGTAACTGGTGTTTTTTTTATGTCCCCATCCCACGGCCCACGTCCTCTCCTGGGCTCCCCATTGAACTTTCTTAGTTGGCGATGTTAGCTCCCTTTCTAAAAGAATGGGCGAGAAAATATTCCGTATCAGAAATAGAGGCCATAGAGCCAAAATTGGGCCGGGTCACCTTTTGTTTTGATTCTTTTTTTCCTTCTTTTTACTCCACCCTTGCTTCGCCCAGTGACGCCCCAGAGCCGCCCCTTGACGCCCTACTGTGTCCTCTGTATGGATCTGGCCATCCATTTACTTCAGCTGAATGAGGCGATATCGCTAAAGTCCAAAAAGAAAAGAAGAAAAAAAACGATGTCCACGTCGTCGTTGTCAAGGTTTAAACTCTGTACATTGAGGCTGCAGGCTGTGAGAAAGTTGCCCGGGGGAAGGCTGTCACCAGACGGGGCGAGAGGCGCAAGCAGAAGGATTTGAAAGGCCCGATACGTGTTTGGCTCTAGATTAATCAAGATACTGTTTGCAAGCCAGCAAAGTGCAAACGACATTTGTGCAAGTCGGCTTGCAGCCTCGTGGACGGGGTTGTATGTCCGAGTCCTGCTTTGATATGTGCTCTTGTCCCTGCAATTGACCCCCCCCCCCCCCTCTTCTTTCTGTTTCTTTCTCTCTTTTCGACAGCAAGCGCAAACGCAAAGACCGTCCGGCGCGCGGGTGGGTGCTTCCTTCCCGCCGACCAAAAAAAAAAATAAGAAAATTGGCGGGATGGGTCCCGAGCGGTGATGAAACAAAAAAGTAACAGACAGAAAGAACGGGTCTCGGGAAAGGGAGCGGCCCTGTGAGCGAAAGGCAAGAGCGACCCATCAGACACGGGTGTGATCTCCTTGCGCCCACAATATAACACCGCACATCACAAAAGTAAAAAAAAAAAAAAAAAAAAAAAAAAAAAAAAAAAGTAAAAGAAACAAAAGCAATGAAGCAATGAAACAACAAAAAGTGCTTCTGTGAAGACTCAACAAAAACGAAAGCCCCCAATACAATCCAACAAAAACGGAAAACTTTTTTCTTCTTTTCTTTTTCTCCCTGCTTGGCGCGTGACCGGTCTCGAGCTTCCGGTAACAACGAGGCTCAAAATGATTAAATGGAGATTCAGCAGTTGAGAATCAAAAGAAACAACAATAAACACAAAGGGCATTACTGAGCACTGTCGAAAATAAGCCTATCCAGGTCAAACGAGGACTCGTGCTGTGGTGACCAGTGTGTGAACAGCTTATGATGATTGATGGTTCATTGGTCCTGGATGCACGCCCTCAAGTGGCACTGTGGCTTTGACTAACAGGGAGCGGAAACGCAGAAGCGCAATCCGCGTCCTGCCGCACAAGCCCTCCAACGGTCGTGCCTATCACTGTTGACCAGCCTGCCTCCTTGCCTGCTCGCAAAAAAATTAACATGTGAGGTATCGCCGAGCTACAGTCTGCCCTGGCCCTGGCTCTTTTAGCAAGCCAGCCAAGGCTAGCCTTCATCCTCTCTGGTCTTGTCACTTTAATGTACTTTCCCTGTTTGCATTTTTGCGACGCCCTGTTCCTTCGATCGTCAAAACGAGGCCCTTGCACGCATTTGATTTGATACATGCAAATTCTCGGACAGGAGCAGCGGGAGGCAGCCATGCAGTTCGCCTTCCCTATTTTGTTGTATACTTGTACAGAGTGCTCCTGCTCGACGGCTCCCTGCAGGCGTTCTATCACTCGATGCCTGGAGATCAAAAGTTGAATAAAGCAAACGGATCAAACGGTCAAACGGGTCTATGTGTTTTGAGCAATCGCAACAGCCAAACTAGGAATAGGCAGAGTATCAAAAGGGCAGGCAAACAAATCATACCACACCAAAATCGAGGAAGGATTCAATAGCTGTCCAGCATCGTATTCAAATCACGAACAATCAGGATGTGTATGTACAAAGAAGGGCCTGTACTCCGTACAACCTCCTTCCATGAAAAGCGCACCCAATAGCATCAGTAAGAGGACCAAGTATCTGCGCACTGAAACCGCCCTCTTCACAGTTCGTGGCCGTCTCTAGAGGGAAAAAGGGTGTGAGGTGTTTTCGAGCAAGCCACTTTCAGCATCCTAATTCGCGGTGGTTCCGCTTCATCCTTTCGGAGAATACCGCCCATGACGTCCTCTGGGCAAAACCCCACGGCGGAGAAGGTGTGCCATTTATTCGTCTTATCTCACTGCAATCCGTTGGAAAAGGCTCAAAGATGTCTTGGCTCGCATCTCCAAGCCGTCAAAGAGCTGTATTTATGTGCGTGCGTGTGTGTGTGTGCCGTACGACGTATTTACAGGCAAAACTTTTAGCCAACGGTGCATCACCTTCAGCTTTGCCTTCACGGGTCTTTCATGAGCCTTCACGAGCCTTCACGGACAGACGGGTGTGCTCGCAGATAAATATACATACAAAATATAGAATAGGTGTGTGCCATAGGAGGCATGGTGCACGATAGAGCGGAAGCGCACATGGTTCGTCCCAACTTCGTGTTTCGTTTTTCAAATTTGTCTATTGTTTCGTCTTCCAGGCTTACCTCTTTTTGTCTCTTGTTTGCCGTATTTCTGGAGCTTTGGAGTCCTTCTTCAAATCTTCTCCTGCTTCTATGCATCTCTACGGAGTACTTTCCTACTTTCTGCCTGGACTCTTGCCCTGAGCTCACGCTAGGCCAGGGCTTTTTAGGATGCTCCTTTTCCTCCAAATTACCACCCTCTTCCCTGGTTTAATTAGGACAGCGAAAAAGAAGAGAGAAATAGGACTAGAGACTCCATGCTAACAGCAGCCGGACCCATTGGGGGTGGATTCCGAGCAAGGGTAACACGCTGAACGGCCCGGCTTTTCTAAAATCTCTGGTTTTTATTTCACGCCAATTTTACAAGTATTTGTTTATTTCCCTCTTCCAACTTATCTCTTCTGGCTTCTCACTGCCATTATTCGCTTCCAGCCACACCCTCCCCTTTCCCTTACCACCGAACGAAGTAGACCTACTCCGTACTCCGTACTCCGTACTCAGTACGGAGTACACAGTAAGTCCTTTTAGGCTTCCTTTTCTGCTTCTGGCGTCTCTTTCGTCCTTCTGGCGTCCTTTTTGCTTCTGGGTCCCATTCACAAGGGCTCTTCTGCCCCGGTATTTCCTCAGTGTGTAACCCGGGAAATCCTTCTAGAAGACAGACAGCGGGCCCACTCTTTCCTTCCTTCGCGTGCACGTTTCTGCAACGCTCCCGGCCGAGGTTCAAACCCGGTCGCAAAAACGAGGTCTGTGGCCTTTCTTTCGTGTTCCCTGACTCCTGTGGTCCTTTATCACACGCCCTCTTTTTATTCCAGGGAGTGAGCTACTGTGTATCGACTAGCCCACGTCTCTGTCGCCTTAGTAACAATCCATATGTTGCTCACAATCAGGAAGGTGAATTTGCAGTCTGCAATGAGGCGGCATAATACCAACCATAACCGTGACACCTTGTCAACTTTCTACCCCATATTTCCCTTCCAACGGGTCATAGCCCGCCCATCCACTGCCATCGGAGTATCTTAATCTTACCTGCAACAATCTGCAACAGAGTAAACAAGCAAAACCAATCATTATCACGTAGCATCAGTCTGTGTCCGTCCGTGTCCGCTGAGAAACAGTGGATGGAAAGCAGACAAGCGCCCAAATTTTAACGGTATCAGGGTTTGTCAGTCCCTGTTGTAAAATGACTGTTCTCTTCTTAAGCCACCAGACAGCCACAGGAGCGCCACCAGCTTCATGTGTATGTGTAAATGGAGACAGCAGCAAGGCAAAAGTGTGCCCAATCATGCCTACCTCGTTGAAGAAATATAGCTCTATCAATGCTAATCGCAATGCATCGTATGCCGTAAATAGGGGTTTGTGCATCGACAAAAAATGGTTTGCCGTTGCATCTCTTAATTTGTATCAAACCAATATCCGTTCCAAGACAAATGTGGCTGAATAAAAAAGGGTTCGGCCCCATCGGATTCATCGTCCCCTCCTACGTCTTCACCTTCACCGAGACAATTGGTATCAAGATCCTACAAATATTCCTGTACGAGTATTCTCGAGTGCGCAGCATCATGATACATGGTTATGCTTTGGAGTCCGGCCTTTTCGGGCCTCCTTGGCTGTCGTATTTCAAGCAGTCAGCGAAAAGACAAGAGAGTACGAGAATACGGAGTACAAATACCAATATTGGAGAAAACGTGTTTGTCTTTGCCCAGTCGACGCTGTGCTCCGTGTCCCGAGTCCAGTGTTGCGTCCGCCATGCTGTGCCTCTTCCGTATTGCCAATCCTGATTTGTGTCCTTTATGTGTGTCATATGTGTCTCCTATTGTGTACTTGATTGTCTTGGGGGGGAAATCGTGGCCCTTGTGTCATTGGTCTGCCAAAACAGAAAATAGAAACCCTTTCCCCTTTTTCCATGTGCACAATCCGCTTGGCTGCAAGGATCCTTCCCTTGTCTCGCTCCCATCCAGCGGGATGCGGGATGTTTCATGCATCTAGAAAAATCGCCGTATTGGACCATACCCTCGATTTTTATTTCTATGCCCTGCATGCCAATCTGGATCTGCTGTGTTACCACATTTAACCAGCTTCAGAATGCCGCCCTAGAGTTCCAATACTGAGAAACAGAACCCCGAGTCTGGGACTTGGACTGGATTCTTGGGCCCTGACAAACAAACCGAATCATCGAGTGAGTCAAGGGCACGTTTGGTCATGACGTTTGCAAATATATTTATTCCAAGTACACCACTGTAGCACGATTCGTAATCGCCCGCGAGGCTGCTATTAGTCCATATCCTCAACACAGCTGGTTCACACGAAGCATATTTTCAGAGCACTCAACTAAGCCAGCATAAATAGCATTGCCTTGTGAGTAACGATACCGGGCTATGAATGAGGTGAAACAGCTGTCGCCTTCCCGAGCTTTGAGAAGTAATTTAAAAGAAAACAAAGCAAAAAGATGACAAAATTTGTTACCTTACCTCAGATAGCCGTTCCTTATCCGGCACCACTTGTACAGCAGATGGCAAGTTAGGCATTGTGTTGCCCGGTAATGCCACAGAGGGGGCTCGACAGCCCTGTCTGTGTTGACCCATGCACTTAATTGCATCTGCGCCTGTACACTGTACGCCGTGCTCCCGGATCCCGGAGTACGGAGCACAGCATCCGGAACCCGGACAGGGTTTGCTTCTTGTCCTCCTTTGCACAGCAGGAAACAAAACCACAGTTGAATATGATATGTGCCGAACAGCCTATCGCAACTCGTACGCCCAACCTCCCTCGACAAGTGCAGCAGGGATACCGGTGGGAATAGACACAAGGCGAATGACGATCTGTGCGAGATACAGAGCGAGAAAGCATCCATAACAATATATATGTATATGTATATATATATATATATATATATCGTAGCGATATTTGCAGGAGAGGCCTGTGGGCTGTAATTTTACGTATCTCTTACTTCGCTACGGAGTACGGAGTACTGCCAGGCAACACGTTTTCTTTAGTTTGTTCCTTCCCTGCGATTCGACGACACTGCCAGACAGGGCGGGAAACTATTCGGCGAATGTGCCTACCGAAATAGGTACTCAAAGCGCCAGCAACTGTCCTGTGGCCCCTGCTCCCCTGGCTGTGTTTTGTAACCGTTTTTGCCCCCTACCATAATGTATTGCGGTATGTACGGAGTATGTGTACTGGGTCCTCACCGTCGGTCGCCCCTGCCCTGGTCAGTGCTATGCTCACCGAGACGAGACGAATTTCATGCTCGCCCCTTCCATCTTTCCCTCTAAGATACCAATCGGTGACACGTCAAATGTGGCTCGAATCTTGCTTCCTCAACAGAGCACACCCGCCGTCAGTTAGTCTCTCACCCCTTTCTTTCTGTTATGTGTGTACTTTTGTTCTTTGTTCTTTCGTCCCATACCCACGCCCCCGTGGAAACTATTCCGGCCGCCAGTTGATAGCGCCCGCTCTGTACCTGCAGTAGCGCCGCTCGCTAGCTAAAATGTAGCCCACTTTCGAAGGAGTCCACCTACCATTGAACAAGCCCATCGCAGCTTCCCAACGATCGCACCTGCCTTCTGGGTATCACAACAGGACAGCAAGGCACAAAACTCTAAAATAGGAAACTGCGTCTGTGACAGGCCCGCTCTTTCCACGATACATATTACACCCTCCTTCCTACGATAACATATGTTCCCAGAATCTTGGGCTTCGCCCCTTCCTCCTCGAGCCCCTTTAACTACTGTCGAACAAAAAGGAAGGAGAGACCCGGTGAAACAAGGGAGGCAACAACAGGGAAGGCTGTGAATGGAAGGAGCCAAAGGGGGTGCGTAACAAGAAATTCTTTTGCTCTAGGCTCTGTGCCATCTCTTTGGACATCTATTTTTGCCTCCCCAAGCCTTTCCAGCTGAAGACACAAAATCCAAGACCGCAAATAAAGGCACGCACACCACCAATAATGATGAACAAGCCACCGCAAGTGCGCTGTGTTTCGTCGCCGATTCCGAACGATACGACAATGCTCCCAGTGCGAGTCTGTTGCCAGCCAATGTGAGAAAACACGCCCCCTTCTTGTGATGGGTGATACAGCGTCTTTGCTTTGGCTTCTGGGATCTGTCTGGATTAGGTATGTATGACAGAGGTCAATCCTATCGCAGGCATTTGATGCCCCTCTTTGCCCCTTTCCAACTCTCCTTTTGCTTGCTTTTTCTGCCTATCAAGTAGTTGATCAGCCTCCTCTTGTCGCCAGATTCCTGCCAATAGCAGCAATAAGAAGATTTGCAAGACTGAAACAGCAGACAGAGCAATGGAAAGATGAAGCGACTATCCACCAACCTTCAATCGCATGCGCCGGCCATCATGTGATGAGGGTTTCAAGCGGTTTTGGCCGGGCCTTTTCCAGGTGTGCACATTGTTGCCTTTCATCTCGTCCAAACGAAGTGTGCCACTCTGTGCCAACCAGCATTGTTATTGATGATAAAGGATCACGGCGGTTAATGTGTTCTTCAATTTCTCCATTTTCCTCCTTCTCAATACCTCGTCCTGGGGTCCTGGCGGACCCAGAGCCTGTGGCCAAAACTGCGCCCAAGCATTGGTCTCCAGGGGCAATACGAGGGCACGCTGTGTCCCCAAGTACCCAGTCCTCAGCGATCAGAACACTTCACAGGACTCTGCCCAACAGCTTGCAACAACAAAAAGCTCCGCTCCCAGGAAATCAAAATTTACTCCGTTGGATCCAATCGGTCGGGAGGACCCTGCTGGATCCACCCCGGAAAAGGGCCCGGGTGGAAATACATCAAGTTTTCGTGCCCACTGGCCAGTGTCATCAGAGGCATTTGGGACTTACTCTTGCTTCTTCTGGCTGCAACCCCCTTTCCACTGCTCACTTCTCATATTCTAATCCCTCCCGAGAAAAAACTTTTCGAGTGGGGCCCTGCCACGCTTTTCATCCTTCCGGGCAGCTTTTGCGTCGCCTCCTAAAAGGGGTTCGACATTTTCATCTGCACGGTTTTCATCCTCTCCCTCGCGTCCACTGTCCATCTCAACAATCAAAATCACGGTGAGAACAGCATGCCCAGAATTCTCACCGCCACATCAACCTTCACCTTGTCTGTATCCAAGCGGGCCAAACTATCGACACCCTGCATATGGCATTTTCAGCTTCCTTGCTTCTCAACGTCGACACCAGCCATGTCCACCGCTTTCAACCCCAAATATATGTACAGTGTCCACGCACCCACCGCGCTCACAGACGCGAATCCTACCACACGCGCGCCAAAGAGGAGAAAATGTCGCCCTGAGCACACGCCACTACACACTACGGAGTACACACCCGCCTGCAGAAACAGTTTTCTCGGCAGTGACCCGGGTTCCCGATCTGCAAGCCAAAGAAGGGTAGAGAAGAAAGAGGCCTGCTGGCCAGGAGTGCAAGAGCTCCAGCCCTTTCCAGTCTTTGACGCCTTGACTCGTTTTGATTTTCTTTTCGCTTCCATTCACTGGCAGGCCACGTACATGTATGTGTACGGAGTGCACACTGTTGTTCATGCAGGCCGGGGGGGTCAGTGGCCCAGGCTGTTTGAATCGTCGGCTTTCTTCTCGGTCTTCCTCGCGAAGCTCGAATGTCGCAATGAATCTGCATAGTGTCATGTTCGGATGGGAGGCCCCTCCCATTGTCTCGCCTGTCCCTTTCGCCCTTCTTTTTTCATCTTGCCCGCCCAAGCTAAAGTACCAATGGGGCCGGGGAAGGTATCCGCCTCTCACTTCTGAATTAACTGGTCCACTTGGGTCCCTGGCATGGTCAGCCATTCGGTAGCGTCAATGAAGTACAACGGCTCCAAGACGCCCTGTTTTGGCCAGCTCCTATGCGACGCTGTTGTAGCGGCCGTGGCTTGAACCTGCGACTCGTTCTCAAGCTGTCGGTCTGTGAAAGAAGGACCTTTGGTTTCTCTCCACTGCGTACTTCGTACCTGTTATTACTATTTATTACTATTGACAGGTAAAGAGAGTAAACTGCCGCTGATTTCTCCCACCAGGCCCACGGGACGGGATCTATGCCGCTACCAAACTTTCCAGCCTCTTCTTTTGCAGATGAGACCACTACCTACTGTGTGAGTCCACTCAATCCACAAGAAAGCCTGGCAGGCGAGGCAGGCTTAACTTTTCGACAGGCATCCACAAATCTGCGCTTTTCAAATCTTTGGTTTCCTTTTGAAGAGGGCCGAGTCAAAGTGTACACCCCCCCCTGCTCCTCCCCAGCCGTTTCGGAAGCTTCTCTGTTCGTCGACGCCGTTGCCCGATCAGGCAATCAATTTAACCAAAAGCAACAGACCCGGATCCTGGCCCCTTCCAACCCGTGTTCTCTCCCTATTCTCTGCGTCTTTTCGTTGACACTGTTGGTACCCTAGGCCGCATTAGGAATCGAACGCGGGAAGAAAATAACGGAAAAGAACACGCCCAGCCCTTTTCGTTTTGTTCCTTTCCACCTTTTTTTTTCGTGTCTGCCTCAACAAGCGTTGCTACGACATAGCACTCAAGGCTCAAAGTGGCAGCCGTTTTTTTCCTCTTTTTTTTCTCTTCACTTTCTCACATCCACACATGTGTGGGCTCTCAGTCATGGTCGCTAACATGATCCATCGTGTTGTTTGGCGCACGATCTTCCTTTCACGGGCTTTCCCAATCAACAAGTATTTCTGTCATTTTGTGACACACCCGTGCAGTGTATGTATCCGGTATACGAAGTACATATACACGCTCCGGATATTCTCTGGGTTTCCTTCTGGGCTCCCTTCGAGGTGGGCACCCAGCAGCTTCGTCTGTTTCCCACGCGACGAGATCTGCAGCTTTGGGAGGCCAGGCCTACCTTTTTTATTTTTTTTATTTTTTATGTGGATGAGTGTCTGCACTTGTTGGGGGCTTATGTTCGTCTTCCCGGTACCTGCCACTCTATTTGTGTCTTAGTTTGCCTTTTTCGTCCGACCTACCATGCCGCCTCCTACCCCATGGGCATCAAAAGCGAGCCGTCACTTTTTTTACTCGCTATTTGCGACCCGTGTCTCTCTTGGGTGATGTATTTACTGCACATGGAAATTCCATCATGTGAAAGAAGACGAAACCTAGCATGGTGTGCAGTGAAAAGAGACAGAGAAGGAGAAGAAGAAGGGGTCGTGTAGAGAATGACAGCCTGCCGTCGCTTTGAAGGCCATCGCTTTGAAGAGATCCTCCATGGGCGGCAGGTGAAGATTTTTGCCTTCCACCCTGCAGTGGCAGGAGTCATCCTTCCATTCAAACCATGTGCTGACAGGGTCTCCTATCGCGACGGGGTATTTCGCACATCGAACGTCCACTTACAAAGTACTCCATACACCGAGCATTTTTTTCTCAGTGTCGAGACTCCACCAATGCTAAACAGGCTCGTCCCTTTCACGTGAAAAGACAACAAAAGAGAACAAACAAACCAAAGGACACAGACGCTGTAATTACATATACGGATTAGTCGGTGAGTGGCCTGATACCTGATACTCGGTGAAGTATGCGGGCCGCAGGGTGTGCGGCAGACCGGAAAGAAACCAGAAGTATATGTATGTGCAGGTGAGATATATGTGCATATGCATGTTGTGATGCAAGAGTATGGGGTATTACTACTTGCCATTTGAAGTGTGTGGGTAAACAGTCTGGCCGCCGTGAAGGCCCGAGGCCCAAGCATACTCACTATTTGCGGGAAGAAATATCGTTGTGAGACGGAGCAGTCTCTTTATGCCCTCCATGTTTTTTAATGACCTGTCCCATGTTTCTGAGTGTGTGCGTGCGTCAGTACGCCGGAAGGCAAAAAAAAAAAAGTGGTGTATGAGGAAACCATAGAAGGCTTGTTCCGTGTATTTGTGACGTGTGGGCGGACCGAAAGAGCCGGACATTTAGCAACCATCAATGAGACTCCCGTATCTTATTGTCCTTTCGTTCTTGTTAAACCTGCTTCAGCCCTCCTTTTTGTCAAGCCTTCTTTGCGTTTGGCTTTGATACGGACAGAAGGCTAAAAAAAAATGGGATGACTTACAGACTTGGCTGCCGTCCCGCGGTTGATGGTGACTATTGCTCTCCAATGGAGTGCCATCTGTGGCCGGAAGAGGTTGAATGTCGGGTGCTCCAAATTTGAGTAATATGGTGGAAATGCCATGGAGCTTCAAAGCCTATAGAACAATCGCAGAGCATCGCGCGTGCATGGTGCGACTGTAGATCCTATGCGCTCGTCGTTTGCATATTATCATTGGACTTCAATACATTCTCCTGGTTTTTTTGTTTTGATATTGCGAGGCGAGTACAACAAAAGATTCTGCATGTATGTATGTATCTCTCTCTCTTTCTCTTTTTTTTCTTCCTTTTTTTTCTTCCTTTTTTTTTCTTTTTAAAAAGGTATATATAATGTAAATACCTCTTCGGGTGGGATACTACAAATAACTACGCGATATAAACACTATTCTATCCAACCACAACCAGCAAAACTCGTCTTGTGAATAAGAGTACCTAAAAACGCTACAAAAATTATCACATATACATCTCTAGCTCAAAATATTACAGTAAAAGAAGTACATAAACTGCGAGAAGCTTGAGCTGAATTTTTATAGTACAACTACACGAATTCTCCTTCACCGTGATCTACAACGGGAACACGTCTGCTGCACATCCCGCCCCCGACTCATCATGCAGCGTGATGGGACGAAATGGACGACCATGATCACATGGCATGAACTGGGGTGATCGACGACGATGAGACTTCCTCGGAGAGAAGAGAGTCCCAAAATAAGAGAAGAAAGACAGACTCGGGACAAGACAAGCCGTCTAAAAGGTTCGAGTCATATATGTCAGGCCGACAGGCAGCCTTCGCACGGCGGACACAGTTGGTCCTGCCCTGTACAGCATAAGAAAGCACTGGGACAGACAGAATACACCACAAGAGCTGTGTCTATCAGAAGCTCGTCTCATATTGGCATAGCATCGTTTGTATTCTATTCTAGCCCTGAGTAATACGATGCACCCGCACTTTGTTGCAGCCTCGGTCGCAGATGACAGGACTGCCCTGCAAGTGATCTAGACTGTCAGTTTTGCGTCCGCCTTGGCCGGCCGCAGACCAAAAATCGTGCTCCCGATGCGCACCTCGCCGCTGCCCGAGGCCACGGCGCTGGCAAAATCGTCGCTCATGCCCATGCTGAGCTCCAGAGGCGTCGACAGGCCCAGCTCCTTGGTCACCAGGTCACGCTGCTCGCGGAGGGCCACAAAGTCGGGGTTTTCCGCGGAATCATCGACAGCCACGGCCTTGCTCCGTGCAATGGCGCCAATGGTCATGAGGCCAAGCAGCTTGAGGTTCGGGCACTCCTCAATGATGGTACGGCATAGTGCCACGGTCTCCTCGCCTGGTTCGCAGCCGGACTTGCTCTCTTCACCCGAGGTGTTGACCTGGACGTGAATGTTGATGGGGCCAATCTCGGCAGCCTCGCCAGACGAGACAGCCTCGGCCTCTTTGCGAAACGCACCTCGTGCTGTATCAAGTAGCTTGGCCTTTTTGATCGACTCGACACTGGAGATACACCAGATGTTGCTGATGCGGGCAAGGCTCTTGCAGTGGCCTATACTGTTAGAGAGAAAGGCAATATACACGCATGACTTGGATAAGACGGGGAGAAAAGATTACCCGACTGCAGACCGCCGATAAAGTGCCACTGGATGCTTCGTGGCAGCAGAGCGGCCTTGTCGCGCAGCTCCTGCGCATAATTCTCGCCAAAGTGCACCTGGCCTTCCTGGCCCGCGCCGGGCAGGTGTAGCGCCAGAATATCGTTGGCTGGCTTGAGCTTGCTGACGGCCACGAGGCGGACATTTTGCGCAGCTGAGGATGATGACACGACAGCGGCGAGCCGTTCCTTGACGGCCGCGAGGTTGGCGGCCAGAGCGGCAGCACGCGCCGGATCGACCTTCATCTCCGTGGACGGCGCTGGGGCGGCGACAGAGTTATCGTCTCCCATTGGCACTGGTTCGTATGAGAAGGGCGGTGTCCCGTTCTATTTTATCAAAGTAGCTTAATGAAGGATTCCGAGTTGTGTCGTCTCGTAGATTTTATTGTCACGATTGAAGATGAGATGGACGACTCAAACTCATCGCTGGAAATTGTCGATGATGGTGGGCTGTGCGGCGATTAGTGACGGGGCGACGTTAGTTTTGAACCTTGTTCAAGTGGTCACGTGAGCGATGTCGCCCACCAAAACAGGATGGAAGACGTTGTTAGTCAAAGAAACAAATTCTATAATTTTTGTCCAACAAATCACTGGCAACAAAAGGTCTTGCGAGGCAACGAGCGACTCATCGGTATATGGGCCCTATACAAAAGCTCGCCAAATGGTGCCGTGCTGCTCCCGTTAAATGCTGCTAGACCCCCGTAAAGTCTATATCCAAAATGCCGGGGAGAAGATGGGATGAGAGTAAATCTACAACGAAGTGTCCAGGAATATAAGAAGACAAGAAAGACAACGAAGAAATCCAAACCAAACGAAATCAATAGAAACCAAAACGAACAAAAAATAAAAAATGCGCCTCGAGACTCCGTTATGCTATCCGCCGCATATTTGATGCATATGGCTTGTCGAGACGTTGAAGATCCGCAAAGATGAAGAGAGAAAGGGAAAAGAAAAGAAACACAAGGAAAGTATACAATACAGATGATGATGGATAAAAGGCAAAACTGACAAGCAAAGCATTGCCTATCGCGGGCTCAAAGGACTCTTGCCGGGACCTGCAGCCCGCTTGAGCGTACGGACCTCGTCCTCGAGCTTCCGTCTCTGTGCTTGTTCGTTCTGTGATTGTTAGTTAGTCTGCTGTGCGCTGAAGCTCCATAATATTGAAACCAGAAAAAAAGAAAGAAAAAATGAAAAGGGATAGGTACTCACCCTTAGCTCCTCCTGGAACTTCTTGCGCTCCTCCTTCATTGTCGCCCGGAACTGCTCGCTCAGCATGCTGGCACCGGCACGCGATGTACCGCCGCCCGAAGCTGGCGCCACCTTGAGCTTTTCGGCATCGAGCTCTTCCTTGAGGGCGGCCACAGCTGCCTCAAGTTTCTCGCGCGTGGCACGTGCATCCGCTTCGATCGACGCCTTGGCGGCAAGTGCGTCGTCAAGCTGGCCCTCGAGATCCAGCTTCTCGCGCTCGGCTGCGATCGTGTCCTTGGTCAGGTCCTCGTACTCCTTGAGCGTGCTTGTGAGCTCCTTCTTCATTTTGTCGAGCTGTGTTTGCAATTCTTCGTTTTCGGCAGATTTGGAGTACGCGGCCACATCCTTGGCGCGCTGGGTTCGAGAGCCGTACGCGCCCTCCAATTCTGCCTTGGCAATGGTGGCCTCGGTCTTGAGTTCCACCACCATGGCGTTGAGCTCCCCAAGCTCGGAATCCCGGGCCTGCACATCCTTGGCCGCCTTCTCGGCGTTGGCGGCGGCTGTGTCGCGGGCCTCGGCTGCCTCCTTGAGCTGGGCCGTGAGCGTGGCGACATTAGCTTCCGCCTTGTCGACGGCCGCCTGCATCTGGGCGTTCTGTGCTTCAAGAGCCGCCAGCTTGGTCGTGCGCTCAGACAACTGTTGCTCAATAGACCGGCTGTTCGAGGCCACCTCTCTGTCCTTGTTGGCAATCGTCTCCTGTGCCTCGTTCAGGTCGAGCAGCGCCCGTGCCAGCTGCTCCTGTGCGTCTTCCGCTGCCCGCTGCGTTTGCTGAAGCTCGACTGTCTTGCTCTGCAGGGCAGCGGCTGTTGTCTGAAGCTCGGCGACCTTGTTCTGAAGCTCCTCGTCCTTCTCTGCATCGGACTTGTTGTTCAGCTCACGCTGCTGCTTGATCTGGCGCTTGAGAACAGACTTGTGCTCGCGGAGCTTGGTCGTCTGCGAGTAGAGCCACTGCACCTTGGATGAGAAGGCCTGCAGCGAGTACGTCTCGCTTGGGCTGATGGGGGACTCATCGCCTGACTCGCCGTCTTCGTCGGCGCCGAGGCCCATGGATATCCGTGCTGATCTGCGTTCCTCCCGCTTCTTTTGCTGTTCAGCGAAGCCGGACTTGATAATGTCCCACAGACCCATAAGGACCGTGTCCACCTGCTGGACGGCTTCCTGACTTGAGGCCGATGCGTTGGCAACTTCGGCTGCACGGTTGACTTCAGACTCGATGGTGGGCAAGACATCTTCCAGCCAGTTAAGCTGGCTGCCGAGACCAACACCAGAGGTAACGCCGGAGACAGACGGGACCGGGGCAAGCGAAGAAGCGGAAGCAGAGACAATGCGTTGCAGTTGGCCGTTTACCGCAGCTAGGCGACCCTCAAACTGTGTAAGAGCACCGCCCAGGTCGGCTTGTCTTGCAGTCTCCGACGCACTAATCTCCTGCTCCTGCTGTGCCACTTCAAGGCCCTCAGTGAGGTATTGGATCTGTACAGCAAGGCCCTCTGCCGGCTCGTTGCCGCTGCCAGCTGGGGGACCTTCATAGCCGCCGTTCTTCTTCGGGTTGAAGCGTACGATGATCTCGCGCAAGCGGCCGTTCAGGTCCTCGATCTGCCGCTCAGCGTCTGACATGGACTGCAGCCGCTCGCCACTTTCTCTTTGTAATGCGGCAAGCTCGAGGCCAAGAGAGTCGCTTGCAGCTCGCAGCTGGTCACATTCAACCTGCAGACGGGTGTTGACATCACGCAGGCGGTCGCTCTCTTCCCGAAGTTCCATCGTCTCTTTCCGGATGGGTGATTTTTGTGGTATCTCGATAGCGTTCTTCCGGCGACCGGATGCGTCGAATGGCTGGTCGATGGGCAGATACAAGCTGCGGTCGTCAAACATTCCGTCGTTGCCAGATACAAGCTCCATGCTCTCGCGGCCATTTGAGTAGGTGTACATGCTTTCCGGGCTCCCGGGTATGCCGTTGATGGGCAGGGTCGGGCCGTCGGCGTTCTTGTTTCGTGAAGCGGCCCTATGAGTCAGCTGCAAGATGCCGGCTGTGTGCTGGAAAAGCTTCCGTTGTGGCTCCATAAGGCGCTTTTCTAATGTGAACAATTCTGACGCCAGCTCCTCGCACCGCCGCTCGCAGGCTATCCGCTCTGCGTCGGCGTCGCTACTGTTGCGGTTGCTCACAGCACTCTTCCGCTTCCCCGGCGAGTACAGTTTTGCCATGGAGATGGCGGCATCACGGTACTTGGACTGGATGGCCAGGTTGGCTTGCGTCTGCTCGATGCGTTGTGCGATTGATTGGCACTGCTTCTTCAGATCGTCCACCTCTTCTTGGGACAAGATGACCCATTCTCGGCTGTCGGACAGTGCTGTTTCGGTAAGGAGATGGACCTGGATCGGGTCCTTGAGGTCGACGAGGGGCGAGCTTTGCGGGCGGTCGGCGTTCATCTACAGGATAAGGCCGGCGGTTAGTGTTGCTTCCTCACACAAATTTGTCCTCATCTTTCAGTGTTCGCATGTTCGTGAGGAGTTAGAGGGCTCGGACTCACAGGGTTGTATCGTGGCCGCTCTGCCTCGAATCCGTTTATGATCTCTTGACGGTAGCCCTTTGCCATGGCGCGGTTGGTGGGCACAACGTCTTGAAAAGGGGACGGCCCATCCGGCCCAAGGCCGAACGCCTTCCTGGCTCCAAGGCCGTTCATCGTGGTTGATCGTGTGCCGGCCGTATGCCGTCGTAGTCGTAGCGTGTGGCGATGAGCGTAAAGTTAGATTATCGCAAGTCCTGTCTCGCTTCCGTAGTAGTTGTAGTAGGTTCGGTCGTGGTCTCTGGCCAGAGTCCCAACAAGCAAAAGCGCCGCGTATCGTGCGTGCTCGTTAGGCCATGGCAAGGCGGTTTGCGACGAGAGGGAGAGGCGGGACAAGGAAGATTGCGAGAATGGTAGTTGGGGTTGTGTTTGCGGGATTCGTCGACAGGGGCTCTCGATTTTTGCGGACCGTAGGGATGATATTGGAATACGGGGAGTATTTGCCGGTAAAAGAACAAGACTTTTCGAGATGGGCCGTCGCGAGAGGAAGGAAACAAACTCGTTGGTATGCTTGCCCGGAGAAATGATAAGAATAGTAAAGCGTGTGCTCGGTTATTGGAAGAAGAAAAGAAAAAGAGAAAAAGAAAAAGGAGAAAATGCTTGGAGGATCTGAGACCGACGATCCAAGGGGGGTGGTTGGATGGCCCAATGAAAACTAGCGGACAGCGGACAGCGAACGCATTCCACAGGGTTGGCGAGACGCAACAAAGACAAATGGGCGCCAGGGTCCGACGTATTAATTGTGTGTGCTGTGTACGCAGGTCGAACAATCAAGTGTTTCGAAGAGGAGAATGATGATTGTGTACGCAGTATGACAAGCAATTACAGATGGACAAAGGAAAAGGAAAGAGTGTATGGAGTAAAGCCGCGGCGGTTGTTGGCTCTTTCCCTACTGTGTACTATTTCCCAATAAATTTCTATTCCCCTTTTGCCTTTTGCTTCCGTGCCTTCTTTCTTTTGTTCTTTCCCCTTTTGCCTGCCAAATTCCAGCACTTGATTGCTTTTTATTGAAGAGGCTGATGTCAAAATAGGAGAGCGAGAGCGGCAGGAGCCAGCCCAGCCAATTTGCCATTTGCCATTTGCCATTTGCCAGCAGAGCAGTTGCGTTCCTTCCCCATATTTTTCCCTTCTTGGGCGCTTCGCGCCAGGGGTCAACCCGTTCGGCCACCACTCTCCCACCGAGAAACCAGCCCACAGGCCCGCCGCGCCAGCGCCAGCTTGGTTTTTAGCGGGCGCCAATCCCTTGTTCCTGCTTTTGGCGGCGCACTGCGTACCCACTTTACGCGTCGCTCTTGTCGTGCTTGTGCAGTGCCGCCCATGGCACGCAAGCCACATGCGCTAAGCCGTTTCTAACGCGCAGCTTCCAGTCGCGCTTGACAGATTGCCTTGGGGGCTTCTTGGTGCGCTCTCTACGAGTATATATTTATTTCAGCGGGTGCCTGATTAGGGGGTTGCAGTAGCCTCTCCCAACCAGCAGGCAGGCGCGATCTGTCCCTATTTTGAGACGACTACAGCTCTAGGCGCAATCATCGCAAGTCGATGAAAGTACGAGATCTTCTCACGATGATAAAAACAGTTTCCCATAGGCAAATGAAGACTGAACCTACGAACTAAGACCACAAAACAACAGCACGACTTGGGTCGCGCTTATCGAGGCCGGGCATGCTGTGGACGCGCCTGCTTGGCGAGCGTGGCATGCATAATGTTCTTCTGATATTGGAAATTACAGCGCAATTTCGCGCACAGAAATATTTAGCTACCATATGCAAGTGTGATGTGATCGCTCGAACGCTCTGTGTGTACTCAGGATTTTACCAAACGGGGAAGCTCTGCAATGCTCCTGCCGATCAGCAAGAATTTTGCCAACGCGACCAGCAAGATTCCGAGTAGCTTTTTGTACACTTCATAGCTTCGCAGCTTCTGTGCGCTCATTCCTTGTTTTGCGCCATGCTGTCAGTCCCCGTTCTCGCTCGGCATGGCCTGCTGCGCCTGCTTTATGGTGGAGGAGATCGTCACAAGTAAATGAATGTCAAGAAGATTTGGGTCAAAGTGTGAATAGAAACATTAAGAACAGCCCACTGACGAGCCCTGCTCTGGACGCCCGCTATCTTGTAAGTGTATCAAGGTGCGCCATAATTCATATTCATATGTATATCTGGCTCATTGTGCACCTGCGCATCCATCGTCCCACCTTGCCTCAGATCGGCCCACGAAACTGATCCAGGATTTGCTGGCCTACCGGTCTGCGACGGCCTGCAGCTCCATCAGCCTGGCTGTCGTCAACACCCGTGGCCGAGCCGGTGGCGTTTTCGCCTTCGAGCCGCCGACGCAGACCCTCGAACTCATCTCGCCGCTTCTGCGTGCTGATGCCGACCAGCCAGCCAGGCACGCGCCAATCTGTCAGGCGCCCAGGCAGGACGTCGTTGCGCCATGCGTGGCCCAAGATCCAGCCAATGGCCGCGGTCAGGATCGAGCCTGGCCACTGGAAAAGCGCTAGCTGGGCCGCAAGGAAGTAGCGGTATGACTTGTCGGAGAACGTGACGCCCACAAAGTTGTCGTCGGAGCCGGCCGGCGGCTGTTCACTGGACGAGAAGGCCACGCGGTAGGTGTACCGGTGCGGCACGATGGAGTAGTACTGGGCCAAGATGGCAAACACGACGGCCGTCGGACCGGCCGGAAGGTAGTTGATACGCCCGTTGGTCAGAAAATGGAGCACAAAATGGAGCATCGGTGGCACAGCAGCCGATATGAGTGATGCCACGGCGATGAATGACTGAGATATGTTAGTCGAAGCTCTCTTGAGTGAGTGGCTGTTCTGAAGCTGTCGCTCTGGGAAGTAAACGTACTGCATATTTTCTGGAACCCCACATACGTTCAACGATGCGCATCTGGTAGAGAGCCATGCATGCAAACAAAACCTCAGACGAGTTCGTATAGCACAGCTGGTACGTCAGCACCCGCCATGTCTGGTGGTACCGGAGTATTTGCGGGTCGACCAGAATGTAAAAGTAATGTTTAATGTCGAATAGGCTTGCGCCGATTGAGGCCGATGCGAGACCTAGCACGAGGCTGCGGGTGACAGGCGCGTTGGTGAACGACATGGCTTCGTGGATGGTCGGAGAGGGGTTGTTTGTTAAGAGTTGAGAGATGGAGCCCGATCGGTGTTGAGGCCGGACTATTGTGCCCGGCAGGCTTTGGGCCTAGTCTTGTTGTATGAGCTCAATTTTGCGTACGCTTGCTGCGCAAAGCTCGGCCCTGTGCGTCGTACACTGTTGACAGATACACGGGCCTCGAGCTTCTAGAGCTTGGGCGATGGCTGTGGTCGGGTCGGTTGTTGCTAGGAGTGATCTGATTGCGGCTCTTTCGGAAGACGGGATGCCTCAACGCATTGTGGGCAGTAGCGTTTTTGAATATGGGGGAATAGGGTAAAGCACCGTCCGTGGATTGTGGTGTCCGCTTGATGTTGGTAAGGCTGGTTGTTGAGATAACCGCAATGTCGTTCGTTGTGGTGGTTGCGGCAAGGTGTTATTTTCGTGGGTAAGCTCCTGGTCGTTCTTTCCTTATCCGTTATCTGCCACCTGCCTGTAGCGAGGATGACTACAGCACGTTTTCGCAGGAGGGGACGGCCGCGCCAGCCAATAAAATACAAGTTGGGAAGGACCGCGCCACGGGTGAGGTAATACGCCTGGAAATCGGCGTTAGTGCCTGTAGCCACCTGCTGGTCATCACAAGCAAAAAGGGAAAGCGCAAAACTGGCCACTCGTTTGTCTTACTTCGGGCGTCAGTGGCATCTTCGACCCTTTTCCCTTCTCGAGCTCAACTGCGCCGCGCAATCCGCATCGTCATCCCGTCGCACCCATCCCAACGCGGCCACTTTTCCGGCGTTTATTGTACCAGACTTCTGACATATTTCTGGACAAATCCGAGACGATACCTTCCCCAGACCGGCCTACTTTTGCGAACCAACATATACTCGAAAAAACAAAGAACAAAAGACGGGACGAACAACAAAAGGGCGAGACGAGATATCAGCGACCCGCAGGCACCATGTCCGACCTCTACCTCTCCCATTTCCGCAACTGGATCTTCAGCTCGCCGCCTGCAGAATGGATTGCACACCAGCTTCATGAGTTGGCCATCGGTGCTGCCAAGCAAGGGCCGATCCCCAAGCATATTGCTTTCGTTATGGATGGCAACCGGCGCTTTGCTAGGAACCATAAGATTGAAACTATCGAGGGCCACCATCTGGGCTTCGAGGCCCTGGCACGGGTGAGTTACAGTTGTGACGTTTAGTTGGGAGGAGCATATAAACCGAGCACTGCTGACCTAGTCTTTTGCTCAGGTTCTCGAATTTTGCTACAAGTCCGGCGTCGAGGTCGTGACGGTGTATGCTTTTAGCATAGAAAACTTCCAACGGCCCAAGTATGAAGTCGACGGCCTCATGGAGCTTGCCAAGGTGAAGCTGGAGCAGATTATCCAGCACGGCCAGCTGCTCGAGCGCTACGGTGCTAGTGTCCGTGTGCTTGGCCAGCGGGATCTGATCCGTGCCGATGTGCTGGAGGTTGTTGATCGCGCTATTGACGTGACGAAGAACAACACTCGGTCAGTACTACCTGCTATATTTGCTTGTCGTTTCTCCTTTCTAACACAGCCAGTGCCGCACTCAACATCTGCTTCCCTTACACTTCCCGCGAGGAAATAACGAGATCCATTCGCTCGACCGTGGAGGAGTTTTCGAGCCCCCAGAGCCCGCCGCAACACAGCACAGCCTTCTCCCAAACTCGTATCAAGCAGAAGATACTGTCCAAGAAGCTGGACAAGCCCGAGACTTTGTCTACGATCCGGGAGACGTCCCCGACTCCTTCCATTACGAGGTCCGAAGAGCACGACGACTCTGTCTCGTCAACCACCACACTCCCGCCTGGTTCACCGTCCCGAAGCACCGGCGGTGGTGAGGCAAACGCCTCTGCCGTTCTTCCCAATCCCGAATCGATCACCGCCGAGACTCTCGACAGCCACATGTATACGGCCGGCGATCCGCCAGTCGATATCCTGATTCGTACGAGCGGCGTCGACCGCTTTAGTGACTTTGTCCTTTGGCAGATCCACCAGAACACACAAGTGTTCTTCCTCAAGTGCTTCTGGCCCGAGTTTGACCTGTGGCAGTACCTGCCCGTTCTTCTGGAATGGCAGTGGCGGCAGAAGCAGAAGGCAAGGGACGAGAAGCCTCGGAAGCGAAAGCAGCGTTAAGCGGCATCACAACAATGGCAGACGACCATTGACATCTCAAAATATGGAATTACTGGGGGACTGCGATTAGCAATCCAAGGACATACAAGCGGCTATGCATTCTTGTTTTTTTTTTATCTTTCTGAGCGAGTTTTAATGTGGATTCGGCTCACACGGCGTTCTCTGTACTATCTATATGTTTATATGTTTACATAGCGGCAATATGCGACTTTACGCTTTATTTTCTCGCTTCCTGCTTCGTGCTTTCATCTTGTTTGTTGTAGTCTCCTGTCACCGCCTGGAGAAAGAATAGCCGTCTTACGCCGACCTTTGCCTGCACTTTCGTACCTGGCGCGAACCGAAGCTCTCTTATCTTATCGCGCGCTGTGACGCGAGCGTATCGGCACGGTCATACATAAACCCGTAAAAGTGGAGAGCAGCAGAAGGTGGTCTGGCGCGCTCCGCTGCTCCCAAAGCCGGCAGGTGCAACCAGCGAACAGCGCATTGCAAAAAGAAGGTAGCCATCCCCGTCTGCTGCTGCCGCTGGGTGTTTCTCCTGCCTCTTACTCCGACCAAATCGCAGCACTCGCGAGAATCGCTCAGCCTTCGACTCTTCCTCTCCCCATGACAGCTCGCTTGGCCAGCTTTCGACAGTCCCTTATGCACATTGGCGTCCAAGAAAGTATGCTGTGACCCTGTGCAGAAAGGCCCCATTTGTCGAAACAAACCGCGGGCTTCTCTCGTTTCCCGCTCTCCACCCTGCAGCGCTCCTGTTCTTTTTCTCTTTTTCGCCGCTTCATCTTTTCCTCGACGGCGCTCCCGAGCTACAACGACTCCCTCACCGCCTGTCCGCCTTTGACTTGGTTGGAATCGCATTTAGATCTTACTTTTTACTCCCAGCCGTTCCATTTCCTGCCCATCCTGCGTTTTGCAGCCTCGGCGCCCCTCCCGCCAATTGACGCGTTCTCGACCGATTGATCGTTGAGCCGAGGCGATCCCTTTTGTCTTCGAGAAGCCTCCCTTCCCCTCCTCTCCCTCCCTCGCTTGTCGACGATAGCCATTACTCCATAATATACTACCATCGTTTCTTCACCTGCGACAATGAAGACCTCTAAACCTCCCGCCGCCGCAAACGATGCGGCCCCAAACAGACGGCAGCCGGTGCGGCAAACCAGAACAAACCCGCCGAGATCATCAGCCACCACAAGTCGAGCAGGCGGCCGCGACCGTGACGCTGCCGCCGCTGCACAGGAGCAGCCCATCGATATCTTTCCGGGTGTCACACACTTTGCGGATGCGATCACTGCGCTGCCCAAGGAGCTTGTGAAGCATTTCACGCTCCTCAAGGAGGTCGACGCAAAGATCAACGTCCCCCAGCAGGCCCTGTTCCAGCTGATCCACACAGCTCTTCGCCAGCCGGCGCCAAATACTACGCGGTCGCCGTATGACGGTACCACCACAATGCCTGCCAGTGCGCCTGTCTCCGCTCCGATGACGGCACAGAACAGCAGCACTGGCAGCGGCCCCCCCCACACCAACGGACACCCCACCTCCCATCCCTCGAACATCAACCCTTCTGCGGCCGGTGACTCCCCCATTGTGGCTGGCTCAGCCTTTGATCAGAGCAACCTCCAGCGGCGGCAGCTCTTCCGCAAGGTCGCTATTGAGATTAAGGAGATGCTGGTCGCGTTGGAAGAGAAGAACCACGTCATCTCGACCGCCAACGATGCGCTTAACAAGCAGCTCGGACGCATCGACGACATCTGGCCACACCTGGAGAAGGAGTTCAGCGAGGAGGCTAAATGGGGAAGCAACTCCCATTGGGCCTACCCGGAGAACCGTGCCGCTAGCCGCGCCACGAACAACGCGCAGGCCGAGCGATCCCGCCGTGAGGGTGCTGCTAGCCTTTCGGCGGCCGCGCAGCAGATTGCCGAGGAAGCAGCTGCGCGTAGTGACGCCCGGAAGCAGGCCGTTGCAGCTCGCCGGAGCCAGAAGACCCAGGCGGCCAATAACCACCAGGACTCGGACGCCGATGATCATCACCAAAAGGCCGAGCCCAAGAAGTCTGGTGGCGGCTCCAAATCCAGGAAGACAGCGGCCGACGCTGCTGCAGCTTCTGCGGCTGGTGTTGGCCTCGGTATCTCGGGCGCGACAACTGCTGCGGCGGCCAATGGCGCACCGACCTCTGCGCCTAAGCGGCGGAAGGTCGAGAAGCCTGCAGCTGCCACATCTCAGCCTATGGAGCGTGCCCTGAGTGGCGTGTATGGCTCGGCAGCCAGTAACGGAGGCAAGACCAAGACATCGAGCCCCCGCGAATCGCCTGCTCCCGATGGCGCTGCGAAGAAGCGCAAGGCACTCCCAGCTGGTGGAAATGCTGCAAAGAAGAGGTACAGTCACTGCTTGTCGCGCCCACTTCGACTATTCTGTCATGTTTTGTTCAACATTTGCTAACTATCGTTTCTTACCCCAGCCGCAACGGAACCTCGGCCGCATCATCGCCTGTTATCGGCAACGTCCCCGACCCCTCCAAGCTCAGCCGTGCCTCGCCGGCTCCGCCTCTACCTGCCAGCAATCTTCTTGCCCCGCCTGTCACATCCGAAGCCCTTAGCAAGAGCCCAAGCCACGACAGCATTGCCAGTGGTCCTCCGAGTGCGAACACTGTCGTCCCGACGGTCGAAAAGCCTATTGAGAAGGACTCGGCCAGTAACGCTAAGGCTGCCGACAGCAGCAAGAGAAACACGCCCGCTGCGAGTGCGACCGCCACCCCGGTTCCTGGGGCTACAGCGGGCAAATCCAGTGGCCAGGACGGCACCAGTGCGGCCAAAATTGGCGGCGCTGCTTCTGCGAAGAGTGCCGGCGTGAGTAACGGTAACAGCTCTGGTAGTAAGGGAATCTCGACTACACCAATCACAGCGCCCAATTCTGGGCCGTCCCGTGATAGCAACGCCGTCAAACCACCTTCCGAGGTGGCTGCCACTCCCGCGGGCAAGAGTGCCCCCGAGGCCCGCTCACCAGCTGCAGCATCGCCAGAAGACCAGAGCGCGGCCCAGCTCAAGGCCGATGATAGCAAGCACCGCCCATCCCCCCTGCCATTGCCAGCAGACGACAAGAAGACGAACGGATCCACGGCGGCATCAGCGCCCACAGCTGCCTCAGCAGTACCGGCTCATACTAACGGTTCACGGACACCTGCCGATAAGCCGAGTAAGGAGTCTGCGACCGCGGGCTCTGTCGCTACGCCTATTCCTGCCCCCATTCCTGCTTCAAGCACGACTGCCATTCCTGCGCCTCCTGTCCCTGTAGCCACACCGTCCAAGGTTGAAATCCTCAAAGTGGAGGCTGCCGAAACCCCGGTGGCTTCTGTGGCCATGACTCGCACTAGATCTGCGGGCGGCCACAGTCACGACCTCAAGAGAGATAGAGATACAGGCGCCTCGTCGGGCAGCAACTCCAAGTGGGACGAAGTATCGGCCAAGAAGGAGCCCACCCCGTCCGGTTCGGTCATGTCCATTCAGCCACCGCCTGTCACGACCAAGAGCGGGCGAGCGAGCAAGCCGTCTACTCCTGCTCTATCTACATTCGCTGAAGCTACATCGTCGTCGCGGTCGAGAGCGTCGCGGGCTAGCGAACCCGCATCATCGAATGGCAACGGTAGCAGCGGCAGTGGTACGACAGGCACGGTCAAGAGAAGCCACAAGAAGGGCGCCTCGTCCGTCTCGTCACAAGCGGCTCATGGCCACAGTCGTCGTGAGAGTGCTAGCGGAGCTGGTGATGTGGGTAACTCGATCAGCGTTACGGGCCATGGTCACAGCCACAGCCACAGCAGCAGCCGGAGTCACCAGGCTCAGCAGCAGGCTCAGCAGAAGCAGCAGCAGCAACAGCAGCAGCAGCAGCAAAGCGGCCATGATGATGATGACGACGATCCGCTGTACTGTTATTGCGAGCGCGTCAGTTTTGGCGAGATGATTGCCTGTGATTCCGACGACTGTAAGCGCGAGTGGTTCCATCTAGAGTGCGTCGGCCTCCGCGTTGCACCAAAATCTAATGGTACGTTCTCTATGTTGTTGTTTGCCCCCCTTTAACTCCCCGTTTATGAGTCTGAACAGTAACTAACTACAATTCTTTTTAACAGTCAAGTGGTACTGCGAGGACTGCAAGAAGCGGTTAAAGAACGGCGACCGTAAGTCGAGCAACCGTTAAGATGCAAGGCGGTGGTTTTTTTATCCCTATTCCCCCCATTTTGCTTGTTTCATGACTCGTCTTTGATTGTATATTGTTTGGTAGAAGGTTCTGCTTGATTTTGGTATCTTCGACATGCTGTACGAGTTTCCCATTGAGTGTATATTTGTGTACGGTTTCAGTATATTCATCATTTTTCCATGGCGTCGAAAGGGAGCGGAGTTTCAAATTGGGTCTGCGAGGGATCGTCTTCTGCTTTCTTTTTTTTTTTTTTCTCTTACCTGTCCACTCATATCCCATATTTTATTGACATCCATCTGTTTCTTTGCCCACATTTTCAATTCACATATGGGGCACGACGTGTTCACAGCAGGGAGCCACTGTCGTCACAGTTATTCTTTCTTTACTTTTCTCTCTCTCTCAGACAGGAATATACAGAGCATTTTTCAAATGTAAGAAAAAATATCCATGTTTTGCGTGTCCCTAGAAGAGATCGGCCGTGTCGAAATATGAGCATGTCTTTTTCATCCACCAATTAAAGCCGACCGTGATTAGGCAGACGTTCACCAAAATGATGGCTCACGGAAGCAGAGGCATCGTGCGGGCGTTCCGTGCTCGATTTCAAATTGAAGGCGATGCTTTCGCTCTTGCCTCTTTTTGCTTACGCTGACATCATAGGTAAATCTACTGGCTTCGGTAGCATGGGCTGTACGGAGTAGGCGCGCGACTCGGCGTTTGGGGCAGGGCGCTGGAAGAGGAAAGAACGCTTTCAAATCCAGTGGGCGCAGCTCCATTAGGCGTAAACGATAACGAGCCATGGGTTCCGCTGCTGACCTGGGTTCACGTGAGCAATACTGCGGATTCGCCCTTTCGCCCTGTAATACAGCGGGGAGCACCGCCCGTCTCAGTGGTTTTCTCCCTACATTCCCGGGCGGTCGAGACCTGGTCACGAGGATTCTGGTCACGGGGACAGTTTTGGTGTAAAGAAAATTCCACAGCCTAGGGGACCTCCGTCGCGAGGGCGCGGCCGGTCTTACTGTTTTTCTCCCCTGCCACTGGTCATTCATTGTTGATGAAACATCCCTTTGGTTTTCCGTTACTTTTTTTTCTTCGTTTTTCTTCGGAGAGCCCCTTCTCTATTGTCTCCATTCGATGTCCACACTCAAGAAATTGTCAAGGAAATCCGTTCCGTTTTATACGCCGGATTTTGAGCGAGAGAAAGCACGACGTGCCCCAGCTGGGCCAGCTCGGACATGTTTACCACCGCAGCAGTGCGCATCGCCGTTCGTATTTACGTCGAAAAGGTACACTGGATGCTCTGCTCGCTAGGCATTTGGTCGCTAAAGGCCAGCGCCGAAAGGCTGTCCGAGAAGCTACCTGCTATTATCAACTGTGCTGTAAACCCAAGCGCGAGCGATATCGCATGACAGTGGTGGAGAACTGCTTCTCTCCGTTGTCGCACACGCAACACTTACAGGAGCTCAACAACGAAACACACGACAACCACGGATACGCTTCCTTCTGCGGCTCCTCTTGTGTAGCCCATCCCGTCTTTTTCTCTTGATGTGGATGTTCGTGACTGGGTTTAGGGCGGTTTTTGGAGATTTTGGCAAGGCAAGCGCGGAAAGAGCAGGAAAAGAAAAAGGCAAGAGACGCCGATAATCAGATCAAAAATGCAATCCAGAGACAGGACGCGGATGCTGCAGATGCAGGTCTGGGCCCCATCTCAGGGAAAGAGTGACCAAATGGCTCAAATAGGAAATGGGGCCCACGTGTAAGTGAGATGAGAATGCGGGAACACGGGGAAAGCATACATATATTCAGGCACAGCACGTCACAGTGATATAAAGTGATAAAGCACCGAAAGCACCTGTGCTGCCTGCCGATACATGGTGCCTTATCCGCTGCAAGCACCACAGCCACCCAATGAGCGCTTTTTGAGCTGCAATGTGCCGTTTCGCTTGCGAGCTGTCGGCCGCCTGGACCCAGCCTCGTGGGCCCTTCACCGTGTATAGAGGTGATGTGTATTATTGACTTTCGCCGAAAGGGACGATCATCGGCCATGGCACCGCGGAGGTATTGGAAAAGCCCAACAGGGTTCGGAGACAAATCGCAGTCCTTTGTAGGCAGACAGGTCTTTATAACGAATATAGGGCATATAGGGCAAGTACATCGTATTGCAGTGTGCATCACTGGCAAGATCGAGTGGGCAGTAGCGACCGACTCACAGTCTTACAGAGATCTCGATTGCGCAACTTTCAATTGCGATTCCCACATCCCCATGGTTCTTTTTCTTGAGCCACTCCCAGCGTCCGCATACAAAGAAGGCATAATACCTGGCAGCTGATTCGAAGTCGTCGTGCCGGGTTGGAAACTTTTTGTTGAGGAAACACTGGGCGACCGCACAAAGGACCAAGGCAGTCATCACACCAGCATACGTCCTTCCGTATTCTGTGTGTCAGTTGTGCTGGCGATGGAGTATACCTCAAGTAATTCTTAACTAACAAAAACCGAACGACTGGATGAGACGCAACCGCCAGTGTAAGAAAGGGAGACGTTCGAAAGAGCCGCCATGCATTGCAACACCGCCGGTCTTCTTTCAGCCTGTTCCCCGGACCTCTCCCACAGCCTCTCCCTGCTGGACCAGGAGAATGAAAGAGAAAAAATGCTGGCGGGCTGTGTTTGTCGTGCTTGTGTACTCTGTATGGCTCAAAGGTTTCTATTAGCAAATCGCCAGCCAATGAGGGGCGCGTAAGCGAGCTGCAAGCATCGAATCGTCCGTGGCCTTGTGCTCAGGTGACCACCAAAACGGCAAGCAGAAACAAGCAGAATCCAGTTCAAAGGGGGCAGGAGCGAGTTCGTCGCACTGGTACGGCGTCTTTGCGCAGACTCCTCACACAATACGCCGTACTGGGGGTCTTGCCCCCTCTGCCCTCCTTTGTTTCTCTTACTCAATCGTGGCGCGAGGGCCAAGACATGCGACTGCCATGGCGAGCGTCCGCCAAGCTACCCGCTCCGTTCCCATTGACGCTGGGCTTAAATATTAGTACACTGCCAGCCAGCCAGCCAGCATGCTCGCCTCACTGGAATCCATCGCACGTTTCGCTGTTGTTCGCTCCTGCCCGCTCTCCCGCTGAAATTGCTCTTTGAAAAGGACGTAGCGTACTTTTTGCCTCCTGCCTCGCCGCTCTGGTGCAAATCCCCATAATAATTCTCTGCTTTTTTCTTTTCTTTTTTTTTTTCTTTTCTCTTTTTTTCTGGCCTATTTTAGCTCCTACGTTACGCCTCGGCCACTTCCCCAGGCCAGATGACAGATCCGAGCGTTTGCCCAAATCCGAAAGTTTAGAGTCACCAGCAGCTGCGAAACCGCAGGACCCTGTCGAGCCTCTTCGTCATACTAGCAAAACCGAACGCCGATGGTGGCGATGACGGCTGGCCGCCAGGCCGCCTGGTCCTCATAGTCTCTATTGTGTAGAAGCGTATATAGAGAGTGACCCCGATGTAAACACACTGAGTGCAATTCATCGTGAATGTTGTTCTTTCTCTTTTTGATCGCACTTTCCTTCCACAAACAAGCCACCATTCCTACCGATTTGGATCATTGACACCCCTTCGATCCTTCCTCGTTACTTACAAGCACACCACTAGACGCGCGCAAACACGCAACAACGCAGCAAGCACAGCATCACCACCTGACAAAGGCACTTTGATAATCAAATTTATCCCTTCACCGACGGCAGCATCGACACGCCATTCTGCCGAGTTTTGACGTGGTCAACAGTCTTTTTTTTTTACCCAACATCATCTCGCCCTACCATTGTCATAACGTAAGTCGTCAGTTTTTTTTTTTCTTCTCACTCCCTCCTCCGTGCACCTTCCCCAGCTTCCGCCAATCTCCCTATTCCACCACTTGCTCTTAAACCTTTCCTTCGTTGCAAGTGCACGTTGCTCTTTCCTCCTGCCAGCCCTGTCCCCAACATCGTCATTTCCCTTCTTGGACCAAACAAATCAGCGATACGGGGCAGTGGCCCGAGACACACAGCAAAGTCGAGACCAGGAATTGGCCAAAAAAAAGGAAAGAAAGAAAGGTCCAGAAGGCTCAAAAGAATCACAAAGAAAATTACAAGCGGCTCCTTGGAATCAGGGGGGGTCGAGACCCAGACGAAGCAGAATCAGGAAGGAAGCACGTCCAGGAGAACGTCACGAGCACGACGAGCATCCGACAGCTCCTTCTGTTTTCAACACTCACGGCGTTTCTATTATTCATACCGGTCGTTCGTGCCTTCCTTTGTCTCGATGAGGAAAAAAATAACACGAACTTTGCTGGTCGTCTGGGCACTTTTCCCCTCTCCACCTCTGCCGCCTACAACAGAAGCCAGCCAATTTGTTACCTAACAGGTCGACCTTTTGACTAATAGAAAACGGCTCTGACGCTTTGCTTCGGGCCTCGTGTCACCTCCCTGGACTGCTGCTTGTTGGTCTACATACACGCCACACCACACACAACTAATAGCACCTTCCCTCTAATGATTTCTTTGCACTTGTATTATTTACACGCCCCCGTTGGTTGCACCTTCCACATATTGAATTTCAAGCTTCTGCACAATTTCGCCTTTCGACAATTTTTTTTCTTTATTATTGTTTTCCATCGTGTACTTCCCCCTCTTTTTTTCTTTCAACTCTTTTCCTTTTCTCTCTCTCTTCTTTCATCACACACAACACAACACACACACCTCAAACGTTACCCCAGACGTCCCCAGATCTCAAGTTGCATCCGTCCACACGCCCCGTCTACCTGCAGCACATACTGACAGCTCTATTACACTTTTTTCAGTCGAGTCAAACAGACCGCCGAACCCAATAACCTTGACGACTCGTGACTCTCTCCCTGTCATTTTAATGTACAAACCCGGAGACCTCGTGAACCCCAACATTAAGGGAGCGAACGCTCCCGCAAACAACAATAAGATGTCGCCCAAACCTCGCTTTATGAGGTCGCCCTCGCCGGTGGGCCTGGGTCGGTCTTCTTTCTCCTCCATCCGCGAGCGGGACTCGGACCTGGCCCAGACCTTTACCTCGACCAAGATCTCTTCCTACAGCTCGCACAACCTCAAGCAGCTTGCTGATGAGGTCGCCGTCTCGGACGAGCCCTCTACGCCCACTTCTCCCCTCTCCGCCCCGAGCGCGGCTGGCGACATCACCGTCCCCTCCGACAACAGCATGCTGCTGCTTCCGAGCCAGGATGGTTCCGTCAACTTTGATCTCCAGACCCGGGAGAACGACTTGGCCCAGTCCTTTGCCCGTTCTCTCGCCTGGCTGAACACCCCCATCGAGTCCCAGGTGGATGCATCGTCTGTTGACCTAACCGATACTGTCATGGAAGACGTTGAAGATGTCAAGCTCACACACCCGAAGCAGCCTTTTGAGACTCTGCCCAACGAGATCTACCGTAAGTGTTTATTTCTTCATATCATGTTTACATATATATTCGTTCACATAACTAACTTGTCTCTAGGCATGATCGTTGACCACCTTATCCTCGATACACCGCCCAACGGCATCGACCGCCGTAACGTGGACCTCATGTCGCTTCTGGTGACCTCATCTACTCTCTACCACAAGACTCTTGAGGCGCTCTACCGCCGTGTCATCGTCCCGCACTCGCGCAACTTCCAGAAGTTCTTCACTCAGCTCGAGGCACACCCCGACCGCGGCGAATGGGTCCGCCGTCTGGACTTCTCTCACTTCAGCCCCGTCAGCCTTTTCGCCACTGCGAGCGACCGCGCTGCTGCCAAGAACCTGACCTCGGACACTCTCCTTCGCTGCCTGAATACGACTCCCAACCTGCAGGAGTTCCTTGCCCAGGACTACCTCGACGGCGACATTGACGAGAACGTCATTCGGAAGCTGCTTGTTGGTCTTCCGCGGCTGTCTGCCCTTGACCTGTGCGGTAGCTCTTCGGTCCAGTTCCGCAATGCTTTTGCCGCCATCGCCGCAACTGAGGGACCGGACTCCAAAGACTCAACCTGGCCTCAGAAGCTTGGTATCCAGCGCCTGTCTCTGCACAAGTGCATCTCCCTTCCTTCGACCGCTTTTGAGTTCCTACTGCCGAAGCTCAACCGCCTGACGCACCTCGACCTTGCTGGCACCCGTGTCACCGACGACGCACTCATGAGCATCCCCAAAACGGCGCGCATCTCGCACCTGAACCTGGCCAAGTGCTCTCTGCTCACCGCTGATGGTGTCATCAACTTCCTGACGAACCACCCGGCTGTGAACCAGGATACCCTGGTCTTCCTGAGCCTGGGTTGTGATGCCACCACATTCCAGCTTCTTGAGGTCGATGACGTGACGCGTCTTCTCCCCATTCTTCCCAAGACCCTTAAGTCTCTGAGCCTGAAGGGCAGCAAGATGGATAATTCGCACATGGCTAGCCTCCGCGAGCAGGCTGTTCATCTTGAGGAGCTAGCTCTTGGCCGCGGCATCACCCTAAGTGACGTGGGTGCCCTTGTGCAGAATGCCGAGCCTCCGGTTGGGGAGAACGAAGAGACGAACGAGGAGTCCACTCCTGCTCCGCATGAGCTTCGCTACCTGGACATCTCCGACATGGAAGTCGAGAACTTCGACCTCACGTCCCTGCTCATTGACGGCCTTCTTTTGAGCCAGAAGTCCTGGCCCCTGGAGGTCATCGAGGTGTCTGACCCCGTGTTCAAGCGCGTTGCCAAGTCCAACAATGCACTTCACCGCATGGACTGGCGCCAGTCGGAGATTGGCTCCCGTTCGTGGCTTGTTCGCGGCAGCCCTCGTCCTGCTGCCCAAAACAACCGTGGGCGGTCTTCTGTCTCCAACTCTGTCTGCACCCGTGGCACCTTTGCCATGGAGAACGGCCAGCGGAAGTGGAAGATGGGCGCTCAGTCCTGGGGCATGCGCAAGATCCCCGTTGCCCACGCCAAGGTTGGTGGCATGTACGGCTCGTACATGTTTGGCCGCAAGCTGTAGTGGCCTATTGAAAATTTTCTTACGACCATATTCTTCTCTACTGCTTTTGATTTTCGCCACTGCATTTCTGCGAAAAATTTCTCGCCTCATATACATTTTTTCACGACCAACGAAAGACTTAACGACCAGCGAAAATCAGTTCCAACAGCGAGCGCCGAATATTTTTGATATTTTCCCCTTCTTACGAGAGTGTTTTGGAAAAGGAACAAAAAAGTGCATTTGGCAAGCGGAACATATTTTTGCAGCGTTTATGACATACTCTGGTCACCCGCACGAATCGGCGTTTATATTTATTGGCTTTTTATTTGTTATTCTACTTTACCACTCTGTTTGCGATATCAGGGAAGCCAAGGATGGCGCATTGATAAATTTGGGATTTGATATTTTGGATGCAATTTTGATAGTACTTTTCATTTACGAATTGAAACTAATACCAACAAAGCTTGAATGAAAAGTGGCAAAGTGACAAATGACACAGCGATAAATGAGAAATGACCCCGGTATAAAGCGTAAGTCGGATGTATCTTTGCTCGGGGTGCATATTATTCATTCATGGATATCCAAAAGCGGGCAAAGTGACCGTGTAAGTGACGTTGTGCACTAGCGCCAATATTGATGACATAATATGGTAAGGTGGCTGTGTCGAGCTGTGGACGCGCTGCACGTGCTTTCTGCCTGAGGCATCTCAAGGTACGAACCAGGCTAGCGTGCCCTCCCAACATATGCCGCAGGCTCCAGCAGTTGGCACCTCTCCTAATTGCCAGTAAATAGCTATCTCCTGCGTCTTTTCAAACCTTCAAGCTCCGGCCATCCCACGGCGCAACGTCACTCCTTTACCGTCGCCCCTACGCCATTTGCATCGACGGCCCATTGATACCGGCATCAACGACACTCGCGATCGAATCCCTTACCATCATCTAGAACAACACAACACACCCACACACACAACAACAACAACCATGGCGCCGGCGGCGCGGGACACGCCGTTCCGCTCGGCGGACATGAGCATGGTGCAGCTCTATATCTCGAATGAGATTGGGCGGGAGGTTGTCAACGCGCTGGGCGAGGTCGGACTCGTTCAGTTCCGCGATGTATGTTGAATTCTTTCTGTCACGACAGGTCGTCCTGGGAAGATACGATGGAGCGAGATTGGATTGCTAACAAGGGATGCAGTTGAACGGCGATGTCAACGCCTTCCAGAGAGCGTTTACGCAAGAGATTCGACGCCTCGACAACGTGGAACGCCAGCTTCGTACGTTCTTCTCTCTCCGTATTGGTTGCTGAATATGGACACAAACTAACAAATGGCACAGGCTATTTCGCTACGCAGATGGAAAAGGCCGGCGTTCCGCTCCGCAAGCTCGACCTCGATACCGACTCCCTTGCTGCTCCGAGCACCGCCGAGATTGACGGCCTCGCTGAGCGCTGCCAGAGCCTGGAGCACCGCGTTTTCCAGCTCAATGACAGCTACGAGACCCTCAAGAAGCGCGAGGTGGAGCTGACCGAGTGGCGCTGGGTCCTGCGGGAGGCCGGTGGCTTCTTTGACCGCGCCCACGGTAACGTCGAGGAGATCCGTGCCTCAACCGACGGCGGCCCTGACGACCTGGACGACGACGCGCCTCTCCTGAACGATGTCGAGCAGAGCGGCGGCCAGAGCGCCAACGACCGCCAGCAGCAAGCGTCCTTTGGTGGCATGAACATTGGCTTCGTGGCCGGTGTGATTGCGCGCGACCGCGTCGGTGCCTTTGAGCGGATTCTGTGGCGCACGCTGCGTGGTAACTTGTACATGAACCAGTCCGAGATCCCCGAGCCGCTGGTCGACCCGACTACCAACGAGTCGGTGCACAAGAACGTGTTTGTCATCTTCGCCCACGGCTCCGAAATCCTCGCCAAGATCCGCAAGATTTCCGAGTCGATGAGCGCCGAGGTGTACAGCGTCGATGAGAACAGCGACCTGCGCCGCGACCAGATCCACGAGGTGAACGCGCGCCTCAGCGACGTGCAGAACGTGCTCCGCAACACGCAGACGACGCTCGACGCTGAGCTCGAGCAGATTGCGCGCTCGCTGTCCGCATGGATGGTGCTGATTAGCAAGGAGAAAGCCGTCTACAACACGCTCAACCTGTTCTCGTACGACCGTGCGCGCCGCACACTCATCGCTGAGGGCTGGTGCCCGACTAACGACCTGCCGCTGATCCGCACGACGCTGCAAGACGTGACAAACCGCGCTGGTCTTGCTGTACCGTCCATCATCAACGAGATTCGCACCAATAAGAAGCCGCCGACCTACCTCAAGACGAACAAGTTCACCGAGGGCTTCCAGACAATTGTCAACGCCTACGGTACCGCCACGTACCAGGAGGTCAACCCCGCTTTGCCCGTCATTGTCACGTTCCCGTTCCTGTTCGCCGTCATGTTTGGTGATTTTGGCCACGCCGTCATCATGCTGTCTGCTGCGCTCGCCATGATCTACTGGGAGAAGCCGCTCAAAAAGGTTACCTTTGAGCTGTTTGCCATGGTCTACTACGGTCGCTACATTGCTCTTGTCATGGCTGTCTTCTCTGTGTTTACGGGTCTGGTCTACAACGATGTCTTCTCCAAGTCGATGACGCTCTTCCCCAGTGCGTGGGAGTGGGATGTCCCCGACAACTTCCGCGAGGGTATGACGGTGACTGCCAAGCTCAAGGGCAACTACCGCTATCCCTTTGGTCTGGACTGGATGTGGCACGGCACCGAGAACGACCTTCTCTTCAGCAACAGCTACAAGATGAAGATGAGTATTATTCTGGGCTGGGCACACATGACCTACTCGCTCTGCTTCTCGTATATCAACGCGCGCCACTTTAAGAAGACCATTGACATCTGGGGCAACTTTGTTCCCGGTATGATCTTCTTCCAGTCCATCTTTGGTTACCTCGTCATGTGCATCCTGTACAAGTGGTCGGTCGACTGGCTCGCTATCGGCCAGGCCCCGCCCGGTCTGCTCAACATGTTGATCTACATGTTCTTGCAGCCCGGCACGCTGGATATGCGCCTGTACAAGGGCCAGGAGCACGTGCAGGTGTTCCTGCTGCTGCTGGCTTTCGCCCAGGTGCCTATTCTCCTGTTTCTCAAGCCCCTTTATCTGCGCTACGAGCACAACAAGGCCCGCGGCCACGGTTACCGTGGTATCGGCGAGCATGCCCACGTGAGCGCCCTGGACGGTGACGACGACGATGATAACACACACGGCAACGGTAACGGCAACAGCAGCAACAACGGCCACGCCCGCCACGTCAGCCACCTTAGCGTGGACAGCGATGGCGGTGAGGGTGTTGGCATGCTGTCCCAGGACGTTGGCTCTGGCGGCGGTGGTGATGACGAGGAGCACGAGGAGTTTGAGTTCAGCGAGGTCATGATTCACCAGGTCATCCACACGATTGAGTTCTGTCTCAACTGTGTGTCGCACACGGCTTCGTACCTGCGTCTGTGGGCTCTGTCGCTTGCTCACCAGCAGCTCAGTGCCGTTCTGTGGTCCATGACTCTTGGTCCCGCTCTTAGCATGCGTGGTGTCACTGGTGTCATTGCCATTGTCATTACATTCACCATGTTCTTCACCCTCTCCGTCATCATTCTGATTGTCATGGAGGGCGTGTCGGCCATGCTTCACTGTGAGTTTTTTTTTTTTTTTTCCCTGTTGCCTTTTTTGTATACGTTTTATTCATTCATCCAACTAACTCGTGTGTACAGCCCTTCGTCTCGCCTGGGTCGAGTCGTTCTCCAAGTTTGCCGAATTCGGTGGATGGCCGTTTGCGCCCTTCTCCTTCAAGCAGCAGCTTGAGGAATCTGAAGAGCTCAAGGAGTATCTGGGTTAATGACTGCGTAATGTTATTACATGCACAGTGTTGTTGTGGGCTGCCCTCACAGCATCTGCGTTGTTTATTGTCATCATCATTAAAGAGAGGGAAGGTGGGAACACGTTTTTGCATAACATTGGTTTTTGGTTTTTTTTTTGTTTCCATTTTCTTCATTGTTGCTTTTATTTCTCCTTTTCATCATTATCTCATTTGTTCCTGTTTCTTACATGTCTCTAATTTTTGCCGGGTATCAGGGCACAAGGGAGAAAAGCACTTTCCTCACCTTATCCCGAGTGTAGTTTTAGTAGATCAAATCATTATGCTATTTATATACAATTTTTACTTGATGCCTTTGTCACATATATATGCTGGAAGTGAGGATGGGTGATAAGAGAAAAGCACATGTAAACTCCTTCTACACTTTCGGCTTTTTTTGAAGAAAAGTGGCTGGGCTGGACTTTCTTCGTCTGGTATTATCTCGTCCCTGCCTTCCTGCTACCACTTTATGTTGGTGGGGGGGTTCTTTCTCGGTATTTAGTAATTGTGGCTTGAGGTGCCAAGATTAGCAGCGATATGTTTTCGACAGAAGCTGTTGAAAATGACAATGACACGATATTTGCACATGTCGATACGTCATCCCGCGAAATGAATTTATTTCACTCGTGCAATAAAGCCTCCCACGAGGGGAAAACGGCACACTTAAAAGCACGCCCCCTCCAATCTTCCCTCGTTCCATATGTCACTCCACCCTCTTTGCATATTTACATGTCGCCAGCTTCGTGAGACCCTCCGAGAAAGTGCACTTTTTTCGATACGGGGTGAAAGGTGCTGTCTTTAAAATGACGCAGCCTCGTGTTTTGGGTGTTTTGGGTGCTTTGTGGGTAATGGTTCTATGATCTCATTGTTAACTGGTTTGTTTATGAATGTCAGATCATTTCGACCGCTGCTTTTGGGAAACAACACCAAAAGTCAATGTCGATGAATTTTTACAATATTATGATTTTAAATCAAAGGGTTTTTTTTTTTCCAAAAAGAAAAAGAAAAAGAAAAAGAAAAAGAAAAAGAAAAAGAAAAAGAAAAAGAAAAGAGAGAGAGAGAGAGAAAAGAGAAGCAAGAGAAACAAGATAGTAATAAAAAGAGCTCAAGTCAAATTTAGAGACCGCAATAATCTTCAATCAGATACAGCATAGCATTTCTACTTGCCAGGGCCATCTATGATTCGTATTTTCTTTGTAAACAAAGCACGGCCCATACAACTACGGTAGCAGTATCATAAACCTGTTGCCCCATGACAGTTTGTTACGGACACAACGAGGCGGCACTGGACCACACTGGTTGCTGTATGTACTGTGCCGTCTCGGCAGCTTTACAGCCAGTTTACATTGCCACACACCATTACGCCCTGACAACTCTTTCACGTTTTCGGCCCTTTCTTTGTAATGCTACGAGTAAAAACAAAACAGTAAGGACGTACTATTTTAAGAGGACAACAAAAGTCAAAGCAAGCCAAGAGAGCGGGCGGTCAAGTCACAGGTCACAGCCTACAGCTCACGAGATAAATAGATATAGAGGAAAGTTCAAAGGTGGAGAAAATAAGAGTAAAATAAAAACTAAAAATATGCTTATAGGGGGTATTCCAAAAAACCAAACAAAAGTGTTTTGAGAAAAAAAAAAGGGGCAAAAAATGACCAAGTACAATGATGAACCCCCAATGCCGCCAGAAAAGCCAAAATGGCCAGAAAGTGATTGCCGTAACCCAATGCTCCCCGGCATCGTCTAAATATGGTGATGCCGAATGTATTACGAATGAAAACAAGACCTGCCCTTGTTTTTTTCCCTAGTTTTTTTTTGTCCCTATATTCGGGGTTTTGTATGAGTCCTCCACTCCATTACGTCTTATTGAAAAGACCCTCTCCGATGCATACTATCGCCGTGTAGTAAGGTTGTAGGCTGTAGTTTGTAGGTTGTTCACACAGGAACGGGGATGGGCGCATCCTCAGGCAGCTCCGGCTGAGGGTCGTAAATAAGAGGACCCCAGATCCGCCAGTGAAGGATGCCCAAGTGAGCCAGGCGCGTAGCCATGTCCTCGACGCAGCCATCTTCACGGGGATCTATCGGCCGAGTGTTGCGTTCCATAAGCGCGGTCGCAGCGGTGGCCGCAGCAGTGGCAGCCGCAGCAGCTGCAGACGTTCCCTCGGGAGCACGAGCGGGTGTCGGGTGGATACGACCGCCAGCAGCCACAACGAAGAGACCAACGTTGGGCATGGTCTTGTAGTCCTTGACGCGGCGCGCCAGAGCAGACAGTAAACGCTCACGGAACGTGTTCTCGACCATCTTCTTGATGTCGGCGCCAGGGCTCATGGCCGCCTTAAGGCGCTGCTCGATCTGCTCTAAAGAAACATGCTGCGCGCGGTCCACGGACGACAGCGTGCGGTAAATCTCAACGGCCATCAGAGGCCACAGATCCTCCCAGCGGTCCGAGGGACGGGCAGTGGCGGGCACGCTCTGGAGAAGTGAGACCAAGCAGGAGTAGAGGTTCTGCGACCGCTGGCGAGCCTCGGCGAAATCTTCGGGCAGCTGTGGCGGGGCGCCGGCGCCATCGCCACCAAGAGGCAGGCCCGAATTACGCGGTGAGAAAGTAGTCGAGCTACAGGCGCTGAAATCTAGGCTAGTCGGCCGGGACGAAGTTGGAGAGCCCGATGTAGCCGACTGGGGTGGCGTGTTAAAGTCGAACTCGTACAGGGACGAGGAAGAGGCGTATCCGCCGCTTGGAGACTGTGCCTGTAGCTCCGTGCCCAGGTACGAGGGCACGCCGTTCGGTGCCAGGTGGCGCGAAGCGTGAGACATGCTGGCCTCGGTGGCGGCCTGAGACTGTGCAATCTCGTGCATCTCAACCATCTCGTAGACCTTCATACAGACCTCAAGGTGGATGGCATCGAACATGTCGGACCGTAGCTTGACGATGCGGTCTTCGTCAAAGAGAAATGTGTTAGGCACCTGGCTGGCCTCGACCGAAGGAAGCAGGAGGTGGACAAGGCCGCTGAAGAATACGGCCATGTCACCAAATGCTTGCCGGTGGCGGACACTGGGGCTCGTAAAGTCAGACTTCGCCTGCCGGTACCAGTTGCGGGCGGCCGACATAGACATGCGGCGGTTCGCAATCTTCTTGTAGAAGAAACGCTGCTCAAAGTGAACAGTGTCCTCAATCAACAGAGGCCGCAGGCAGCGGATCTGGTGGTTGGCAACGTCCAGCTTCATGGCCTCCAGCACGCTCAGCAGACTGCACATGCCCTTGACGAGCTCGGTAACGTCGTTGTTGCGATTGCCGCGGCTCAACTCGTTGTACATCTCGTCGACCCAGTCGTCACGCATCGGCGCACAGTGCAGCTTGAGAACCGACGACAACCACGCGGCCAGCTTCTCCAGGTCGACAACACCGCGGGCAAACTGCTGCATGAGCAGCGGCACATTGAGGCCCTCATTCAGCAAGTCACGGTCGCGTGCGGGCACGAGCGTCTGAATAATGTCCTTGACGGCGTTGAGCAGAGCCGGCAGAGACCACTCGTTATCATCTGGGCCGTGGGCCTTGAGGAACGCGTCGCGGTCGGTAACAAACTGCGTCAGCTCCTCACGCAGATTGTCCCAGAACTGCTGGGCCTTGTCCTGCTTGCGGCGGCCCTTCTCGCCATCCAGGTTGGGGCGGAAGTGCAGCTCAGGGTCGTAGTTGATGTCGTGGCGAAGCTTGGGGTTGTGGATAATCTTGTTGACGTCCAATTCACTTAAAGTGGCCTTGGTGACAGGGGGTTCGATCTTGCTGCTGGGCTGCTTGTGCGAAGAAGACTGATCGTGATGCGAAGAACGGTGACGATGCCGGCGACGCTCTGGAGACTGTGAGGCGCTGCCGCTCTGCTGCTGATGTTGCTCCTCTTGCCGTTGCTGTTGCTGTTGTCGTTGCTGCTGCTCCGACTGCTGTGCCTTAGCTTGCTGCTCTAGTATTTGTTGCTGTTGCTGTTGCTGCTGTTGGCGCAGCTGTTGTTCCAGTTTCCATTGAGCCCTCCGCTGCTTGTTTTGGACCATGGACTCCTGGGCGCGCTGTAATAATGTGGGCTGGCGAGACACCTTATTGTCTTGTGCCTTGGCCTGTTGTGAAGTCTGCGAAGGCTGTTGCTGGCTAGCCTCGTATGCCATACATGGTGATGGCGAGTCAGTCACGGGCGGACTCCGGATACCCGTTGAGGCGCCTGCTTCTGATGACCGGGGATCCTGTTCTGAGGAGATAATGGCGGCGGTAAAGTTGTTGTTGACGCTGCGCTGAGGGGCTGATTGTGAGCTGCGGACTTCGGAAGTCTGCTCGGTCGAAGTGGTCTCGTCGGTGGGCTGACCCCGGGAGTGACCGGATGTCAGGGTGCTGTCGACACCACCACCTGCTCCTTGTTCACTCATTGTTGCGGGTGTGTGAGGTTGTTGTATGGTGTGAGAAGAACAAGGCAGTCTTGTAGTGTCGTTCTTTCCGTCGATGTGCTGTTTCCTGAAAAAAAAAAGATGTCCTGCTGGACTCGGCTCCTTCCTTTTTAGGCCAGTAAGAGTAGATGGCCAAGCCTGCCCGGCTGCTGTTTGTAGGGAAGTAGCGACCGGCCTTCGAAAAGTGTTGTGGTAGGAAATGGGAGATTGAAGACAGAAGAGAGATTCGAACGCAGGAAGTCGTCGGGAGGCCGAGGGATGAAATAGGGAACGAGAAAGTAAAATAAAAAGGGAATTGAGTCAAGGGCTGAGAGGGAAATGAGATGAGGTAGAAGCGTCCAAGCTGAAAGCTGGGGGAAGCTTGAAATAAGAGCAGCAGTAGCTGGGTTAGAAGGGTGGAGCTATGAGTTCAGTCAGCATGTGTCTCTCTGTGAAGAGAAGGTGTCTTTGTCTGGCGAAGGTCTCAGAGCGGCAGGGATCAGAGAGCCAAAAATGAGGCGAGGCGAGGGTGAGTAAAGAAGAAAACGGGGGGAGTGGAGGGAGAGGGGCGGTGGGACAGGTTGGACAAGGCCAAGAACACGCTGGACGACGTCGGGAGAGGCAACGTGAAAGAGGGAGGAAAAACGAGCTGGCAATCGAGCCCAACTTCAAAAAAGGAGACGGGGCGAAGGCGGACGATTGGGGGCGCGTTTATGAGGTTTGAAGGGATTTGCAGGATAAGCATGAAGAATAACAATACAAAGAGAAACAGGCACCAAGAAATAAAGCTGGCAAGCGGGCCTCTTGAGGGGGTGATGTTGAGAGGAGGGAGGAAAGGGGAAGAAGACAAGGGAAGAAGACAAGGGAAGAAGAAGGGAGGTCGGAATAAAAACACGGCGACAGGACGACGAGAAGTGAGAGGACAGAGAGGGAAGAGACAAGAACACAGAAAGACACAAAGAGTTGTCTGGGTGCATAAGGCGGTGGCAGGCGAACAAAGTGTGTAGAAGGGGCCACACGCGCAAAGGAGGAAGGAGTGATGCAGTGAATGGAGATAGATGGAGACAGATGGAGCCGACCAGGGAAGGAACGGCCGGCGATCGTTTGCTGTTGTTGCTCTTACTCTTGCTTGCTCTCACTGGTGTTTTTGTGTGGCCTTCTCTGCTCCTTCCTGTTTTGCTGCTGCTACTACTACACAAAAAAACGTCCTCCAAACGGTTCCGGACGGCAAACGGGAGAGTGCATGAGGGACGTGCTGTGTTTTCTATGGCTTCCCGATCTGCGGATGTGACGACGAACGTTTGCTGTGTCTGTGTCGAGACTAAAGACCAACAAAAGCACCGCCTTGCCCTGCTTTTCCTGCGGTGCTGCAGCGCTGCGGGAAACACAAGAAAGACAGCGGCCGAGTGGGTGGAGAAGCAGGGGAAGGACCACAGGAAAAAAACAAGACAGAAAAAAAGAGAGAGAAAAGGAAGAAGCGAAAAAAGGAAAGAGGGAATGTGTGTCTGCGTGCGTGTGTCTGTGTGTAAGGGGCGGTCTGAGATGTGTGTGCTGGCTCTCTGATCTGGCTCTGAGCACTGCGTTGTCGATTGAGTGACCTCACTGTAATCCGCAGACAAACAGCGAGCCGGCCACGGGGAGGGGGGGGGGGTGGGACTGTTCTTACCTATGTTACTGCTGCGAGTTGTTGCTTGTTGCTTGTTGTGTGTTGCGATTGTTGACTTTGTTGCGGCTGTCTGTTTTCAGATGAGACACTTTGGCGGCCTACGAATGCGGTGGACGGAATAGTGGGTGTCAAGAGTGCCTGGAATGTGGAATGGGCGTCGATGCGGAGTGTGGGAAAGGAGAAGCAGAGCAGCAAGAGAAGCTGCTGAGACGTCGGGACTGGTGAACTGTTGGATCGCTATTTGCGATGAGAAGGTGCGTGCCGTCGATCGTTAAGTCGCAACAAAGAGGCCGGTACCGTGGGAATTGCGTAGGTGCGAGAGAGCAAGTAAGAGAATGAAAATGGCGAGACAAAAAGTACGAGTGGGCGGCGGATCTGACGAGAATGGGAAATTCGACAATCGAGGCGACGAGTAAGGGGAGATGCCGACCGATAGGCCGGTAAGGGCGAGTTTAAAGTGAAGACCGGAAACGACTGACAATTGGGGTGCGAGGCGTGAGAGAGCAAAAGGAGAAATAGAGAAAACAGAAAACAGAAAAGAGAAAAGAAAGGAGGAATTGAGAAGGGAAAGAGAGGAAAAGAAGAAACAAGGAGGAAGAAATCTACCACATGAGACGGACCGGCAGACAGGGGAGTAAGGAGGATGATAAAAGGAAGGAATAGAAGAAGACGAAAAGGAAAGGCCCTCAAAAGAAAGAAGAGACCCAAATTGCGCGGCTCACTCCAGGGAAAGGCAGAGGGCAAAAAAGAGCTCGAGCCTTTTCGCGAACGAGGGACAGGAAGAAGGAGTGAGTGACCAGGGGGGTGGTGATTAAAACAGGGAGCGGGTAGGCCGATTGTTCCAGAAGGCAAGGAATAAACGGATAGGCGTAAGACGTGAGCGAACACTCAGATGGAGCGTACCAGCGAGATGGGGACTTGGGAATTGTCGTCTTTTAAGTTTTGCTAGGTTTTCCTTTCTTTCTGACGGGAGGGTATGGTGTGGTGGTATGGCTTCTGGCGCCGCTGGCTCTCGTAGTTTTCTTTATTTTCGTGGAGCTAATGGCCAAATAGTGGAGGGAAAGACGCGGACGTTGATTAGAGGCAGCGCAGGGGAAAAGGCGATAGAAATCGGGAAAGGGAGAAAGGGGTGGATTGGATCTAGATGAAGGGGGTGTGGTGTTCGGCGAGGACAGAATGATAGACGTCAGTCGTTGAGTAGTTGGTGTCGAAGTGAGTCGATGCTGCAAATCAAGTGAAGAATGCCAGGAACAGAAAAGAGAATCTGGCAAAGCGAAGACAGAGAGGAAAGATAACAAAAAAAAAGAGAATTAGAAACGGCCAGGAACGAGATGGAAAAGGGGAATGGCAAATGTGCAATACCCAGGTATTAATCATAAAGTTATCACCCGGCCCTGGCCAGTACCGTAATCGGAGGACGCAGAAAGACGGAGGAGACGACTCGAAACCGGGAGAAGATATTTGCTCTTCGTTCTTAATGGCAGTGGGTGGTCGTTGCTGGTTGTTGATGTGTATCTGGCTATCTCCAGAAGGGTGTTGTTCCCGATGTCTCCTCGAGGAAGATGAGGCAAGAGGGATGATGACACAGGACAGGAAGGTACGGATACATACAAAACTACGACGACACCACACCACACCAAACCCCAGACCAGACTACGGCCCAGGGCAAAGCACTACGGGCAAAAAAAAAAACGCGATAATGTGAAAGGGAAAGAGCGAGTGAGCGACGGAGGGGGCAAAGAGGGAGCAAGAACCGGCGAACTGATGCCGATTGGAAGCAAAAAAAAAAAAAATACCACTATATACAAGTGCGGAAGGGAAAGAGGCGCTTAGCCGGCCGAAGAGTATACTATTGTGTCGTGGAGGAAAAGGGAAAAAAAACAGGTGACGAAAATGACCAAAAAAAAAAAAAAAAGAATGGAAAGCACCAAAACGCCAACTTTCAGGTACGGCAGGCTATTGCTGCACGCTGTTTGGTGTTAGCAAAGGGGGACGTCGTAGCCCACACCACCCAATGTAACAGAAAACCTCCAAACACGACGGCTTTCAATCTTTTTGCCCATTCCAACCCATGACTGCTGAAAATTAGAAACCCCCCAAACGGCACGCCCCTCTTCCTTTTTGCCTTTTCCCCTTTGCAAAACCCGCACAGAAACCTACCTAAACCGCCAAAACCACACCAAAAGCGAGCAGAAGATGATACCCACTCACACTTACGAATACCCACGAGCCATGCTTAATGACACGCCCCTCCCTTATTACGTCGTAGCCCTCTCCCAGTCCCGAGTTGCAGACCGGCACCTTCCCCTGCGTAGTTTGCAGTCCATAATAATAAGTAGTAATAACCTGCCGCAATATATTGCCAATGGGTGGTCTGGATCGGCATTGGCAGTTTGTGCTATTGCATGCCAGCCGCAAACAAATACTATTAAGAAAAGGAGCAATCGCGACATACACAGTACACATACATTATTACATCGCAAGAAGAGAAGAAGGCAAATGGGACAAGGCTGGTAAAGGTACAATGAGCGCGGAACCTTCCCACTGCACACCCTCCCCTGGCAATTTTTTTTGTATGCACCGGCTAGCTGGGACCCTACTCTCTGGGTCGTTAAAAGGGAAAGAACTCGTTGCGCTAGACCAAAAGCGGAAATATCTACGACTCGACTTTGTGAATGTACCTCCGATACAAAGTACAGGCACAAAGTACAAAGTACGTACGAGGCAACATCTCTTACAAAGGCACGGCAACGACGACAGCGGCACGGCAACGGTAGTTGTGACGATTTGCCATGATGGCGAATGAATCTTTTGCTGCTTTTCTCATCGGGCCTCAATAACCACACAACAATAAAACAAAAGAAAAAGATAAAGTATAACATATACACAACAATTTGTCAAAACACAGCCACTAAGCACACGGCAGAAATGTAAATTATATATATACTAGCTGGCAGGAAAACCGAAACAGCACTCTCTACATATACGTTGTAGGTACGACGTACGTTGTACTCTCTGACCCACATCATTGACGATGAATGCTGGCATTCTGAGTGGCCAAAGACAACGCGGAAGCCGCCCATGGACGCCCGAATACGGCCAGACGTATCAAGCAACTACAGGAAAAGAACAACAGCTTGAGGCGCAGAATTTTGTAGGATATCAACTGCCGGGTTAAGGCCACGGCTCCAGTGGCCGAATACGGAACAACGGCTGTTATGTTGGCCGGTTGAAGCTGATGGCCTGCCCTTCGCCTCCGGCGATGCTGATGTAAAAGCAAATCGCTGTACACGTAACTAGATTATAGTACGTTCGTACATTAGGGGCACATAAGCTGGGGAATCTGCAAGTCACCTGGCCGCCCGGCCTTTTTCCTTCTTACTTTTGCGCAGGTATTTCTTTATTCTGTTAGGGACCCGAGAGACCTTAGGGGCCGAGGGCGGCTCAGGGTGGCTTCGGGGGACTTTTTGGTAGGGGGGACTGGTCGGCCTCTCGGAGCGCAATCGAATAGCGCTCGTAGTGCTTGTAGCGCCTGTAGTGCCCCCAAGCGTGGGCTGCCTCGAGCTGAAAAGGAAAATGCTTCTTAGCCCCCTGAGCCACACAGAGGCGAGAGAGCCCTATTTTAAAAAGAGAGGCCTAAAAAAGAGGCACCCACTCACATCCCGCCCAGCGGCTGTGCCACACCGCGCGTATTCCGGTGACCGAGGGACACTTGGGAGTATGACGGGGATGGTGACGTCTGTGGCCTCCCTGGGAAAAGAAAGAAAGAGGGAAATACAGCGGTTTTGTCCGCTAGATTACGGCGCAAATAACCCACTATGGCCTGGCGGCGGTAGCCCCGGTGCCCATAAATCGCACTACACCACCCACCACTTCGGGCAGCAAGACCAACTGAGACACACCGAGAAGGCACTATTGTCACAGTAGGCCGATGAGAACAAAGAAAAAATGACGAGCACTCACCACACAAAAGACAAAAGGGGGCACTGCCCAGGAAGACCAGCGTGCGATAGTATGCGAAGCCGTCCGAGCCACACCTTACCAGGCCGGAATAGGGCAACTGTTGCTGGCGTGCTTGTGACTTTTCGGTATCTCTAGGCGATCTTTTGTGTATTTGGTGTAGTTTGGAGTGACAAATCTCTAAATATATGCACCACAAACGACACACACACACACTCAGACACGCTCTCTCGGAAGCGGGCGACGTACGAAGTAAGGATTCCCTAAACAGTATTTCGATCGGCTCCGATGGTGGTTTGGCTTCGGCGACCACTTTTTTACGTTGTGTCGCCTCTCCCTTTTGCTTGCTGTTGCTTTCTTTTTCTAGTAGCCACTTGACTAAACATTTACGGGGTACTCTGTTTTTGCTCCTGCCTTTACTCCGTACATACTCGTATACTCCGTACGGAGTACGTAACGTCGTGCACTACTGCAGGGCCAATTCGCTCTTGCCTCTCATATTCTCCCTGTTTCTACATGGAGGCAGGAGCGAATGACAAGTGAAAGACAAGTATCATTTGTCTGCTGCAGAAGCACGAGGGCGAGGAGGGCTCCCCCTTTCTTTGTGTCTCCAGCTTCGCTCAGGTCCGCCTCGCCGGCCTTTTCTCTTCTTCGCTCTGGGATTGGCCTCCTGTTGCTTTGCATTTCTGCAAGTCGCCCTGCAGGTCGATTTAAACCGCTTTCGCACACTTCGCACTCGTTGTCGCTGTGTTTCTTCAGCCACGAAACCAAACAAGCTACGTCACCGCCAGCTCTCGTCGACCGCTCTCTCGTTGACCATATTGACGAATCCCGACGACTGAATCTGTCTTCATCGACGCTCCGTGTTGTCTTGGAACCGTCTCCACCCGTTTGTTGCCATTACCTGCCCCTTTTCAGCCCTCTACTTTGTAAGAAGAGTTTTTTTTGTCTGGGTCTTGTGACAATGTTACTCGCTCTTGTTCTGTTCAACACACGCAAAAGGGAGGAACTGAAGAAGCGTGCCAAGAGCGTGACTTTCGCCTCAGTCAGGCCAGCTCGCGATGGCCGTACGAGTATTGATGTAAAAGTATTCTAGTCTGCAAAGTACGAGGAAACAGTACAAAGGGCGGCCCTACTACATGCTTCACTTTGTATGATTGTACGGAGCATGGGTCCTCCTACGACGTGCTAACGCTCGTCACACCAGCATACACAGTAATGAATCGCCGTTGTGTCTTGCATGCAAAATTGCTAACAAAAGCAATACGTACGACGTATTACTCCGTACCCAGGACCGAAATTTTTAGAAATAAAATAAAATAAAAAGAAAAAAGAAAAAAGATTTAATGATCCAAAGTCTCAGTCTCCACAGAAAAGGTCGCCTCCCGGGCTCCCAGCAAACCCACAAAAAACCACATGGCAATAGCATACGTCCTTTCACCCTTTTTTTCTGACCGAAGTCTGCCCAAAGGTATTCCCGCATGCCACAGGTCGGCTTTTGTACATATACCTTTTGGACTTTCGGGTCTGGGCCTTTTTAGATGAAAATGGTACTTTGTGCCTTCGTGCCCCCCGGGGCGCCGTATGGCATTCTGGCATTTTTTCTTTCTGTCTCTCTCCTAGCGTTCTTGACGTTGCAGTGCTAGTAGCAGTGTGGGTGAACTGTGATTTACTGCCTTTATTTTGATTTTATTTTCCTTGGCTGTTTTATTTTGACAGGGCCATTGGGACCAAGATCCCTGCAAGAATAGAAAAAGACGGGGAAAGAATACGTCGTCGTACAGAAAAGAAGGAAAAGAAAGAAAACTAGGCGACAGTGAGCATTAAGAGGGTCCACTTTTTGATATTTCCTTGTCTACGAAATATCTGTGGTAAACATAAACTACGCGTACACAATAGACACGGAAAGAAAACAGAGAGGCTTGACAATTTGAAAATTGTCTGGTCAATTCTTTGCAGCGCAAGGTACATAGCATATCAGTTGATCGGTTCACAATCGCAGAACAATGAGTCGTTCCGGGTTGGCTGTACGACTGCAAGGCACCAGGTACAGTGCCACACGAGACACATCATTGGGGAAAGGAAGAGGAGTCTTACTCCGTACAGATTCACCATTTCCAGGGTAAGTTGGAAGGAAAGCACACGTTACAGTGTCGTCTCGCTGTGAACAGACGGCAGTGAGAGTACACACCTACGAACGTACTCCGTACCTGCAACAACTAAAGAGAAGCCAAGAGCAAACCGTCGGAAAAAGCAAAAGAGGCTCTCATAACTTGAAAAGACCAGAAAGAGCAAGAGCCACCCACATTGAAAAATGGGTCTGGCTTCCCGGTGCGTGGGCTAATGTGTCCAAGATTGCACGCTAAACGCCGTATTCCAGATCGAAAAGAAAGGGGAAATTGGGGCAGAACTGTTTGAAGTTCGTGGGTGGCGGGGGGGCAAGAAGCGCACAGCTGAACGTGAACGTGGCTGTGGCAAAGAAGCCGTTCCCAAAAAGAACACGGCAGCCTCCGTTCGCCAATCAAAGTACACGGCATTCTCGTACATGGCTCAATGGGAAGGAGAGAGCGAGAGTGCTGACACACAGAGAAGGAGAGAGAGGGGAGGGAGGGTTCGAAGCCCGAGAGGGAAGGTGCGAAGAAGGCTGCACGGGGTTACGATGCTCACCAAAAATACGAGGCAGGAACGTGAGAACGGTCCTTTTGTCAATTTTTGCTTCCTTTGTGATGCACACACCACCTCCCCAAAGGCAAGAAGGAGGAAAGGAAGAATGGAAGATATGCCCTCAGTCTTTGTCTTTGTTGACACGCGTGAAAGGTTTGCGGTCCACAACCCACCGCCAATGGTCCATGAACCATGACCAGGGACTAGTGGTGGTGCATTGGTGTCGTCGTGCACACCCATGTCGTAAGTTTAGCTGCAGCGTTTTTTCATCTCTCGTTCATGCGCGAGGCAATCTGCCAGTCTGCCCTCTGGGCACGCCTTCGAGATGGAGTCTCTAGCCATACGCGTGTCGTGCTTGCGAAAGCGTGTATGTACGAGGAAGGATACATATAAAATATACATAGTGGCTCAGGTGGGCAGTGGACCAGTGATGTATCGAGTGGTGTATTTTCTGATAGTTTGAACATTGCATCTCAACCAGAGGATCAGGTACGAGTACTCCGTACAACATGAGGACAAATGCAAATAAGATACTCCGTCCTCCGTGCAAGGTACCGGTAACACGAGCTTTTACTTCAGGGTCCAATTAAATATAATTCATCGTCGAACTCCAAGAGCTCCATCAGCTGACACGGGAACATCGCTCTGGCGTCATTCGCACGAAAAGGACGGCGGACATCAACTGGTGACCAAACAGAACGAGGCGAAGAATAGTGGAAAGTGGAGGAAGCAAAAAGTGAAAGAGCATGGGGGTTTTGTGGGTTAGGGGTGGAAATGGGAGGAGCAAGTGAGTGTGAAAGAGAAAGTGGAGGAGGGCTAGGATGGGAGGGCTCATGGACCGGCTCTTTTCTTTTGGATCCAATCGCATCCCAATCTCAATGAGATTCTCAGCTCCTTCCAACAGCCATCGGGGGGCTGCACCGACAAACTAGTGAATACTGGTGGAAATACCAATCGACAAATGTACTGTGAAAGGGGTGGCTAAGGCGGCGAGGGCGGGTTTCAAACGCCGGCCAACCTGACATCCTGACAGGCTATTAAACAATTGATGGATATACGGAGTATGTACTATGTATGGTATTTTGCTCCGTCAAGCAAGCAGCTGCAGATACGCATATACGATAACAATGATAATAACGAAAGCATCTCGATCTTATATCTCCAAAACCTGTGAGAAATGCACTTTACAACGTAATACTTGCAAGTGCGCATGACAGAGTCCAAAGTAATAGAGTACGAACGCAAGACTGGACGAAGAAAGGAGACAAGTAGAACAAAGCACAAAGAAACAAAAGGCTTGTACGAACGTACCGTGAGGAAAACACTCATCCGGGGCCCAGGCCAGGCCCAGGCACATTCCGCCTGCAGATGTTGCACTAATAAGATACATTAGAGATGCCCTTTCCTCTTTCTTGTTGGGAGTTGAAGGAGGTGTGGCTCTCTGCCGGGAGAGCCAATTTGCCGGGATGAGGATGGGCAGGAAAGGCGATAGCGGCTGGCTCTGAAGAAATGAGCTGAGGAGCGCCGCGCAGGGCCACTATCAGCACCGACCATCACTAACAATAGTTGCAGAAAGGACTGCCAAAAGCAATAATAATGGCAAAATGCAAGACGGAAGAGGAAATGGCAGACCAGCCAAGACGAAACCAACCGCGCACAAACACCACCATCAACTGAGACATTCGGCCGGGACTAGCTAAGGACGGAGGAAAAGGGGGAGGACGAAGTGGAGGGGAAATGGAGTGAGAAGCGAAACTTGTAAGTGCACGTAAAAGGGAGCAAATACACAGTAGAGAGAGAAAGGAAAGTAAAATAACGATGCCGCATTCAGACTGTAAGGGGAGCATGATGGAAGCAAGGACAACGCCGGATTTTTGGAGAGGTTAATGATCTTAAGAAGAAGAAAAGAAGAAGAAGAAGGTCTGCATAGACACTGAGGCAGCCTTCTGAGTAGCTAATAACGCGCTGTCCACCCACCACCAGCGGAGATTGGAGGACATTTTTGGAGGGATAGCTATCGTTAAAGTGAATAACAAAATAATGCCCGCATTGGGTTCGGTGCATTGGATCAAGGAGACCGTGCATCGTATTATTTGGCGTCTTGGTGCTGTTGCACTCATCAGCTCAGTAGCTCAGAAATTGGGTTGTTTTGTGTCTACCCTGCCTTATCTCCTTAGGGCCGAAAATATGACAATTGATTGGATGGAAAACGACCACCGTCCTCAGTCACTGCAACGTGCAGGGCATATCCCATCGGCGGTGCATCGGTGCACATCCGACCCCATGGCCGAGATTACACAAGAACAAGCCAGCAAACGGGGGCCTCGTCTGACCCCGGAACTAGCCCGTGCCCGTTGGCGAGACGTTTGTACGAAGTACTCCGTACGTCGTAAGGTCACTGCAGCGAAAGGCCAGAAAATATCCCCGTTGGATCGATCACGAGGGAGGGGAGATGAGGAGGAATCAAAACTATAAAATCCTTCCAGGATGCCCGCTGGCCGTTGGCGCATTCGTCGCCCTACCACGCATAAATAAATACGAGTCGTTGTAATTATGTCGTACAATCGACCTCGCTACATACGCGCGAAGGCAGTATTCGTAATGAGGCGTCAAAGACAGACAAGGGCAGCTCCATAGTATAATGAATAATTCGATCCCAGATACGGACTACCTCCACATTGCTCGCTAGTCTTGATCGCAACTGCTTCCAACCATTCGGTGCCGGGTTTGTGGTCCGGCGACGGGATAAGCCCAACGGGCAGGCAGACCGGCGTGCGATGCCGATTGGGTGAATAGCGAATGATAGAAAGAGAGGGAAAGAGACATGTAGAAAAAAAGAGAAAATAGCCTCGCAAAAAGCACCAGCTGTCAGGTCAGATGGTTCCAATGCCTTCACGTCTGTTGGCTTTCACCAGCATATACTTCCCAAATAGGAAATGAACTCGTCAGCGAGGCATGCCAAAAAGGTTTGGCGTCTAAGTGCAACAGATGTGTTTGGCTCGAAGCAGCTTTTAGGCTTCAGTATTACTGTTATTTTCTATGCTCTCCCGTCCCGTTTTTTTTATACCTTTTTACCTTTTTACCTATTTATTTTAAAGCCAACAGACATGTTTAGTGAAGTATGTGGCTGGAAGGGGAAAAGGGAAGAGAAGGGTTAACATGAGGAGGGGAGGGCTAAGCAGTCTTTCCCGAAGAGGTACACGCGGCGTTGCGTGTGAAAAGGTGTGAGAAGGCGTGAAGTGTGAACTGGGTAAAATACCAAATTGGTGACGGTAACTGGGGTATCTAGTTGCACAGACGTTGCAAGGGCAAAGCTGGGTGTGGAATATGCGACACACGAGTCCAAATATGTACGGAATATCCCGTAGGATGCTAAAAGGCTAAGAGGCATTGAGGACATCGCAGATGAACATAGATCGGCACAGATTTTCCCCTCACCGAAATAACGAGGCAAGGAGGGAGGGGCAGGTAGCCCAATAATTCTTAATAAAAATAAATACGAAACCCGAAACACGGAGCCGACCACCGTCGTGCAGCTGAAGTGGTGAATAGTGTGAGATTGGCGGGGACGGGTCCCGAAGACAAAGGCATCACCGATCACGTACTTCGTCAAGAAAAGGAGGGGTGGAGGAAGGGAGGGCACGGCGACTAGATCAGCCAACAGACAAACAGACGGCGCCGGTCGCAGCCTTGCAACCCGAGTACGAAGAAAACTATCGAGAATAGGATGAGAGAGAGCGAAGGGCTTTGCTGTGTTAGTCCACGGAGGTGGGTGGAAATCGCTCTATTGGCCGCCATCTCATCTTGCCAGTACTTTTGTCGTCTCGCTCTCGCTCTACACCAGTGACTATTAACCCACAAAGCCACGCGGACAAGTAGCCAGCTTGGGGAAGAGATACGAGGCGGACAGTGACGAAGAGAAAGAAAGGAATGGGGCAAAGGTTAAATTAGAAAGAACCTCGCTAACCGTGGTGTAGACCCCCGTTCAATGCCCGTTGGTTCAGCCCGGCCGAACGATTCGATAGGAGATCAGAGAGAGATACAGACCAAGCCATTCAGCATCATCCTATCGAGATACCCAGCGATCGAAATCCACTTCTGTTGTCCCAACAGTATCAAGACTACGGAGTACCGCAACCCATTTCGCAACCTCTTACCTCTTTCATAGATACACAGCAAATCTATTCAATTATACTTCTACATTTCTGTCAGCAAGCGAGGCGACTCTCGGCCACGTGTCTGTCTTCCTCCCTCCCGGGAACGAGCCCCGACTCGCTAAGCTAGCATTGGCTTGTTCGATGGACGGGAACAGTGAAGAAAGCCAAATTGTTAGAGGTCACGACGTAGAGATGGTACTTGGAGCGAAACGGCCGCTTTGCCGCCGTGCGCCCTTGGGCTGCACGGACGGAGCGATGTATTCTCACTTTTATCATCTCCCATTATTTCTTCCGCATCTCCTGGTTGGCCAGGCTCAGGCGTGACTTGATATGGTTTTTTTTTTTGCCAATGCCAATTCGCACTGACGCTGTCAACTATGACTGGTTGCACACGAATTTTCTGCAAGTCCCATCCTTCGCCTCTGCAGATTTGGATTCACATGTGAAGGATCAGGAAGTTGAGGAGCAGTCACCGCATTCTTGCCGTTTTTCTATTTCGAAATCTTCGCCGTTGCAGCCTTTTGCCGTTTCTCTATTTCACTATTTCGTAACACAAATCATTAGTTATAAAAAAAGTGGCTTTTGCTCTCTTTTACTTTCCGTCACAGCTGCTGGCAAGACGAGCCTCTTTTTTTTTTTTTTGTTTCTTCTTTTTTTCCCTTTCTATATTGACCACCGAATTTACCTGCTGCCGGGCGACAATAGGCCTTCCTTTTCAACAAATTGATGCCATGCGATGCTATGTTGTAGCAGGCGCAGGAGGCTGGACAAATAATCCTAAATTGAACCTGAAGCCGCCGGACTACGGACTGAGGACTGGCTCCAACCAGCTGCAGTATCGGATGCTCACCAGCAAGGCGCACCTGCGCTGTAGGAAGCGAAATAGGTGCGACGTATGAAGGCAAGGGAGTAGGGAAGCCTCAGTATGCAGGGCGGTATATTAATAACGGCTAGGAGAGCGAGGAGAGTCGGCGATGTTGAAATAGTCGTGCAGCAAAATGAAGCGTGCAGGAAAAAGAAAAAAAAATGGGGAGAAAGCACAAGGAGAATCAAATAAAAAAGAAACCATAGGCGCATGCAATCAATCAACTGTACGTAGAGGCACAAAAAAGGGCGCACCGGCACAAAATATGCAATGCAGGCGAGCGCAAGTGCACGGGGCGCGTCTTCGTAGTCAACCTGCAGTCATTTTCGAGGAGAAGGGGAAAAGTGACTAGAAGGAGGTAGAAAAAAAAAACATACGGGCCAGAAGAGGCTGGGAAAATAAACAAAATAGAGGGGGGAAAAGAAAACAAACAAATAAAGTCGGTGTAAATAAAGCAACCACAAAAGCGCCTTCCCGTCTGCACTCCTGCGCGGACGGGCTGGCTACGTGCGCAAAAGCAAGGAGAGTGCAGTTCCAATATGCCCTCTTCTGTTGTATTGTCTTTCCCTTCCTCTCGTGTGCGCACGTAAGGCCTCAAGTCATGCGAGAAGTGAATGCGAGGGGCACCTGCCACACTTTTCCTTTTTCGTACTTTTTCGTACTTTTTCGTTTTTGATTTCATTTTGTTCTTCCGAACGTGCCTACCCTCGTTCCCTCCCATGCGAGGGTGCACGCCATGTCGCAGCCGGGGGCAGGCAAGGGAGGAAGGTAGGGTGTGCAACAGAGACACATTGGAGGGTCTTGGAGGGGAAGGCACGACCGGCAACAAAACAGCACTAGCAGTAGCAACAAAATAGCAACAAAATAGCAACAAAAACAGCATTAACGTAGTGGGGAGGGAAAGAGCGATGGACTCTTTTTAGTTGCTCGGACGAGACCGACCGTCAGCAGAGTGCACGATCCGGGCCTCCTCGTAAGCTCTCCTTTCCATCGATGTCCCTGCCGGCTACAGCACATGCAACGTCCTTGTGCTGTACGCATTACGCTTTATGCACTGCGTTTGATCAGACAGACTGCCATGTCTAGGTCAAAGTAAAATACTGCAAGGACGAAGCCGCTGCAACTTTTGTGTCGTGCACCTGTCCGTCCGCCGCTCCTTCCGTGAAAAGGCACTCTCTCTACATTTCGTGCCTCTTGCTCTCCTACCCGCACCTTCCGTGAGACCGGGGCGGCATCGAGCCCGGACGGCAACAGCACAAATCCTCACGGCCGTGAAAAAGAGCCACCCGTAAGCAATACGGCTAAAGCCTTGCCAAATCATGGGAAAATTTCAAAACAAAAAGGCCAAAAATATTCAGGCATGCGTACGACGTACACTACAACATATTACTCCCGTACGTCGTACATCAAACAGGCTCTGACAGAGTACTCCGTTGCAAGGATCCCACCCCTAGGCTGTCCCACGTGGCACGCGAGGCCCGTCCTCCCGAGGCGTGGGCCGCTCGAGCGAATAAACGAGGGCCGAGGGGACCTGGAGGAGGGGTGTATTATGCTCGCTGCTGCTGTACTTCGTAATGAGCAGTATATTCGGACAAACAAACACAAGTGGGCACGGAAAGAGGGCACTCACAAAATACTGTATTAATATGTACTTATCCGGCGGTACAAACAATGGCATCGTTCTGTGGGTGGTGGTTGCCCTTTTCGGGGACTGAAGGCCACAAAGGTACGAAGTACTTCGTCTTTGCAACAAAGGGAAGGGACGATGGATGGGACCATGAACGAAAAGAACAAAGAAAGAGAAGGTGCGGCCTGCGGGTGGCTGCCTCCCGCTGGCACTGGCTTTCTTTTTTGGTAGGTATCTCCATATTCCTCTCCACTTGCGAAATGACAGCCAATTCGATTGAATGTACAGTAATACTCGTAGCATGACATAGCCAGAGACAACAATAATACGGCGGGGAGGCCGGTCTAGAATACGGAGTGCATACGGAGTGAAGTGGATTTTTGCCATGTTCTTTTCTATCCCTTTCAGCTGTCGTTGTCTGTGGAGGAAGGAGTACGGGCCAGTCTAGCGCTGAGCGACGGTGGCTCAGGTGGTCATGTGGCCACTGTCCATCGTAGCTTCCCGCAATAATAGATCTTTCCACGGCTGAAGGGTGCTCACCTGAGCACCTGCCCTGCCCTCTAAAACCTCCAAAAGTCTGGACCCTTCCCGAGAGCCCTGTATACCAAGAAATGTCCACTTTGGCCGCTAAGCAGCAAACGGGCACAATGACAAGTGAAATAAGCAGGCGTTCTGGACCTGCCACTGAAATTTCTGGGCATTCTGGCAGTAGTCACGTCCTTACCACAGACGACGATTCGATCATCTGAGGAAGCGAGGGGGGTTGTTTTGCCACGGCCAGTCTCTTTCATTATTTCATTCCTCGGCGTTGCAATTGCTAGATGCTTCGTCGTCAAGTCTTGGCTCCCCTCGATTACGAGGGGGCGTCGCAGCATTCTCAGCAGCCTTAACTGCCAAGGCGGACCGATAGTCGGCCTCTTACTGTGATTTCTTGTAAGGCCACGCCGGTTCTTCTGAGAGTGGCCAGAGTGGACCCTAATCCGGGAGTCTTGGCTTGGCCACCGACCGGGCGCTCCTTCCCTTTGTTACGGCGTCCCCCGTGTAAGTCAGATAGCCGTACACTTGCCTCTTTTGCTTGTGAGCCCCCGAAATACCCTCATAAAGGCACAAAATACGTGCAACCGGTGTGGGCCGTTGAAAGTTCTTGGTCGTTGGTCGCCGGGCTTGGCTTTTTGTTCTGTAGCTTTTGCCTGCCTCGTATCAGGTGCAACAATGACAACATCAAGCTCATGTCCTTTTTTTTTACGACAAACGTACGATGGGAGCCAATGCCCCAAAAGGTTGACTCTAAGCAGAAGACAAGAGAACAGCATGGAAGAGAAGGGCAGTGCGGCAATACGACAGAAGGCGGACGACGGGCCTTGGGATTTCCGTCGGGTCGTTGGGTAGTCTCTGTGTGAGCGTGTTTTGAGATTGGGTGCAATTGAATCCAACAGTCGTGTTACGACAACAAAATAATGAAAAAAAAAAAAAAAGAGTCAAAGTGCTGTACAGCCACACACGTAAACACCAACAGAGGAATACAACAAGGCTCGTAAGAAGTTCTCAGGCAATGTTTCTGCATTGCATATAACTTGGAGAATGAAAAAAGTAAAGAGTCGCCGCTCAGATGCATTTGTTGGGTTGATGCTGCACACCATGCAGCTCGCCTCTAACATGCATATGAAAATTGTTTGTAAATATGCACGACTTTGGCCTAGAAATTCAATAAAAAAGCCCCGCCGTGAAGAAGATACGCTGCGGTGAGCAGAATACGAGCAAGCCTCTCATATAAGATTCAGGGCGAGCTGAGGCGGTAGGGAGCCCTGCTGGGTCGCGGGTCGAGGACGTGGCCGCGACAGACGCGGTGAGATGCGGCTGTGTATGTCTCTCTGGGCCTGTTGCGCCTCATTCTGTATTCCAATGACCTCTGTGCGTCACCTCTGTGCGTCACCGCTTGTGCTTTACTGCATACTAGCAAGGCAAGCGAGGCAAGCACATATTTACTTTCGTCGTCTGTTGCAAGGTCCGACCCTCCCCTACGAATTCTCTGGCCTTTAACTGGCGGTGTGACTGCATTGGCGCGACAAACATAGGTGCATCGAGAGCCAACCATGTTCCCTGTAAAAATATTTCAAGGAGGGAGCCATGGCAGAGATATAAAAAATGTACTTGTTGGGCGACGGGCGGGACAATCTGACGAGGGTGAGGTTGACGAGGTGGCCATTGCGAGAACGTTTGCATCATGAGCACAATTTTCCATGTTTGATATTGTCCAGGGACCAATGGGCAAAAGTGCAGGTAAACAGCACAATGCTGCGGGAATGACAGGTCAGTGCACATATTTTTCTGCGACCAAAAAGCTGTGGCGTCCGTGTGTCTTCCGGTCTGTCGCAGACCCGACATATACCCAATTCTTCACCTGTGATTGTGTCAGTGAGTGAGTGTGTTTTGCACACGACCTGGACTTGAAATGTGCGGCTGTGATCGATGCGATTGGGTTGCAATCGCCTACTCATGTAGAACAGCTTCCGCAAAGACAACCTTTATTTACAATGGCCTTGTGTACGACGTCATCAATCACAGCTTGGGTGTTGAATGTTGGCCGGGCCAGGCCCGACCCTCGGCCGCATTGTGCTCCAGGGACGACAGCGCAGCATTTTGTTCAATGTGCAAACCAAGTTATGCTTACATGTTGACGTCGTATGCAATGCAGATTTGAGACGCCAGCTCTTTCTTTTATTCCTTTTTTACCATTTCCGCACCACGGCGGCAGTGGGAAAGGGGTGGTAATGATCGGGAAGCAGCAGCAGGGTCCCTGTGCTTGGCGTTTTATATTCATATTCCCTTTCAGGCTCAGCCTTCAGGACCCGGGAACAAAAAGAAAAAGTGCACAAGCAGTTGGGTAATAATAAAGCCAAAATGCAACACCCCTGTCCGTGAGGCTCTGTGTTTTTATGTATTACACAGTGAGCTATACACAGTAGAGGGCGCAGCGGCGGGGTTTCACGAAGTGTTACTCCATACAAAAGTAAGAATGCAAAAAAACCAACAACAACAAACATCGCAAAGGTGCAATTGTGAATCGTTTCTCAAAATGTCAATCAACCAGCATCTAGAATTGCCATCTCACATCTCACATTGTCTACATCTCATTGTGTGTCCCCCCATCGCGTTCTTCTGACGGAGTTCGAGAATAGAGTATATGCGAATGATCTACACGGCAGGCCATATCGTGCCTGATCCGTTGTGATCATGAGAAAGAAGGGGAAACGGAAAACGGACGAAGAAGAACGGCCAATCCAGCAGTAGATTAGAGGAAAATGTTCGAGAAGCAACGCATCATTTTAGACCGTTTCCTACACCCCTTTTAAACGGAGCATCAACTCCTAGATCTCACGGCCTCTCTACAGATACAGAAACATGAGTCGGCAAGTCTTGTACGGCGCTGACCGCATAGGACTTCCCTCGTACGAAAAGCTGCTCATAGCTCGCGTGATGTGCACTCTGATATGCACTCCAATATGCACTCCAATATGCACTCTGATGTACGCTCTGATATGCTTTCCCACGTACACAAAGGATGCGCATTGTGCAGGGTCAAATGAAGATCCAGGAGGAAGGCTCCTGCTGGTACAGTGTTTGCTGTTGCTTTTTGGTTAAAATGTATCGGTACGCCAGACAGCCATAGCATCTCTATGGTCTGCTCTTCTGTATCTGCATGAACGAAAAAAATCTGAAGCTGCAGCTGTCACTTTCCGAAAAACACCGCTTGCTGCATGACGCTGCTATTACATCTTCGCCGAAGACGACAAACATGCCCAAGCTTTTTTTTTCTTTTTATTCTGGGTAATTGTTTTGAGTAGTTGATATACGCGTATATGTACCTCAACGTTTACAGATCTGCAAACATCGTTGTTAGCCTTGTTGATATTACAGATATTCAGAGATGGGGAGCTTCTGAATTTTGGGCCAAGTCATGGACATCAATAGTCTGTCGCTGAGAAGCTCGAGAGTAAACAAAACAAGACTATCATCGAACGATAGACGCGGTACAAGCACAATCTGTCGCGCCTAGTAGCCTATGTCTTATAAGTCACGCATGTTCAGGCCATGCGCGCGTATATATTTGTTGGGATCATCTGAGACATCCCTAAAATTATCATTGAAAGCTTCGAAGCTCTGCGGAGTAAAGTTACTGAGCTATGTACTGTTTAGAGCCTGGGCTCTTGGGACGAAACGATAAAAACAAAGGAGGCTGGGGTAGGGAGAAGAGAGGGCGTATCCCTCATTTCGCGCTGCCGTACGACGAAGCAGGCCATCCTCGCTTTTCTTTCCTTTTATCATTTTCTGTGCCTGGCCTGCCTCGCCTGCTAGCCCTGTATGGCGGGATGTCTAACAGCCTCGAGGCGAGATTGCGTGTTCCCCAACTTTCGTCGCGGCAAGTCATTGTGCATCGGGTGTGCTTCTCTTCTCGCGCACTCAATTTCAAAAATGTCTATCCGCTTGCGTTGGGATGCCAAGTATGTGTACTCGTACGTATTGTACATATCGTATCCAGACGAGACTTGAAGTATCTCGCCCCTTTCCGAATGAACAGCTCTTTCCACGTCCACTATATACCGATGCAAGCCCTGATGCATGCACGTATAAATGACGGGCACTGTCGCGGCATTCTTCATGAAATGCATGAAATGACCGCCTGCACCGTCATAATGGTTCCCAATATCCCCTTGTATTGCCATTTCCACAACCCCGGGAGTGATTCATCGGTGGTTGGGAGGCAAGCCGTCACCTCGCCTCAGAAAAAGCGTATTCTCGCTGCTGCAATTGAAAACGCAGACCTTGTTCGATGTTGTATATTCTTTTATTTCATTGTATGCGGCGCTTGTAGCTATTAAATAGCAGCCCTCCTCCCACCCCTGGCCTGAACAAACATTATAAAGTCCCGTAAAAGCATTCCGTTGTGCGCCATGTTGTTGCCCCAATATAAAAATAGTGCCCAAAGGGCCGCTCGTTGTGATCAAAATGTGGATATAAAAGAGTTAGGAATCATGGCCTAAACTGTCGTCGATCGGCTGTCGCCGTGCCCATTAGAGCATTAGGATAACCGCACCTGGCCGATGTGTGTCGTTGTTGCGTTGTTGCGATGTCGCGTCGTCCGAAAATGTGCTTCAGTTGCCGACGAAGACGGAGACCTGAAAGATAATGGTGAGTTAGCAAGGAGGCAGAACCATACGGATAGGGCGGGGTCCGACGAACCGCCATGAGGACACAGCACAAGCTGATGTATGGGCTGAGTCGCTCGCCTATCCGTGCGCACTTCCAAAAGATGCCCATCAAGCTGTTCATGATAGTTTGTTAGCTGGTATTCGTCGCATTGCGTCACGGAGGGATATTGAGGCCACGGTTTGGGAGACCCCAAGGCCAGTAAGGTAGCATACCCATGCTTGCGGCTGTCGAGAAGTCTCGGGAAGATCTGATGCACGTATGCGCTGGTGCAGATGAGAAGCAGGATGACCAGCAGCAACGACTGGAAGTTGAAGAGAGCCGACTAGAAGAAGGGAAAAGAAAGGGGGTTAGCGAGGGGCTCGATGCAGGCATCGAAAACGCAGACGGAGAATGCTTACCATTGTGTATGAAGTGTTGGCACTTGGTGCACAGGTAGCGGGTGGTGTTGCGACAAAGTGAGATCGTGGGGGTGCGTCGAGGTTGATCGTTGACAACACGTTTGTCAATTTGGTGATTTTGAGTATGAAGATGCTGGCCAGAGTTCAGAGTTCCGCACTACGTATGTCCCGTCCCAAGGGGCTGGCCCTCCCGATACTGTGGAGGAAGGCACGCGATTGGCTGGAAGGCGCCAGGCTGCGTACTCTCTCTCACTAGCGCACTTTTTCCCCAGCGGCCGTTTGGAAGGCTACACTTTCAGACTCAACAACCACCATTTCAACCTTTTGACTTTTGCGACAACTCTCCATCACCTCACCCGGCGCATGCGATCCCGACAGCTGCCCATCTTACACCCGCACTCGCTATACGACGTATCGTCATCCGCATCCTACATTCGCGACGTGATCGCGACGGCCAAACCCACCCACAGTCCATCATGGAGCCCAGAGCGCGTGCTGGCAAAAATGTCGGCAAGATGAACTTTGGCTACGGCGAGCGTGAGTGACGTTCTGTTCTTTTGTGTGGACTTTGCTTGGGCATATCGTTTCTCAGCCAGTAGTCGGAAACTAACCTGGTGTAGTCCGCCAGCTTCTCTATGGCGGAGGCGACGCCCGCGACCCCCTTCCCGAGACGATGCGCCTGCTCGACGAGATTGCCACCGACTTCATCCAGAGTTTATCCTTTGAGGCCGCCCGTATCGGCCAGTACTCGGGCCGCCAAAAGATCAAGTACGAAGACTTTGAGTTTGCCCTGCGACGCAACCCTCTGTTCCTCGGCAAAGTTCGCGAGATGTTCGAAATGAGCAAAGAAGTTAAGGACGCGCGAAAGATGCCGGGCATTGGCGAGGGCAATTTGGGCAAGGCCGACATCAACGATCTGGCCAAGCTTGGTGGCGACGGTGAAGAGGGTGGTGAGGGCAACAAGAACGGTGAGGGTCCGAGTGGCGGCGGCGGTGATGTTGCGAGCGCGGCAGCCGGAGCCAGTGGAACTGGCCGTGGCAAGAAGCGTGGTCCCTACGCTAAGACCGCAGGCAAGCGCAAGAAGGCCAAGATGGAGGAAGAGGCTGCAGCAGCTGCAGCTGCCGAAGCTGCCGCTGCCGCTGCGGCAGCATCAAACGTCGAGTCGGGCGGCGTCAAGGTTAAGGAAGAACCGAAAGACGATACAACTCAAACAGCGAGAGGCGCCGAGGCTGATACGCCCGATGCGGCCGGTGATGACGAGCCGGACGCAGAAGAGCCGTCTAATCTCGACGCACTCTTTGGCGGCGACGACGACGCCGGCAACGACGAAGCGGATGCCGATGGCGACGATGATCTGGGATTCTAGACGCGTTCCTTCCGCTTGGACAGTAACGTTGACGAGCCCACCTGGCTTACTACATCAAGTTCCTTTATCTCTTAATGCAGGAGAGCTGCGCGGAAACTACATCAAAGTGGCGCCTTTCACAAGCGGCGCACGCACACTCTCTCGCTCTCTCGTTCATACTCTTTACTATGTCTCATGGCACTTCCCTTCTCTCTCTCGACACTTCCCGTTGACCTACGACTTCTTCACTTTCGCACCTCCTGTTTCCCTCCCACGCCCCCTTTTCTCACTTTGCACTTTTGATTTCTATTTTCCATCTCGATGGCGTTACAGCATGACAGCACGGCGTTGGGTATACTTTTTTTTCGAGATATTGCATCATAGGACGTTGATATCATGGACCTATCAACTGGGGCGGCGTTTCCGGGTCTCTTTTTTTGCTTTTTTTTATGTCCAAAAATTCAAACCAAATTTCTTATCCAAATATCGTAGATATTCACCAGTTAAGGTTGACAGTAGACGAAATGTGCGCTCTTTGATCTCATTGTTGGCTTGCGTATGATTATATACGAGTAGCCACCATTACTTGGCAGCTGCAAAGTGACCAATCACTGCCCTGTACAACGAATCGGACCGTGACCGTGTTTATCCGCTACAGCACCCCTAATAAGACGCCCCTTGCCCACGCATCATAGCGACCACAATGAGGTCAGCGACCCAGGCTCTAGGCTTTTACGTGTCAGCTCCAGTACTCCAGTGCACCTGCTGTGGCCACGGGGCATGTTCGGTCCGCACCTTCCTGCTGCATAAACCGGGCCAGCCTGTCACAAGCTCACCAAATTACAAGGAGATTGGCCAGGGAAGGTACGACTGGACAAAGACAGCTTTCTCCTGACCCGCCGTCCACCACATCGCAGTCGCAACCCAGTTCTCTCTCCTATTTCCTTGCTCGTGAGCATTTTCCCACGCAGAGCACTTTTGCCATCCAGCATCTCTACCCTGCATGTCTGCTTGATTCTTCACACGCACACGACGAACCACGCGCGATTTCTAGCTGCGGCGACCCTATCATGGAAGCAGCTGCGTCGTGATCTTTCTTCTGCCCTGTCTCGAACTTCTGCGCCCCGACTCGGTCCGCCCACTTCCTTCCTTCTTCTCCAACTTTGTCCAGAAGAACCAAAACAACAAAACAACTAAACGAACGGTCGCCCGAGAGTCTTGTCCTCATTTGGCTCGAGATCTCGACCTTGGCTTTGAATCCTCGACCCTTTCCGACTCATCCCTCCCTGTCACCCCTTCTCCATATCGTTTTTCGCAATGGCCATGAACAACCACTTTGTTGCTGTCGGCGAGGAGCCGAAGCCCGACGACTTTGACCATGGCATCCAGGTCATTGACGAGGACAAGTCCTTCTCGTACGTCTTCCCCGGTCCATCTACTTCCGCCTGCCGTGGCATCTGCCTCTGCTAACATACCTCCAGGACACATCTCAACGACTACCTTCGCAACACGCACGTGGCCGAGGCTGGCTTCAACTACCACCTCATCTCCGTCTTTGGTTCCCAGTCCACCGGCAAGTCTACGCTGCTCAACAACCTCTTCGGCACCGAGTTCAGCGTCATGTCCGAGTCCGAGCGCCGTCAAACCACCAAGGGCATCTGGATGTCTAAGAACAAAAAGGGCGCCGGAACTATGGCTGACAACATCCTCGTTATGGACGTCGAGGGTACCGACGGTCGCGAGCGCGGCGAGGACCAAGACTTTGAGCGCAAGAGCGCGCTTTTTGCCCTTGCCACCAGTGAGGTCCTCATCGTCAATATCTGGGAGCACCAGGTCGGCCTGTACCAGGGCGCCAACATGGGTCTGCTCAAGACTGTCTTCGAGGTCAACCTGCAGCTCTTCCTCAAGGACCGCCAGTCGACGCCGCGCTCCCTCCTCTTTTTTGTCATTCGTGACTTTATCGGCAACACCCCGCTATCCAACCTGCGCAGCACACTTGTCCAGGACCTGACCAAGATCTGGTCCTCCATCTCCAAACCTGCCGGCCTCGAGAACGCCACCATTGACGACTACTTTGACTTTGCTTTCGCCGCTCTTCCCCACAAGATTTTGCAACCCGACAAGTTCGTTACCGAAGTCGACAACCTCAGCCGCCGTTTCATCGCGGGCCACCGCTCCACTGCCGACCAGGAGTTTGTCGGCGGCGTCTTCTTGCCCGAGTACCACCGCCGGATACCTGCAGATGGTTTCTCCGTCTATGCCGAGGGCGTTTGGGACCAGATTGTCAATAACAAGGACCTTGATCTGCCAACTCAGCAGGAACTGCTCGCCCAGTTCCGTTGCGACGAGATTGCGCGCGAGGCTCTTGTCGTGTTCGACGAGACTATCCTGCCCCTCGAGGAGCAGCAGACCGACAGCGTGCGGCTCGGCAAGTCCATCGTCTTGGCAGGCCTTGGCGCCGCTGGTGCGGCGTCGCGTGCCGCCTGTCTCGAGCTGTTCCAGACCCAGGCTGGCCGCTACCACAAGGGCGTCTTTACACGTAAGCACGCCGAGCTTGAGGAGAAGGTCGACGGTCGCCTCAAGACCTTGTACCAGGGCCAGCTAGCTGCGTCGCACAAGGCTGGTGTTGCATCGTTTACCGAGGCCGTGACAAGCTCCGTCAAGGCGGGGCAAAAGGCCGGCGGTGCCTACGAGTTTGCTGACATCGTTGAGACCGAGAAGGCCAAGGCGCTTGAGACCTTCAAGACGGAGGCACAGGGCCTCGCCATTCCCGAGGTCGCTTGGACTAACTTCAAGCCACAATACCTTCTCTTCGAAAAGGACCTTGATGAGGTCAGCGCCAAGCTGCGCAAGGAGGAGATGCGCCGCCTGGCCACACGCGTTGAGCGCTGGGTCAAGTCACGTCTTGGCGACGCCGTGGGACTCGAGTTCAACAAGTTGGGCTCTGGTCGCGCAGGCGGTGGTGCTCCCGGCGGGCCTGTGTCTTCTTCAGCTTCCTCTACCAGTGGTGTACCCTCCGAAAAGGACCTGTGGGACCGCATCTGGAAGGTGTTTGTGGGTATTGTAGAGGAGGCACAGGAGCGCTTCACGGAGCGCGCCAAGAGCTTTGACGCCAGCGATGTCGAGGTTACGGTCGGCCTGTGGCGCCTGCGCCGCAAGAGCTGGGTCGCCCTGCGCGAGAGGATTGACGAGGAGGTCATGGAGGGCAATATCCTGCTCAAGCTGCGGGAGAACTTTGAGGACAAGTTCCGCTACGACGATGCGGGTGTGCCTCGCATCTGGCGGCCCAGCGACGACATTGAGGGCATCTACACGCGTGCGCGCGAGTCTACCCTTACCCTCATCCCACTGTTGGCCCGCTTCCGTCTGGCTGCCACCATTGCGCCGCCCGACCTGCCGGGCTGGGTCGGCAACCAGCCCGCCGGTACCGAGCCCGAGGACGAGGACGACCTAACGCCCATTGGCGGTGTCGACGAGGAGGAGGGCAAGAGCTTGGAGGAGGAGATGACCGTGCTGAGCGAGAGCAAGCGCCAGGACCTGGTTATCCGCTTCAAGAAGACGGCCGACGGCGTCTACGTCGAGGCCAAGCGCGGCGCCCTTGGCGGCATCACCCAGGTGCCCCTCTACTTTTACGGCATTCTGCTCATGCTGGGTTGGAACGAGATCCTCGCCGTGCTGCGGAACCCGTTCCTGTTCTTGCTGCTGGCCATCTTTGCGGGTGGCACCTATGTCGCATACAGCCTGGCCCTGCTCGGCCCCATGATGCAGATGGCTAACGCCGCGTCAAATCAGGCCGTCGAGATTGGCAAGCAAAAGCTGCGCGACTTCCTGGTGAACAATGATTCTGCACGCCAGGCTCTCGCGATGCCAGCCCGTACCGCCTCTGGCAACGGCACGGCCAGCAGCAGCACCGACAACATCAGCCTGGACACGCTCAACTCGAGCGGACGCAAGCAACGAGACACCACGACACGCGTTGACGACGACATTTGATCCATTGCTTACTTTTTTGCGAGTTTTGAATTCTTTTTTTTTCTTCTTCTTTTTTTTTTTTCCCGCCATCATCATTTTGTAAGGAAACGAGACACAAATTCATTGCATGGGAAGGGACGGCAGGGTGTGGATCTAGCAAACGGCAAAGAAACTGGGCGCATGACATGTTGGAGGCGAAGGACGAGAGCTGGAATAGAAAAATTGGGGTGGCACGACTTAAATTCTTTACTGTAATTATTGTCTAATTTTGGGGCAAAGGAAACCAAGTTGCAAGCAAACGTACACTTTGGTGTATTATGATAATTACTATACGATACACTCGCACTTCAGCAATCCAACGTGCCAGATGAAAATACATCCCCTCAAAATTCATTAGAATCAAACATTGACCGAAAAAGTAAATGATATCATACAGACCAATGCCCAGAAACAAAACGCCACGAGGAAAATACCCAAGTCCACACACAAATACATACTCATTTAAAAAGTCTCAACGCCGACCGGCTGGCCAAACCACGAGCCAAGCTCATCCACCATATCCTCGTTGTCCGCATCCTTGGCCGCAGCCGACGCCGTGAAAAAGTCGGTCATCCGCGTGACGGCATACTCATTGTTAGGCGTTTCCTCGTCCGGCTCGGGCCACTCGACCTGCACTCCGCCGTTCTTCTTACTGTCCTCCAGCATGTCCTTGGCCGTGCTCCAGCTGAAGCGGCACTCGGGTCCCCAGCCAAACAGCGGGTGCATGTTGCGCCGCAGCCATGTTGTGCACCGGCCGTCCGAAGGGTAGCCCGAGCCCCAGTCGGGTGTTGCTGATGCATCCGCTCCAATTGACGCCGCATACCGCTTGTACAGCACTTCCAGGGCCACATCGCGAGTCACTTTAGCGCACACCGACGCGGCCGACACACACGGGTAAATGGAGTCGGCTTTCTTCGAGACCGTAATCCGCAGTCCCGGGAAGTACCGCTCCAGCTTCTTTTGATATGTGTGCGGCGGGCCCACTGTGTCGACAAAGACGTCCGTCACCCGCACGCCGCGAGCCAAAACGCCACGGATCAGGCCAACCGTCGACTCGGCAGCCTGTGCATTGAGGTTGCCTGCTGCCGCCGTGGGCGACATCATGCCCGCGCCAATATCACGCGCGGACAACAACTCCACGGCCCAACCACAATTGCTGTGCAGCGTCGAGCCTTTGCGGCAGACCGTCTCCATGAGAGTCGAGCGGACGGTGGCCGACAGGACCTTGGAGTCGTCGAAGCGGTGTGGGGCGTTTGTCACAGCGTCGCGGTCGACGTCGGGTGCCTCGCCACGCAGGAGAGGATCGGCAAGGGCCACGGGCGCATAAAAGACGCCGTAGACCATGGGGCCGAGAACAGGACCACGGCCGGCCTCATCGACGCCAAGAACGCAAGGGACAGCCTCTTGTAATGGTGCGCCGTTGGCGTCGCCATCTGTGCTGTCGTTCGCCGAGGCTGCTGGTGCCAAAAGGCACGCTGGGACCGGAGAGTAGTGGGAGTATGTTGCTCCAGAAAGCAGAGCAGTCTCGTCGATCGAAGGCGGCACAAACTCGCCAGGTGTCGTATCAAGGACAGCCTCCTCCTCGTTCATCTGAGTGTCGTCATCCATGGCCGCGGTGGAGTGTGATGGAAGTATAGTGGGAGGGTTGAAAAGTCGGTTTAAATGGACTATAAGGTTGGCCGTAGATGGGCTCAGAGGCAATCGTGGATTGAATTGGTAAGATGCCGTTTGCTCGTTGGGTTGTTCGATTGTTCGATTGTTCGTTACATTCGTGGCCGTCATTCGAAATGGTGCCTCCTTGGGAAGGCCTTATCGATAAGTGAAGTTGGCGCGCAAAGGGGAAGGAAGACGCGTTTGTGTTGGAGAACGACAGGAAGGTGCGAACGCGTTTTGTAGCCAATCAACGGCGCTAGAAGCTGGGACCTGTTCCAAAGCTAACGCTCTGGCATTCGGGTTGCACAGTGGCCCTGGCTAAAGTGGAAAGTGGTCGGTCGCGGCCCAAAATCATAATATTGGATGGAAAGTGCGCCGCAGTGCCTGTTTTCCCTCCCCTTCCCGCGAAACTTTGCATAAAAAAAAATAACAAGGTAGTCGCGACGGGTTTCTTTTGCTCCACGGGGAAGGCGCCACCAAGCTTCAGTTTGATTCCGAACATTTCGAAGAAGAAGACAAGACGATACATAGTTTCCGCACAATTGAACAACAAGATCCGACGGCAACAAGTTATCTCGACTTCCTCGACCCGCCTCCTTTCTTCTGTGGCTGTATTCGTGACGCGACACAAACGAGCATTCCGTCTCCCCACCACCGAACCATCACCACCCCCGACGATCACGATAACAAAGCCCAAAGACATCCACTTAACAGCACCGCATCGTCACAATGGCACCCCCACGGGGCGCCGGTCGGCGCTCAACGCAGACAAGCGAGCACATCTACAAGCTTGGCGAACGCGGACGGTAAGACTGCGACTACGGAGGGAGGGGCAGGAATAGGATACAGCATGCATTGGGCAGCTACTAACGGCATTGTCCTTCAGGAAAACGGGTGTGACACTACGCGACACGGGCGTACGCGACGAGCATGGCATGGAGCCGATTGACAACATCTTCTCGTCGCCAAACAAGGGCAACTCAGACGACGGTGACGAGGAAGAAGAAGACGACGAGGAGGAGGGTGAAGAGGCTGACGACGATGACGACGATGATGATGAGAATGGCGAAGCGCCCATGGACCTTACAACTGGTAAGAACCCACAAACGAATTTTGCGATCGAACCCTTCCAGACGGTACATCTACTAACACGCACCCCCCCTCCGCTCGCAGGCTCCGGTCTCGATCCTGCTGCTATGATTAACGGCCAAGGCGGATTTGGCGCACGCCGGTCACCGGCCAAAACCCTCTTTGGATCCCCTGCTGTGCGCGGCTCTGCATCCAAGAAGACTGCTGCTGCTATCCGCCAGAACCCGCTCCTACGGCCACCGTCGTCGCCTACATCGGCAGCGATCCACCAGACGAGCAGCCCCAGCAAGCCCGTGAAGCGCCGCCTCGACTACGGCAAGAACTCGGCAGCCAATGCGCAGCGCCGGCCGTTTACGCTTGCGCCGCCGAATGGTGACAATGCACGGCGCCAGCGTGTGCTTCGGGACGACGAAGAAGAGGAGGACGAGGACGGCGAAGGGAGTAGCGTTCTTAACAGCGGCCACGCCGACGAGGATTCCATGCTAATGGTTGGTGGACCGGGCGCATTCGACGATGAGAACGTCGATCCCAACTCTGTTGAAGACGATCTACCGGCACGCCCGGCCGCACAAGTCAAACGTCGCGCTGGCCGGCCACCAGGAAAGGGCAAGTCCCCCGCCAACAAGTCCCCAGCAGCCCTCAAGACGCTGCCACCGGGCCCACAGCAGATCCCCAGCTCTGTCACTAAACCCAAGCGTGGACGGCCAGCCGCAGCTGCGGCCGCACAACCCGAAGACGAGCCACAGAACGCAAAACGCCGCAAGTTGGCAGCACCGGCACCAGCAGCTGAGGAAGCGCCCAAGCCGAAGGGTCGGCCAAGGGGGCGGCCAGGAGCAGCCGCCAAGGCTGCACCAGTCATTGACGAGGAACCACAAGAGGAGCAGCCAGAAGAGCCCGCCGAGGATGCAGCACCAAAAAAGAGAGGCCGGAAGCGCAAGTCGTCCGGCGTGGGCGCAGCCACAGCAGCGGCAGCAGCTGTCCCTCGTGGTCCACCGCTGCCAAAGAGCCGCGGCCTGGTGGTTCGGCGACGGGAGGTGGAGGAGGGAGGCGACCTAGTGAAGACGCGTTCTGGTCGCAGCTCGTTCCGGCCACTTGCCTTCTGGCGCAATGAGCACGTCGAGTTTGACCCGGCCGACGTGCAGGAGGATGGCAGTGGCCGCAGGACAAAGAACAACGGCAAGTTCTTGCTGCCCACTATCAAGGACATTGTCCGTGTGGAGGACGAGGTCCTGACTCGCAGCTACGGCCACGGCAGCAGCCGGCGTGGTGGTGGTGGTCCTGCCGCAGCAAAGCGTGGCCGCAAGCGGAGGCAGTCTGGCGCCGACGATGGCGGAGACGACGAGCCGGACCGTGACGCGTGGGAGGCGAATCCGGGCAAGGTGTCTGGCGACATAGTAGTGTGGTACCCTGAGCATGAGCTGGACCCGCCGGCGCTCGGTCAAAACGTGGAGATGACGTCGGCAGAGATTGCATTGTCCAATGCGGCGATCCAAACGCACGAGGTGCGCGGTGGTACGTTCCGGTTCGTCAAGACGCTGAGTTTGCCGTTCTTCGGCACGGGCATGGTGGACATGCCGCCCGGATCGGAGAAGAAGCTTAAGAACTCGCGCAAGATGCACATGACGTTCTTTGTGCACTATGGCCAGGTGCTGGTTAAGGTCAATGAGTCTGAGTTCCGCATTGCCAAGGGCGGCATGTGGTCAGTCCCACGAGGTGAGTCTACTCCTATCGTCTTCAATCATACCTGGTTGATTTTTTGTCCCGAGACTAACTTTCCTAGGCAACTACTACAGCATTACCAACGACAAAGACTACCCGGCTCGCGTCTTCTTCGCGCAGGGCTGTGAGATTCTGGCGCCGGTCGAGCTAGACGAGGACACTGGAAATCAATAGGCGGGCCGGCCACGTTTAGCGGGCGGTCTTTCCTTGTTTTCCCCCCTTTATCTCTTTTTTTTGTTCCTTCCTTTATCTGCTTCTTGATTCTGTTTCTATATTCCCTGGTCTTTATGGTTGTTCGAGTAGCTACTCTTTCTTCTCGCGATGTTATGTTATTTGACGCTTGCTCTGCCTTATGCTCGTGTCTATACTTTTATTGCTTTTTTTACTTCTTGCTTTCTTTTTCTTTTTTCCCCTGCGTTGCAGTATCTTGGTATTCTGGCGTCCTTTGACATATTTTGTCGTCCCTCTTACTTTGGCAAAGGTCCTCCAGTTCTATTCGCAATTTCCCAGTCTCAAAGGGAAGTCCATCACGTGTGAAATAACCGCCTTTTGCGCAGCCAATTCGGCAAATAAAGTGAATATTACAATACACGGGCCACACGGCACAAACGCACCATGACTTGCAGCCAAACCGCAGCTCACTCACGCCACGGGGCAAAAGTCAGAGAGAGACATGCGAGAGACATCCAACCCACACTATGCTGCAAGTTGCAAGCAGACTTGCAGCTCGCACTTGCAACTCGCACCTGCAGCAAATGCCCACTTAGACGGCCGAGTAAGCGCCCTGATTGGCCAGTCGCATGACGCTTGATGCATTGCAGCCCATTGTCGGTGCCTCGCTTTCTGGCGCTTTCTGGAGCTCCTCGAGTTCCTCTCCACAGTTGCGACCTGCGTTTTTAGCAGTTTTACGGAGACAACTTTGCGAAAGAGCCATTTCCCGCTCCTGCTTGCAGACACCAGCAGTTTTTGGCTTTAATTTTGACCTTAATCCTGGAGCCAAAACCCTTCTGCAGCTCGTTTTTGCCGCGGGGAGCCACTTTGCGTGACGGACCTCGGGATAGAAAAGAAGAAAATGGGGGCAAACGTTTCATCTCGATTTCAACGAGAAGCCAGCGTTTGTCTGAATGTGTTTTATCAGATTGGAAGTTCTTGGGACTCAACAAATTTCACTCAATGGCTTGTAATAATTCCTATTCCAGGAAGGCTGCTTGCTCCCGCGCTGGGCGCACATGTATTTTTTTTTTTTTTTTTTTTTTTTTTTTTTTTTTTTTTGCTAGTTACTGCGTGATACGGAGTGTGCACACCTGCCCTTTTGTACCTGAGTCTAAAACCTCCAGAAAAAGCATGTGGCTTGCCTGGTTGGACCGCGTCGCAACCGCTGCCCGTTCGCCACTTCCCTACGGGCACATGGAAATTGACAAAAGGACGCGGCAGGAAGGAGCGACGAGTAACTTTGTGTTGCAGCTACTCAGTACAGAAGAACTCCAGAAGAGCTTGTTTTACAGTGAGAGAAGTAGAAAGACCCCCCAAGGCGGGCCGGCAGGGAAGGAGAGATGGGGTGAGAGAAGGGCCAGAAACGAACGATCCGCAGCAAAGGAAGCTGCCAACGACGAGTATGGAAGTACAAAGAAGCACTGAACAGCAGCTGACTGCGAGGGAAGGTGGGACCTAATACTGGGCTTTCTTTTTGTTGACGAAAAGTACACAGCCCCAACTTGACCAAGATCGAGCACCAAGCAAGAGCAAAGCGAGGGAAGGAGCGAAGAGCGTGCAACCGGCAGTACGAAGACGGACTCAGGCAGGCGCAAACTGCAAATCCACAAGACGCAGCAGGCGCGAATCGGCTGACCTGAAAAAAGAACAAACAAACCGAGCTACAACGCGCCCCTCAGTAAGGAGGAAGAAAGGAAGCTAAAGAATGGAGAAAGCTAGGAGCAGAGGGCCTGACGTCGGTTAACTGAACTTGGTCATGTAAGCTCTAAACGCTAAGACGTGTGCCCAGCGTAAGGAACCCCGGTTTTGCGGTGCCTTTCGGTGTCATTTGGGGTCTTTTTGTCTTATTTTCTCCCCATTCTTCCCCCATTCCCCCTCACTGCCTCAATTGTGTGTGTTTTGCCCGCGGTGCAAGTAGCTCGGGGGACGGCTGGTCGCTCTTGCCTCTTGCCCGGCTTGTCTCGACACATTAAAACTGTCTTGCTTCTTTTTTCTGTTTTGAATTTTCTCTTCTATTCTGCTTCTTTTCTTCTCTTCTTTTCCTCTTTTCCTCTTTTCCCCCGTACTCTCTCCAGCCTCTTCCTCCACTCTTTACTTTTCTACAATAACAAGGGATATTACCCAATCGAGGCATATACACGCAGACAGTTGCACACACACAACAAAGCAACCACATCTTGTGACAAAGACCAGAAAGAATCACCCAAAAGCGGAAAACGGACACAACTTTCGGTACACGACACGATATTTAGATTTACGAATTGCTTCATTTTGTTCCCAGTTCCAGTTTCACAGTTTTCAGTTTTCTTTTCGAGATACCCCTCCTCCTTCCCAAAATCCAACATACACAATGTCGGCTCCCCTCAAGCCCCACTGGGTGCAGCCCTCCCACCCGGAGATCCAGGAAGTCCAGGTTGGCTCCAACGGCGACAGCGAGTTCACTACCAAGAGCATCTCCCGCGTCGATCTTCCTCCCTTTGCGCTCTTCGCGCCCATGTCCAGCCCGCCGGTCACCCCCGCCGCCGCTGCCACATACGCCACTGTTCAGGTCGGCCGTAACCAGCACATCAACCTAAACAGCGACCTCCTCTACATTAACCACTCTTGCGAGCCATCTCTAGTAAGTTCATGGGTTCTATGTGTCTATACAGACCTCGCAATATACTGACTGCCGTCTTCCCGTCCAGCTCTTCGACACCTCCAGCCGCAATGTCTGGGTCGGCCCCAAGGGCCTCAAGGCCGGCGACGAGCTCACCTTCTTCTACCCCTCTACCGAGTGGGACATGGCCCAGCCATTCAACTGCTTCTGCGGTGCCCCCTCGTGCCGCGGCCTCATCAGCGGTGCCCGCAACATGACACGGGACCAGCTGGCTGGTCTCTGGCTCAACGGCCACATCTGGGAGCTTCTCAACGAGCAGAAGCAGCAGCAGCAGTCCAAGACGGCAAGACCTGAGAATGGCACGTCTTCGACCACCGCTGAGATCCCGTCGGCCATTGAGCAGGCACTGAAGGAGGAGTTGGCTCGCGCTGAGGAGTCCCTGCACAAGGCCGACCAGGCCACCGAGAACGCCCGCCGTGCTCTGGCTGCCCACCGCAGCGGTGCCTCCACCAACGGCAAGGCCCCCTCGAGCAACGGCGCCAACGGCGTCAACGGCACCAACGGTGCCACCAAGGCCATCCCCAACGGCGCAACCCGCCACGGTGCCTCTTCACGGGAGCTGGGCGGCGAGTTGGGCGGCGATACTACTGCCGCGCGCACCTAGGGGGGAGGTTGGGAGAGGTAGAGGGGCGAAGCTGAGGAGTTACCAGGCGAAGGACTGGATGGTGTGGTGATGGTATAAATCCACGAGCGTGTTTTGCCTGTCACAACCCAGGACATGCTCCCTTACTTTGTTTGCTATTTATTTTGGATTTTTATTTTGGCCTTCGGATTCAACATCCATGGTCCCGTCGTATTTGTAAATCATCTATAAGAAATAAAGAATATAAAAAAGTCATCGTTAGGAAATTTTGGATCTTACACGAAAATCAAACAATGTATACAATGACATTATACTAAGTCTTCTACTTGGCACTATTGTACGTCGTAGACAGGCGAACATTCTATTTTGACTGACTCGGTGGGGTCGTATTAATTTCATTGCCATTTCATTATAGCAACGCATTTGTCTAAAATTAGCTCTGTCCCAAAACTCCCGAGTAATAACAAGAATATACATAAGAAACAAACAGAAAAATAATACAGTCAACGTGGGGCTATACATGTAAGCCCTGCCCGCCATATGGAACAAATAACACCGCTTGGAGCCTTCCCAGATGAATAAAGAGGGTACACAAAACAAAAAGAATCTTGAGCTTATACACAGAAAAGATAGAAACTAAAGAGGCACAAGAAGCGTGGGAGGCATGCACCGCCTACGAGAACATGCCGCCGTCCCGCCGGCCCAGCTCGCTGCCGGCGCCGCCCGAGTACTTGGCCTCCTCCTTCTCCCACGTGGCCCGCTCCTTGTAGGACCGCGCCAGGTACGCGCGCGCAAACTTCCAGGCCTCGGTATCGGCCAGGTTCCATGCCTCGACGGCGCTGCGGATGGCCACGTCCTTCCTGCTCTTGCTGACGCCAAACTTCTTGGCCTTGGCGAGCAAGTCACGCTCCTTTGACAGAGCATCGGGCGACGCCACGGGACCATCATCCTTGTCGTGGTGCGGGGGCGGCAGACGCTCAGGGCCGGGGACGGGCGTCTTGGACTCGCCCTTCTTAATACCCGCGCCCTGGGCCGGGATGGCAAAGCCAAAGCGCCAGTCGACGTCGGTGGGGAGCGGCGACTCTGCCGAGATCCAGAGTGTGTGACCCTCGGCGAACTCGCCGGCGACAGCGCGCTTGAACTTGAGCACACGAGCGCCGCCAGCAACCCCCGTACCGAGCAGCTCCTTGGTAATGTCAAAGAGCCAGGCGTCGCGCTGGGACTTGCGGCGCAGCCACGAAACGTCAATGGCGCCCTGCTTGTGCGCAACAGACTGGAAGGTGTATGGGTGGGGCACAGTGCCAATTGTGAAGAGTGTCGAGGTGTTGCGGTAGGTGGGCGGCGTGCGGACGCGCATGGGCTGGCGCGAGACACAGGGCTCGCACTTGGGCATGTTGGGCGGGCACGACGCCTCGAGCGGGGAGACAGAACACTGTGCCAGGCGCATCGCAAGGTCAAAGCCGGGCTCGATCACGGACGTCATGTGTTCGGCATGCGGCTTCAAGACGGCGATGCCAGACGTAAAGAGGTTCTGCCATGCGACGTGAAGATGGGCGTTTATGAGCTGATTCAGGCTGGCCAGACCACCGGCGCGGTCTCTGTGGATAAAGTCACCGACCTTGGTGTACTTCATGGCGACGGTCTGGGTGTCGTAAAAGGCAATAGCTGTGGGGGTATCGTCGACGATAAAGGGATAGTCCTTGGTCTTTGCCTTCATATCATTGTGGTCATCCTCCACGGTGCCGCCGGCGGCGCCAGCCGGGTCTATAGCCCGGACAGCAACCTTCTTGGCGGCAACGGGTTTCTCCGGGACGGCTGCTTCGAGAGGAGGGAGAGATGACGCGGCAGCGGGGGCTGCCTGGACGGGGACAGCTCCCAGGAGAGCAGCCTTGGCAGGAGCAGAAGCTGCGGCAGCAGGAGCAGCCTGCTTTGCAGCAGCACCACCAGCAGCACCACCAGCAGCACCACCAGCAGCACCACCAGCCGCACCACCTGCAGCCTTGGCCGGGGTAGCCACCTTGGCGGGCGTCTCCGGAACCGGGGCAGCCTTGACGGGTGGCAGATCGGTGACGGGCGGGATGGCCTCGAGAAAAGTGTCGGCGTTGACAATGGTCGGATTGGCGAGCACTAGCTTAATTGCGTTCGCAATGTCCTCTTTACCGCCAGCAAAGAGGCCATCGCTCAGTCCCTCCCAGCGCGTGAGAGCCGGATACTCGCCGCGGCGCAGGAAAGACAGCAGAGGATCGGTGCGGGGCCCCATAGGCAGCACCAGGTAGCTTGCCAGCAGGCCGCCGCCCATGTTCTCCCAGGCGAGCCAGCGCATGATGTCGGCCTTGGCGTCGGGAGTGACTTTGATGCGCTGCAGCTCTTCGTAGCGCGGGTTGTTCATGGCCTCCGCGGAGCTCAGGAGAACAGGGCGGAAGCCCTGCGCCCACCAGGCACGACGCCAGGTCAGCAGCAGCGCACTCTCCGAGTCGGCGAGCTTCTTGTCGCGTTCGATGGCGGTATCGTAGTAGCAGTAGATCGGCGGGCGGTCGGGCAGGGGCGGCAGAAGCGCGCGGCTCTCGTCGAGGGTGAAAGAGGAAGAGAAGGGCGTCGAGAGCCACTTCCAGTCGGAGAACCAGGCCGAGTCCTCGTGCGAGTCGTCCTTTTGACGCGGCGGGGCGTGCGACTTGGGGCGGAAGGGATTGAGGGAACTTGACCACTTGTTAGTCCATTGCGGGTGGGACTTAAACTGTGGGATAGAGAACTTGTGGTCGGCGAACTTGGAGAGGCTTGGGCCGGTTGGGACGGCGCTAGGAAGCGTGACAATCACGGAGAAAACGGCAAAGATGAAAACGGCCGAGATGAGGATCGTAATGCGCCGCGTTGTGATGGGCGGCAGCAGCCGCCCGAAGATAACGTATTGCTTGGGCATGATGGGAAGCTGTGGGTATTGTGAGATGCGATCAGTTGATAGATCGAGGGACGGTATTCGTGTAATTTGTGGATGAAGCTCGTGATCGCGTGGTCGACGATGAATGGATGCCGAAAAATGTCGATAAAAGGGATGGGTCGAGTTCGCTGAAATCAGAACAAAACGGCAGCAAAATACTCCAATGGGTAGAATCAAACTTTAAAGAGAACGAATGGCAAGAAAAGAAGCTGAGAATCTAGATGAGGAGAGTTAAAAGGCTCATATCTCATGGTGGACGCAAAGGAGGGATATCGCAGAGAAGGGACAGCTGGCGATGCTTGCTGACTTTTGAAAATGAGAGAAATGAAGCATAGACGAAGAGGCCTCTCAATGCAGTCAAGCAGGAAGCTCAGATATGTTGTGCCAGTATTGCCGTCGATTGTGATGGTCGACTGAGTGGTATGGAGTGTCGAAAGGCACGTTGTCGCGGAGGCGTGGAGAAAAGATGGACAGACACGACAGCTAAAGCATCAAAAAGGAGGCGTCGATGCGTTTAATGCAGGCCTTCAAACCGCGTCGTTCCCCGTTTTCTCTGGGGGCTAATGCCAGCCAACAGGCCAAGAAGGACAGGTACGGAGTACGACGTATTAGTACGTATACTCCGTACAGAGGTACCAGACAGGACATACGTAAGTGGCCGAATCAGTCCTTGTCGCGTGTCAATTATATAATCGAGACAGATGTCGACCTCAAATCGCGACCGCCTTTTTTCTGCCATTTAAAGAAAAGTGGGTACAGAGGATGGAGCACTCACGTGAGCCGGCCAATGGCTAAAGTGGAGAGGGCTATATGGTGGGGCCTTTTTTTTGCTTTCCCGCACAAAAAATTCCCACTTTGTGCTATTTTTTGGATCTTTACGAAAATTTCCCAATGTCGACTCGAACTTTTTTCCCGTTTCCATCTCACGACGACCACGACACTCTTTTTTTCTCGACAACCAACATCACCACCACAATCCGACACAATGGCCAAGTCTAGCAACAGTACGCATTTACCTCGACCCCCCTTTACGAATTCGACGATGGATTAAATGTCTCGGCATTGATTGTCGTCGTTTTCTGGTCCCTCGGCCGCTCAACCTCGAAATGCTTCACTTTTTGCTAACATGGTCCTTCTAGACGTCAGCGCTTCGCGCCGCAAGTCGCGCAAGGCTCACTTCTCCGCTCCCTCGAGCGTCCGTCGCAACATCATGTCTGCTCCCCTCAGCAAGGAGCTGCGCGAGAAGTACAACGTCCGCAGCATCCCCATCCGCAAGGACGACGAGGTCACCATTGTCCGTGGCTCCAACAAGGACAAGGAGGGCAAGGTCACTTCGGTCTACCGTCTCAAGTACGTGATTCACGTCGAGCGTGTCACTCGTGACAAGGCCTCCGGCCAGAGCGTCCCCCTGGGCATCCACCCCAGCAACGTCGTCATCACCAAGCTCAAGCTTGACAAGGACCGGGAGAGCATCCTGGCCCGCATCAAGGCTGGCCGTGACCAGCGCCAGAAGGCCAAGGAGGCTGAGAACTAAGCGGAAACGTTTTTTTCTCTTCTTTTTCTACCACAAAAGCGTTCCAAATAGTCGACAACCTTCACCCTCGAGGATTAGCACACAAAAATATAAAAGCAACCTCACACTCACAAAAACATTCGAAAACTACAAAACTTTGGGAGGCAAAATCTTGTCTCATTTCTCTCACGTCCCGCATCCTCCATTGGACCCCGGGACTTTGACGATCATGCCTCTTATCTTTTCGAACCCTTCATTCTGCACCGCTACATACCCATCAAATAGCGACCAGAGCCACTATCGAGATGCTAACTTCTCGCCCGGTCGCGGCTCTTGCTTGCATTTGACTCTCGTTCGTCCCTTTTCTACGGCGTCACTCGGCAAGGTTTTGGGAGGCGGTCAAAAAGATGCCGCCTCGTTTGAGAAAATATCGGGAAGGAGGAGGAAAGCAAAAAGGACTCGACAAAATGAATAAGACATTTTTTTTCTGACCAATGGCCATTTCACGCTTTTGCTTTTTGAAATGCTCCATGGGAGGTTCTCCCGAAGACGATGCCATTGTTTGCTGTGTCCGTGATCTTCTAATGATGCTTGTAGCAGTTCTTGAACGTAGTTGCCGTAGTTGTAGTTGTAAATCAAGTCTCGCACGTAGCAGTTAAAACAGGTCCTCGAATGCCCCGCCGGGCATGCTTGTAGACGAAAGGCTTCAACGGTATGGCAGCCTGCCTTTTCTTGACCTCGACCTTATTCTTCATCGTCAGTCGACAAACATTCACGCCTTTGTCTAGCCAATGATCGTTTACAAACACAAACACACACACACGAAAAGCCCATTCGGACACCCAACTCGTATCTACTTGCGTTTGTTGTAGATGCTTGCTTGATTGGGTAAAACATGGCGAAATGGGTACAATCTCAAAGGTAACTGTCTGCTATAGTACATGAAGAGTGCCTGACACTTATCAGATATCGGAATAAATAAGAACATGCCTGTCTTGGCCAATAATGAGCTCCAAATAAACCCTCTTTGGAAGTAAAAATATCAAACCCCGATCGTGCCATGCATCGATGTGCTCGAGACAAGCTCTCCTTGCTATTTCTGCTTTGCTAAAACAGCTCCCAAAACAACTGCGATTATTTCCCGCAGAACAAAAAAAAAGATGGAAAAGAAGACATAGGAAATAATGCAAATGCTTCATAGTTGAGCCGTTGCAGAGCTCGCGTTATAGAGTAAGAAATTTGTGGACAATGATGCTGCGAAAAAAGTGTGCGCCTGCTGTGCGTACTTAGACACTCTCCCAATGGGCAGGGAGCACTGTATGGTGGTTGTCCTCGGCGAATGCCATGCCCTGGAATTGCTGTTCAAGGGAGATAGGCCCGACGCTGTCTGGTGACGGCCTATTCTCACCAACCTTTCTCGATGCTGGAGTGATGAAGATGCTGCTGCCGTCATCCGACTTGACTGGCGAAAGACGACCTTGCGCCACAGGTGAAGAGCGAACCGGGCTCAGCGATGCGGCCACCAGGCTGTCGTACCCGGTTGAGTACTGAGGAAGAACGCCTTGAGCTGTTGCCGTTGTGAGAGCACTTGGGAGGACCTCGCTGTTGGTAGAGATGTTTCGTTTTAAAACAGTGTGCAAAAACTTGGTCCTTAGTAAACGAGATGTTAGGTAAGATAAAACTACATAGAGGGAGGAAGGGATTTATTTGAAGAAAAAGAGAGAAAAGACGAACCTTGCATTATCAGCTTGCACATCCTGCTTTCCACCTTGGCTAGTTTTCTTTGCCGCTTCTTCGGAAACCTTGGCGCCCTTGTCGCTGGACTGTTTGCTTTCTCCAGGTGGATTTGAGTCGGGGCGTCTCTGGGAATAACAGAAACGGATGTAAGTTAGAAACAATAATCATTTGAGAAGTTTTCGGGAGTGAATGAACATACCAGCGTGACCTTGACAGGCTTTCTTCTCTCCCGCTGAAATTCGGATGCATACCGACCAGTATTGCTAGACCGAGAAGCCTGGGCATCCTTTGGATGGAAGGCTCCCGTATAGTAGTCAACGTTGGAGTCACCAATGGGGACATGTCGGCCCAGCAAGGGAGGAGGTGGGCTGTCACGCTTTGTGTTGTTGACCGGAGAAGCAGGATAGAAATCCTTTCCATCGAACTTGGGAAGGCCTCTGCGTGTGAAAGATGGCGCTCTTCCCCAGTACAGATACCGTGAGCGAGTCTCGTCTGGAGTGAGATCCCGTTCATAGACATAGTCGGTCTCTCGGGCATTTTTGGGGTCGATGCCGGCTGGGAGAGTACCCACAAGATATGGCTTTTTCGGTTCCGGATTGTTGAAAGTCGTTGAAAAAGACGAGTTTCTGTCCTGGCTTGGGCCCCTAAAGACATGGCCGCCGTTGCCTTGGCCAGAAACACTGCTCTCATCCACAGCAGCGCCATCCCACTGGAACGATCCGCCAACGCGCGGGGCCTGAGCATCAATGTTGACGAGAGTGCGGGGCTCAAACGGAGGCGCAAGTGCCGCCTTGACAGGAAGTGTGGACTTCTTGATGGGGTCGGAGAGCGAAAAAGACGGATCGACCGGGTTGAGATGGAAGAGAGGCTCCTTTTTTCTGGGCATGTGCTTGCGTCGAATGCTGTCCGAGCGTCGGGTGCTGCTGGAGGCGTGCTTCACTGTGCCCTGCATGGATGCACTCGAGTGTGACGCTCTGTCAACAGCGCGGTGGCGCGGCCCATTTGCTTCCACTGGCTTGGCCTCTTTCTTGGGATAGTGACTCTCCTCGAACCGAAGCTGGCTCTGGTTCAACGCTTCAAATCGATCAATCTGGGAACGAAGCATTTGGACAGTGTGCTCCATCTCCTTCTCATCGATTTGATGCCTGTTGTAGAGCAGCTGGTCTTCGTGGTATTTCAGGGAACCACGCAAAACCTCAATCTGCTTCCTGCTTATTTCACTTGGTCGGATCGACGAGATAGGGGGAGCCGAAGGAGGTTGCAAGCCATTTGCCAATGACTGAGCTGGAGCTGTATTGGCTGAGGCCGATGGACGGGACTCATTAGTACTCGGCTGCAGCGCCTGGAAAGGCCCAGGCTGAGCTGGGAGCCCCAGAGACGGGTTGAGCATGTGGTTCATGCCAACCGGCGGCTGGCCCATTAGGGGGCTGTGGAAAGCAGAGAGAGGAAAGTTTGGGTACCCAGGAAGCGCAGGAGGAGCCTGTGAAGGCGGACCAGACGCCATATGCGGTGGAGCATTGGGGGGAGCGAAGGGGTACAGCACCTGTCCGTTGAACATGAACGGTTTCAAACGATCAAGCTGCTCTGACGGCATCAGCCTGGGTTGGTCATTTGCTTGGTCGAATGCCGGCGCCTTTAAGCCCGACGACTCACTGCGGTTACCGTTTTGCAGATTCTCTTTGGCAGGGTTCTTCATGGCATCAGAGGGCATGAACTGGGGAATGTTGCTTGGTGGCCCGGACTGAGGCGGGAAGGAGAGCCCACCAGGCATTCCGAGCCCAATGGGCAGTTGCATCATCGGCATACCTGGCATTCCTGGCAGTCCAGGCAGTCCGGGCAATCCGGGCACCCCGGAAACCCCAGACATCCTAGGCATAGGGTTGGGGAACGGGGGGTAGAACGGGTGCGGAGGAAAGGCGAAGAAAGGCATGTTGGAAGGGTTTGGTCCTGTTAGGTATGAACCCTCCGGGGGCCGCTGGGCCTGCAACTCAGGCTGCTGACTGTCATCTTTGGTATGGCCATTCTCATCTACCTTGTCCTTTGGACGCTTTGACATGGGAGATGTGCCTCGTGTGTTGGGAACAATGCGGCCGCCGGCAGTGACCCGAACGTGACTCGGGGAAATGACAGCCTTGTAGAATCGCTGGAAACCCTCACTCTGCTGAGCATTGATACCGGTAGGAGCTGAGAGTGGCTCGGCCGATGCAACTGCTTCAGAGCCAGTTCTGCCACGGTAACGCCATTCCATTTCGGCCGGGAGATCAGTAGTAGGTTCGCGACGTGGTTGGTCTCTGACATAGACAACCTCGTCGTGAGCAACAGGGAAGTCAATTCGAGAGCGCACGGTGCTTGACTGTTGGGTATGGAACGGCCTGTATTTGTGGAATCGACCGAGTGTGCGGGATTCGCGGGATTCACTACCAATCTGTCTTCCATTCGAGATGGTTTGGAGGGCTTTTCGACGGTTAGCCTATCACTTCTGGATAAAGATTGGGCCGCTATCATTGTTCCGCTCGTCTGTTTTCTTACCATGATTGACTCCCTTTTGAGGAGCATCTGCGAGCAGCATGGGAGTGCCGCGGTCTCGGAGCTCAAGGAGCTGCTGCACCGAATACTTGGGGGACGGCATCCTGTGTTTGCGGTCGACAAAGGCAAATATGCAGAATGTTTTGTGCGTCTTATAGCAGTACCAAATAAACGTGGTAGGGCTCACGTCTTGCAAGGCTTGGCCAACAGGGGGCAGACAGGACACAATGAAGCGGACCAGTGGGCTGAGGAAGACGACGGATGTTTCCTGGTCTGTCAGTTTCTGGACCTCAAGCTGAGAAAGAATGAATTTCCGAACGCTGTCGCGGGCCATAGGGATATTCAAAGCTGTATCGGCGGCGGGAAAAATTTCCACTGCCTTGCAATGATGAGAGTTTCGTAGTAGCTCATGCTTGATAGAAATGCAGATAGGGCCAGTCAACTCCTGGTCGCGATATTGGAATTCGCTCAACTGTACAAGTAGCTTTCTAGCACGCTTGCTGGCTCCTGCGGCCCCCATCTCTGGGCCAATGTGGAAATTGGGGATGCAACAGGCACACAGGAAAAGTAAAGTTGAGCTTTCCGCTTGGTACTGCTCTAACTGATAGGACTCAATTTCAGAGCTGGGGAAATGGATCCAACAAAGAGAGATGTGAAAGAAGCCACAAAACCGAGAAGGAAATAAAAGGGGAGGCAAGTCGAATATGGGTGTGAACAGTGATCAAAAGGGGTTAAACAAAACCGAAAATCAGCGCCACGACCATTAGCCAAGATGGCTTACCGTGTTGAAGTGTAAACAGGTGGATGCGCCTGAGCGGATGCTTGGAAGCAAACACGAGATGCGTGTCGCACGAGCAGACCGATAGGAGGGTGAGGTGGTTGGCTGATTGCTAGGTTTTGTTTTGTTGTTTTGTTGTTTTGGTAGGAGGCTGTAGGAGGCTCAGGAGAGAGACAGCACAGCCGGTAGGCATACACGTTTCGTGTCAAAAAAGTTCCAAGAGAGGGTGTGCACTGTAAAACAAGAATGGGTTGGTGCAAAAAAAGGAGCGAACAGAAAAGAGCGAGAAGGGAGCGAATGTTGGTGAGGGGAGAGTGAGGATGTTGTGAGAGGAGAACAAAAGCAAACGGGGGGTATACGAAAGCAACGCGATGCAAAAGATCTGACCAGAAGCAAGCAGTCGTGACTTCTGGATTGAGTAGTCCTGGTAAACAATACAATGGTGCTTTCCTTTTTTTCAAGATTGGGTTCTCGTTGGGCCTCTGGTGGGAAGCTGCGATAGACGTGGAGGGCCAACGAGTGAACTTTGGAGTAGGCACGATTGAACAAAAGCTGCAATTATGGCAAGACCAATACAGAACAAGAAGATACAATAATATGAGGGAAAGAGCGTGGTAGAGTACTGGCAGAGTAGCATGTAATTGGCTCCAAAGGGGGCAGTCTCAAGTTGTGGGTTGACATGCTTTCTGATGACAAGTAAGGAAGGAACGCGGACAGGCAAACAAACCACCATCGCACCTGCCTTATACGCATCCAAATTGGCAGGAACGATTGCGCGACCCAAAGAAAGCCCAGGATATCGCCTTCAAGACTGCCTATTTTCTTCAATATATGAGCTCCTGCTTCATCTTGTTTCTTTCCAATCCGGAAGTCGATGTGGCTTATTACACGTGCCACTCTTTGGCGACGTTGTAGGCACGGGGGCTACATAAAGATCAGCCACTTGGCAACATAAATATGCTTGCGTTGTATATATTTATTGGAGGACAAAACAAGGCAAGTCCCTTTTATCTTCAAAGGTCGCTCCAGCGGAACCAATGTTCGCTTGAGCTTTGGTTGGCGAGAATCAATAAATAGATTGATGCCGAGTGATCATGTGTCGTCAAACTGTCCAGAGGCGTTGCTTTGGTTGAGGCTGTGTAAATCAACAAATACGACAGTCGGAAGAGAGGATATAAAGCTTTTGAGATTTAAGCCGAGAAAACAGCTGACCGAGTTGAGACAAACGTCGTGATGCGATGCCATGATGTTGAAGTGCCATCTGACGTCTGACCCTTGTCGCAGTTTCACGTGACAGCGCTTTCTTAGCCAAATTGCACGCCAGGGGGCAGTTCCGTGAGACTAGCAGCCAATCGCGGGAGCCCATGTGGGGACCTGTTCCTGGGGGGCCGTTAGCTGGCCGGCACTATTACGCGTGTTGGCCAGAAACGTCCCCAACTCCTATTTTCCGCAGAACAACAGACGGAGGAGGCATACCGCATCGACGACAGCCTGACGGCCCTTTTCGACGATCTCTTGACGACAGAGCGGACCTGGGGCGATATCTTGTCAGTCGAAAAATTAATACAGCCGTTCCATTCCTTTTCTTTGCACCAAATCGACCACCGAAACCCCTTATTTGTTTACGGCCATCGAAACCGCGACTTGTCATAACTGGACTCTGCATTTCTACGCGTTCACGACCTTGAACCTCTATTCGACAAACCCACATACTCTTTCGACATGGAGCCGGCCGTGGGGCACATTGTCCAGCTGCAGGATGGCACCCGTGGTATCATCCGGTTTGCTGGACGGCCACACTTTGCCCCTGGCGATTGGGTGGGCGTGGAACTGGAAGCACCTACGGGCAAGAACGACGGCAGTGTCCAGGGTGAGCGGTACTTTGACTGTGCCATGGGCCACGGCATGTTCCTGCGGCCAAAAGCCGTGACAGTCATTGGTGTTACTGGTGGTGACGACGACGAGGATGAGAAGGAGGATGAAGAAGATGACGAGGCAGAAGAGCCAGCAGCACCTGCTCCACCACCCCCCAGACAGCCGCCATCAAGACCGGCTGCGGCACCGAGGCCGTCAGTTGGTGCAACTGGACCGGCCACGAGAAAATCAACCGTGGGGGGCCGGCCGAGCAGTGTTTATACAGGAACGTCTGCTGGCAGCCGCACCAGCATGTCTGGCGATTCGGGCCTGACAAAACGAATGAGTCTTAACGCGCCAAGTCCGAGTCCGGTCCCGCGGTCGCGGCCATCAAGCATAGCAAGAGTGAGTGGCCCAAGCAGATACGCACTTATTGTTATGGAAACAGTCACGGTAGTACTAACACGAGGCAGTCACCTACAAAATCTCCGACGAAGCAGCTCGCGACGGGCCCCTCAAGTACGGCAACCTCACGCACAGGAACCCCTTCCAATGCTGGCACCGGTGCTGGCGGTCGACTGTCTTCTGTGGCCTCTCGGCCTCGGCCATCAGTTGGCGGAGCTCGGACATCCATGGGCCCTCCGGCGGTGCCAGCATCGCAAGGTGGCCGCCTCTCAACCGCTTCCTCGACCACCGGCCGCACGACTACTACACAGCCACGGCTGGGAACTACACGACCGGGCGTTGGTGCCACCGCTACATCTCGCGTGGGCGGCCGGCCGTCCAGCATCCGCGTCGCATCGGGAGACTCTGGAAACGAGAGTGCAGGTAGCAGTCGTTTGAGCAGCGCACGACCCACTCGGGGCAGCATTGATGGCCGGATCATGTCTCCACAAAAGAGCAGTGACGACGAGATATTGTCTCCCCAGCCAAAGAGCCCTGTGCAGTCAAGAGCTGCTGCATTGGAGCGTCTCAATTCTGGTGCACCCAAAGCCGCGGCTGCCACAAGCGCTCGGCAGACAGCTGCTGCTGCCTCGAGTGCTGCTGCAACAACCACTACGACTCGCCCTGCCGCGTCGACAGCGGCCGCGCACCGGGAAATCGAAGATCTTAAGGCGAAGCTGCGGGTCCTGGAGCGCAAGCGACTGGAAGACCGGGATAAGCTCAAGCAGCTGGACAAGCTAAATGCCGACTGCGAAAAGTACCAGGGCATCATTCAGAAGATCCAGGCCAAGTATCAGCCTCAGCAGCAGGAAAACACCGACCTTCGCAAACAACTCAAGGAGGCCGAGACCCTCTTGGAGTCAGTGGAGACCATGCAGGCTGAGCACGACTCGGCCATGGAGCTGGCAACTCTGGACCGCGAAATGGCAGAAGAGCAGGCCGAAGTATACAAGGCCGAGCTGGATGCCGTCAAACTTAAGAATGAGGAGCTCGAGCTCGAGGTGGAAGTGCTGCGCGGCGAGAATGCCGAGTTCACCCAGGGCATGTCTCCCGAAGAAAAGGCCAGTGCCAGCTGGCTGCAAATGGAGCGCACGAACGAGCGCCTGCGCGAGGCCCTGCTCCGGCTGCGGGATATCACCCAGCAGCAGGAGGAGGAGTTGCGCGATGAGGTGAAGATACTGGAGGAGGACGTCAAGGAGCTTACCGCGGCCAAGGAGCAGCACGAGTCAACCAAAGAAAAGCTGGTGCAGGCGGAGGCTGTTGTCGAGGACCTTAGGCAGCAGCTCGATGCCGCTCAGGCTGCGGATGACATGATTATGGACCTGACGGAGCGCAACATGAGCCAGGCCGAGCAGGTGGAGGAGCTCAAGGCTGTTATTGAGGATCTCGAGAATCTCAAGGAGATCAACGACGAGCTCGAAATCAACCATGTCCAGAACGAGCGCGAACTGCAGGAAGAGCTCGACTTCAAGGCTGCTGTCATCCAAGAGCAGGCCCGCCGTGCCGGTCAACAGGAGGAGAAGCTCGAGGAGATGGAATATGGTTTGACGCGCTTCCGCGAGGTGGTGACGAGCCTGCAGAGCGACTTGGAGGATATGCGCGCATCGCATGCTGTGACCGAGAACGAATCGGAGCAGCTCAACAGCCGGTCACGCGCCATTATGGACCTCAACATGAAGTTGCAGCTGTCGGCCGCCAAGGCGCAGGTCAAGACGATCGATCTCGAGCTCCGGCGCATGGAGGCCCAGGAGGCCGAGCAGCACCTGGAGATTGTCAAGCTGTTCCTACCCGATGCCTACCTGCAGACCGACCGCAACTCTGTGCTTGCCTTGCTGCGTTTCCGCCGTTTGGCTTTCAAGGCCAACATGCTCAACGGATTCGTGCGCGAGCGCATCAACCAACCGGCGCACCCGGGCCACGAGGACGATGTGTTTGTCGGCTGCGACGTGGTCGACAAGCTCACGTGGGTGGCTGCTATGTGCGACCGCTTCGTGAGTGCCATCAGCCGGTGCTCGACGAGCAACTTTGCCCGTTTCGATGGCGCTCTGTACGAGCTGGAGCCCGTGGAGCGTGCTCTCAATGCCTGGATCGACGGTCTGCGGCGCGACGAGCTCAAGGAGAAGACGTGTGCTGCTGAGCTGCAGCGGTCGATTGCGCTCATGTCACACTTGGCCGAGGTGCACCTGTCGGCTGCTGCCAACCAACAACAGCAACAGCAGTCTACGCCCAAGGCGAGCGGCTTCAACAACAACAGCAGCAGTGTCAGCATCGGTAACGATGAAGAGCACAATGGCCAGGACTTGGAGGGCTTTGCCGACAACCTGCACATGCGTGCCGTACTCATGCAGAGCCACCTCGAGTCTGCATCGATTGCCCTGCACACGGCCCGCGGTATGGTGCAGCGCGTCATCCCGCCAACCGACGATGAAGACGATGCGGCCCAGTACTTTGCCCGCCGCGCCGAGGCCGCTATTGCCCAGACACGCAGCGCCAAGGTGGTGGCCGGCAAGGCGGTGCGCGCCCTCGAGGAGCTCAAGTCGCGTTCGCTGTCGCTGATGCCGGACACGCTCGAGGCATTCGAGACATGCGAGGCAGCCTCGCGCGGCCTGGCCGAGCTGGCTCGCCGCATGGGCCTGGACTTGTTTGCGCTGCTGCACGAGGAGGGTCGCACGGAGCCGTACACGTACAGTGAGGTGCAGACGGTGGTGCACAACGCGACGCTGGCCGTGGCTCGCAGCAACAACACGGATGGCGGTTCGGCCGACGAGGACCTCTTTGCCACGTACCTGGCCAAGCTGCGTGCGGTGGCTAGCCAGGTGGCCGATGTGACAGCTCTGTCGGGCGACCTGTCGCAGACGCTCGAGTTTGACCGTCCTGCGGCGCCATGGGTTGTACGCAGCCAGGAGATTAAGGCTTCCAAGACGGTGCCAGTTGATGCCGAAGAAGAGCTGCGCCGCCTGCGCGAGGACCACGCCGAGGCCCGCCGCGTGATTACGCGCCGTGACAACGACCTGGGCACGGCCCAGCTCAAGATCGAAACGCTTGAGAGCAAGATGCGCGACGCGCAGAACAAGGCGTCGGTGATTGCGGAGCTGGAGCGTTCGATGGCGGCCGAGCAGGTGTTTACGAAGCAGCTCAAGGAGGACATTGAGAAGCAGGACCGCGAGCTCAAGAGTTTGGAGGCGGACCGCGACCGCTGGAAGAAGATTGCCAGCGACGCCAGCCTGTTGGCCGGTGGTGGTGTGGACGGCACGGGAGAGGACGGTGAGACTGGCGCCGACGGCCAGCTGGTTGGTGGTGGAGGATCGGGCAACCAGGCCGCGGCCCGCCACTCCAAGGAGCGTGCCGTGGCCACAGCGCGCGAGATGGAAGCGCTCAAGGCCGAGATTGCCAGCCTGCAGGCCGTGGTGCGGTACCTGCGCGAGGACAGCCGCCGCGCGCGTCTCACCGAGCAGGCCAACCACGCCTGGCTGGCCGAGCCGCTACTGCAAAAAAGCAAGAGCAGGCGGGGACAGCAGCAACAAAAGGCACAGGCCGTGGCTGTCGAGGCCCGCGATGTGCTGGGCGAGCTCGTGAAGATGGCCAGCTCCGCGCGGGTCTACGACCTGGGCAAGCAGCTGCCGGCCGACCGTCTGGCCTGGCGCCCTGCCCACACGTCGCCGGGCTACCATTCTGCCAAGCTTGCGGAGGACTATGCGGCGTGGAAGGGCTGGGAGGCGTCGGTGGTGCGCAAGGCACGGGACGTGAACAGCGGCGCGGCCGTGTCTGCGGGTGCAGGTGGTGTGGGAGCCGACTTTGTGTCGAGCAAGCGTCTGGCCCGCAAGCAGCATGCAGCCTCGGCACGCCAGCAGCAAATCCGCCTTCCGGGATCGGCTGACGACGACAAGGAGAACAGTGCTCCTGCTGGCGGTGTCCGGGTTGTTGGTGAGGGTACGCAGTCGTGGTGGCGGCGACAGGTGCACACGGACGATCCCGTCTACCGTGCTTGAGGAGGAAAGGAGGGAGACAACATACAACACACACAATCATATCACAGGAAGAGTGATTGACTCTTGATGCACAGCACACCCCTCTTTCTTGTTACTGTACAGGGCTGTCTGCTATATACCCCCGTTTTCATTTCATATCTCTGAGCATAAACCATTCATCTTTTGAAAAAAGAAAAAAAAAACTTTTTTTATTATCTTGCGCTGCATGATGTCTGCAGCGACTCAGGAGAGGCCTCCCATATTTTGTGCTATAACGCTACCATGCATTTATGCCTTTCCCTTGCCCTTCTTGCCCTTCTTGGGGGTATCGCTGCCGCCGATCGCGCCGCCTGGCGCACCTCCACCACCAAGAGCAGCCATGGCCTGCCGCATATCGGGCATGCCACCAGCACCACCCAGCGCACCCAGGCCGCCCGGTCCGCCGGCGCCCTGCATCTCCTTCATCACATCCTGGAACAGGTTCTCGGACACACCGCCGCCCGTCATGGCAGGGCTCAGGTACGGGACCAGCGCGGGCAGCTTCCAGCCGCGCGGGATGGCCGGGCGCGGGTAGGCTTCACCACGAGGCGGCGGCGGCGGTGCGCCGCGGACTGTCTCGCGCAGACCGGCACTGGACTCGGTAGTCGGGTGGCCGGCAAGGTAGCGGGCCACAAGAATATAAAGGTGGTGCTTGTTCTTGACGGTCGTGCTGGCCTTGAGATCAACTTTGACACGGCCCGGGTTGGCCCAGTCCTTGGGATGGGTCTTGGTGGGCTCAAAGACGGTGCGCAGCTGCAGCTGGGCGCAGGCGTCGACCATGTCGCGGGCGAGTGGGTTGGAGACGGCGAGGCTTTTGCTGACACGACGGCCCTCGGCGCGCGAGCGGTCCTTGTCAAAGTAGACCGGGTAGAGCGCGGGGAAGCCGGCGTAGGCAGGCGGGGGTCCTGTGCCACCCGGGCCGCCAATGACTTCTTGGCGCAGGACGCCAGGGTGCTGTCGTGGTATTGAGGGTGCGGCCGAGGAAGACTGTGTGGGTTGCTGCCGTGCGACAGGCTCTTTGCGGCGGAGGATGTCGGTCTCGTCGAAATCGTCAATATCGTCTTCCGAGGGGTCAGAGTAGACGTCGTCGCTGTCCTCGACCTCTTCGACTATTGCGTGGCGAGACATCGTGTCCGTATGTCTGCGCGAGTGTGGATGCGGGGGGTGGGGGATGAGAAAAGGAGGAAAATGTCGCGATGTCGAGTTCGAGTTGGTTGAGGGGCGGATTGTGGATGTGTTGACAATACGTGTGCTCCTTCCTCCTTAGTCCTCATAAATGGCCTGGAATTTTCTTGTGGGCAAAGCTGGCGTGGCGGGGCCTTGAATGTGGGGACGGTTTGTGGTATGAAAGTGGGTCTCTACCATCAGGCGAGAGCCTCGTCCATACCAGCGACGAGGCTGTCTTTATAAACGTCAAAAGAACGGGCTGACATAGTGATCACGGAGAAGATACTTAACGCAATAAAAGTTCATTGTGAATTCAATTTCGTATATTTCTGAATAAAAATCATCTCAACAAAAATCAAAACAGATCGCACACTGCCAATCGCACCGCCGGGCTACATTTCTTCGTTTGTGACTAACACGTGACTGCCTCAACTCGGGAGTTCTCTTGAATATCGCGGCCAGATCATGCTAGACCACTGCTAGATCACTTCCAATAAATAAATCTTCCAACACGGTCGTCCAATATGGCCTGAGGAAAGCCCAGCTCCAGATTCCAGTACCTCCTCAAGATACTCCAATATATCAGTTTGTGCTTTGCTTAGTTGTAGAGTTATTCGTCGCCGAGGAACGGCTGCTTAAACTTCGTTTTGGGGGGTGCAGGCTCGAAGGGAACCGGCAGAACGGCTGCATGCACTGTCCGTCGCGTACGCTCGGGCACTAGACATGTGTTAGTCATGTGTGTCATGATACGGCAACATAAAAAAAGAGGGAGGGGATACAGTGCAAGGGACACGGGGACATACATTGTGGCCGTAAATGCATTCGTCGTAGTCGCAGTCCTGGCCGTAGGTGCAGGGCGACTGGCGCATCAAATAGGCCAGAGCCTTCTTCTCGTCGGGTGTCGCCTTGAGCTTGTGGTTGTATTCGCAGTAGTCCTTGGGACAGTGGCCATTAATCACATAGTTGTTGCAGAACTTGTTCCGGTCTTTGCGCTTCTTGACACTGTCGACGTGCACAGGGTTGTACGTCACAGGCGGATCAAGGCCGTGCTTGCCAGGGTTCCAGGTCGGCCTGTTCTTCTCGAGCAGCGCGGCAGCTGCGGCAGCTGCGTTGGCAGCCTTGATCTGCAAGTTCTTGGTCGTGGACTGCGGGAAGGACAATGTCGGTGCCGGTGTGGCGCTGCTTTGCGTAGGGGTAGTAGCGCTTGCATAGCTGCTGGACGGCGACTTCTGGGGTGACTTGGTGGGCGTCAGGACCTTTGCTTTGGCGGTGTCGTTGATCGCCGAGACCGGCACCACACCATTCGTCTTGGTGACTCCGTTCCGGCCGTCGATGTTCGGCGGCGAGTTGCGGCCGGCGCCATTGCTAACAGGAGGAGCGGACGGGGCCGCGTTCGGGATGCGGTCGGCGACCAGCTTATCGGCACGGAAGACAGTGTCGTTAAAGTTGACAATTTCAATATTGGTGGCGATGAGCTCACGCACTGTCGGGAAGCCCTCAACAATGCGAAGACGGTGGCGCGTGCTGTGGTCGCTGCTCAGCTCGTCTAGGAACGGGGCGTACCCGGAATCGTGCGAGATACCAAGCAAAACCATCTTGCAGTTGACATTGTTCAAATGCCAACGAGCGTCCTCTGTTTGTATTGTGTCAGTGCTCGGCCCAACAAAGATACTGAAAGATACTGAAAAGGCAAAGGGACGAAAGGACAAAAGTGGACAAGACATACCTCTAATCTTGGAATCGGCACGTTCTTTCCCGTATCCAACGTCAATAAAGTCAAACGAGGCCTTTGCCTGTGTAAAACCAAGAGTGAACTGCTTGAATTGGTTCTCGCTAGCAATGCTGCCTGACTGACGCATGGCCGCCGCGAGGCCAGACTGGTTGGCGCAAATCTTTACGACAATCTCCATTTTAGAGGCCAAATCGCCGCACTGTGCGATGATGGCAGCGCGCAGGGCATGAGCGGCTCGCTTACCGCCCTCAAGTCCATCGTTAATGAAAGAGTCTTGGAACTGTTTAGTCCGTGTTAGTCTGGCAACATTGACTTGAGTTTGAAGGTGAAGCACCAGGAGCACCAGGGGGCACCAGGTGAGAAACATACGTACCAGGAGGCCATCTCCGTCAATCAATACGGCGACATAAGGATACCGATTCTGTTTAACACCAGTTAGCATTCGTCCCGCCTTCCTTCCCATCTGCTTTGTCCTATTCTCCAATTTGTTCGTATCTATCCCATCTCCTTTACCACATACCCTGTGTTCGTCGTTTTCGCTCATAAGCTGCTGAATCTTGCTGTCTAACGCCTGCACCTGCTGCTGAAAGTTGCGTCGCGAGGTCCGGGCATCGTCTAAGTCGAGTCGGCAGTCTGTAAGTTGGCCCTGGAGAAGCGATGTCTCCGTGTTGAGGGCGGATTCTAGACGCTGACTGTAACTGAATAGATCCTAGAGAAGGGAAAATGCGGTCAGCGAAGCAAACGATGCAAGACAAAGAGCTCTGGGGACGTACCTGCAAAAGCTGCGAATGACTATCCTCATATTGACGCAGCTGCTGGTACCGGTGCCTAAGCAGGTCCATCTCGCTGCGTATGACGGACATGGTGGCGGCGTCTTTGTTTCTCTCTGAGCTGTTTGAGGCTGTCTGTTCGAGAGAGAGAAAGGCTTTTTAAATCGAAAAGCGAGGGGTAGAAAGTAGGCAAACTCGAAAAGGCTCGAGACCGCAAGGGAGCGACGATGCGTGAAAATGCAGCGTCTGTCGGGGAACTGAAGGCCTTGGTGGACTGCGATATGTGATCTGTGAGCTTATGGCGTTCGAGGTATGAAAGGGAAAAGAGGGCCGTCAGATCGCGTTGACGCTACGCGTCGGCGGGCCGTTGCCATTAAACGCTTACCTAGGAATGCAAAAGAGGCAAGCTATTGTCTTTGGGGTTCTTTGAGCTTCCTAAAGACGACGGAAGGAAGGAGGCGAGCGAGAGGAAGTCGAGCAAACGACGAGGAAGCTGCCAAAACATGGACAGGTCTCGAAATGGGTTGTAAAATTTTGTGGGAAGGTGCGAGGTGCCGATGACAACAATTACTTGGAGAATGGGGAAGGAGCGATGAAGGGCAGGGCAAGCTGCAAGTACTTGTAGGGGTCGCTGCAGCATGTAACTACTCCGTATACTAGACCGAAAATAGAAATTGCCCAAGACAGCCCACTGCGAGAAGCCAGGAAATCGAAAACTGAAAACGGGAAACCGCAACTGGTCTTTTGCGGGGAAGCGGTGACGGTGAGCGGCGGAAGACAATGGTCAATGAACAATGGAAGGCACAATAGCGAAGGTGACAAGGTAGGAAGGAGGATTGAGACTTTACGCTGCGCCATTAGAGAAGGAGCGAACAAGAGCATCTAGGCTCGCACAATTTGGCCATAACCATGTCAGCTTCAGGAGACATTTCAGGATAGAAATGACGACTCTCATCGGTCGTTTTACGCCCTTCTTTTTCGTTGCGGTCTTGTTTTGAGCTGCTACCCCTCCCCTCACTAACTGCATCTGATTTGGAGGCTCTGTTGGTCTTCATCTGTTGGCCTCTGTTGCAGCCTTTCTCATCCCTGTCTTTCGTAAATGGCCTTCTATCTTCTGTTTTTTTGGGTTTTGTTTTCCGTTTTCCGTTTTCTGAATCCCGTTTTCCGTATTCTGTAGTCTGACTTCTGCCTTTTGGATTCTGTTTCCTGGCTTCTCCCACCCAGGCCTGAATGCTCCTATTCGCTATTATCTCCCTCAGGCAATTCGCGCCCGACACACCACCAAGCATGCAGCCGCCACGCGATACGGAGTACTGAAAGGCCGCAATCATTGTGATTGGCAGAAGGCAGCCAAACGTCGGGCGGCAAAACGCCAACGCAGAGGGCTGACATGTCGTATTGCGGCCCCTGTCCTGTCTCTCCCGTGCATAACTGCAGTTTCCAAACAGCTTTGAAAATAGCGAAACGGAATCAGGAAGTAGAAACCTGAAAATGTGAGGCGGGCAACAGAAACCAGAAACCGGAGAACAAAAATACAGAGAACTGAGAGCTGGAGCCATGAAATGAGTGGTTCATCTCGGATTCCTCCCCGTTGGTGGGCGTGAATGTGACCAGGTCATGGACGATAGAGAAGGTCGCGTAGACTTGGCGACTTGTATGCATAAATTACTCCGTACATGGCCATTGACAGCCCATTCATTTTGTAAGTGTGCTGGTACCCGGTAGGGTATTTACATGAAGCAATCAAACGCCCCTCGCGGTGGCGTTTTTGTCCGATTTCAAGCGCTGTCCTCGGCTACCCTGTCGAGCCCGTCATTCTACATCGTACTTAGATGTCTCCATGTCTGCCAACTCATAGCTGCCTCGTCAGAATGAGTTGTAGCTGTTCAACAAACTCCACAGACTATTGTTGCCAAATTCACCCTCGAATTGCCATGGAATCACCATACCGTCAATTGATGAGTTCACTCCCGGGCCGTTACCGTCAACGCCTGGCTGTTGTTGCTGCTGCTGCTGAGGAGGTGCGCTTCCACATGCATCAGACTCGGCAGCGGCAGCTGCGCGTGCAGCCTCAACAGCGGCCAGAGCAGCAGCGTCGGCCGTATCCAGCTCGGCAGACAAACCGCCTACGCCGGAGCTGATATTGTTCAACAGGCCCATGCTGTTGCCACCGACGCCACCCATCAAACTACCACCGCCACCGCCAGCGCCGACGCCTCCACCGCCCCACGCAGACGGTGCCGTACCATCGCTGACACCGAGCAAAATGTTGTACGCCAAATCACCCGTTGGGCAAATGGGCGGCAGCGATGACCAGTCAAAGTTGTCCGGAAAGATGGAGTCGACCATGGCCTGCTCAGCGGCAGAGGCATCGTGCGTCCCGGCAAGGCCCTCGAAGCCCTGCGATGCCAGCTGGGGATCGAGAAGACTGGATGACGTGACTAGTTCGGATCCATTATGTTGTTGCTGTGTCGCCTGGCCGAGTCCAAGACTGGCATTGAGAGATGCTGGCTCAGCCGTCGGCGTGTTCTTGACACCGGTGGTGAAAACGTCGCCTGCACCACTGGACAGCACCGGCGCAGATGAGACGCCCCCTGGCGTCTGGCTGCTGCTCGCGGCAGCGGCGCTTCCATTGGTGCCTTGGAAACCGGAGCCAGCTGCCTCGCTGCTCTTCTTGCCGCTATCTCCCAAAATGGGCCCCTCGCCCTTGAGGCTGGGGTCAATGTTGCTAAGCGTCAGATCGTCAACAGGCGCTGCACCAGGGCCCAGAATACCGCTGAGACCGTGGTCGTTCTCCAAGAAGCTGATGCCAAGCGTCTTGCGCAGGCGCAAGTAGATGGCGTGCAGCACACCGAGTGCCGACCGTGCCAGGCTGTAGTGCTCCATCATAATTTCGAACCGCTGGACAGACCAGCGATAGTGCTGGATGGCTTCTGGCAGCAGTTCGGGATGCTCCTTGGGGAATAGAATGTAAATGGCTGCCATCAAGACCAACGAATCAAAGGTGCCAAAGAAAAGTGAAAACGTCCTGTACTGTTGGGGCTTGAGAGAGGCGAAGTGCTGTCGTTGGACTTGCAACATACGAATGCACGCCTTGAGAGCCTCGGTCCGGCTCTTGGCCCGTGTGAAGATGTATGGCCGGTGAAGCGCCATGTAGTTGAAGATTATCACCTGCGGCATCGTGGCACGAATGCTGCGCAACCACGCGAACCCGGGCAGATCGTCGTAGCGGGTGTCGGGGTTCTCCATACGGAAGACGGGCGGCGTCCGCGACTCGATATCAACAATCTTCTCGTGCAGCTCGTCGATACGGCTAAAGTCGCGCGGGCAAGGTCCTTCCCTTTCGAACTCGAGAATCGGGCGGAGTGGCGAGATGGCCTCGAATGACCAGATGGCGCGCGACAGTGGAGTCGGAGGATCATTTTCGCCGCGCGCCTGTACAGGCATGGTGGACCGTTCGGCATACGTCTTGGGCATGATGCAATCGATCGGGAGCGTCATGCGGGCTGTTGGGTCAACCGTGATGGGTCGACCAAGAATTGCACCCATCTGGATATCCCAGCTGACAAGTGTCATCCAAAGGCGGCGACGGCGCTGGATCTCCCACTGGTTCTCGAGAACAGCCTCAGCTGTGTTCGCCCAGGGCTTGGGATCCATCGAGCTTCGGTGAAGGCCCACCTCCTGTGCATCACGGATCGCACCTCCTATAACATGCCACTAGCAGTAGGTTAGACGATGGTTGGTTAGTAGACTGGGGGATGAAGAAAAAGGAACATACCGCTTCCGTAATGAGGGCCACGTATTTAAGAAAGGCACCTCGAGCAAAGCCAGCCAGAACTGTGGTGAAGGACATCTGCCGCTTTCCCAGCAGAGACAGTATGCCCATGCCAGCTTCGCTGTAGTCCAAAGCCAGGTCCTCCGGGGTGGCATTGTTGGCGTGCTTAATGCCTTCAAAGAAAGTCATGTGTTCCTCGTTACCGGGATCGAGCATCAGCAAGCCCATGGCCATGACGTTGAAGAGAAGTGCAGGGAACGCGCGCAGGTCGGGAGACAGCTGGTTTGGCGACTGCAGTGTGCCAAAGGGGCCCATAGCCACGTCGGACCAGTCAGACAGCTGCTTCTGAAAAACGTCTTCGTCAATAGCATAGTAGTTCCAGTTGTACTCGACAAAGTAGGCGTTGACGAGGCGGTCGATGGCGGCGCGCGGTGGCAGCTCACGGACAAGTGCTCGGTATCGGTCGGCGGTGCCGTAGGGGTCGCCAATCTGTGGCCGTTGGTGGTGTTGGTGGTCAAAGGAAGGGTGTTGGGAGTGGATGAGCTTGTGGGATTCGTGCTGTTGCTGTCTTGTTGCCGCTTGTTTCGCCTGTGCTTGTAATTGTAAGGCATTGCTGCCGTTGCTTTGCTGGTAATAAAGCTGCTGCTCGGCGACAGCATCAGCATGTGCTGCTTCCGCCGTTGCTACCACGTTGTTCGGGCCATCCAGTCTTTCAGACACCATGCTGGCCAAGGTGGCGCTATCTGGGATGCCGCCTTCAGCGCCTCCATTTCCGTCCTGCCCCAAGAGCTGCTCGCCGACATCACCACCACCGGCGACATTGTTGCCACGTCCGCCGTCAAGTCGATTCAAGAATCCGAGTGTGTTGGCAGCACTCTGTGCGTATCCGAAGCCGGCCGCTTTAACGGGCATTGTACCGCCGGCCTGCAGTGCGCGGTCGTAGGTGGCAGCTTCGAGGACACGCATGTGGTGGCGTTCGCGGGACATGGCAACGGTCTCATAGTGGCAGCTGGCCTCCATCTTGCGGTCAATGCAGGCTTTGCACGGCATGTTTCGGTCACACTTTTGCTTGCGTCGGTGGCACTCGGCGCATGACACGACACGGCGTTTGCGTTTGCGAAGCGGCTGTGCGCCACCACCCGAGCCGCTGTTTGTACCGTTGCCGGCACCTGAGTCGCCATACTGATCGTTGGTCACAGAACCTGCACCCGACCCAGACCCAGGTGTGCCGTCACTAGGTGACATGGACGCGCCAGCCAGCTGGTCGTCGCCACTGTCGTCCAAGCTTGCCGTACGCTTTTTGGAGCGTGCTGCCGTCATAGTGGGCTACGCTTTTCGGGGCGCAAGATAAAAAGAGAGGGAGGTCGGAACCGAAAGTCGTGAGAATACGACAAGGGCCGAGATGTGCGATCGGAACGAAAAATAAGAATATGAGAAGAGTCGAGGGAATGCGCGTCAGCAAGCGGCCGTGTCGTAGAAGCGGAAGAGCGCGGGGGACTGCGGCCGTGGCGTAATTGATAATTGACGTATGCTTCGGAGTTAGATGCGAGATGCGTGGAAATTTGAATGCTTTGGTCAGTTGCCGGTTGGTTCGTCAAGAGATGACAACGACGTACTCCGTACAATTGGTTGTAGATGGCAGAATTATATGAATGTGATAAAAGGGGAAGGAGAAGGTTTCTCCCAATGCCAATGGCAACGAGAAATTTTGTGCAAAAAGGAAGGTATGGAATTCCAGATCGCGGCCTCTCCTTCTATGCCGCGGGTGCGGGGCTGATGCAGCGATTTCGAAGGGCAGGAACGAGCCTGCTGTTTACGTCGTACTCGGGAATTAATAAGACAAGAATCCGGCTTGCCAACATGCCAGGATGGAAGTTGCGCTCCAAGGGGAGAAAAAGAAACGGCCAGGAAAAGAAACGAGTGGCTGCGTCAAAGAAAGAAGGCGGGCTCTTTCTCTCTCTGAAAGCCAATGACGACCCGCCGAAAAGGAGGTCAGTACGAACGTAATTACGTCGTAGCTCTTTCCTCTCCCCGGGCGTCGCGCCTCCTACAAATAACAGTGCTGTCTGACAAACTTTTTTTCCAAAGGACCTTTCCTCTTTCGATTTGCTTTACTCTTTTCTGGGCCTTATTTAGCGGGGAAAAAGGTCGCTCAAGCCTGGTGACGACAAAAAATAGGCGGCATTTTGCACAGGCCTTTGTTATCTCCGATCTCCGTTGCAGACATTACGAGAAGGAGCGCAGTTTGCAGACAAGGAAGGTGCCGCAGTTGGCGAATCACAGCGCAGGAAGGCGCAGGGGCATGCGATCGGCAAGCAAAGATGGAATACCACATCCTGGCGCTGGGTGCGGAAGCAAGCATCTTTAAATTCTTCTGGTACGGAGTACGAGGCCTGGACTGGACATAAAAATGGACACACATAACGGCTGATAGGCGGTCCATCCGCCAGAAGTGAGGAAGTATCAGCCCTAGCCCGGGGCATGATATAAAAGGAGGGGATGCCAAGACGCAGACCCCGAGAGAAAAGAGGTGCAATTCGCTGGTGATCGAGATAGACCCGGCAACCGTTCCTCATTAATGGCATTTGTAAGATGCTTGCTTTGGATACGGTTGTTGCGCATTTCAAACAAAAATTGGCAAAAGCATACCCTGTTGTAGGGCCAATGAATGGTTAGGTAAGTTAGAACTCCAATCATCTGAACGATAAAGATGCGCAATCAGTGGGTAATACATGCGGTACGCAGTCCATGATGAATGTTTCATTCTAACATACGAGGCATGCTTTCATATGCAACAGCGACATAATTCTCTTCATTCAGAAGTATGAGGCCCAATGGCGCGCAAAAATAATAGGGATAACACCCAAAATAATGACAAACAAAATGGTATAAATGACGAGCATTTCAGATTCCGCCCTTTCGCTTCTACGCCGTACTCTCAACCACGTACTGATCTAGTTCTTCCCTCCTGCGGCTTCCTGGTTAACAATGTTTCATGCTTACCTTTTGTTCCCTCTCCCCTTCTCCAGCTCCTCACCGCTGCACGCGTGCTAGGTACGCCTTCCAGGCCTTCCGCCGGTACCGCTCAGCCTCGGACGGCGGGTCGCCAGCCGTGATGATGCCACGGCCGACAATGACAATGTCAGCACCGCAGATGCCAATCAGCCGTGCGGGCGTGTTGTACTGTTGGCCCATGCCGTCGCCAGGCAGCACCTGGCCGTTGGCGCCAGTCTCGTCTACCTCCTCGCCAGGTGGCGGCAGCTTGCAGCCGGGCGTCAGGTGCACAAAGGCGTCGTCTGGGAGCGTGTTGAGCGACTCCTGGGCAATGAAACCGACGACGAACGTCTTGTGCGCGCGGGCAGCGTCAACGCAGGCCTGGGTGTAGGCAGGCGTCATGAGGTTGCCCTTGGTGGACATCTGGGCCAGCAGCAAGATACCGCGGTCGAGGGGCGCCTCCTCGATGCCCTGATAGACAGCGCCCGCGCCGTCCTGGATGTAGCTGCCGCCACGGCCTGCGGTCGATATGCTGCCAGCTGTGGCGCCCGACTGGCCACTGGCGCTCGTGCTGCTGACACCGTTCGTGCCGTCGTTGTGGCTGGCACCGCCAGAGGCGCCGTTCACACCGCTGTCGGTGCCGTCGCGGGGTAGCCGTGGCGAGTCGACAGGCTCAAAGCTCTGTGTCACGGTTGTAACGGACACAATGCTGCCTTTGCGGCCGTCGGCGTCACGCGAGGGAGCCGGGAGGCCGGTGGCGGCCTCGGCGTCAGAGTGCGGGGCGGAGGTGGTGGCGAACAGGTTCGAGGGGAAGGAGGTCGACGAAGAGGTCGGGCCGGCGCCCGATGTGGCGGAGGAGCGGGGAGGGAACTCGGACACATGCTGGGTGTTCGGGGTGGCGACGCCGCTTGGGGTGTTGTTGCCGCTGTCGTCAAAGCTCTCGTGGACGGGCGTGCCAACCGTCACCGACGTCTTGACCTCGTAGTGGATACGCTCGCGCCAGTGGGCGGCAGCATCAGCGAGGGCGGTAACAGCGGGCAGGCCTGCATCCATGTTGACGGTCACGAGGTGGGCCCAGTCGATGATGCGGGCTGTACCAGCAGTGTATTGCTGCTGAAGAGTCTTGCCAATGTCGGCAAACTTGCGGTCCTCAAACAGAAGGAAGCCATGCTTTTTTGCCAGGGAGGCCAGCTGGGCGCCGGTGCCCGTCTGAGGGTTGTAGTCCCATCCGGAGACAAGGTCGTAGTGGGTCTTGAGAACGACGATGGAGGGGCCGACACGATCGGCGAGAAGCAGCAGCTCGCGGGCTGTCGAGACATCGGCACTGAGACACAGATTCGAAGACTTGGTGACCATCAAGCGGTAAAGGTATGCAGTCAACGGGTGAGCAGCAGCCTCGGCGCGCTCTGCAAAGGGCGTCACGAAGGACGGATGTCGCTGTGCGGCAGCCATTGCGGGGGATTGGTGGTGGATGGTTGTGGTAGGAAAAGGCGAGGGGAGGCGGACAGAGTAAGATTGGAGGGACAAGGTTGACAAGACAAGGGGCCTGTGGGGAGAGAGAAGCGGAAAGTGGCCACAAAAAAAGAGGGCAACTGAGGTTGGACAATCAAAGACCAGGGAAGGAGAGCAAATAAGGATCAAAAAGTAAAATGCGAGAACACGGCAAGAACGACCGGGTGCTCTCGTGAGAGGAAGGGACGTTTGAATTTTTCGGCGAGAGGCCCCAATGGGGGAAAAAACCGACCACTAAAAAAAATCGAGAAAAAACAGAGCTCAGATTGGGAATTGAGTGCTTTTGCAATAGTTCAGCGCTAAGAAATAAGTGCACCGCCCAGGCCTGCCAGATCGGACAGCCGCTGGGACGGGGTGAGCTGGGGGCGACACGACGTGGGAAAGGGCGCTATATGGGACAATACCGCCAGAATATTGGGGCCACTTGCAGATATTGGGAATGGACGAGAAGCTGGGGCAGGTGCCGGGGAGACGAGGCGGAGGGCACCTGACCTTTTTAATCCTGTGACGGCGAACGGGCAAGAAGTCTAGATCAAGAGCTTTACATCAATGTTGTGATGTCTGTTCTACAGGATACGCAAGAGCAGATTAGGAAGGAAAGAGAACCGGACAAGCCAGCCTTTTATGGAAACGATGAAGGGAGCGAAGGAAGGAGCAACTGCCGTCCAAACCCAGGGAGAGGGGCAGGAGCTGCCCCCAAAGTCTACATAGAGGAGGGGGTGTCAGGGGCCTTGGGAAGAGCGGCAGCATGAAAGATGGCTGGTTAGGAAAGAGCCAGACAGGTCAAAGAGCAGAAAGAGGGTAGGAGCTGTGAGTACGGAGTAGTCAGAAGTCACAAGCTCGTGCCCCGTACGAGACACGGCAACGAGCTTTTAGAGAGGCGGGGGTCACAAATAGCATATGCCATACGTCAGCCTTGGGTAAGTAAAAGGCGGGTCAAAAAAACTCGGTGGAACGAGGAAACGAGGAAACGAACGAGGCGTCGGGGACGGCGCCATGGAAACGGGTAGAATAAGGAGACGAGGGGTGAGGGATCGGAAAAGAGACTATGAAAACGACGACATTCACAAGCAGACGCAACCAACGTGGGCTGCGAGGAGATCCAGCAAGGAGAGGAGGCTGGCTGTTGGAAACAGAGCGCGGTAAAATGGGTCAATATACCCCGACAGTGCGGTAGCATCGATGCGACCAGGCAGGGGAGAGGGCAAGATGTGGTGGACGGCTTGCGAAGAGATGGCAAGCGTTGTCAATCTGTCCAGCGCACGTTGCACAACCTCCGTCGGCCAAGAGGAAGAGTATGCGAGGCATGTCTTGCAAAGACTGTCTTATGAAAGTACGTGCAGGACAGCACAAAATATCGCAGAATATGCCGTGGCCTGGGATTGGACTTGGTGAAGGCATTCAGCGCTTACAGACGTAGTTCACCTCCAGGGTCTGGCACCTTCCCCTCCACTCCTCCACCAACGTCCTGGAAAGATCGCCTGGCCCGGCCGTTGGGGTAGGTCACCGGGAAGCCATTCCATGGCATGGACTTGGGAAGTGTGGGCGCGAAAAGGGGCCTCTGCACGTCTCGGCTAGTCGACAGGCATCGCTGGCCCAGTCCATTGACGATCAGGTGTGATTCAGTGCCAGAAGAGGCGAGAGAAACGGTCGAATATTGAATGTAGGTGACATGTCGATATTGGTGCCAGCTATGCCAACTATATGCGCCACAGTTTCGTGTTCAGCAGAGGATGGCTTCGAGGTCGATAAAGGGTTGTTTATGGATCTTGGACTATTTGTTTAGTGCATATCAATTGCGAGAGGTTGGTAGGAAAACAGGCGCGCCGGTTGCGCCTGCTAAATTCAAAGGTGAACGAGAGAAGCTGAGAAGGTGGGTTGCGCCTGCTAAATTCAAAAATGAACGAGAGAAGCTGAGAAGGTGCGGGCGGTAGCAGTTGGACTTGGCAGCTGTCCCAAAATGAAGGAGGCGTCGATGATGAAAGAACTCAATAGCGGAAGAAGGAACGATCGAAGAATGCCAGTCAATGCCTAGAAACGCTGACGACGCTGGCTTCTAGAGCGGAAATACAATTGTGGCTTGTGCCGCTGCAGGAGCCTCGGAGACTGTTCGAACACAGATTCCAGTGCTGACAATGCGAGGTCAGCAAGGTGTGGAGTGGAATTGGACGTGAGAGTACACAAAAGCGTGGCGAAGCCCAGATGTTATATAAGAAGAAGCATAATAAAAAGGGACTTACTGAGTAGATTATCTACGCATATATGTAGATATGTACGGAGTACGAACTACGGAGTACGGATAGAATTAGAATGCGCCTAGGCTTCAGCACCGAGAGCACCAACCTGGCCGCTGGGGCCGCCGTTACTTGGGCGCGACGTTGGCCGCGACGCGCCACAGCTGCGCGCTGGGTTGCTCCTTATCGCTTGTTGGCTTGACCCTTATCCGATTGACAGGGTCACCCACCGCGCCTGTCAGCCAGCCAAATCCTAAAGAAGACAAAGGAAGGAAGTTCGAAGGCAAGCAACCACTTTCCTCCTATTTTTCTCCCTGTAATACGTACGTTATTGGTCCCACTTTCCCGCCCTGCAGCCCAGCAACTAGCGCGACCGGCCGATCCGCTAAGCTGCTTCCCTCAATCATCACCAGAAAAAAAGACAGCAAAGAAACAGCACCAAAAACGACGCCCCAAGGCGAAAAAAACCACCCTTTTTCGCGTTGTCGCCTGTTCGTCGTTTGCTTTCCACACGTTCTACTCCGTACACCACACTACCGCCCCCGTTGGCTCTTTCCCGCCGCTATCTTTCGTTCTTTCCAGTCTCGCCCTCCTTCCCTTTTCTCTTCCTACTGCACCTTCCTCGGCCACAGATCTAGCTGCATTATCCATTATCTCTCCATCGTCGCTCAGCGTCTGCCTGCATTCATTCATCCTCCTCCCATCCCTCCTTGTTATCTCCATACACTCCTTTCCCCGTCCTGGCTCGATCTGGATCGTGTCCAAGCCGACAACCCCCCTTTCAACCTCTCCTTATCTTGCCGCCCTCCTTCTCGACCCTTTGTGCCCTATTTCGTCTAATCTTTGATCTTTTGGTTTTTTTGTTCAGTTCCTCGACTCTTTTCCCTCGACCTCCTTATCGATCGTCTTTTGACTCGAGCTTGACCTCGCATCGCGATTCAGACGACCAGCTCTGCAACCTCAGGTCCTATCGCATCCAACGACGAAGACCGACGCATCCGTCAATTACCTACCTCCCACGACAGCGGAACCCCTGATAACGATCAGCCCCTCCTATCTCGACGAAAAGGCCACAGCTCACGATACTATCTGCCCAAGCGCAGCCGACGACAAAGGCAGCATCTGTACGCCTGTCCGTTGTGCGCACCGTCCGTGGCATCGGCGTCCCCGGTACCAGACACTTTACAACCACAAACTAGCAATCTTCCCACATCCACAATGAACGGCGTTCGTTCGCGGAGGCAGGCGTCTGCCGAGAAGAAGAGCCCCAAGGCAAATGGCAGCAGCAATGGCAACGGCAACGGCCATGCCGCTGTTGTTGTCACGCCTGACGAGACGTACCCGCGCGAGAACATTTTCCTGTTCTGGCCGAACGTGATCGGTGAGTTGCTTTCTCCTTTACGGTTGCAAAAGAGCTCGTGTTATGCTCTTATCTGAATCGTGTGTCTTCAATACTAACCGTGCTCGCTTGCATGCTTCCAGGCTACTCTCGTATTGTCCTGGCCATCGCCTCTCTCTACTACATGCCGCTGCACCCTCGTACCTGCTCGATCCTGTACAGCGTGTCGTGCCTCCTCGATGCCCTCGATGGCTACGCCGCGCGCTATTTTGAGCAGTCCACGCGCTTCGGTGCCGTCCTCGACATGGTGACTGACCGCTGCACCACTTCCTGCCTGCTCGTTTTCCTGTCGACCGCTTTCCCACGCTGGGCTATCGTCTTCCAGGGTCTTGTCTCGCTTGATCTTGCCAGCCACTACATGCACATGTATGCCACCCTCGCTATGGGTGGCTCCGAGACCAGCCACAAGGCTGTCGACCGGTCGCGGAGCTGGCTCCTCAATTTGTACTACACCAACAAGACGGTGCTGTTCATCTTCTGCGCCCTCAACGAGCTTTTCTTCATTGCGCTCTACCTACTCTCGTTTTCGTCGCCCATCCTCCAACCCTCGCTGCTGAAGCCCATTGACTCGGCAGTGGCTGCCAGTGCTGCCGGTGCTGCCAGCAGCGGCCTGCACTCAGGCGCACAGATCAACTCGTCGATTCTGCGCCAAATCTTTGCGAACCCGCATAGCGCAGCGGCGCTCGAGATGGCCCGCGCCAACAAGATGGACTCGTTCTGGCCGTGGGTCCTTGCTGGCATCAGCTTCCCCATCATGGCCGGTAAGCAGATCCTCAACGTGGTCCAGCTGGTCAAAGCCAGCAAGTGGCTTGCTGAGGGCGACGTCCAGGCTCGCCGCGCCGCCGGCCTCCCGCGCCGCCGGTAAAGAAACAGTCAATCATGCGTTACTGTTAGAAGAACCTCATTTTGACAGACTTTTACGCCCATCGTTCACCACCATTACCACCACCTTCGACCTTCGACCGTCGACCGTCAACCTTCGACTACTTCTTTTAATCGATGCATAGCATTGGGCTTCCTCCACGAAATGCTCACACCTGCACATTCGCTTCTTTCTCATTTTTCGTTATTTGAATTCCATATTCGCCGTATCCCCCTTCGCATTATCGACTTCTTTGGCCCCCACTACCTCTATGGCCCCCTTCATATTACACAGAGCTAAAACTATCACCTTTTAAAAATCCGGGGATGTTCATTCACTCTTCTTGTTTTTGTCCATACCTTGTTTTGTAATTATTTTGGACCCCTTTTGTCTATTCCTTCTTCCTTCTTTCTTACAGCTTTCTCGCACGTCACCTACCCTGCTCTCCACGACCTGGACACTCCACAAGCTTCAGAGGACGGCGGAGGGGCGTTTTCTTCATTCTTCTTCACGTTGTTCATTTTTATTTAGTTTCTTGTTATTTTGTTACACGGGGAGGGCATGCCAAAGACTGGAAGAATGGCATCATGCTGGCTGCTTTGTTGTATTTTTTTGTTGTCACTCAAGAGTGTCTCCTGGGAATTAGGGTTATAGATCTAGGAGCAACGAGATAATTTTGGACTGAATTTTTTTTCTACTTGTGTGGTCATCCGTCAATCTTCTTTTCTCAAAGACGACTATCCAGGTATTGCTGGCTATTCGTGGGCCTCTCGAGCACTGGTCATTACCATTACTTCGGGACGATCATCATCATCCGACTTCATCTCGCCTGCCAGTCCATACCACGCCACGACTGCCACGCCGGCAATGCTGCTGTACAGCTGAAGACGAGAGCCACGATTCCTCTGGTGGTGAATCTGGCGCGGGAAAAGGGTCAGCAATTGTTTATTGACAAGATTTTGAGCAGTAGAGGTACATGCTCATTTAGCAGTGCTGCCGGCGGCACACTTCCACCCTTCAGGTCCAAGAAATTGGGCGTATTGCCAGCCGCATTGCCAGCCGTCGGCACCCCACCAGCTGCACAGGCTGCCAAGTGGTCGGCAGGCAACGGATTGCCTTCGGACCACGAGTACTGACTCCGCAGTTCTGTCGGCGCCTCGAGGCCACCAGGGTTATATCGAACCCAGGTGATGTTGAAGTTGTATTCGACGATGGCGGTTGGCGCTGGTGAGATCAGGAAGGCCAGCTGGAGGAGAAGAACAAGCATCAGTGGAAGAAGCCTATTAGCAAGACCATGATGTTGTCGGGCCATCTGATCACAAGCTACTGCATGCGTCATGACGGCATCAGGTATATGGTAGTCGACATGGGGTTGTCGAGGTTGTTTATTTCGTCGTAAGCATGGTGGCTGGTGAGGGCTTCAAAAACAGATATGCTCCAGAGTCCGAATTTGCGAGTTCTAGGCACGTCTCAATTTATGTGCCAAAGTCTAGCCCCGAACGGATTTCCACATAAATTATACGACGATCACCCTGCCACCCTTCCATATGTACCTGAAGCTGTTCTATTCTCCGGTTAATAGTTATTGTGTGCTCTAGATGTGTAAACATGGCGGCACAACTTTATAAAACTGCGACAAGAAGAAACAAGCTTTCGCGTAATAAAGAACGCACGGGGTAAAGGAAGAAGAACAATCTGATAATGAGAGCAACGAACGATCTTGGCCCCCATCGATCGGAAGTTTGCCAGTCGGCATACGAAAGAACAAGATGCCAAGACACAGCCAGGATATAGGAGGAGGAAAAGTAGGTGTTACCGTCTTGTCGTAACAGTAAATAAAAAATAAAAAATAAAGAAAAAGAAAAATTGGCCTTCTCCTCTCTTCCTTTTTGTATGAATAAAAAGTAAAAAATCTCATAGAAAAAAGTAATGCATCAACTTCCACGCAAATTTTTTTTTTTTAAAAAAGAAAACTTACATGGGGAACTTACAATAAAAAAATATACACAAATTCATGCAATGGAAAATAAAACTCTCGTCAAGAAATACCGTGTTTTGAACATTTTCCTCTTCACCAAACACGGCTATTAATGGGTGCCTACTGTCAATCACTATAGTTCTTCCCGTTCGTCACCATTCTATCCAACAGGAGGCACAAACCTAACCTGGAATCGATAAACAAAAGGAGGTACGGGAGTACAAAATTGTTATTTTAAAGTGGGATAATCAGGAAACTAATCTGCAGCGCTGCAACCCCGAACTGAACGGCGGCGGCGGTTGGGGCTTCTTCGATGCCGTTTTTGGGTGGACCAATTCGGCCACGTATGGCTCCGTGCTGGCCTGCAATCTGTACTGGTTGGTGGTGATGCTCGCATTTGCATCGCTGCGGTATCATGAAGTACGAGGAATATGGCCATGGCATTGGACAATGCGGCAAAAGGCTTCCGTTTCCTCGCCCGGACTGCAGCAACAGCAGAACTCGCAGCTGCCCGGTATTGCACTCGTCTCGCCACTAAACCCCACAATGTTGGCAGCTCGTGAGATGGTGTTGGAGAAAGTGGCATAGTCGAGAGGAATGACAAGAATGCGTGTAAAAAAGGGGGTATATTTTCGTTCCAATCTGTTCATTGAATGTAGTATCCAAAATAAGCCTAAATGTCGTTTATATCATGTTTCGCTCCTTGGCGAAATCAGTTCTCCGGTGTCCAGTTCCACCGGCGTGCCGTGAACAGCTGTCTCGCCATACGGTCGGCGGCCATGCTGCCCTCATACCGTAAGCGCTGGTCACCGGCCACAGACCGAGTAAACCGAAACACTTGCGGGGTGTACTGGTCAATCTTTTCTGCCGCAGATGACCGTGATGGTGGCTTTCCAAACGTAGGTGTCTTATCACTGTTGCCGTCCGGTCCGTCTCCGTCAAGGTCCGAGTCGTCATCGTCGTCTCCGAAGCCATCGCCATCAAGTAGTCCAGCGGTTTCAGCAGCGGCTAGCCAGGAGGCTTTGCCATGGTGTACAGCAGTCCAGTCGTGTCTATGCAGTGCCACGGAACTGGCCCCGATCATTGCCTGGATGTACTCGAGGATCGGTAGGATGCGTGTCCGCAGTCCGCAGTTCACATGGTGTTTGTCGAGCTGGTAGGCTGGGCACTGCTTGAGCGTCGCCAAGATGTGGTTGATGTCCACAGCCGCGTAGTCGGCCGGTGAGAGCTGATGCAGTTGCCGCCGGCCTTTCGGCGACATGACTGTTGCTGAAAAGTCTTGCAGAAAGAGCAAGTCCTTGTGGAAGAAGAACTTGATAATTTCGCCAAGCTGGAAAGAGTCGCAGGCTGCGCTTGACTCGTATCCCATCTTGCACTGTCGCCGGTTGCGTGACGTGTAGAGTCCTAGGAAGTGTCGGGGTATGGACGCAATGCAGTTGATAATGCACGCACGACGGAACTGCAGCTCGCCCTCGAGGCCGTCCGGCAGGTCCCACCAGGCAGGGAGTTCCTGGTCATGGTGAGTGGAGTTGCTGTTTGTGTATCCCAGGTCGTCGTCATCCTCTCCGGACAGCGCTGCCACCCATTGTTTGGAGCCATAGTGAATAAGCTCTCGCGTGCCAGCATGGAAGCGTAGAGGTTGGTCAAGCAGCCATGCCACAAATATTTTTTGTCGGATGGCCTCCTCATTGGCTATACCGGGCAAGCCACCAGCACCAGAACCCATTCCTGCACCGATACCACCGTCACTTCGTGATGACCGGACAATGGGCTGTGGGAACCGCAGCCGCAAAGCACGCACGTAAGCAGACACGGCATCCGTACAGGCAAAACGGTCTGCCTGCAGAGCCAGTGTGGCCAGCTCATGTATCGTTGGCAGTGTCTTGGCAGACCACCGTGAGCCGGGTGAGAGGACGGGGTGTGTCAGAGGCATCGCACTGTTGTTCTGCGCGGCCGTTTCTGACCGTGCCCCCTTTCCTGTGGCTGCTGTACCCTTTCGAGTGAATACCGTCTTTCCTGATACCGGTGTCGTTCTGGCAAGCCGACCCTTGGCTCCCGTGGTTACAGTCTTCGTTTTCGACTGTGGGCTCGTGACAGCCTTGTCGGGTTGCTCACCGCCGTCGGTGTGTGTGACGACTGGCGCAACGGTTCCATCCCAGTGCAAAATGCGCAAGAGCTCTGCAAAGACAAGCTCTCGTCCAGCTGTGCGGCTGCCCTCATCATCGTCATCAATGTTGACCCGCGGCAGACGGCTCACATCTGCGTCGGCAGGCTTGACATCATCGAGAGCCAGAGCTGCAAGTCCTTCTTCAACTGTCCGCGCTTCTTTAAAGCGAGTGTCGCCCAGCAGGTTGGCAAAGTACCGGGAGTTCTTCTTGAGTGCTGCCGACTCGACCCGGAATGCCATTGGGAGCTTCGGTGTCAGGGGAAATCCGTTGACGGCAGCAGAAGCAGAGCTGGGTGCGGCAGTGAACTCCTTGCTGACTACTTTTGTGTTTTTGCGGGATGCGCGCAATGTTTCTCTAGATGTCTCAAAGAGCACATCAAGGACGACATCACCACGCGGAGAGATTGTCACAACACCATCGGTGATGCCATTGCTCTCTAACCTTTCTGTCTTCGCTGTCTTCTCTGCCTTCACCGCACCGTTGGCTGCTGCTCTTTTGCCACTGTCGGCCGCTGTCGCTTCGGACGGCTCGTCATCCATCGCTTCGGGAGGTATCCCAGTAGCTGGTCTCTCATCTGTAAAGTGGTTGAACGATAGAGCGAGGCCGTGAGAGGGTGGTGAGATTTTTTGTGTGAGCTGCAATCCTTTGGAGGGATTGTGATGCCCTCGTGGAGAAAAAGTGAGGATTGAAGTCGAGGCTGCAGGTTGAAGGTCGCTAAAATGTCGGCGATTGGATGGTCAAGCCTTGTTGTTGCCTCTTGCCTCTTGTTGGCAGCCTAAGCTTAGCTTATTAAGGAAAGGCAACGGGCCACTGGAAGCTGGGAAGGAGCTTCCAAGGAAAGGCACTTCAGGCAACCAGCTGCCAGAAACCCCACATCCCCTGGAGCGCTCCTTGCTCGCCCTGTCGAGACCTGAAGTGACTGCCACCCTTCCCCCATAGAGCCTCGCTTCATACGCTTCATACTCCGTAACTCCCCATCGGATGTGCTAAAACCCCTCCTTCTTACCTTCCCTAAGCTTGCCTGTTCCTTGGCATAGGGGATTACTGACAGGGAGGTAGCTACTGGGCGCAAAGCTGCGAGACCTGCGTCGCCTGGTCCGGAATATGCGTACGACCGCCAGCATCGCTCCTTCTCATGTTTTAATTACCCTAGGTCAGAAGAAGACCGACGGTCCCTTTTGCATTTCCTTTTGGGAAGGCGCGAGGCCATTCACTCTTCCCCTCTTGCAATTCTCACGATATCCTTCATTTTCAGCTTCATTCGTTCTTGTCCACCTGCATTTTGAGTCTTTCTTTTGCGGCAGAGAACTGCCAGCCGCGCCCTCTGCTGCCCTTCTTTCTCTTCGTGTTCGTCGGCTGCGGGAACACATACGCGGTCGGGTATAGCCGCGTCGTCGGAACGAAGTTGGACGGGCTGAGCGCTTTTCCCCAGTTTCGCCTATCGGGCAGCACTTTGCCTGCATCTCACCTCGAAGCTTGCAGCTGCTCCCACCTCGTTCGTTTTCGTCGACATTCGTTCCTTCACTTTTACTTTCTCTCTTTCGCTCCCCTCAAGCCGTCGCTCGTTCCAGCTGGGAGCTGCAGCTGTGCAAGCTTAACCCGCCCTGTGGAAACAGCTTCCACCCCTTTCCTCACCTCGATCGCCGCCCACCCCCTCGTTCTCGACCAAGCGATTTTCGCCGCCAATTGACCGCTACGGACCTCCAATCGTTTTGCCGCGCCACCGAAGAAAGCTGTCGAAGCTGCTTTCAAGCTACCCGGGGAGCTGCCTTACTACATGGCGCCGCCAATATACCAGCGTCTGGCACGGGTGACGACAACAGCATCGAGCCGGCAGCTAGCTATTGCTGCTACCTCCATCTCTACACCTCAGACAAAACGGCTTGCCCTCCTCGACGCATTCATGGGCTACGTCGCGACCTTTCTCGCCCACGGGCGCCCACCGCGGGTAGCGGCATCCACACAGCTTCGGCAACGGCTGCGGCCAACAGCATCTTCTTCTTTCTCTTTGGCGACAATGACATCACAGCTCCCAGTACTCTCAGTACCACGTTTGGTTTCGCTTCCAGTAGCTTTGCCAGTAGCTCTGCCAGTGGCTCCTCCAGTCGCTCCAGCTTCCCGCCGCTTCTTCCACAACTACTTTGTCACCCACATCCCCTCTTCGTCTCTCCACCCAGATTCGCGCCGCATGGCCGGCTCCCACCACAAGCTCCCGCGTGCTGCCTCAGTACCACATACGCCTGGGCCACCTGGCACCAGGGCTCCGCTTCCCGCCACGGCACCCCCGCCCAGCATCTCGGCGGCGTCTCCCGGCAGCGCAGTAGCGGCCAGCAACAGCAGTCTGGGCTTTGGTCGCGATCTGACCGTTGTGCGCATCCCCCTGCGCAGCGCCAAGCACCACTTTGGCGCGTCCAATGCCCGCGGCAGCCGGCCTTACAATGAAGACACCAACCAGGCCGGCACGATCAACATGCCTGCGTTTGCGAAGCGTGCGCCCATCTCGCTTGTGCGCTCGGCCATCTCCAACAGCCGCAGCACGGGCGAGGGCATCACAGCCGACGGTGCTGCCGGTGACCCGCAGATATTTTATTTTGCCGTCTTTGACGGCCACGGCGGCACCGAGTGTTCGGACTTTTTGAGGGACGAGCTTCACGGTTATATCGAAGAGGCCGCTGCCGACTTTGGCCTCACGAGCAGCCTTCGGCGGAAAAAGAACGGGGCAGCGGCGGCGGGAGCAGCAGCAAGCGCTGTGACCGAAAAAGAGTCAGACGACGAGTCCACTAGCAGCAGCAGGAGCGAACAGCCCGATGAGGATAACATCACAAAGGCGACCAACTTGCAGCGGGAACTTCTCCAGGAGTACCGCAGTACTGTTGGCGGCTACTTTCGGCGCTTCAAGCCGACGTGCTTTGCTGACGGCATCGCGCTGCCTTCCTCTCGATCGGCCTCTCCTTCTTCAACCCCATCTCCGCCCATGTCGTCTTCACCAACCCCGCCAGTCACCATCGAGTCTGTCCTAACGTACGCCTTCCTGCGCGCCGATCTCGACTTTGTTTCCGCACAAGCCCGGAAGCCCGACCCCGACGACCCGTACGTCTCCGACATCCCGCTTAATCAGGACGAGATGCTTGGCGCACCGCACCACCGCACACCTTCGGGCCACGGCATCGGTGGCCCTGTTCGCTTCAAGGGCGGCTCGACGGCATCTGTGGCGCTCATCTCGACGCCTACGCCCGCACCCTTTTGGCACCCGGCGGCCCGCTCGACTCTCATGGTAGCTCACGTCGGCGACACTCGTGTCCTGCTCTGCGAGACGACCACTGGCGAGGCTCGTCCCCTTACCCGTGATCACCACCCTTCTTCGCCCGTCGAGGCCCGTCGCCTGACCCGGTTCGCAGAGTCCCTGGTGACTGACTCTTTTGGTGAGGAGCGCATCTCGGGCCTTGCCAATAGCCGGGCGTTTGGCGACATGCAGTCCAAGCGCATTGGCGTATCGGCCGAACCAGAAATGGAGCGTGTGGACCTTGGCCCAGCACAGTTCTCGTTCTTGGTGCTGGTCTCGGACGGCGTTTCAGGCACACTGAGCGATCAGGAGATTGTCGATGTCGTCAAGGAGGCGCGCACACCCGAGCAGGGCGCACGCGCTGTTGTTGAGTACGCGACCGAAGTGTCGAGGGACGGCGACAACGCTACGTGCCTCGTGGTCCGTCTCGGCGGCTGGGAGCGGCGCAGTGAGGGCGGCGTAGGCTCGATGGGCACCAAGGAGATCCGCGACGCACGCCGGGCCGAAGCCAACGACCCACGTCGTGGTCGCATGTGATTTACGTTGAGACGTTTTCTTTCGCATTGCGAGCATTGCATGCGATGTTTTTGACCTGCCTTTTGCTTCTGCGTTAAGCATTTTTCTGTCACATATGATCTTTTTCTCTTGCACATATTTTTAGCATTTTCTATTTATTCTCCTTGTTATTTAACATCACACCTGCATCCTATCATACTCGCATCTAGCATATTTCCCTCCATTTTGCATCCCAGCCTTTTTTCATATTCATGGCGGCAAAGCAGATCCTAGCAATTATTGTTTTCAAAGCATGTAAAAACAATTTAACTCCTGATATACATTCCTTCAATCACTCGTGAATGCTCTCTTAGTACTGCCGCTGACCCCAACCGCCAGGAGGGCCTTGTTGACCATATGGGGGCTGGCCGTATCCGGGCTGGCCACCGTAGCCTGGTGGAGGCGGGCCGCCCTGGAAGCCGTAGCCGGGCGGTGGTGGGGGGCCGTAATTACCGAAGGGGGGGCCACCCTGAGGAGGACCGCCGCCGTAGAAGCCTTGCGGTGGCTGTTGTTGGTATTGCTGGTGATGCTGCTGGTACTGCTCGTGCGGTGGCTGCTGCTGCTGGTAGTGTTGCTGCTGTTGTCCACCACCGCCGCCAGCTGCCTGCGGGCGCAAATAAGCATCGGCAGCACCACCCGATGGAGGCGCTGCGGATGCTGAGCTGGAGCTGCCACCGCCACCACCGCCGCTGTAGCCAAAGGCAGACGAGGATGGCTGACCGCCGGGTGCAGGTGACGCAGACATGTAGTTGGATGAGGCATTGCCGTCACGGCCGTCCATGGCATCGAGATCGCGCGTCTTGAACTGCGAGAAGATGGCATTCGCGACCGAGCTGGAGCCGCCGCCACCGCCGCCAGTTAGGTTGCCCAGGTTGCCCAAGTTGGCCAGCTTGGACAGGTTGGACCAGGTGCTGCCACCGCCGCCGCTGCCGCTGCTGTGGGAATGACCGCCGCCTCCGCTACCGTGCGAGTGGCCACCACCACCAGGGGCGGTCTGGCCATTGGCGAGCACATGATTCTTGCCGTCCTTGACCGACTGCGAAGACAGCAGGTGGTTCAGCTCGTTGCGGCGCGGGTACTCGTTGGCCCAGCGGCGGACAGTGTCGAACATTTCGCGCTGGATCTGGTTGCGCTCGTCGCGGATGGCGGGGTGGTGTAAAGCGTGCAAGATATCGTTGGCGACCTCGTCGACGGGAACACCCGGGTTGTCCCACGCATACAACACACGGGGGACGGCGTATTGCAGAACAGTGGCAGCGACACGACCGGCGCACGAGTTGAGGACATTCGTAAAATGGTCCTTGGACAGCATGGAGTGCGTCGGGTTCGTGCAGCGGGGATCGGTCCAGGGCTCAAGCTGCGACTTGGCGCTGGCATTGATGACACCAGACGAGCCGTCCTTGAGCACCTTGCTGACCTGGTTGATAATGGGGCGCACAAAGGGAGCCAGGAGACCCAGGACAAAGGCAGTAAGTGTTTCGCTGATATGCTCAATCAGCTTCTCCAGGCCGGGGATCTTGGAGATGGTACGGTTGATGGCGCGGACAATCTTGTCGCGAAATTCGAGAATCGGGTAGATCTTACGCGCCGTCTCGACGGGGTCGAACGACACGCTCATACCGGGCACCTGGTTGGGGTTGCTGCTGGCGCCTGCAGTCGAAGATGAGGGCTTAGAGCCACTGGACGGGCCGGCACCAGAGGGAGGGCCGTTGGGGTCAACACCGGCACGCACATTCTGGGCTTCCTGCTCACGAGCCATGGCCTGGAGCCGAGTTGCCTCCTGAGCAAAGTCGCCGCCGACGCCGGGAAGCTGGGAGACCAGCGAGATGAAGTCATGACCGCCGCCGCTGGAGGAGCCAAAGATACCACGGCTTCCGTCGCCGCCAACACCGCCGCCACGGGCCTGGTTCTCGGCGTTCTTGAGGGCAATATCAACCTCGTCGACCTCGGATTGCGTGAAGTGGTCCGTGGCCTCACTGTACGAGAGAGCTGGTTAGTTTGATTTTGATATCTAATATAGCTGGCGAAGAGAATAATACTTACCCAAGAACGGAGTGGAGGAAATCAACAGCTCCAAAGGTGCCAGTGACGATGGGGTAGACGCGATGGCCGCGCAGGTTGATCTCCGAGCTGGTACCGCAGTGAGAAAACACCTGGTTGTAGCCAAGCTCGCGCAAGGCCAGCTCGCAGTAGTTGCTGTGGGCACTAAAGTCCTCCATGCAGTGCAGGGCCTGGCCGAGACAACGCAGCGCCTCGCACAGGTCGGCCTCCTTGCCAGCGACACCGTGGCCACCGTGCAGGTATAGACGGCCAAAGTGGATACTGCGGGCAAAGCTGAAGCGCAGGTAGCCAGCACTGGTGGCCCAGCCGCCGCGCTCGTTGGCAATGTAGTTTTTCATGCCGGTGTCCGGGTCGATTTCGAGCTCGCGTGGGTCGACAGGGCCACGCAGACGCGGGTCATACGTGCGTGCATCCGCACCGTCGGCATAGCCCAGCGGGTTGTCAATGTGCTCCTCGGGACGGTAGACGCCGAGGCGCTCCTCGGTGACCTCAAATTCTTCAGTGGCGTAGCCAAAGGCGAGGAACGAGAGCACCCAGACGAGAATGCGGATGGTGGCAGCGTTCACACCCTTGAGACTGCCGACATCAACAGCCTGGGAGTAGTCGCGCAGCCAGTTGCCAAAGTACGTGCGCTGGACGAGCATCGTGGTCCACTTCTTGCCGTGGAGGAAGGCCAGCGTCTTGAGCATATCCTCGATGTCTGAAGGGTTAGCAGTGAGCTTCGGCGTTTTTTTTCTTCTTGTTTAAATGGCTAATCGCAGACTAACCTCCATGACGCCAGTTGACACCCTCAACCTGAGCAATCGACGGGATGTTGCCAGCTCCAAAGGCTTCAGCTCGGCCAGGCAAAAATGCCAAAAAGGCGAAGAGCAGCAGGAGCACAGGGCCCCAGCTGTATGTGGTGCGTGCCATTGCTTGTAGGGCGAAGAAAGATCGGATGTGACTGTGACTGGTGGTCGTGTATCTGAAAAAGAACGTGGTTTCAATGTTTTTGTTTTGAAGCGCTAAATTCAAAAAGTCGACGGTCGAGATGCGATTTAAGCTTATGCCCAAAGCTCGGGTACTGGTGCGGTCACAGCAAGGCAGGTATGACGGCAGCAAAGGAGGGGCTGAAGGGCTGCAGCTGGGCCCCACGTTGGATGGACGGGGGAGATACTACACTGGAACTTTGCTGGAATCGATATCGTTTATCGCGATGAGAGGCAAAACGGCGGCGGCCTCTTTTTTGATATTCTTTGATTTTGCGATGCGGACCAATTGCAGCAAGGCGGACAAACGTAAGGCTGACTCGAAATTATTCACGCATCGTATCGTAACAGCAGAAGGATAAGCGCGCAAGACGATTGCCGTACATAACTGTGAGGGGACTGAGGGCAGATGGTTTTCAGCTCGTGCCAAGGGGAAGCATCTGGACGGTGATGCCAAGACGCCAGCCTAGTCCAAGCTCAAGGGGCCTTGGAGAGTGCCAGCCGGCAGGTGTTGGCGTGAGGCAGCCGGCAGGAAGCTGCCAGCTGGTCGTTCTTTCCTTACGATTGGTTTTGTTTTCATCTTCACATGTAAATGCTTCGACCTTACGACGAACAATTGGAAAGAGCAAAAGTGGTAAACAAACACATATATGTACATACTCCGTATGGAAAGAGCAATCCGAAACAGACACCGGATCATTCGTTCTTTCGTGCTTTGCCCCTTATTATCCGGGACCCCGACTGCAGCTTGCTTCTTTCCGTTCCTGGCGCTGTTTCCTGCGGGTACCGACGTCGTATTGCGCCGGCTGACCTGTAAACAAAAGTAAGAATTTATTGAAACAGGCCGTGCGTATACGGAGCCCACTTCCTCTCGCTTCCGCAGGAGCCCCATACGAGCGTACATTATGTACAGTGCGAGTGGATACAGTGCCTTATTTTGCAGGAGATTAGATGGCATGAGCGGCCGTCTACACAGTTATCCTGCGAGGCATCGACCCGCTGCTCCTGAAAGCGAACAAGCAAATGGCGTCTGCCCTGAAGTCTCACTGTATTTTGGTGCTACTTTGCGCCAAAAGTGCCCTGCAAACATCGTAAAAACTCTGATCGGGCGTGGCAAATCACCTGGGCTCTCCCAAAACTCACACCACACAGAGCGTTGTCGGGCCACACCGCCCTCTGAGTAACGCCACTCGTTCCTTCCTCGCTCGCCTCGGTCCCCGCTACATCCGCGCCCAGATGCACTTTCCATTGGCAGTGGGATGTAGCCCAGGACGTATATTTTTCACGTTCCAGGGGCAGTTCTCACTTTTCATGGGGACAGGCGCGTCGCGTCAGGCTTCGCCCAACGGACCAGACCACGCCACTTGCGTACGTCGTACTCCGTCTCCGTATTACTGGCGCACAGCTACGTACTCGTATGGTGTTGCCCGTTTGGGCAGAAAATTTGAGATTTTACACAACTAGGGCGATCGCTCTTGCACTGGTTATTTGCGGCTCGCGACCCCTTTTCTACGGAGTAGGATTGCTGGAATTGCTGGAATTGCTGGTGCCTGTTATTCTCTGTTATTAACGTACTTTATCTCCCGAGCGCATCCGCCCCCTTTCATGGTCCTCGAATCTCTTTCACTATCTGATATTCTTCTTCTGTCTCCCGTTGTCACTCCTTTTCCCACCATATCTTGTCGTTCTTCTCGCAGCGTCTCTCCCATCTTCTTGTTGGCTGTTCTGTTTGGTGTCTCTCTTTTAATTTCTTCCTTTCCCACGACGTCTGGAATCTGCTTCCTCCTCCATCCTTCCTTCATACACGCCCTACTTTTCGACTCGTCCGCCCTTTTGTTACTCGATTGTTATCTCCGTTGCATCGCAAGGTTCTGACGCCTTTGCCTCCCCCCTCTCCGACCGACCTCGAATACTACCTACAATCATGCCTGCCCGCACACTTCCCAGCTTCACGATCGCCGAGGTCGAGAAGCACAACACTGAGGACTCGTGCTACTGCCTCGTAGGCAACACCGTCTACGACATCACCGACTTCCTCGAGTCGCATCCCGGCGGCGCTGGCCTGATCCTTGACTACGCTGGCAAGGACATCACCGAGATCCTCAAGGACGAGATCTCTCACGCTCATTCCCAGGCGGCCTACGATGTGCTCGACGACTCAATCGTCGGCTACCTGAGCTCGGGCAAGAAGACTGCAAACGGCAACGGCAAGTCCACGGGTGCCGAGTATGGCAACGAGTCCGACTCTGAGAACGTCGCTGTACACCCGCGCACGGGCATGTCTTGCGCCGAGGACCTGAGCAAGGACACGGACGCCACTTCCGACTACAAGAAGCACAAGTTTTTGGATCTCAACCGCCCGCTGCTGATGCAGGTCTGGCGCGGCGGCTTCTCCAAGGAGTTCTACCTCGACCAGGTCCACCGCCCACGGCACTACAAGGGTGGTGCATCGGCGCCGCTCTTTGGCAACTTCCTTGAACCGCTTTCTATGACGCCGTGGTGGATTGTTCCATTGATCTGGATCCCGTGCATCTGTGCCCTCACCATCTACGCCAATCAGGGCTTCACCTCGTCCATTGTCCAGGCAGCCTACTTCATCTTTGGCCTCTGCTTTTGGTCGCTGATCGAATACGTCATGCACCGTTTCCTGTTCCACCTTGATGGGTACGTTTTGCTTTCTATCGACTTTGATATGTTCTACTTGGTTCCCCAGCTAACATTTCAAGATACCTTCCCGACAACCGCGTCTTCATCACACTGCACTTCTTGCTCCACGGCATCCACCACTACCTCCCCATGGATAAGTACCGCTTGGTCATGCCGCCGACCCTGTTCGTTGTTCTAGCTGCTCCGTTCTGGAAGTTTGCCCACACTATCTTCTTCTACGACTGGTACGCTGCCTCCACTGCCTACTCTGGCGGTGTCTTTGGCTACGTCCTGTACGATCTCACCCACTACTTCCTTCACCACGAGAACCTGCCCCTTTGGTACAAGGGCCTCAAGAAGTACCACCTTGCCCACCACTTCCTCGACTACGAGCTTGGCTTCGGCGTTTCCAGCAAGTTCTGGGACACTATCTTCAACACCGAGTTGAAAATGCCGCCCCCTGTTGTCAAGTCAAAGTAGACGACACCCTCTTCCCGTGCATCGACTGAATACTGTATGCCGAGAGTTGACAATCTTCCGAGTGTCCACGTCGTACAGTCAATAACCACCCACACTCACAATATCCAACAACCGTCACAAACACAAATAATACGGAGACACGAACCTGATACGGACTACACATATGCTTTTTTCGGAGTTTCGGCACAACATTCCCTTTGTCCTTTTCTTTCATTATAAAAAAACGAGAGTGACTCGGCTATGAGCACTGCGATGAATAGCCTCCTGAAGAACGGCATAATTTGAGAGATACCTGTTGTAATAATTTTCTTTAAAACCTTCCTGGTACATATTAATGATACTTTTTTTTTAAAACCAGCCGAAACGGTTCTGGTAGTATTTTCGATAATATGTGAACTCAATCTTGCTTCCTTTTCTTACTCCGTCCTGTCTAATAAATGTCGATCCTGACGCGTCGAAGAAAATGCCGACAAGTTAGCGTCACGTGGCTGCATTAACTCGCTGACTGACCGCAAATTTTACGCAACATTCGCCCCGACCCCACTTTTTAACCGCATCCTTGGCTTTTCTCCTCTTTCCCTGCCTTCTAAATGTTCCCAGCGGTAATTTGGCTCCTCCTCTCTTCCAATCTTACGACTTCGACATCTCATCACGACCGCAGCGATTCATCCATTGACCACCGATCGTACGCAATCCAACCGACGCCAACGATTTCAATCACCACTCACAGTCTCTTCTTATTTACGATTTTTTTTTAGTACACAGAGAGGGCGATGGCTTCTCTAGATGTAGAGGCCCTCCTCGACGAGGCCGCGACGAACAACGGCGGCGTCTCGACCACGACCGCAACGACGAACGGCGACGCGCCCAACGGCGGTGCACACACCAGTAATGGACATTATAGTGGCCGCAGCAGCCGCAGCCGTAGCCGCAGCCGTAGCCGCTCGCCACGCGGCGACCGCGGCGATCGCGAACGTGAACGTGACCGTGCCGACCGGGAACGAGCTGACCGTGATCGTGATCGCAGACGGCGAGAGCCGCGCAGCCAGAGCCCGCGAGGCAGCGCCAACGGAAATGGGGCCACCCCCAACGGGCACGGAACTGATGACCGCGAACGTACACCGGCCCGCAGCGAGGCGGGCAGCCATCGCAGCAGCCGTCGTCGGAGTAGAAGCCCGCGGCGGCGTCGCCGCAACCGTGGCCATGGTGGCGGCGGTGGCCGCTCTCGGTCGCGTTCTCCCAACAGGTACTACCGGCCCCGTGATTCTCGGCGCGACCGCGATGACCGGTATGGCGGTCGTTCGCCGCGTGACCGTTCCAGAAATCGTGGTGGCGACCGCTACGGACGGGATCGGTCGCGGGAGTCGCGTCGTGGCGGCGGTGGAGGCCGCTCGGCATCGCCACCTGCCATCGGCGAGCGTGACCGGCGGACTGTCTTTGTACAGCAGCTGGCTGCTCGTTTGAGGACGCGCGAGCTCAAGGAGTTTTTCGAGAAGGCCGGTCCTGTTGCCGAGGCCCAGATTGTCAAGGATCGGGTTAGCAACCGATCGAAGGGGTATGTCGTTCCCTCCCCACCTTTTTATTCGTTTGATGACATTCGGAATGCTAACAACACAGTGTCGGTTATGTTGAGTTCAAGAGTGAAGACACGATTGCTGCGGCTCTCCAGCTCACAGGTCAGAAACTGCTAGGTATCCCTGTTATTGTCCAAGTCACGGAAGCCGAGAAGAACCGGCAAGTGCGTAACACCGCAGAAACACCGTCCGGCGGCAATGCCACGGGCGTGCCCTTCCATCGGCTCTACGTAGGCAACATCCACTTTAGCATTACGGAGTCCGACCTGCGCAACGTCTTTGAGCCGTTTGGCGAGCTCGAGTTTGTTCAGCTGCAGAAAGACGACAGCGGTCGCAGCCGTGGCTACGGTTTTGTCCAGTAAGTTTTTTCCTTCCCCTTATTTATTCCCCAAGCTTTATTTGAATTTGATAGCTAACCTTACCTTTCAGATTCCGCGACAGCAGCCAAGCACGTGAAGCGCTTGAGAAGATGAACGGGTTCGACTTGGCAGGACGCCCGATCCGTGTCGGCCTCGGAAACGATAAGTTCACACCAGAGTCTACTGCGCATCTGATGCAGCGATTCCAGGGCCGCGACCAACCACACAACGGCAACGGCCGCGACTCGGACCGTCGCGGCGGAGGCGACCGCAACGGCGGAGGCGGCTCGGGCAACTTTGACCGCGCGGGTGCTCGCGACAACGACAAAGGTAGTGGTGCCGGTGCACTGGATGATACGGATGTTGCTGGCGTCAACTTCAATAACTACAGCCGAGATGCTCTCATGAGAAAGCTCGCTAGGACCGATGACGCTTCTCTTTCTTCGGCGGCGCCTGCTGGTGCCGTTGGCAGCAGCAACGACGCTGCCGAACAGCAGCGCCCGATTATGAAGCCTCGCAACGATACGAAGCCGCTCCCCGTCGGCGTCAACGTCAACCTCGCCAGCCGCTGCGTCGTCTTGCACAACATGTTCGACCCTGCCGAGGAAGAGGGCGACGACTGGGTCAAGGAGCTGGAAGACGATGTCCGCCAAGAGGCCGAGGAGAAATACGGCCATGTCCTGCACGTGGCGCTCGATGCCAACTCCGGCGGTGACATCTACCTCAAGTTCGACAAAGTACAGGGCGGCGAGAACGCCATCAAGGGTCTCAACGGTCGCTTCTTTGGCGGCCGTATGATCACTGCCGCGCCCGTTGTTGACGCCGTCTATAGCAGCTTGTTTTCGCGGTCCAAGGCGATGTAAACAGTCGCCTGGGAGTTCCAACGGAAGCTAACCTCTTATCTTTTTTACTCTCCATTTACCATTTTATCTTATCGGCTCGGACAGATACGACTTTCCCAACGACCATTTTTGACGACACCTTCGACGCACCAAAGCTGTTCCAAGGCTCTTTTTAACGGGTTTGCACTCTTAAACCTTTGTCAGAGGGCAGCTTCTCACTCGGAATTGTACAGGTCTTTTCTTTCGCCACGGTGGCGAGAATAGCACTTGGGCTTTCTCTCCTGTTGCACGATGCACAGCTTTCCAGTTCTCCACGAAAATCGAACGACAATAATCAGGTTCTATATCAACAGTCTATTCCCTTTTAACTAAGCTCGAATCCCAGGCTCCCATCTGCCTAGCATCGATGTCTTATAAGACAAGTTTCGCGCTCTCCATGACGGGCTTTTGCTTTTCTCATTCCAGTACCCGGCGTTTTGCGGCAACTTGTTCGGTATTTTCCCTTTCTTTCGGCGGCCATCTCTTTTCAAAATTTCACGTTTTTTTTTTTTCTAGAGCTTTCAGAGCAGAACGGTTTCTCTTTTACCAGAAGCCGTTTGATTCCAAACAGCTACAGTCACTCGACAACGACAGCCAGCTCTGCTGCTTTATCTTTGCGCCTGCAAGTCGAATTTCCTCGCTTCGCCCTGTTGCGCCCTTTTCTTTAAAGACATTTGTCTAGCTCGGCTGGCTTTCTCGGGCTTGTTCTTCTCACCCTTTTCTGACAGGTGGCGCGTTTGGTCCATTCAAACCTTGCCTTTGCTGCCGACTTTGATTTTTTGGGGCATTTGTCCACTTTCTTGTCTGCGTTTTCTTTTTCGCTGCGGCTTGTGCTACGATCGCGCTGAAATGCCATATCAAATTTCATGTGGCCAGACAGGACGTACAACACATAGCACGAGGCTCTCTTGTCCTACCGGACTGTAGTGATTGGCGTTTTTATTCCAATGTTTCCATCTGTCCCGCATCCTTTATTTTTATAAAAAGTAGTTCCAATGCAATGAAAAGAATTTGTAACACCTTTTCTTTCAATATTTCGACGTGTAAAGTTTCTTTCAAAATTTATCAGTGTACTCTCAGTTTGGTGTGAACGTCCAAGTGAAAAAAGTGGGGCGATGCTAGTCGCTCCTTCCCGTCGTGTAAGTCGCCCATCGCTCTTTCCTCTTTTGTTTACTTTCCAACACCAACCAGACGAGCCAGGATAGAAAGAGCCACCCATCGTTTACGCCTTCACTTTGGAAGACGGCTCGGGCGGCCACCCGCCTTGCGGTGCATTGTCTGGTTCTCTTGCCCCTTTGTTTGTGAGCATCTTGCCAGATTCTTCTTACCCTCTTTTCACCTTTTCAAAACAATCATCATCAGCATTTCCATCAGTTTCTCCCAGCCAGGCCCTTTTTCTGTCGCCGAACACACCACTGCCTACACACCCCATCAACTCCAGTGACTCCTTTGATTTTCCAGTGCATCTGATGAGCTCCAATAGTAATATTGAGCTAGTTTATTGTTGTTCTTCTGGCCTGTTTTACTCTTGGGCAATTTTTTTCATTTCTCCTTTTTCTCGGTGCTATCATGCTTCGAAGTGATCCTGCCTCGATATTCGCCCGGAGAACAGCGCCCCAGCAGTCGATCGAGATACTGTTCTAGTACTATCGACGACAGCCACCTGAGCGACATCTCCACTGCAGAATGCCATGGCAGACGCTTTCCGAACTTCGCTCGGCTCAAAGATGGCCCCGTCCTCAGAAGTTAGTGAGAAACAAAGCCCTAAAATGTGCTGTTCTTCCTCTACTCGCACCGACCAGAGCCTCGCCAAGGCCCGCCGACGTTGTACAAGAACACGGTCGGAATATGGGCTAGAGCCCTATTTTAAGCGAGAAGAGGCCAGCAGACCGCCCCTCCTCGAAGTCTGGCTGCCCCGCGAGCAAGCAGCCTTGCTTTTGACTTGTTATTTTTTGCCACTACCTTTTGTGGGAGTGATACTTAAGCCCTGCCCCTCCAGATTATTTCTTTTCTCCCCCTCCTCTCTCTCCTTTCTTCTTCTTCTTTTGAATTTGGGCTTCGGTTTTCGCTTCATCCGTCCTCTTGCTGGAACATTTCCCCTTTCTGCTTGAGCTTCGACTTACACTCGTTTAACCCATTTGGAGGCCTTTCCTTTGTTCTCATTCTTTTGTTTTCTTTTCCTCTTTTCACCCATACTATTTCTTTTCCCTCTCTTCTGACTTGGATCGTTTGCACCAACCTGGACGCCATCTCTGACGCGTCTTTCTACTTGCACAAGACATAGATGTGCTTTCCCTTATCACACTCACCCTCTCTTTTTCGCATCACGCTTCAGTCATCTCTTTTCCTTTCTTTTTGATCTCCCCGATTTCACCCAATTCGTCGTCTCGGTGAGGCTCTTCTATACAGCCTTGACTGTTTGCCTTTCACATTTGCTTCTTTTTCGCATGCAGTCCACCCAGTGACAGGCACCCAGTCTGTTCTCTTTGTCAATTTTCTTCTTGCTGCACACTCCGGAGAGCGGGCGCTCAGTCTGTTCACAATTTCATATACCACACCCGAACCGTGTTCGAGAAGACAAGTAAGTTCACACCACTCTCCCTATATGATATATGCGGTACTGTTTGTGATAGACTAACCCAGATAATAGAGTTTCACTCGAAGTGTTTGTGTCCTTAGTCTTCCTGCAAACTCGCACTTTCTCACGACGCGTTCAGGCTTCGTAAGTCGTCCCGTCTTTTTGCCGCGTGGATGTGCATACCCAGCTGACACATGGCATAATCAAGACGCATCTACCTTTATCCGACCATTTTCCTGGCGCCGGTTCTTTCTTTACGTCTAATCTCGGGCAAGACTTTCATCCCAGCAACATGCCTGCCCAAAACGCCCTCCGTCCCTTTCCTTACATCCCGACTCCCTCACCCTCGATTACGGGGGCCTCTCCAATGTCTGTCAATGTAAGAGCTTCATATACTTTACAACTCTACTCTGACCTTCACGTTCTAATATGACCATTGATAGGACATCCGCACTGCTTGCCAAGCAGCCCAAGCCTGCATCATGCGGCTCCAGCAGACAGCAAACAATCAGGTTGGCATAACTTCTGCAGTTCGTGACAATTTGTTCATAGAGCTCCGGGACATTGGCCAGCACTTTGTGACAGCCCTATCGGTCAGCACCAAGCTGGAGCAGGCCATGAACACGGAGCGTGCACAGCTTCAGGGTTCTCTTTCTGCCGCCCTCAACGATCGTGACATTGTGACAGCTGAGCGCGACTCTGCCATCCAGGAAGTGGCCTTTGTTCGCCGTCGTCTTGATGAACTGGCTGGTCACTTGCAGGAGCTCCAGGCTTCCAGCGGAAATCAGGTGCATGGGCACCACTCATCCAATGGATGTCAGGCGAATGGGCATCACGCAACCAATGGTGATAGCCGAGTAAGTTCGGAGCCCTCTTTATGCTTCTAGAAAAAAGGAAAACCGGTTACTAACGAGTGAATATGCAACAGGCGACGCTCGGATCGGCCAGAAACCGCGACAGCTGGGCCATGACAACAGCGTTTCTGCCAAATGGAAATGGCTCTGATGCGGCCCTGTTTCCTGGCAATCGTTCGAACGATGATCTGCCTCACCTTCCCAACAACATTGAGGACATGCCCTTCTCTCCTCGGGCCATCAGCGGAGGTCCGCCAATCTTCTCGAATGGTAGCTTGAATGGCAGTTTTTCGTCGGCCAGTGAAGGACATCCTGCTCCTTTCAACCACAACGGCCACAGCGGCAACAACCCTCATTCGAGGTCCAACACCCCTCGCTTCTCCAACAAAGGACGCAATCAGTCCAAGTTCTTTTCCAAGAATGGTGGAAATGCAATGGTTTCTCGGCCACCTAGCGCATATGCAAATAGCTCGGGTCACAGCACGCCCGACTTTGTCAACGGCGGACCTGTTCAACGCCGATTTTCACAGACCCCAGGCCACGGGTCCCATGGACCATTTCGAGCCCCACCGCTGCCTCCGGCTCCCCAGCAGCACAACTCCTTTGGGCCTGGCAACAATGGTAATGCGCATAAGAGAGCAGCTTCATCGTTCCCGTCTGCTGAAAAGGCACGTCCCGCCTTTAAGAGTGCACCTGCTGTCGGTTCTGGTCCTGCTCAGTTCCAAAACCGAAACGGCGTCCCGCCCGCACCGCGCCTGACGATGGCGGACTCGACTCGATCTCAGTCGGCCACCGTGACACCGCCATCGAAGGAACTGACGCTCGTCCGAAATGATCAGTGTCGCATTGGAGAGTTTACTGCCGGCGTTGTACACAATCACAATACCCAGGACGCAGACCGTGTCCGCAGCATCTTTCATTTTTTCAACTCCATCAAGGATTGGGTTGACAAATACTGTGGCAACGTCGTCGACGCGGAGGCTGTCAAGACCATGAGCCTCCAGCAACCGCGTCTGTGGGATTACGCCTGTTTTGCTACTTACCCTAACAACAGAAACAATGCCTCGAGTCACTCCATCTACATGCTCACTGACAAAGCCTACCGCAGCTTCTTCATTTCACGCCTTGTTGTCCAATTCGTGGTCCAGCAAATGTGGAGCCCACAAGCGTGGGAAGGTATGAATGAACAGCTGACCGACGTGCTTGTGAATGTGAGGCAACGGCTTGATCTCAAGTACGGCTACGGTAAGATACACTCTTGGCACTTTTACCTCTCATTCTTGCTTTATTACCCCCCCACGATAAGTATGGCCCCAGGAAGGATGACTGACCACCAAATCTCTCCATCACAGATGCCGCGCTGCAACCTCACGAACGCCACGCACTTGTTGAGAAGCGATCCAGCGCCATACACGAATTTATTCAACAGGACAGCTGGAGCAAGTACAGGGCACAAAAGGTCAGCCAGATGACCGCCCGTATCAAGGACATTGTCGGGCCCCTGATGAATCAGGGGAAGATGGACCGCGAGACCGCCCATCTCGAGCTTCACAGGCTTCTCGATGATGGCCTGCGGCTGTCGGCCATGCTCAACACTTCCCGCCTATCGTTCCAGTTCATTTTCAACGAGTGTGGAATCAAATTTAGCGACCAGTCTCACCAGCCGCTGAACTCGACCATTCCCGCCCGCGAGCTGCAGGCCCAACAATGGCGCGTGATGTGCGTTGTGACGCCTGGCATCACGTACCGCAACGACGCTGGTGTCAGCGTGGACCCTCGGTTCCTGTCCAAGGCGAACGTCTTGCTCATGCATTAAGTGCAAAAGCATCCTTTTTGCCTGTATGAGTCCAATGCTTAGCTCCGTTTTTCGTCGTTTTGTTCAAGCAAGCAAGCATGGTGTCAAGATCTCGCCGCTCCCACTACTCCTCCCTCCTTTTTTCTCTGACGCGTGCGTTTTTATTCTGCTATGATATTGACATATATGTGGACGACAATTGATCTAGTCTTCCCATCTGCTTTTTCTTATTTCTGTCGTATTTGCTTTTCTGCCCGACCACATGGCATATTTCTGCTACATATCCCACGACCAACGGTTTTCTCCTTCGCGCCAGGGTATTCTTTGCAGCCATGCCCGCTTTTCTTTGTTTCTTCGGGTTTGGAAGACTTACGCCAATTTCGCTTTGTTTATTTTTCCTTACGTTTTCTTTCCCATTCTTTTACTTTGTTTCACACTTTATCAATAAGGCGAAATACCACGGGAGGCGTTGCGGAGTGGTTGTGGGCAGCCACGAGATGTACGGTCATTTGCACTGGAATTGTGCACGGAGAAGTTGATAGCGTGCCCTTACTATTGCCATTTTCCTATTCTTCGTTATCTACTTCATTGTACGCTATGTCAGGCATTCAGATAAAATCTACTACTTTTCTATGGCATTAGGTGGAGAGGATAGGATGAAAATTTGGGTGGAGACGACATAATGGAAAGGGTAAGAGAGGAGGATGAAGCTGCAAGACAAATAGCCGTAATAAAATGACTTTTCAAAATTCAAAATCGACTTTCAACATCTGGTGTGCAGCTTGATGGTCCTGATGAGAATAGAGTGGCCAGGCAGTTGATAAAGCAGAGCACGAAAGAAGATACCGAAGCAACTTTTAAGAATTGAATAAAATGATAATAATAAAGACAATGACCACCGATGCTTAAAAAAGACCGCCCAGATTACTCTAAACTTTTGTGGTGCACCATAATCCGTAATTCAAAATTTAAAACGTGGAAGATAGCATGTGAGGTGTTCTCACGCGAGATGGAGAAAGGACGATAATAGGAAACAAGTAAAATCAAGACGGGTATCTAATAAAACAGAGATTTGAAAGAAATGAAGAAATGAAACGACCAACGTAGCTCAGCAGTTAGCGTCGTGGTGTCAGGTAGCGGTGAGCGTTGGGATCATTTGCTGCTGGACCAGAGGGGCCTGTTGGACGGCGGTCGAGACGCTTGACAACAGCACCCAATACAGCCTTGAGTATACCGTCGGCTGTGAGGCCGAGTGCTGTGCTGGGTCCGCTGCCACTGGCTGCATTACCGTGGTTCATGCTCACAAAGGCATCCCAAGTGACCGTATCGACCATGTCGCGGATACCGCCTGCCACGTCGTGGCCCAGGTGGTCGTCGAGGTGCTGCAGGAAAGATGCAGCTTCTGGTTCAGTGCCGACCTGGAAAAACTGCACACCAACCTGGAAGGGAGGTGCATCGAGGCTGTCTAGCTTCTTGGCGGCGCGGACGAGCACGGTATCCAGGTCGTCGGTGGGTACACCGTCCGTAATGACAATCATGTTGACGGGCTTGATATCCTCCGGGTCTGGATCACCATACTCGCCGCGCTGCTCCATCTCTTTCCTCAAGGCCTCGTAGTAGCGCAGGTACGGCTGGAAGATGTTGTGCAGGCGTGTACCCGTGGGTGTGGCGCCGCCGGGTTTGACGGTCTGGAAAATGCGTGCCACCGAAGCGGCATCTGTGACGTTGTGGTAACCACCCGTAGCCTTGCCGGGTGGTACACGAGCCTGCTGGTTGCCACCGCCACCCTGTGCCGCCGGCGTGCTCTTGTGATTTAAAAAATAGATATCGATACCGTCGGCGTCATGCTCCGTGCAGATAGGGGTGATGTTGGCTAAAACAGCCTGAACCTCGCGCCAGGGACGGCCGGCCATAGACCCGGAGTCGTCAATGACAAAGATGGTGTCGAACATGGAGAGGAAGGCGTAGGGGTCTTCGGCAGAACGGACATTATCGACAGTCGGGCGAGCCGAGGCCGAGGAACGCTGAGAGGGGGATGGCGAGGCGGGGCGGATGGAGAACTCGATTGCGGGCGCAGGGGGCGCTGCAGGTGCGGCAGCCGGTGCCGGGGCGGCTATTGGGCCGCTGCCGGGAAGCTCTGATATCGCCGAGTAAGGTGGGGGAGGCTCGTTGGCTAGAAAAGGGGTTAGAAACGTGAAATAAATGTGTTTTGCTGTGATAAGGACAATGACGTACTAGGAGGTCGTCTTGTTGGCTCCGGGACGCCCGGGCGACTGCTGGGCGCCTGAGAGGCCGATGCTGGCGAGGATCCTGCATCAAAGCCACGAGTGGCATTGGGGGGTGCTCTTGATGAGGAAGGGGACGCGCCGCCCGGCGAGACTGGGCTCACAGAGCCATCGCCGTTATTTTTCCGAAGACTGTTCTTGAGGGAGCCGAAAAAAGACTTGCGGACACCGTCGCGGTTGTTGTTGTTGCCGGACATAGCTTGACGCTGTCACAAAAGACGGAGGAGGGCAGAGAATAGAGGAGAGCAGGCTGGGCTGCTTTTATGTGCTCTCTTTGTTTTGGTGTTTTGGTGTTTTGAGGTAGTTGCTGTTTGTTGAGTTAAGGCGGTTGACGAGGCTGTTTGCCGCAAGAGAAGCTGGATGTGCGGACGAGAGAAAGATGCTTGTCGCAAATAAGGCAGGTCTTGGCTTGCGGGTGCTGTCTGGGCGAGGAAATGTGTCGAGGATTGTTGGTTGGTTGGTGGTGGGAGAACGCAGATGCGGTCACGATAAACTCTTCAAGAAAACGGCAACACAAAGGTCCGAGGTTGGATGAGGGGTTGCTTTTCGCCTTTTAAAGGGAATCGCCCAGAGAGGGGCACACGAATGAGATGGAGGCTCAACTAATTTCTTGGGGAAGGCTCGCAGGCTCCGTTCCTTCCTGTTTTTAACTTCTTGGCGACCTTGCCCGCTTTCCGAATTGAGGAAGACCAATTCAACTGCGGACGGGGGGAGCAGCAACCTGCTAGCCTCGTTGCACTTTCCTAAATGTGCAAAGGTATGACGGAGTACGTCGTATGGAGTTTGGAAGAGCCTGAAGCGACTCCGTGATAATAGCCATGATTTCGTGCCTTGCCAGCCGTGGTAGTGGGAGGCTGTCGGTTGCAAAGGAAAGAGCGAATCAATGTCGTCGCAAAGTAGGCGACAGAAGGGAAGGTGCTCACGAGGTGCAATGGCGGCAATCACGATTCATATGCTCATTGTTTCCACCCTCTCCTTGCTCCTCATTCTCCAGCTGCCTCGTTCTTTCCTTGTCGCTTTACCGTCTTCTGTTCCACACACTACGATGCGGACTATTACCTACTCCTGCCTCTATTTTCACAACCACCCATTTTCCCTACCTCGACCTTTGGCTCGGATGCCAATCACGAAATTGAGATGAACGATCGCAAGGCCAGCCTGATCGTCGCAAAGCACACAGGAACAAACATAGTCGACACAGCTCCAACAGACCCCATATTGTTGCTAGCGGGAAGCCTAACGGGGCGCAGCGGGCACCAGGGGATTTTTGCTTGGTACGAGCGATCGAGGTACCGCGAGTTAGTAATTGGAAGAGAAAGACAAGGAGTTTGAGTGCCATCAGCGACTTCGTACCTGTCATCAAGTAGGCAGTGGGTGATCTGGAAAAGATGGATGAGACGAGCGAGGTCTTGGCCCGAGAAAAGGTGCAGATCCTATGAGGATTTCAACAAGTATCTCCGTATTCCGTATTGTCGATGTGCACTGTAAAATGTCGTGTTGTGCACAGAGTCAGTGCGCCTTCCGTAAAAACTTAATGAGTGTGTTGCTGCTTCCTTCTTCGCATGGCCCCGCCTAACAATTTAGGCAGGTTCACAGCCACAGGCAGCCTCGCGCTTTCTTTTTCTCTCCCAAATGATCAAAGTGCCTTTTATCGACTTAGCCACAGTCCAGTGGACTGGATGCCGTAATTTTCTCTTCTTTTACGGAGTACTTTCCAACACATATCATCTCGGAGAAGCAAGATCTGACCCTTTGTACGAATACGTGGCGGGCGGCTGTATTCTGCGCAACCCTTACCTTCCGAACACCCGCTGTGGTGAGCTTTTAGGAAGGCACGACGTCATTGGTAGGGCAGTTCTTTCCTGCGAGCTGTGTCTTGCGATATCTCGACGAGGCACTTTGAGCGGAGACATATCGTTTATTACTCTTTCTTTCTGCTCTCCCAGTCGCTCGCTCTTTCCTTCTTTTCTATCAATGACCGTCGGCCTGTGGCCGACGGTTCCGCCGCCTTATTGCTCCTGTTCTTTTTGTTGTTTGCGTGAGACGCTTGATGCGCTGTATTACCCACTCTTTTTTTGGGTCTTACTTTCCCGTTTGGAACCTCCAAGCAGAAGCTCTCACACCGCCTGCCCCCGAGACTGGACACCGCCTGGCTTTTCTGCCCTCCTTTTCCCCTCTTCATCGTATTCCCGCAGCTGGGCACACTCGCTGGGGTCCTGCTGCATTAGTCCGGCTCCCAGTGCCTGACTTCCGTGCCACGCATCAACATCTCCACTAAAACAAGTTTGCCAAGAGGAAACAAGACCTTCAAGGGAGCAATATGCGTATTCGGCAGCTGTTCCTGGCAGATTTAGACAGACAGGATGGAGAGTGAGCTGCTGTTTCCCATTTTGAACCCTTGTTTACGTATGTCGTGGCATGTACGAGGGATCGCAGTTTCCTGTCTCGTCTTGCAGCACGCCACATCAGGAAGGAAAGACACACTACGACAGCTCCTTCTGAAGCTTGTATCTGGATGTGTAACTTCAGGGGCAAAGGTTAACTGACCGTTGTGGGACGATCTCTTCTACTGTAACTTTCACTTTTCTCTCACGATGTCTTCCACCCTCTCCCGTCATGGCTCCCGTCGCCTTCATCACCATATTGTTGAGCTAGCTTTGTGGCCGAACGAGGACCAACGCCGCTCTCTTCTTTGCTTGCCGCTTGCCTCAACGTGATCACACTATTGGCTGATGGTCTCTTTTCAACACATCCCTTCCTTCAGGTGTTCCCTTTGTCACATCAAGCAAACGACGCCAAAACGCCATTCGATGCACGCCGGCAAGGTCGATGCTTGACGTTCGTTGGCTCCAACGGAGCTGCCAATCTTTCCAAGGATAAGCGGCACCAGGGGGATCGAAAGGACCCCGAAAACAAGAAAGTCAAAAGGAGAAAATCAAAAGGGGAAAAGACAGCTTGACGTGGAAGAGGGGGGCAAACAACAAACGTTGACGAACGAACCAAGAGCCATTCAGGCAGGAGGAAACAGAATCTGGCCCTCTGGGAAACCCCTCAATCCCACTTGCGCACCACTCGCCGCTGGTCGAATTGGGCAAATCCCCGCTATTGACGTAAGTGTTTCGGGCGGTGATTCCAGCCTTCGGCAGCTCGCGTCGACACGACTGAGGACCAGAAAAAAGAATTGCAGCAAGGGAGGGAAAAGTAAAAGGGAAAAGAGAAAGGGCAAGGAAAAAGAAATAAGAGACAAGGCTACAGGAGACAACAAAAACACGAGACAAGCTCCAGCCCCCACCCTGCTCACGCATTACACACACAGACTCCCAAAAAGCGGCGAATCACAAAAATATCGCATCCCATCTATCCCAGGCGAAAAGCTTATTGCTGGCAATCTCAGCAGGGCAAATCACGACCAATACGTATCGAGTCGGTGAAGCCAAAAACGAGCAGCTGCATATCCTGCACCTCCTGCACTTCCTGCGCAGCCCTCCACCAGCTGCACATACTGCAAATTCTACGCGCATATCGACAAGGAATCGACTCCCGCCGGCGTCGCCGTTTGTTCGTGCCCTTGCTTTTTCCCTTTTCTTCTTTCTTTGTGTCTCCTATCTAGCTTCCCTTTCCTCTGTTTGAGCTGTCCACCCACATTGCTGTATTTATTGCACGCCCTCCCCCAGATCTGCAGCTTTGCCGCTTCGTCTCTCCTGCGGGGTCATTTTCTTGTTTCTCATGCTATATCTCTCTTTTGCTTTGCATTCTTGTATTCATTTGCCTCGAATTCCTAACTTCGGTTCTCCTACCACAGTTCACGATGTCGGAGTTTTTCAACCGCAAGTTCAGCATCAACCGGAACACCGGTGTTCCCAAGCCGGGCCGCCGGTTCTCTTTCGGCGAGCCTGGCGTCAATGGTCTGTACATATCCTCCTTCCCTTTGCATTTCCTGTTCTTCCATTGTTCTCTTTACCTTTAGCTAACAGTTGTGCTCTGATTTCAGAGGCTAGCAGCAAGATCCACCGCCAGTTCCGTGCCGCCCACGAAGGTCATCTGCCCCACGCTGGTCTCGATGCCACCCGCGCTTCCACCGGTGTCGTCTGGTGCACGGAGCGCGCCGCCGAGTTTGGCTTCTTCGAGGAGCCCCAGAAGTGGGCCAACCTGGGCCAGGGTGCCCCCGAGGTCGAGGACGACATCGAGGGCTGCTTCCAGCGCCCCAAGACTCTCAACATTGACGTGGCGAGCCGCGAGTACGGCCCCACCGCTGGTATCCGTCCTCTCCGCGAGGCTGTCGCCAACCTGTACAACGAGCACCACCGCAAGGGCAAGGAGAGCCAGTACACCTGGGAGAACGTGGCCATTGTGCCCGGTGGGCGTGCCGGCCTGATCCGGATTGCTGCTGTCCTTAACAACGCCTACGTTGGCTTCTTCATTCCGGATTACACAGGTACGTCAAAGTTGACCGCAGCTTGTTTCTGCCTTGTGGCCAAAAACATCTGTTAATAAACACAACTAGCCTACAACGAGATGCTGTCGCTCTTCAAGAACGTGAGTTGCGCCAAGACTGTGGGGGGAACAGAGCCGCCTGGCCCGCTTTTCCGGGAACTACCCGATCTACACCCAGTGCCGAACGGACCTACGCATCACGCGCCATGAGACAGCTGCTAACAAGGATTTGTTCACCCCCAGTTCGCCGCCATCCCTGTCCCTCTGAAGGAAGAGGATGGTTACCACATCCACCCCGACAAGATCGCCGACGAGATTGCCCGCGGTACGGGTGTCATCCTTACCTCGAATCCCCGCAACCCCACGGGTCGCGTCGTCGCCAACCCCGAGCTGGCCGAGATTCAGGACATTTGCCGCGACCACGCTACCCTTATCAGCGATGAGTTCTACTCGGGTTACAACTACACCAGCGACTGCGACGGCACCACCATTAGTACGGCCGAGAACATTGTGGATGTCGACGAGGACGATGTCCTGATCATTGATGGCCTCACCAAGCGCTTCCGTCTTCCCGGCTGGCGTGTCGCCTGGATCCTTGGCCCCAAGGAGTTTATCAAGGCCATCGGCTCCTGCGGTTCGTACCTGGACGGTGGCGCCAATGTGCCCTTCCAGGAGGCGGCCGTGCCCATGCTGGAGCCCAGTCTTGTCCGTGCCGAGATGAAGGCACTGCAGCACCACTTCCGTGACAAGCGTGACTACGTCGTCAAGCGGCTGCGCGCTATGGGCTTCGTCATCAAGTACGTGCCCGACTCGACCTTCTACCTGTGGCTCAACCTCGAGGGTCTGCCCGGCCCGATCTCGGACGGCCTCAACTTCTTCCAGGCCTGCCTGGAGGAGAAGGTCATTGTCGTGCCCGGCATTTTCTTCGATCTGAACCCTGCACGCCGTCGTGATCTGTTCGACTCGCCCTGCCACCACTTTGTCCGCTTCTCGTACGGTCCCAAGATGGAGACGCTGAAGATGGGATGCGACGGCATCGAGCGTGTTGTCAACAAGTAAGTCAAGCACCCCGTCTCCTGGCCTTAGCCCAACCTCCCTTCTGTTTTGTAAATTGTGGATTGCCTTCCCGGGTCGAGAAAAGAAGCTAACAAACGTCCAGACACAAGGCTGCGCAGTAGATGCATGTAGGACAACGGACAGAGGTCGAGGAAAAAGCGGAGGCGTCGGAGTCGGAGCCGGACTACCAGCATTCAGCGACGGTGATCTGATTTTATAGCTCGGGCTCGGTGGGCGTGTCGCTTTGCAATGACCTGTGTTTGGTCATCGAAGCATCCGAACTAGTTTCCATCCATCAGCATACGAATATAACGAATCTTCTTTGTCAGCAACAGGACCTGTCCAGCCCAGTCGAGTCCGATGACGGGGATGTTGGTGGTACACCGCTATACCAAACATCGACGTCTTGTCAAAGTAAAACATTCTGGGCATGCAATCGCATCTCTCTGAGACTTGTGTTTATGCGCGACTGTCGTGTTATGCTGTGCTTGGAAGCCATATCTTGGCGATGTGCAATGCTTGTTCGATGTCGTACACGGGAAATGGGAAGAGCAACAGAAGGCGTGGAAGTCGATTGGACCACCCCTGAATTGAGACGCGTGCCATTGGCCCGGGGTATTTCGTTGTCGCGACCCAATATGAACGTCGATTCGTTGAGCCCGTGCAGCAAATGTGCATCTGCAAAGCGGGAAACGGACGTCTGCAACGCAACTATCAATTTGTTTTGCTAATTTGTGCTTTGCGTCGCTCATAGTGGCCGGTGAGGATGGCTATTCGCGGTTTGATATGTGGCATACTCGTTTGTTGGAACAGTAAACAAATCCCTACTATGTACGACGTAGAGAAAGCATCAATAACCGGACGAGGCGATCTACATACGACGTACCCAAAAGAACAATAATCCCATCATGGGACCAGACTTCAGCAGGGTATCGTATATTTTGGGTGGCATTTCAGGGTGCAGAAAGCGGTACGGTTACCGTCTGCTTTTTGCAGTGCTGCATCTTGCTGTTGGTTGAAGGCTAAAGCCCCCCACATCACGCAATCACTACGGTATATGTCGTTGGTGAAGTACGCGATCTCGACCACGCAAACAAAAAGTTTGAAATTCTATTCGAGTTTCTGCGACGGCCGCCTCCAGGCGAGCACAACCTCGGTTGGGAATAAGATATCCAAAGTTTTCAGCGAGAATAAAAAGGGAAAGCTGGACCAAGATTTGCCACTTCTCCTCCGTCTTCACGATGTTCTTCATAGGTTCAGCAAGTTTTTTCAGCTACGCCTGGAGAGTGGACCATAGCATACATGGCATATCCGAAGAATACAGCGAGATGGGTAGATGGAAGCTCCGATCAAGGTGAGCGAATAGAAAGAAAAAGAAAATAATGTGAAAACTCTGCAAGATGGCTGGTTGGTCGGCCAAGGATCTAGACGTCTGCCTTGGCCCTGCAGCATCGTTCGCTCTGCTCCTCTCTCCCTCTCTAGGACAAGCCGCTTCTTGGTTTCTTTCCCAAAGCAGGGAACGTCCCATCGAGACCTTGGACGTCCCAGGAACGAGCGAGGACTTTCGTCAGAAACATACGCACTGTACGGGGCACGTTCTGCCCTGCATTGTCTCTCGTAAGAGAAAGCATCCTTCAATTATTTTTCTCAGGATGAAAGCGTGGGAGGGGGGTGCGGGTAAAGTGAGAGAGTGTGGAGGGGGGTGAAGGATCACTGCGGAACCATGCATGTCTATTGTGTAGACCACGAGCCCGCCATGGCTATGGCTCTGGAGCCCTCTTTGGCCCTGCTGGAGTTCCGACCGTGGTGGTATCCATCCAGCTGCGAGTGGGATAGGGGTGCAGCGGGTATTGTAGTGCAGAAGAGGGCTTGAAAGGCTTCCTCCTCAGCTCGCGTGAGCAACGGGTGATTGGATGAAGCGCTAAACAAAAGTTACATGAATGATGGGGGCCAACCCTCTCGCTCTCTTTCACGCGCCTTGTCGTTTGACTATGCAGGCGCCTGGAAGAGAACCTCCTGTAGAGACCCTTTTCTGGTTCCCGATCCCCACGCCGAGGCTACCACTCTGTCCCAGTGCCTCTTTTTATCACTTCTTCCCACGTAATACGCCCCGAGCTGCATCGTAAAGTGGGAAAGCGCCTCTCTTGCCGCGGGATGTTTGTCTGTTCTCTCCCACGAAAGTTCTGAGAATCTGAGAGCCGTATTAATACATCTTACTGTTCTGGCGTAGCATAATGTATTTTCATGTTCATCCCGCAGTCGTCCCGTGTTTCTTCAATGTCAGACGACCGCACCTTCTTCTCTATCCCACGCAGCAGCCCTGCCGGTTGTGGATATTGTCTACGCGGGACGGGGGATCTTCGGAAGCAGCAGCAAGGTGAGTCTGAAAGATGTTCTGGACTTGTCGCGTCAAGCTGCACACGACAGTCGGGAAATGGACTCGTGAGCCGCGTGGGAGGTTCGCCCATTATATTACGTATCCCGTTGCTTTACGGCTCACTTTGCGGCCCGAAAAGTCATTTGAATGGAGCTTTGTACCCCCATGCGCAATATGTCTCAAAGGAGAAGGCTGGGACAGGCGTGGGACGGCCTTCTGGTGCGATGTTTATGAGAGCTCATCGATAAATCAAAATCAAAATATCAAGCAGGGGGCCTTCAAGAATAACATTCACTGGCCTCTCATTAACTTTGGGTACATAAAATATTGCTATGTGAGCTGCAACGTGTAGCTGGAATAAAATCGACCCTCGCGTTGGAAATGGAACGTGTGAGGCTGCAATTTGACGACTCGTTGCGGTGGGCATATGCCGCTTCTAGTCGACGGCGAACGGCGAAATGGCCTTCACTTGAATGCTTTCTGAGCCTACTGAGTAAGATGTCATGGATCAACCAGTCAACTGGTATTCATCGTGAGACGCGCTGAGGCTTGAAATTTTTGACATTGTATTCCGCCGTGGCACGATCTTTGTCAGCGTCACACCAGGCACTGCTTTCGTAAATCAACAACAGATACAATATGGGACAACACAGTCTTCGGATCGGTGCATAAGGCTGCGATTGTTGGAATAAAAGTCGGCGCTGTCAGTGAAGCTCACATAATGAAACGCTGGCAAGGGCTCTAGAATAACCAAAACGCTCGTTTTATTTCCTACCACACGGACCTCTCGTGATTTTCAATCGAGCTGTGTAAGCAGGCCCATGCTCCTAGGGCAAATTTCATCTGATATCACGAGGCAGGGCAAAGCCGGAAAGATACCAACACCAAAAATACTCAGTACGGATAGGCGCCTTGCGTCGGGTTTTGAGTTTTGATGGTCTTAGCGAAGAGAGTGACTCATGGTAAAAAATCGTGGAGTGTCGTCGCCATTCTGCAACAATATGGCATCAGACATGTTTTGACAGATTACGACAGAGCTGCCACGCGGAAACGACCCGGGGCAATCAAAAACACCCACCAAATTATCAAAATATCAAGGGACCTTGCCATTGACAAATGTATGTCACGCATATTCCAAAACGCATGGAATGGGGCTCAAATGGGGCAGCTGCATCGCCGATTCTCATGGATATGCACGCGGCGCTTCTCGATGCGTATTGATGTGTCTTGATGCGTCTTGATGCGTCTTGATGCGTCTTGATGCGATGGTCTTTTGTAGCCCCGACTCAAGTCGAGTATTTTTCTCCATTCGACAGCAGCAACTCTGTGTTTTCGGGCCCTGGGAGTTGTCACGCAATTTTGTGCCAGCCCTAATTGCGCAGAGATTGAAGATGTCTGGCCAGGGTTACCGAATATGCATCGCCGGGCTGTAAGAATGGTGGGAATGCGAGAATGCGAGATATGTTCATCTTTTGCATACCTATATAAAATATAGACGACCATGCTAGCAGCATATCCTAAACAGATAAAAAAAAAAAGTCCAGGACGTTATATTGTTCTTTTGATTTATTTCGACAAATTGAGGTCGTTGAACCTTACAATTTGCAACAAACTGGTGAAGCATGATTGCACGTTGTAGAGAATGAGCACAGATCACCATAAGTACGGAGTATGTTACGCTGTATATGCATGCTTATATAATCCGTGATGTTGGAGTAGACTGGCATCGGACTGCCAAAGATGGCAAGGGCGCGAAAAAAAAAAAGACCAAAGCAAAAGGAAGGAGCTATTGAGCTACAGAAGTAAAAAAGCAGCATAAATCAGAGCAGGAAGAGACGAACTGTCCGTGTTGGCTCCGCTTCAAGCTAATACGTCTCCGGAGACATGTTTCAATACAACCTTTTCCAGTAACTCTAACATACTGTTGAAGCGGAATAGAACTTTCATTTTCAACTTTGTTTTCACGAGCTTGGTCCTGTCGGAGTTTCTTCCTCCAAGTGGAAAGTATTTATTCCAGCGGCTATTCTTTCGGTTGAAAGGTATCTCGTCTGTATTTTGCTTCTCATTTCCTCTTTTCCTCTTTTCCTCTTTCCTTGTCATTTTTAAGCCACTTTCTAGTCTCGGCCCCATAACGGGGCAGGACCCATTGGCACTCCCACGAAGGGGGCCGAGAGGATACCACACCGGGGCGATGCGACACATTGATTGCAGTTTTACACGACGAACAGCTCCATATTCGTACCCCATAAGACGTCTTCCTTCGCTTCTTTTTACATCGAGATCATGTTCTTGCTGCAGATCAGCTTGCACGTTTTACGATATGCCGTGAATGATCATCCGGAAGACATGTCCTTGTGATGCAAAGAACAGAATGGCGGCGACGGACAATCTCTGCTGAGTACTCCGTAGAGAAGAAACAAAACCACCTTTGCCATGAATAGGCACCTCCCAAGTCGTTCGTCGCAGACAATGATATGAATATGAATTGCCGAAACATCCATATAAAGTGATTTTGCGCGAGGTTGTGGCTGGCGGTCAATCACCGCACTCGGTTGTAGAAAGTCGGGCGTTTTTCTTCACCAGCTGCACTACCGTATGGAGTATTTATTTCCCTGTGTTCCTTTTTTCTCTGAAATTTTCACAGCAAGTGTCCACTGGCTCACACCTCGTTTGATGTCGACATTGCGTCCGCGCCGAGCACGCCATCGGAGCTTGTGGTGGTGTTTCGCGACAAAAGCCAACCAAACCCCTACCAAAAAGGGGAAGCCAACCCCAAACAAGACAAAATACCCAGTTTTCCGGCTTATATAGTAGGTCGTTCTGCACAGCCAAAAACACAGCCAAAAACACTGAAGAGGACAGGAAGGGATGATGGAAGCCTTTTTTCGTCCTCCTTTTGACGAGGTACGAAAAACCTTCGCGCCTGCTCTCTTTGGGTCGTAGATTGTCGATCGGCTTTTCCCTTGTCGCTGCAGACCTTTTGCTTCTTTGTCCCCCTGTAGGATCACTCTCCTTTATCTTTCTTCGTCAGTCTCTCTGCCCTGTTCAAAGTCGAGTCCGGCTCTCCCTTGCGCCCTGTCCTGACCCTGGCCAGGCCCTGATCTGTGTCGATTCTCTGAGTTGGGGCTTGCTTTCCCGCTGTCCCCGTGTGCCTACCGTTATTTATTGCTTTTATTTCTGATTAAATCTAATCATCTACAGGTGTCCTAGCCGATCTGCATCGGGCGGGAAGCAAAGAACGCACAAGCCATCTTTGGGATATACTCGATGTACTCCGTAGTTCCAAGCATGACGAACCGACATCATATCTCTGCCCCTTTGGTATCTGCAAATCTGCGGATATCCTTTCTCAACTGCTGCCTTCTCTTATCTTCTTTTCTCTATTGGACACGCACAAGTACCCAAGGCCTGTGATGTTTTGAGATATGAGATAGGTGAGAAGGAAGTTTTATGATACTTACAGCACCATGATGTCTCTCCCGAAGCCTCCGTCCGTCTGCACTGGACATAGCTCCGTAATATCACATACTATGTGCACATTGAAGCGGCACCCTACCATGCATCGTCTGCCGTTTCTCACATGGACAAATCATAATGGCCAAGTCCATCTCTTCCCCTGCCCCATCGAAGCGGAGATCTGACGTACAAGTGCGGTGCCCTCCCGCTTAAACTCTCTTTTTCTTTTTCTTGGTGTCCTGCAACAAAAAAAAGGCATCTTCCATAGGGAGAATAAGACGCAATCCGGACTGTTGCTGTCGTTTGTCCCCCCCTTCCCTCCTTCTACTCAGTACAAACTCTCCACCCATTCTATTCCCCTCTCTAACCTTGACCATTCTGAGCATCGCCGTGCCTCTTGCATCTCAAAGAGCATGTAGCCATATCCCCAGGAAATGGTGGCATCGCGGGAGCAAGCATACAAGCAACAAGTGATAGGCCCTGTCCCTGTCCTTTGTTCTGTCTTTTCCCCTGTGGTCAGGGCCCTTTCTTCGCTCCAGCGGTTCTGTATCAATATACCCCGGTGTAGTTGTGGTGCCTGTAAATTTACAAGTAATGGTGCACTTTTCAGTGTGGCGTTTTAGGGCGCTCAACGTGGGGTTGCACAGAAAAACGTCAATTGTTAACAGTGCAACAGTGGTGTCAGAATTACAGGTAGCACAATTGGATATCATCGTCAAACGTCTAGTATTCGTATTATATCTAGCACATAAAAGCATATGTCAGAAACGTAGTAGTGGATGAGAAAAAGGTGAACAAGAAGTGATATAATAAAAAAAGACACCAAAAAGGGTGACATAAGAGAAACATGATAAAAAAAATAATGATCATGGCGACGTTTGCTACTTCCGTTGCAATTCATTCCCACTGCCACCCTTCAAAAGGCCATACTCATCCCTGGGCCATTTCCAACCCAAAAATGTACAAGAAATCCCACCCCCAGATACATGAGTTTAAAACTGAACCCCACCCGTAAAATTCAAATATAGAGCAAAACCATAGAACCCCGTAGAAAAATCAGAAAATAATTAAGAAACATAAATACAAGTGATTCGAAAACGCAGATAATCCGCCCGTCTTTATTGGTTAAAAGAGGTCTTGGTGTATAAGAACCGAGTTGAGATAGAAAAGAGAACAAAGGAGACTTTTGCTGTTTTTGCTGGACTTTTTTTTTTTACTTGTTTGGCAAAGGCGGGCGTTTCCCCTTTAACCAGACGAGTCCCTTGTCTCGTTCTCCTCGTCGGAGACGATGGCAACGGCCGTCTCAGACTCGGCCTCGGTACCGCTGCGACTTGATGCGCCGCTGGCGTGCTTGGACTTAAAGTCCTCGAGCAGCTTGCCCAAGAACTCCTCGTTGCCGGCGTTCTTCTCGAGAACAATGCTCTTCAGCCACTTGTTCTCGGTCTCGAGCTGCTGGATCCGGTTGTCGAGCGCGTGCACCTTGTCGTTCATCTCCTTGGCGGACTTCTCCAGAGCCTGCTCCCGCTGCTTCTTCTTGATGCGGAAACGGGCGCTAGCGGCGGTGTTGCGACGACGCTTGTCCTCCTCGGCGGCAATGCGGGTCTGGTCCTCGAATGAGACACCACCGCGCGGTGCCTGCTGCTGGGGATGGCTCAGGACATCGGCCTTGCGCTTCTCGGCGGCAGCGGCTATCCGCGGCGGCGTAGGCGCTGTGGAGGCATAGCTGGGGTTGTGGTGACTGCGGGCGTGCGGGTGGCTGACAGAGCTAGATGCCGAGTAGACGGACGGCGGGCCGGGTTGGATAGGCTGGTGCAGGTTGCCCAGATTGTCCTGGTAGGACGGGATAGTGGGCGAAGAGTAAGTGGCGCCGAAATCCGGGAAGTTGAAGTCGCCTGAGGACATTATGCCATGTTAGCAAAAGCCAGATGCTTTCCGTGTGTGTATTTCTTGTCTGTGGCTTGTTCTGTTTTGTGGGCATTGGTTGTTCGCGATCAGAGCATGGCTGGCACAGCCCTGTGCAATGGGAAAACACTGCCGATTGGCGTGATAAAGAAAGGATGGGAAAATAAATCAACGACAAGATAGAAGTCGAAGAAAGGACGGGGAGAAAGAAATCAAAAGATAAGAGCCAAGGAGCCAGTAAAAAAGAAACAGGAAAACAAAGAAGGGAAAAGGATGCCTGCCAGTGGGTATCTGACTATAAAAGAGAAAGAAGATGGGATATAGGCGAAAGGCTTCAAAAAACATATGGCCGAGAAATAAAAGAAAATGGCAAGGCCAGGAAAGATGGAAAGGAAGAGAAGCAAAGGCCCCGTCAAAAGACGCAATAATTTGGGCGCTGCGCTGGCCGACGATCAAAACGGGGGGGAGAGGCTTTGGAGATGGGCTCCTCCGCGGGTCCCCTTTGTTCGAGTCGGTGTCGATGAGTGCAAGTCACGGGGTATTGCACCATCACAGCCCGCAATTTGCACCACCCTCCTAGGCTCCGCCCATGTCCCTCTTTTCCTGGGAGGCCGGTTCTTGCATGCATGCATTTGCACGCAACCACGTTCCAATCAAATGGAGGCTGCCCGCATGCCCCCTGGAGGAGGGCGACAAAGGAAAAAAAAAGGAAGGAAAGGGGGGGGAAAAGGGCAAGAATGGTCCCAACTTTGGACCCAAGTGACTTTGACTCCAGATTGCACCCAAACCTGCCTTCCCACCCGCGAAAGCGAGAATAGGGAAATAAGAAAAGAGGTGGAGACTTCTGCAGAAACGAGCCTGCGTTCCTATTGCTCGAGGTAGAACGAAGGAAGCGCACAGGTCGATTTTTGGAGTCCACGAATCCGACGAGTCGGGTGTTTAAGGTGCATGGCAGGGGTTTGTAGGAGTGAGGGTATGAAGGAGAACGTGCAAAAAATCAGTGACGGGAAAGAGTGAGGGAAACACAATAATGATGAGAATGGGAAGAGACAACGGTAAGTGAGGTTGTTTCTAAACCCGAACATGTCGTTGTCGTCCGCTCGTTTTTCATCATCGATATTCATCACAATCTCGATGTAAGTCAAACCCACGTGAGATGAGTGAAGAATATATGAGTCCAACGGCTCGCAAAAACCACAAAACTCATATAAAGCAGGAAGGATGCAAAAAGAAAACCGAGGAGATATGTTGTTTGGAATGTGAAGCGGGGAACAAAACACATGAGGAAACAAGCCACATTCTATCAAGAGTTCAAGGGAGGGTCCGTACCTGTCGTCATAAAGTCCATGTGCGTAAAGTCGGCCATGGTGGTCACGGTGTCTTCGCTGAGCGGCGAGACGGCCGAGGACGCCGAGTTGCTCTCCGAGCCCGGCTTGGGCGGGTGGTGGGGGTTGTGCTGGGGTTGAAAGTCGGTGTTCTGGCCAGTCTCGAGATCGAAGAACTCGGTGTTGGTGAACATGGACAGATCCTGGTCATCCATGGAGAAGGCCGGGTCGTTCTCGACGAGGGTAGGGTTCTCGTGCAGTTCACGCAGGAACTGCGAGATGTTGGGGCCGCGGCGTCCGTTGAACGCCATTTTGATCAGTTGTGTTGTTGTTGTCAATACTTTCAATGTGTGGTTGTTATGTTGGCGATGCGATGCCGGGGTGGTCAGTGCTGCGACCTGTGCGTAAAAGAAGATCTACTGAAAGACTCCTTTTGGCTGGGTCGAGATGTCGTTTGCAGCGAAAGCAAGATGCTTCTCGTTGTCGTCGAGGGTCAATTGTTTGTCGTACTTCCACGTTGTTTGTTCCTGATGTCTCGCGGTTTCGGTTGTAACGGCGAGGGGCGAAAGAGGGGGAGGCGAAGGCGAGTACGGTCGTAATATCGTCGTCGAGATTTGGAAAATAAAGTCGTCGAGTTGTCAATGCTGAAGTTGACCCCGCGATGTTGCTTGTTTGCTGTACTTTATTGTGGATTTGAGGAAAGGGAAAGGAAAGGAAGGGGAGGGGAAAGAAGAAGGGAAAAGAGAGAGTAGAAGAATCTTGGGATCGGAAGCGACAGGAGACCGGAGAGGCGACTACTGCCCTCTTTCTACGTTCGTACGGGGGTAGAGTACAGTGTGGTGGAGCGAAAATTTTACCGTGAGGGAAAGTGCGAACAAGGACGATGGGGGGCACCACACCACCCTACAGTGGCTTCCGTATGCGCAGCGAACTCACGCGGGCGAAGAAAGCGAGGGCAACAGCCAGAAACAGCCGAAGAATTGGCGTCCCCGGCTCCTCTTCGTCGGGAAAGAGTGAGGGGGATAGGAGTGAGTGTGACTCGAAGTTTCGCCTTTGTTCGCTAGTGTTTTTCGGTACTGTGTACTTTATTCCTGCCCTTCCTTCCCTACGGGGCACAAAAAGACTACATATTTTCCAGGGCACACTCCAGAGCGTTAGCGCCGTTACAAAGGAAAGAAAGGAAGGAAACTGGCTCGGCCACAGGCCGGAAAAAGGAAAAGAGACGCTGTTCACAGGGAAGGGACCAAGGGCGTGAAGGGAAACAAACGCGGAAAGAGAAAGAACGACTGAAGAAAATCCAGGGCCAGTACAGGTCCGCCAGGCCCCATACAGGCCCATACAGGCCTAGCCTATGAAATAAGCCGGCCACTTCTTGCCGTACGATGACGAGAATGTGTACGGAGTACGACGTACCCAGGAGTCAACTCTCACACCTCATTATTAGTCAAGCGAAAACTGCAGCGAGCGAGCGTAGCAGGAAGCAGGGGGGCGTGGGCTTGGGGGCTTCTCTTTGCATACAGTGTAAAGGACTAAAGGGAAAATGGGAACCCCACGCTCGCCACCCACCACCCCACTATGACAAGACTAGCGGGCTTATTGCAGTGAAGCATGGCTTGCATGGGAAATGCGAAAGCGTCTTGGGCCAGAACCCGGCTTAATTGACAGTGCGAATAAACAACAGGAAAGACAGGCTGGCACTTTGGCGGGCACTTTCCGCAGTGGCGTGCCTTTTCTTGTTTGTTTCCATATTTATTTTTGTATTTAATTTGAGGTGTTCTCTCACCACTGGGAAACACTTTCCCTTTTAGCAGGAGCAATAGCAGGTGGGAATTGAATAAAATAGTTAAATAAATAAATAAAGGGGAGCGGCGGCACGGCCAAAATAGAAGGCACGGTCGAGGACAGACAGTCAAAAGAGAGACATTCACCCCCACATGGGCCACATGGGATAATGAACAATCTCATTTCTGCGACCACCCAGGCAGACAAAACAGACAACCAGAAAACCAATCCCCCGTACGCCCAAGCGGCATGTCTGTACATGTATTTGGGGGGTGTGGTGGGTGGGTGGTAGGGTGTTCGCGAAAAGGGACCCTGTAAATCTCCTGTGCCGAGAGGTGGGCGCATTACCCGGAGAGGAAGCTAAAAGTAAGATACTTGCCTTCCACAGTATTGTCGAGTACTGGAAAGTGTCTCCGAATGTGACTGCCCCGCGGCAAGCGCGTGCCAAACAACACGACGCTCCTGCCCTGGAGCCGCCGCAGGCTTGCATATGCACCTGTTTATTTTGGAGCTGGAACAGGGCATTTTGCTGCTTGCAAGTGACATTCATACTTCTTCCTAGCCAATACAAAGAGCAGGCCAGTTACACAGGCATATTACATGACACTCTTTGCACTTTCTCGCACATCTTTCTCCACAATGTTGGAGGGGGGCAGAGACAAGTCGTGATTACGAATTTGACGGGTTGGTCGCCCGATAAATGAGGATGAAATGCAGCAAAATTGTCGAAACTGACTGAACGCATATGCTAAAACAACAAAAGGAGGGGTTCTGTATCGATGACATTTACAGCTGTTATGAGGGCCTGTCGTTGGAGGGGAAGGCGGAAGCGGAAGAACGACCAACCAACAAATCAAGTTCAGGAAGAGACAAAAAGGTCTCGAATACAACCAGCCAAGGCACAGAGCACTCGCAGGCCCTGAGCCACAGCGGATAGTGCACTTTTCAAATGGCAGTTGACTGCGAAAAGCCCGGGCATACTTCTTTAGCGTGAAATAATGGAATGCGTGGAAAGGGATACATACAGCCTACTCGGCGGCCTTTTGTCACAGCCGACGGCCTTCGTATTGCAGCACCTGAACTGTGCAAGCTATCGCAGATCGGAGGGCTCCGTGGCAGTGAGCTCTTGTCAGCGTCACCAACTTACGGCAGCATCGACCAAAACTACTGCAAACTCCGTGGAGATTTCGTACGGAGAGTCGACCCCACCGGGAACAAAGAAGCGAGGCGCCTAAGAACAGCGCTACTAGCACAGGCCTTACGGACTCAGCGTCTCTTTTCTGCCGCAAAAACTTTCTCCCAACCTTCAAAAGACCGCGCCGACACAAGAAAATATTATTGACCACTCGTTTCCGACGCCAACGCCCGTTTGGGCAATGTGGTCCCGATTGGTCCTCACACTTGCACTGCAAACTCCTTGCGCCGTTGCAGACCGGTGACATCGTTGGTTCGATGCTGTGGGCATTGATACAGCGGTCTGTGATCTTGAACTGGCGAGACTGGCCCGTGGATCTAAATTTGAATCTGATTGATAAGCGCCGAGGATAAAACAAGACAAAAATACTGTCCATGAACGAGTTACTACAAGCCAGTTCGAGAGTCACCGTAGGCGGAAGGAATTGTCGAGGCTCTGTGAAAGGAACACTTGGGAGCTTCAACATGCAATGCAGTCAGGCCGATGACAACTCCAACGGACAAGGAGAGACATAAACAGTAAACATGCTTGCAGAAACGACAATGGGGCCTTTCTGCACGCTTCTGCACGTGCTAGGCGGCTTGGCGCCCAGGGCACCTACTGTGTACTCTGGCGAGTCTGGCTGTATTTCCAATCGTACCAACTGTACGTTCGTAGTGACTTTCAGATGCACAGCGACGTAAGACAGTGACGAGTTTGTGCTGTGCTATGTGCTGCAGGGCAAAGTACATTACTGCTGCAAGCTGCAGCTACTTCGCGACCCCGTACACCTTTGCTGCGCTAGTTGCAGATTGATTTTCTCTTAGCTTGTTCGAATGCAAGTGGGTTTGAGGTTTGTCAACTTTTGGATTTATAATTCAGTTTTGGAGGCAGAGGGCCAAGATACAGAGCGAACCATCGCATACGAGGACGATGGAACAACGGCCAAACATGCACGCCGAGGACGAGGATCTTGACGAGAAGAGGAAAGGGATCAAGAAGAAAAAAAAGAAAAAACATAAAAAGGCTCGAAAGGGAAACAGGTTGTATCTGACGGTTCGGTTTCGTTCCGTTTGTTGGCTAGGCCAAGTGTGTCACTACGATGACATATTCAGTCGACAATCTCCGGGGGAGAGGGCCACGAGGAAAACTGACTGTTATGTTGAGCAACAAGGACTACCGCCACAAAATAAATGAAAGTCATCTTCGTCATTGTATATTTCTGCTCTTTTGTGCCGTTGGTGAGCGGTGAATAGGCGAGGGCACCATAATGAGGGCGCAAACAGCGGACTTTCGTGCCTGCTGAGTATTTTGTAATCAACAACTCCCAGGGCGTCTCCGAAACTCCGCCATCGGACCAAGCTCGGCAAGTGCCAATGGCATTCAGATCAACCAGCCCCCAGACGGGGATATCGCTTATGTAATCGGCGCCAAGTAACAGCGATGCCATCCTGCCTGTTATGTCATCTCAGCCTTGCTTCTTTCAACAATGAAATCAAATTCAACTGCAGGGGGCAATTGCCCACACCGCGCAGCACAGCCAGATACTTGCAACAGCGGCGGCCACCGCACGTGACGTTGCATTCCGAGCGAATTGGAAACCGGCCTTCTCGGTAGCGGCACGCAAATTATTGGTTTAACGAGGGGAGAGCGGACGGGATCTCGTGGTACCTAATCTGTGGCCGTACGTGAAGGGTTTTGGCTGTGAAAAACCTTACGTGGTAGTCCTTGGTCTGACCATGGGGTGCAATAGAAATTTTACATGATAAATCAGAATGCAAAAAAGTTTGTGCCTATAGGGCAAAGTATCTTGTTCGCTTTACGTCATGAGATGTGAAATGAAAGAGAAAACAGACTCAAGTCTCAACATACTGTTACAAAAAAGTAAAGATAATCAGCCGTATAACAGAAGGACAGAAAAAAAGAAAGAAAGAAAAATAGAAATAGCCAGCCATCCCTGCAGCATTGAGCGGAGCGCATTGGTCTCTCAAAATATTGTACGACCTCTCTCATCTGATACAGGCGAGGCAAGATGAACAAAAGTGTTAGCGCAGCTCTATTCGGTGGAGCACATGACATCACGTGCCACGGCATCTGGAATCGACCATCCCATGTGCTGCGTCCAAAGTAAACAAACAACGGTCGTCCAACATACAACAACGAACCTCAATTCTGCATTAAAATGCCTGCCATGGCGGCCTTCTTCTGTAGAATCTACATGATTACGCTGGGGTCATTGACTGCCGGGAATTTGGAGGCACTTGAGCAGCCCAGTCGGTTATTGGACATCTGGTTAAATGGACGATATTCAGCCGAGCTCCCCTATAGACATATTGGGCCTTAGGGATAACCTGTTGTAACCTGGTCCAGATTTCTTTACCGCTGCGTCTCTCTGCACTACCTGGTTCCCATCCTTTGCCAAGCGCATCCCCTTCTCGCCTCCAGGTATCTCGCCGGGACTAAATCTCGGAGTTTTGGAGAGTTCCCTGTTTGCCACGTTCTGCATAGATTGAATATGCACTATATTTGCCTGCAAGCCGTAGACAGCTAACATCAAAACGAGAACATCCATCGGGCAAAAGGACATGCTTTGCCCTCGTCTTGCATTTGATGAATAGAATAGAGAAAGCTTGATTCTCCCTCTCCCTCTTTCCCCGCTTCGACGTGCATATGCACGGTGAACATCAAGAAATACAAGCCTAAGAACCCCGAAAATGGCTCCAATCAGGTCGGCGACGGGCCGCGTGTTGGCCATCCTCCGGCCCCGCGATTGGGCCCCTGGTGGCCCTCCTGGCGGTGGCGGCCCACCATTCGATCATTCTCCAAACTGGCATCACTACCTCAGCCCTGGTGGGCGATCGATCTCGGCGTCTTCTTTTTTTATTACTCATAGGCTGTATCGCCATGACCTACTCGTCACGGTTCGCAGGCCGTCGTCGGCGCACTCGTAGCCGCAGCTCTCGATCCTACTATACAGACATGACATCATACGCTACAAGGACAGCTGGCACCGGTGGCGGCGGTGCAGTCAGAGGTGAGGGCAACGATGGCCAGGCCTACTATTACTACTACCCGGCAGAGTACACTACCACAACATCGACAGCGGCTGTTGGTGCAGGGAAAATGGGCAGTGGGAGTACACGGCAAAAACGAGCAGGTGCATGGGCCAATCCGGTGCCTGAGTCCCCGGTACTGTTCCCAGAAAGATAAAGAAGGCCAAGACGAGAAAGCAAAGTGGCCGGAGGCCTTAACTTGGAATAAGACGGAGAGAGTCGTACGATATGAGAATCTGGTGCCACGATTGCCACAATGCCATGAAGAGAACGCACTTTTTTTATGTGCCATATATGTATACCGGCCGCTTATATAAGTATCCGTCACGCTTTTGTCCGGTCCGCATCGACTGTGCCCCGAATGAACCGCTCGACATTCTCCTGCACGACTCTCTGGTAATTGGCCCGCGTGCTCGCCGACACCCATGCCGTGTGGCCTGTGACGATCAGGTTTAGGTCTTCTGTGGTGGCAGTCTTAAGAAGAACATTGGACTCGGGCGTTGCCGGCTCATGGTCAAAAACGTCGATACCGGCACCGCCAATACGGTTTTCACGAAGAGCCGTCACCAAAGCCTCTTCGCTCACAATACCGCCGCGGGCCACATTGACAATGATGGCGTCGGGTTGCATCTTGGCAAACTCGGCCTCGCCGATCAGGTTCTTGGTATCCGGAACCAGTGGGCAGCAGACAACAATGACGCTGGCGGTCTGGATGACCTCTTCAAAGGCCACGCGACCGTCGGCACGCTTTGAAACATCTTCGCCTCGCCGGCCAGAAACCACCACTTTCATGCCCAGGGCACCAAACAGACGCGCAGCCTCTTTGCCGACGCCACCGTAGCCGATGATGCCAACAGTCTCGTCTTGGCAGCTGCGGGGCGGTGCACCGGCCGTGTACGCACGCATCATAACACTGCCCATGTGAGACCACTCGCCGCGGCCAAGAGCACGCTGCACCTGAAACATGGACCGACGTGCCGCCAAATAAAGGGAGACAACATGCTCAGCAACAGCAACGGAGTTGCAATTGGGGCTGTTGAGGACGCGGATACCGCGGGCGGTGCAGGCAGCCAAATCGACCGAGTCAACACCCGAAGCCATGACGGCAATGAGCCTCAAACGGGGCGCATTGGTCTCGGCGAGTGCATCAGCGCGGATGGGCACGACAGTCGTGATGACAAGGTCGGCATCCTTGATGCGCTCAGCAACTTGAGCCGTAGTCGAGCGCTCATACTCGACAAGTTCGTATGTGTATGGCTTAGGCACAATCAGCGGCGGCAGCGGCGTGAAAAAAGTCTCGAGAGCGACAATCTTGAGATGCTGAGGCAGCGGAGGGCTATGGACTGAAGTATCGGCAGGCGCGACTTGCGCCGCCAAGTCGCCGCTGCCGTTGGTAGTGGAGCTTGCCATTCTCTGGTGGGATAAACTGGAAAGATGTCTAAATGGAAATGGGTGAACAGGACGGGGTGTGGCTGGCAGGAGCGATGTGGAATAGAAGCGGAAGGAGCTGTGTGTGAACGACGGGAAAGGGGGAAGGTGCGGCGTGCTATATAATGTCTTGGCAAGAAGCGACTGCCGGGCCGCGGCCTGTGGGACAGGAAAGGGCGGTTGAGATTGCGGGTGCCGCCCCGAGTGCCGCCGGAAATACGCAAACGGGGCAAAAAATGAGCCAGAAGACGAGGAAAATGACGACGCGGATGCTGATGTGGCTGATGATGCTGATACCCCTGATATGACTGCTACCGCTGTTCTCACCGATACGACTGATTCCACCGATACGCCTGCTGATGTTGGGGCGGCAGATACCGCCGTTGTGTTGGAGCCTTGCAGCTGTTTGTCAGAGGCCGTTGCTAATCGTCGTGTAAGTGGCGCGCTAGAAGCAGACAAGAGGTTCGGCCGCAGGGGCATTGGTTCCGTTCTGGGATGGTTTAATCGGGGGTGGCGAGGGTGGTGTGTGACTCTCCTAGTCGTTGTTCTGTTCTGGCCAAGAAAAGTGTTTGGTTCGTGGAGTGTATCTATTTGACCGAGCAAACTTGTCGGTGTTTTGTCTTTGGTTGTTGACTGGGCCCCTTTTTTATCTTATCTTTTTGGGGTTGGTGGGGGCTTTCTCGGTGTTAGAAGGTGCTATGTTCTTTTGAAGCAAGTCAACTATTGGCCATGCTCGTTTATGTGCGGTTTATATCTGGCAAGAAAAGACCGGAGGGCGAAAGCGCGAAGGAGCGAGAGAGGAAAAAAAGGAGAGGAAAAAAGGAAGGAATGTGAAAAGAAAGCAACGAAGGATCAAAAAGAATGGATAAGAAGGAAAAGAAGAATGTTGGAGGATTCAAACGGCGGGATGGATGGACCCTTTTCCTCCTCTAAGCTGACTAATTTTGTGACTGGGCTGGTCGAATCTGGCGGAGTTTCGTGAGGTTTGTGACAGTCAATTGGAGGGACCGGATCTCACGCTGCTCAAAAGCGGATCGGAAAGCCCAAGCTGCCAAGAGATACGAGTACGAAGTGAGGTAAAAACTTCAAAATCTTCCAAGGCGTTGTCAACTGCAGGGCGTATCAACGATGTGGGCCCTTTGTGGTAGCACGTGACTGTTGGCTGACCCTGTCCATGCATCACGATAGCTCACTATATCAACGACGTCATCCTGTCAAGCATTTCGTAGAAGGTTCAAGGAGAGCTGGAAATTTCTCGGAGGGCATTTGAGAGCGAAGAGATAATAAGACGAAAAAAAATGGCACTCCATTGGAGATATCGTGTACGTCGTACGCTGTCATTTCCGTCAACGTCGGAAACACCGCACACTGCCCGTACCCCACCCTCTTATGTAAACACAACCCAGCGTGTGCATGTGTTATGATTCAAAACAATTTTTACAAACGGCGCTTGATATGTATACCAAAGAAAAGAAGAATAAGAACCAATCATTTTGACATCAAAAATGCTAAGAAAATCAAAGGGCGTAAGAGAAGCCATGAGGAAAGAAAAGCAACAGTCACCGCATTACCGACAAGCTCAATGCCAAACCATCACCATCATGTTTGTCTCACACATTCGAGAAAGCTTCTGCCTTCTTGGCGTCTCTGGCTGCCTGTCTGGCCGCCTTCTTGGCCATGGTGTTCTTGCGCCACTCGGCACCACGGAACATGACCAGCCAGAGGACGGGACTGAAGGCCACCCAGACTGCAGCGATGAGCACACCCGTGAAGCCGATGCCAATATGGTTGATTAGCGGCAGGGCAATAGCAGTACCGCCGGAGCTGACAAAGCAGCGGAACAGGTTGTTGGCGGCGACAGCTGTAGCCGGCGATTCGGGGTGGGTGTCGACGATCAGGGTGTTGATGCCGTTCATGGCGCCGGCAAAGAAGACACCCATAAAGAATAGTGCGACTTCAATGCCAGCGAGCGAGGCTTGACTGTCCATGGTCCAGCCGTAGGCGATGACGGCCACAGACGCCATGTAGATAGCACAAATAGAAATCTGGAGACGGATTTTCTCTATAGGGAATATGTCCAGATTTTGCTGCTTGTTGAGGTCGATTGTCAGACCCAGAATGCGGGCCCAACGGCGGAAATTCCAGTCGAGCAGCAGACCAATAGTCCAACGCGAGCATAGCGTGCCAAAACCCAGGGGCAGGTAGCAGAGACCGACTTTAACGGGCGAGTAGCCGAAACGGTCGCGCAGTTGTTCGGACAAAGTTGTGGTGATCATAAAGTAGCCACCGGCAAGCAGTGAGCCGCAACCCAAGGTGACGCCACCCTCGCGCTCCATTAATATCTTGAGAGCGGCAAACGGGTTAGGCCGGCGGCGGCCACGGGCAAGTGTGGAATGGTCACCGACTTCTGCGCGCTCGGCAGCGGTGAGACGGCGTGTCTTTAAGGATTGGTAGAGGGACATGTTCCACCAGGGGGGCAGCACACTGCCGTTGCCGACGATGTTGCGGCAGGTCTCGGGCAGGAAGCAGAGCATGAAAGTGAACAGGACGGATGACAGTATCAGCAAGAACCAGAAGATGCCGTGCCAGCCGTAGTATTGCGTCAACAGACCACCAGCCACGGGACCAAGTGCAGGGCCGAGGGTGACACCCATAGCAGCAAAGCCGATATACTTGCCACGCTCGGCACGTGTCACGAGATCAGCGACGGTAGCACTGCTCAGTGAGATGGTGGCACTGCTACCCATGCTCTGGAAGCAGCGCAAGACAATGAGTGCTGGGTAGCTGTCCTGCAAGGCCAGGCCGAGGTTGGCAAGAACATAGATAGAGAAGCAGATAAGGTACGCGGGGCGGCGGCCATAGACATCAGAGAAGTTGCCAATGAAAGACGGCGTGATGCCTTGGAAGATCTAGTAACGGTCAGCATGGATAGAATGCAGAAAGGTCGATGATGGCAATACGTACCATAAATGCCGTGATGGTCAGGTTGATGGATGAGACGGGTACGTGCAGGTCCTCTGCCAGAGAGTTGAGTGCAGGCAAATAGATCTGTCCAGACAGTGGTGAGATGATGGCAAGGAAGGACACTGTAAGTGTGATGCCAATCTTTTGGCGGTGTGTAAAGCGGGAGTACGCCGGTGGTGGCAGGACCTCGTCTTCGGGCTCGGTAGACGTACCGGCCTCGCCCTCCTTTTCCGGAGAAACGGCTTCGCTTGTAACCCCGCCGTCGCCACCCTTGATTGATGTCTTTTCATCAGACTCGGACCCGGATATCTTCTCGTCAAGAACACCGGCGGCGCTTGTAGAGACATTGCTGAATGGTTGAATCTCTTCGATGGCAAGGCCATCTTCCTCTTCCCGGAGCTCGCGAGACACTTCGGACGTGGGCGTCCCGGGAGTCACGCTCTCTTCTTTGTGCTTTTCAAACATCGTGGAGGTGGAGACTGTTCTTCGCCTCGCCTGAGTAAGGTGTGGAGGTAGATGATGTAAGAGATTGTGGGCAATATAAAGCTGATTTAGGGTAGAGGAAGTGTGTGTGTGTGTAAGCGTATGCAGGCAATTAGAAGAGAGAGCGAGTCGTGTGGTGTTGTTGACTTTGGCTCTTGGCACCAATGCTGCCAGCCTTTTTAGTTGGTGTCGTTGAGTTGTTGTCGTCAAAAGTGAAATTTGTCGATGAACCAGGGGCGTGGATCTGTTTAATATATACCAAAAAGGGTGTTCAATGTGTAAATAGATGAAGCGGCAAGCAATGACTGCATGTCGATAAGCCGCACCGTGGGCGAGAGTCCTATGCAAGGGTTGGGATACAAAAGAGAAAGAGAAATAAAAGGAGCGGAAAGAATTTAACAGACAAATTTGACAATGAGGAGATAAAAGAAGTCAATTGACATGAGTCAAGTACAGATACGGCAACTGCCAACCCCCTGCTTGTCATGAACGATCTCGGGAGTAAGAGACTTCAATCGCTCCTGCCTCGCCCAGCAAGTCATGTCACTCCTGTCCACTTTTGCCTTTTCCCAGCGAGGGAAGGAGCGATACAGTGTCAAAAGAAAACTCGAACAAAAAATGGTAGCTGTTCTCCGCGCCGGCTCCGAGCTCCAGGGGGCTCCACCGTCGACACATTACGCAAAAGACGGCACGGGGAAGGGACGTAGTACATATAAAAGGACGTGGGTGTGGCTCGTGTGGTGCTGTGTGGGGATGGCTTGGCTCCTCCCAGCAGTCCCAGGACAAGCTTTCCAAGAAACTTGGCTTCCGGCCAACGGCGCCTGGGCGTCTGATTTTTTCGCATGCCAAAAGCAACCGTCCCCACATTCAGATCCTGGGTTGCACCTTCCCTCCCTTGTAAAAAATCGGATATGCGTGGCGGTCGGCGTGCAGAAAGAGCAAAGAGCGTCAATCACCATAATAGGGAAGGAGGGAAGGGTGTGGAAGCTACGAGCCCTTCGCGCAGTGCTTTAACGCCATCGCCTGCTTCTTACAAGGGGAAAGGCTCCAGGAACACCATTGCACACGACAGAAGAGATGGTGGGCACGTCGTCGGCAAAGGACCAGAGAGTTTACCAAGATATAAGGCTTGAACAACGCAACTCGCGAAGAGTTTGGTGAAAGTGTCAATTAAACAAAGGGGGTTTGTATATTCAATCGTCAGTGTCAGGAGGTACAAGAGGAAAGAGCGCTGGAAAGGGAAAGAGGGGTCCTGCTCCGGTGCGGTCAAGAAGCGAAATATCGGCGGTGGTGACCGACATCAAGGCCGTGGCAAACGGAGCCCACCCAAACACAAAATGGAAGGAGCAATCGAGGCAGCCATCCAGTCAGATAACAGTAAGGTTAATCATAAATAGGCAGGCAAAAACATGTCAAATGTGTCATATGTCGTATCGCATTGTAATTATCCAGTGCCTTTTGGGCGATGAGAATTCAAAGCTATCTTAAACATACATTCAGAACGCAGCCTGTCGCCGAGCCCAAGAACCCGTCCACTGGGTCACAAAGCGCTGGAAAGATGCACGTATGGCCAACAAAACGCTTTGAACCGGGAGAACAAAATACGAGTAGAATTTAAAAGCGGCCATCCTTACTCCGTACAGGAGAGGTACAACAAGAGTGGTGTGAGTTGGCGAGCATTTGGTTGTAGTTCGTCTGAGGTGTATCGGTGCCGAAGCGGCCTGCTGCGGGAATGTTCCGTGTGGTGGAGGTGCCATGGGCTGGTTGTTCGCCCCACTCTTGCCATGGGCTGGTTGTTCGCCCCACTCTTTTTCTCCCCTTCCTTTTACTGCCCATCTATCACCGACTGTATTTTGTCTTTTCTTCTTTTGTATTTACTTTCCTTGTAACAGGCCGGACGACCAATGGAAACATGACATGGGCCAGAATGTATACTTTCGGTGACGTTGACGAGTACGCGCAAAGAAAGTCCTACGGCAGTGCAACTGTGATATATGTGGCGTGCAGATCGATCGCCGTGTCGGCGGGGATACATTTTATTTAATAATAAATGTGCTTTGCATGGTAATTGTTTTTCCCTCTGGCTTCTTTTTTCAAACACATGCATACCGGCCCCATCCACGGCGGCCACCGCCAAGAGCGGCCAGTGACAGACCCCGTCGGATGACGGCGTTGGCGGTTTCATTAGTAGCAGAATCGGGCAGGTCATCACACGAGTGCCTCTTGCTTTTCTCTTACTCTCTCGCTGAATTCGTTCGTCTTAGCTGCCGTCTTACGCGCCAATCCCGTACAACGCCCACCTAAAAAGGACGCTATCCTCCCGCAATCCGCAGCGAATGCAGGGGATGGTTCCGAAAAGAGATACAAAAGAAAGCTCTGCGTCCGTATCCGGTGCTAATCGGTGCATATCAAGGCGAGCTTGAAAAGTCCTACATATGAACACGACCGAGCGCATGGGACGTATCGATTTTTTTCATTCTTGTATTGTCCCCAAAACAAACAAATTTTGCAAATGGCTGACTCGGTTCACCGCTGCCCTGGTTGGAGGTTTTCCTTGCGGCTCAATTCATTTACGGAGGTTTTTTCCAGAGTTTGCCGTCTAACGCAATCATACCGGCTTCGTTTCGTCTCAAAATCTAGTCGCATCCCATGAAGAAGCAATTTGCCGCTTACCAGGAAAGCGGGTTTGGAGTCAATACGCTTCACACATAATATGTCGGCCACTGTTGTTTGACATCCTCCAGTTATTCTGGCCGCCGATGGGTCTTCGGGCTTGGTATTCTGGGGATTTGGGTGATCTTTCGCGTGCTGCCCGGCACTTGGCAGGACCTGTGCCGCACTGTGGCATCGCCAGGGAATTCCTGCCCAAATGCAGTTGTTCAGTGCGGGTGCGGCCTGTTACTTTGGCCAGCCGAGCTGAGCAGATTGTTACTGAAGCCTGCTTTTCTTCTCTTTGGTTCATACCGTCAGCTGTGCTGCAATAGCAGGGACGTATTATTACGTACTCTCATACAATGCATACCCACAGCAGCCGCACAAAGTCGGGCACAGTCCCCGGCCGGCTATGTCACCATATATTAATGGCGGCATTTGATACGTAAACGACTGCCACGATAATTGTTGACATCCAGTTGTCCTACATGAGCTTTGTCACAAGGCGTGGATATCGCAATGTAATCGAGAAGAGTTAAAATAGAATTGATAGTCCAAGAACACCGAATTGCTTTAATAGATAATTGCATCACTCCATTCACAAATGGTGAATGTAGCAGACATGGCCTTGTGGTGCAGCTACAAGAAGTCCTAGATTCCCAAACAATCACACGAACACAGGTGAATATCAGCTTCCCCAACAACACCAGTAGCCAAACACAAAGACAGGTCGAACCATGAGGGAAACGCAATTGAAATAGACAAATTTACACTAAAAGTAATGCATATTGGAACTCGGACAAAGACTCCTCGAAAAGTCACGATCAAGCGTAAATCGGTCGGGCCGGTCTGCGGCATCCGAAATTCGCACGCGAATGTTGGAGAGCAGATCTCGACAGTAGAGTCCCACGAGGATTATTGTTAAGTACGGGGCAAATCGTTCCATAAAAATGGACCCGATCGTCGTCGTTGACGAAGATGTGTGAAGCAGTGAGCTGCGGATTGATAAAATAATCAGGCTCGTGCAATACGACCATAAGACCGATGGGTATGAAATGGGGAGACCCCTACCAAAATCTTCAATTTAGATAGATAAGGCATCAATCAATCATTTCGCACATATGATCATACGTCGCTTAGCAGGCAGGCATAAGTGGCATCCCCTACTTTGTCCGTCAAAAGTGCCATCTACCAAGGCAGCTCCTGGCCGCTGTTGGTCAGAAACTTGCCATTTTTCTCGGGCGTCCAGTCGTCGATTTGTGCAAGACACTTCCGCGCGCTTTCATCAGTCGTGGTTGGAGGCTCTTTCATGCCCAGTGCATCTGCCAGGGCCTGGCCCATGTATGTCTTGACCCAACTGTCGTTGAAGCATGATTAGTAAGAAGAGATGCTGACATAAGTAGAAGAAAACAAAGTGACGACTCACCCAGGGTGCAAGATGCCCACAATAAGGCCCCTGTCTTTGAAATCAATGCTCGCCTTCTTTGCAAACCAATTGGCTGCCGCCTTGCTCATGCCGTATGACGTACCCACAGGCATGCTCTCCTCATCTTGCACGCCGATACTGCCCATGGTGCTGCTGATCAGGACGAAGCGAGTGTGCACATTGCTATCAGACGCGGACACCTCCAGGAGAGGCCATGTCGCTTTGAAAAGCCGTAGAGGACCAGCTGCATTGACGGTACAGTCGTAGATGACATCTTCTGCCGTGGTCTCAAGCAGGGACTTGTCAAGGCCCGTTGAGTGGCCAGCATTGGCGATGACAATATCGATGCGGGACACAGACAGGCCAGCCAGTGTCGTCTGGAGGGCAGCATAGTCTGCAGGCTCGCTCAGCTTCACGACCAGAAGCTGGCTCGACTCGATAACCTCAATTTCCTTGAGCGAGGCGCCCGTCGGGTCATCGGGCTGACGAACGCAAGCGACGACTTTGGTGTTGGCGCGCTGTAGAAGCTGCTGCACCATGGCGCGGCCAATGCCTGAAGTACAGATTAGAATTATTGATTGTAGAAATTGCTGCAGTTGATTTCATTGATAGTTTTTCTTGGTTTGATGGGTTTTGAATTGATGACTTTGATTTTTGGTGGTGGGGGTAGCAGATTGGCGGGCATCGAAAAAAGGGGTAAAATAAACAAAGAACCCCGCTTTTGAATTCAAACCGTTTTTCAAAACTCACCTTTGTTGGCGCCCGTGATCAGGTATGTCGTTTGAGACATCATAGCAATCGGATCCGATGCTATGGCCGATGGAAATTATGCACAGATGTCCACTACTGATGGAAGATGTGCTCTTTTGGTTTTCCGATGGGTTTACGGCAGTTTAGGCGATGCAGAAGAAAAGCAGTATGAAGGAGGGAGAGCTTGAAAAGAACGAGGAAAGAGCGGTGATAAATCCAAGAGACACTAAATACTTTCCCACATCCTAAAGCAAAGAGTCGACAGGCTGAAAAAGGAATCTGCCATGCGTCGGTCGGCCATCTGTCCCTCTGACTCTGTCCAATCGTATGGCAGGGCACAAACCCTTCTTACGAATCTCAACTATCGCGAAGTCCACAAACACGGCAGATGCACCCCTTTTCGATTTGATTTCTTCTTGTTTTCAATCAACAAGACTTTATTCATTGATTGCAGCCAGATATCTTAAACCCAAAGTTTTGTGACATTTAGTCGCCCCGTTTTCGAAAGTTGATTCAATCCACGCATCACGATAATCAAAGTTTCTTACGACGGTGAGTTCGCATCAGATCGTCAATCAAGAAAGTTCTTATCTTAGAGCAGACATCCAATTAAGCGCCTTTTTTTCCGTTCCATTTTGTCTTTGCTGCGCGTCACGGTTTTGACTTTCTCCTTCATTCGCTCTCTTGATTTCGCAAAATGATTAAACGCAGAGGTTTTGATTATTCATGAACAAGTCGCATATCTTGATTAATTTCAAATCGAGCAGAAAATAAGTCTTCTGCCGAGTTATCCTTTTTGTCTAGCTCCGAGTCCCTGTGTTGCCTTTTTCTCACGACATCGATTGCTGACCCAGATCGCACTGTCATCTTAAAAATTTTGTGCTTCAAGAGCCCTGCACCACTAGACGCAAATTTCGACGCAAACGCTGCTATATGCAGAGGTCTATTAATAGCCCAGCCTTGCCGTAAAGTGTTACATCTCAGGCCTGGTGGCGCTTCTTTTGCCTGCCCTCACTCCGCGTGTTCACCACTATTGCCTTTGTAATGAAAATCAATCGACCAACAGCGACTGCAGAAGGTCAGGCACAAAGAGACTTTCCCTGACGTTCTTCTCGTCACTTGAACGAGTCCCGCGCTGCCGTTAATCCCTGCCCCTATTCATCTTTGTTGATTTTTTGGGCTCGCTCCTCCTCTCTTTTTCGTGGCTTAGCACTGGCCAGCCATTGTACTCTTCTTTAGCAAGTAATATTTTGTGCAGCCGTGTTGCAAAGGCCCTACTTTCGGACTTGCATAAAGCTTTGGGGCGCTGCAACAACTATATTGCACGCACATACTGGCGCTTGCCGATCAGAGCCTCACGCTGCTTTTCCTTTCTTTCCGCATGAATTTCTGTTGGCGTATCTAGATATGATATCATTTATGATTGTCTAGGCGGGGGTCAGAATAATAATCGCAACAAGTGATATGTATGGGGGCCGGCCTACCGAGCGCGAACCAAGGAACGGTCGCAAGTTGAGGGGAGCCGTGCACCGCTGGATGGAGTTGAGCCAAAAAGAAAAAGATTTGCCTCGTATGAGGCCTGTTGTCCTCTTTTGTACTCTGTACCTCTTTGTGGCAGAAAGTGGTGCCTTGGATGTGGTCATTTTGTGTTGTGTGTCGGACAGTCAGGGATTCGTGCGCATGTGTTTGCGTCTGTGCCAGTCTGTTGCTGGATGGGCATGTCTTTCTGTGCCTGGATAGGGCGGTGAGAGAGACACTATGAAATAAAGAAAAAAGGGGCTGTGACAAAAACGCAGAAATGCAGGTCGAAAAAGAGAGTTAGGTGAAGTAAAGAAAGACACTATGTCCGGCCCGTAACAAACTTGCATTTGTGCGGTACAACATGAGCTGCTTTTTTTTTCTGTGCCCAGGCAGAAAAGAGACTGAGAAAAGATTTCGGGCCACCGGACGCAGCGTGATGTGGCTTTTTACCCATCTTTGAATTGAGCAAGAAAAGACTTTGCTGCAATCGGTCAGAACTATCACTGCGAAGGAACAAAAGTCAACAGTCAGCAAACACACGACAATGCAACGTAGAACTGCAGGAACAGGTGCGTTGGAGGGGAATTGAAAGTGCCACTCAAGAAACGCGTCCCTGTGTGGCCATTGTGTCGCGATGGCCATTCCTCTTTCTTATCCTCTCTCTCTCTCTCCACTCGCTTGTCATCTGGCCAGATCCCAAACCCCTGTCTGACAGTGGCGCAAGGGGAAAACTGTTGGAGCGACCGGGGGTGCAAGCCCACATTGCACAAAAACGGCCTGGCCTCCGATGATGGTTGACCAATTGCCGACTTCCTTTCCCTTCTATACAGTAGAACCTGCTTCTAGCCTGTGGCCGCATTTGGGTCTTCGAGGTGGGCAAGAGGCCAGGAATGCGGACGACTCGGGACGGAATTGATGATGCAAGCGGGTAGGGGGTCGGATAGAATGATGGGACTGTTTTCAAGGGCAAGAAAATGTCGACTTTTGTCGACGAGACGAGACAATAATGAAAGTAATGAGATTGTGTGTGCACGTTGTTGTGCTTGGTATTTGTGATGTGTGCCCAGCGGCAACCAGCCCTGGTGTGACGTTTCTGCCATTGCGAGCCAAGTTGTTTCGTGTGATCAAGTGCGGCCAAGTGTGTCGCAATGTCCTGTCGAAGCGTCTCTCATCTATTTTTGGGAGGCTGCTTTTATCGTATCCGTACGAACTGCTTTGTTGCTTTGTGGCAGCGACCTGGACGGCGATCCGTAATCAACGTCTGTTTTGAGGGCAAGAGCGTGTCACCCAAAAGAAGAAGGTACGCGTACGGCAAAGCAATGCAGCAACGCAGGGAAGGCGGGAAGGTAGAAGGCAGGTACAGCAATCCCGCTGTTCCTTCCCTCAATGGCAGTTGCTCCTTCCTCGCCAATTGCAAACCTCGATTGCTCCTGCCGCCCCACGACGATGCACATTACTGCACAGTGCTCAACCCAAATAACTTCCTTTCTCGAAGAAGCAAGGGGCTCTTCTCTCTATCTTGTTGTTCTCTTTTTGCATCATAATCATATTCTACCGTTCATCAACAGCTGCATCGGGCCATCATCCGTTCGTCTCTCCCCGCTTGCCTGCAGCACCAGTGATTTGCTGCAAGGGGCTCGCACCCGCACAGATGCAGCGAAACCGACCTACTGCATACTCCATTCGTCGCCCAGCGTCCCGAGACAACAAAAACGAGGGTAAAAAAAAAAGTTTTTCGCCAAATTGCGAAGAGCACACGATTGACACTCCAAATATCGATAGCGGACGACTCTATTGATTTCGAGCAGCGCCACAAAGTACCGGCGTTAGGTACAGGTCCTGATTTTGGCCCCCTTTCTGGCAGACTGTGATCCGGATAAGTGGACAACAACGCATCAACATTTCGGCGCCCACCCGCGATCGACCAAGAAGCTTCTTAGATGCCGTGAGCTCCAATCCGATCGTTGTTCTGCTCTGGTTGAGTCGTTCTGTTTCCACATTCCTCCCTTTCGAGGGCCATATCGTCGACACCGTCTTCGCTGCGTTTCATCCCGCATCCAACGCCACGCTGCCATTCGTCGACCTCGATACCCCCACAACACTGCACCACCAGGCTTACCCCTGCATCCAATACCTCCTCACCCCCTTGACCTAGGCGCTTTAGCGTCACGTCTAGCAGCTCAATAAAGGGGCAGCCAGGAGCAAGGCCGGGGAGGGGGAGAGAAAAGTGCAGGACCAAAAAAAAAAAAAAGAAGAAGCAAGAAAAAGACCACTCAGAAAACAATATCAGAAAAGCGCGGCAGAAAGCGTGCGTACTGCTCTTGTTCTCCCCCTTCTCTGCCACGCGCGCGGCCTGCCCACGAAAGGAAGCGGCTGCTCTCAATCTCGATAAACTCCTTTTGCTTTCTTGCTCCTCATTAAACCCATTTCCCGGGAAGCAGTTCATTATCTGGCTTTTCCACCTGCTTCAGCGCCTCATCAAATCGCTCCAATCCACCAATCCACCAATATCGGCACGCCTCTGGCACTCGCTCGGGCGGACAAGTTCATTGTCTTAAAGTGGATGGCGGCGTTCTTTTGCGTTCCCCAGTCCCTTATTTTAGGCGAGGCTACTCATTAAACACGCCCGAAAGGGACGCAAAAAGGCGAAAATACACGGCGGACAACATAACGACAGCGACACGCCAAATACGCCAAAAGAATTGGACAAAAAGCTTCGCGTGTCTCTAGCGTGGGTGGGCCTTGTCGTACCTGTTCACTCGCTCCTGGCACTTCCGTGTTGGCCCCCGAGTCGACTTGTGCTACTGGCTTCTGGCCTCTGGTCTCTTTTTTTGTTCCCTTTTTTCCTTTCCCTCCGCGACCATGAACCCCGACCCTTCGCGCCGATCTCAAAGGCGGCGGCCAGATCTCAGCGTCAACACCTCACGAGCGCGTTCCAACTCCAGCTCCAAGATCGCTTTCCCCCCGCTGTCACCACCGCGACGCAACGCTCCTGTGCCGTCTTCTAGGGCCAGCAGCCGCGGCTCGAAACCTCCCCCGTCACTCGGTACTACCGTTATGGCCTCCAGCATCGACGCGGGCGGTGTCGGCCCCAGCCGCTCCCGGTCCGGCACCTCGTCACATTCACACTCACATGAACATCAGACCACGGCCGCCGACGTCGAGACGTTTCTCGAAATGTACACACCCGACGCCGTGTCCGCCGGCGGCAAAGAGAACACCCATCCGTCTTTAACCATGGCCGATGCGCCACAACCACCTCCGATGCGCGGTCAGCGCGACTCCCACGATCTCTCGCTACCCTCCCGTCACGTCCGCGACTCCCTCGTTTCCAACATGCTCCTCTCCCTCGACCAATTCTCCATGGGCCAAATGGCCGCGCCTGCTCGCTCCGCCCCGTCCTTTGAAGACCACCGCCTGTACTCTATGTCGACAACAACCACCGACGACAACATTGCCCGCGCACCCAATGTTCCGACAGCGCCACGAGGCGGTGGAGGAGGAGGAGGCGGCGGCGGTCGGTATGGAAGCGGATACAACAACTACAGCTCCGACTATGAGGTGCCTGACGATGCGAGCCGTGTCTCCGGTAGCATCTCGCACAGCCGCCGCAGCAACAGCAGTTCTGGCTTCCAGTCGAGTCTGGGCCGCATCAACAGCATGCGCGAGTCGTCAATGCATCGTGGCAGCCAGCCTGGCACACCTCGTATGATGCACTCGCGTGGTGGAAAAGGCAGCAAAAGCAGCAGCACAAACAGCATCGACAATGCCGGCTATGCGCAGGTTCTCGGCAGCCAACGGTGGGCTCATGGCTTTGGAGGCCGCTCTTCGAGCTTCGATCTTGGTTCTCGTTTGCCAGGCACTTCGAGCGGTAACAACCCGCCCCCGACGTCCATGGTCGCGCAGCAACAGACGACAACGCAGCCCTGGCACATTGAGTTCTCGAACTCGTTCTTTAACGACGCCTACGACGACGCCGCCCCAACACCCACCGTGCCAGGCGGTCCTCGAAAACTGACCTCTGTGCCCTCAATGCCATCGATCCCGTCCTACCAGCCTCCTTCTCCCGAACCATCTTCTGGCCCTGAGCGACGCCGCAGCGTTCGTTCCTCGAGAAGTGCGACCGTCGGCCGGCAATCTCAGGCCAAATTCAGCAACTCCGCCGCGCAACCACTACCCGTTTTCGATCTCGACTCGGCCCCGGCACCCAACATCGGTTACGAGAAGTCCAAAGAAGTCGTGCCACCACCCACCGCACAGCCTCAGCAGATGCCACAGCATCCGCTCAGACAGAAACCAAGCTTTTTCCGACGCGTGTTTGGTGGATTCCGTGACACTGCGGCTGAGAACGAGCCTGTGCCACAGCTTCCTTCCGCTGTCTCGTCCTCCTCTGTCGACGCAGCAAACGGCTCCCGCAGCCAACAGCACAGCTCGTCAGGTCTGGGTCAAAACCAAAAACAACAAAGCACCCCGCCGTCCCGAGACAGCCATCATTCCACACATGCCGCCCTGCAAAAGAAACCCTCTGGCTTTTTCAGACGGCGGAAGAAGAGCATTTCGGAAACAGAGTCTCCACCACCTCTCCCAATGCCTCTTGTGCTGCCACCACAGCCCAAGCAGCAGCCCCCTCCGCCTCCTCCTTCGCAGCAACAGCAGCCAGCGCGTCCTGTGTCGCCTTTGAAGATGCCCAACGCGCAGCGCTTCGTTGAAAAGCCCACGCCTAGCCCCGTCACAAGCCTGAGCCATGCTATGAGCCCATACCTCAAGGGCAACTCTGCGTTTGCCAATGGCGACGACCAGTCTAACAACCCATCGCCGCTACGCTCTACCGAAACCGACGGCAGCAGCCCACACCACACGCCGTCTAAGGGTGGCGCCGACTCGGACGATGCCGACATGGCCAGCCGCACTGTCCGCGGCTTCTCACCCGATTACGAACCTCCACCGACCGCCACCATCCGCTCTGTTAGTGGTCCGGATGTGTCATCTGGCAGTAAGGACCAGAGCGGCAGCAGCCAACGGCATCGCCTTGAGACACCTACAAGACAACCTCCCGCGGTGCCACATCCTGCCCGTTCGGGCTCCTTCCTCAACGACGACAGCGACGGAGACGACGAGAGCCCGCGCCGTGTCATGACCAAGGCGCTGGCCAAGGGGCACTCCGAGCAGAGCGATTTCCTGTCTGTCTCGCCTTCTGCCGTCAACGATCAGCGTCTTTCTCCCACGAGCAAACACCCATCCTCCAAGAAGAGCAGCAGCCGGCTTGCAGACGACGATGCTGAGTCCCGCAGCTCCAAGCTCAGCCTGCCGATCGAGGGTGCTGCGTCCGCAGCTGCTTCTCCCAAAGCCGACTCTACTCTAGCTTCATCTACTGCCTCGCCTCTTGTAGGTAGCGGCAGCGGCAATGTGCACATGCCCATTGTCAAGATCTATGGCGGAGACGGCAAGGCCGGCGACACGGACCCCAACAGCATTGACGAGCCCGAATTTGTCATTAGCATGCCTACTGAGGACGACCGGCGAAAGGCTCTCAACATTTACGAGGGCAACGAGGACTTCATCCAAAAGGAAAAGGCTGCTGCCTGGATGGGTGAGGAGGGCCCTGTCCGCCAGCGTACGCTCCAGGCATACATGGAGCTCTATGACTTCCGCAACCAGAGCATTGTCAATGCACTGCGCGATGTGTGCAGCCGCCTTGTTCTGCGTGCTGAAACACAGCAGGTCGACCGCATTCTGGTGTCCTTCTCCAAGCGCTGGTGCGCCAACAACCCGAACCACGGCTTCAAGTCGCTGGATGTCGTCCACACGACGTGCTACTCGATCATGCTCCTCAACACCGACTTGCATTTGGCTGACATCGAGTCCAAGATGACGCGGTCGCAGTTTATTAAGAACACCATGACCTCGATCCACCACACCCTCTCCGAGGGCGATCCCGAGGCCCATGGACGCTCCATCTACGGTGGCGGCCCCGAGGGCGCGCGGCGCCCCTCTGTCGACCAAGACCGTAATCTGGCTGTTTCGTCGCTGCCTCCCCGGTCCGAGTCATCTTTGGGCCACCACCAGGACGACTGTGGTCCGCTGGTCAAGGCACCCTTCGAGGGCTCCATGCGTGCGTGGGAGAGCCAGATGGAAGTTGTGCTCAAGATCATCTACAACTCGATCCGGGACGAGCGTCTGCCGCTCTTCGGTGCCGACGGCAACTCCAACACCCAGACACCCAACCAGACTGGCTTGTCAGTCATGGGTATGCTCAAGCGCACGCCCAGTGTCCTTAGCAAGGCTCCGTCGGAAGGCCAGGCCTCGCTTCGTGGCCGTGTCACAGAGTCTGCTCCACGGGCCGGCTCGTCGCGCTGGACCTCCAAGAGCCGGTCGCGCGTGCGCGGTCCTACTTCTGGCGGCCCCGGTGGGCCTGGCGGCGCCGCGGGTGCAAACGGCTTCTCGTCTAGCCGCACGAGTTTCGAAGACGGCAACTCCATTTGGAGCCCTACCGTCTCGTCGGCCACCTGGAGCCGTCAGTCGCTTGGCCGTACGCAGACTTCCATGTCCATGGAGTCCTTTGGCTCCAACTGGGGCGGCCGCGGCGGCGAGTACCAGCAGTCCATCGGCTTTGCCAACGCTCTCAGCCAGGCCATCATCCGGGAAGACGCGCTTGGCGGCACCGGCGCTGCCTCGATCATTAGTGACGACCAGTCCATGCACCAGCGCGACGGCGCCAACCCCTTGCTTGACGACGAGTCCCTCGAGCTGGCCGGTCCGCCCTGGATCAAGGAGGGCATGGTTGTCCACAAGCACCACTTGGACGGCATGGACAAGAAGGCCAAGGATAGAAACTGGACCGAGGTTTTTGCCGTCGTGCAAAAGGGCCACATGAGCCTATTCTCTTTTACGCCCAACAAGTCTTTGCGCGCCAAGAACCGGCGCAACCATGCCGTGGCCAAGGGTGCCGTCGTCGGCGGTGGTAATTGGCAGGAGAACGCTACCAACGTTGGCTCGTTTGGTCTTAAGCAGACACTCGCATCGGCTCTTCCCCCGCCAGGCTACTCACGCCAGCGGCCCCATGTGTGGGCGCTCAGTCTGCCCACGGGCGCTGTCCACTTGTTCCAGGTCGGCACGCCCGAGATCTGCAAGGAGTTTGTGACGACGGCCAACTACTGGAGCGCACGCCTGAGTACGCACCCTCTCGTGGGTGGTATTTCCAACATTGAGTATGGTTGGGGCGACGGCATTGTTAACAACTCGCTCGTCAACGCCATCAAGAGTGAGTCAAACACAGCTCTGCCCGCGACCTCCAACGCTGGTACCCACGGCCCTTACCCGCCGTCAGCATCGCGTCCTGGCTCGGCCGCTGCCGGCCGGGCGAGTATGCAATCTCGCAGCTCGTTCCGCTCAGGCTCGTTTGATTTCGGCCATGTGCGTAGTGGCTCCTCGTCGAGCGGTATCACATCCACGGCGGCCAATTCTGGTGGCGGCGGCTCTAGTCGTCACGGAAGTGGCAAGCTGCCCGGCGACCGCATCAACATCGCTGAGTGGACGCCGCCAACGCAATCACTGCGGCCCTCCAACTCGGCCGAACCTCAGCAGCTGCAGACCCTACTGGCTTATGTCCACAGTATTGAGGGCGAGCTTAAGACGCATAACGCGCTGCGCTCGCCCATGCTGCTGGCGTTTACGCCGCGCGGCCAAAACGCCAACAAGGCCATGGCCAACTGGGAGCGCAAGAGCTCGTATCTGCTGCGGGAGATTGTCAAGTACCGGACGTACGTGGACTGCCTTACAGAGGCCGAGCGTCGCCGCGGCGATATCTACCTGGAGCGGGAGATTGCACGGCGGGCAGCCCGTGGCGAGGGCAGCATCGGCTCAGACGATGAGGAGATTGATGGTGAGCGCGACAATGACGACGACAATGGCGACGACAATGAGACGGGCGCCGAGACGGCCCGTGACGATGATGGCGACGACAGCGATATTATGGGCAACACTCCTCGCCGCCATCGCAAGGACAGCGATGTACTTGGCAACATTGGCGCCAACGAAGCCCTTCGGGCGTAATTTATTGTCTACTCTTTTTTTTCCTTACTTGGCTTTTTCCTTTCTTACTTTCACTTTTTCTGACAGTCTCTTAAGGCGCCATGTTGTTTCTACAAAACGACCTTTCTTTTCCTTTAAATATTTGTATTATTCTCTTCTTTCAGCTTCGGCTCTGTTTTTTCTTGTGTAATACAGCGTTTGGTTACATCATCCATTTCCTAGCATGGACTGTCGTGATACAGCAGAGCCTTTTACTTTTTTTCTTTTCTATCCCTTTACTTTGTCATTCTAGTTGCATCCTCTTAATGTCCTCTTTTGGTTACGGGTATACGAACAAATACAGACACAAGAAATTACACATGCTCTGGTACGAAATGCTATGTCTGAACTGCGGAATATGTCTTGCACCGATGTTTTGTCTATCTTGGTGAACTGGTGTTTTTTGAAACTGTTTTTTAAGTTGCTTATTGCTGCAAATTTCTTTCGCTTCTTTACTATCAATCTATTAATCAGATAGAAAGTCAATTTGGTATTCTAAATTATTAAAATGGCTAAATATGTGCCAATGACGAAAAAAGAAAACATAGAAATTGGGATGAGACCTGCAAATGTCCAAAGTGAAATATAAAAAAAAAATTGGTTATAATGCAAAAAATCAAAAGAATGCAATAAGAACGCTTGCGCAGCCCAGACTCCGGTTGTTCCCTTTTTTGAATGCTTGTCTATCATGCAATGGGGTATTCTCCTCTCGCAACCCCTTTTTTTCAACAGAACCCCGAATTATTTTCTCTTCAACTGACATTTCGCGTTTTCTACCACACCTTGTCACCTTACACACGCTGCACCTTGAAGAGCCAAGAGAGCTTGAGCAGGTAGCGGCAGTAGGACTCGCGGGGCGCACCGCTGGCTTCGTTGGCAGCGTCCTCGAGCTGGTGCAGCTTCCAGGCGCGCAGCAGCCAACCGGCAATGAACGCGCCAATAAAGCAGAGGCCGGCAAAAAGCTGGACGTGGATGTAGGAGTCCTTGCCGTCGCCCTGGCGTAGAGTGAGGCCGATGACCTCAGCGCAGGTCGAAGGGGCGACAAGGATAACCCAGAGAACAGAAAGCGCCGAGGGCAGCAGGGGAATGCCGACAATCTCAGCGGTGACGGGAGCGACAGTAGCCCAAAGGATACCGCAAAAGGCACCGAGCAGAGCATAGACGATAAGGCCGGCAAAGTACTTGCCAGCAAAGATCCAGACGAAGAGGGCACTGACACCGGCGGTCAGAGTACCCAAGCTCATGACATTAATGCGGCCGACGGGGTCAGACAGGAAGCCGATCAGGGGACGGCCGAGACCCTGGGACAGGTTGAACATGGCGGCAACAATTGAGCCCTGGCTGGCGGTACCACCGACAGCCTCAGCGTAATCGGGCAGCGAGAAGATGATGATAATGTAGCCGAGAATCGAGAGGAAGGCCCAGGTGGCGAGCAGGACGTACTCGACGCGTTTCAGCAGGCTCAGGCGGAAGGGCACGTGGACAGAGCCGACGCTCTTATTGCGGTCGCGCACGATGATGACGCAGAACATGTTGGCGGCAAAGGAGACGATGGCAAGAATGCGGAAAGCCCAGGCGAGGCCAATGTTGCGAATCATGGCGTTGGTAGCCAGCGAGTAGGTGAGGCCACCGAAACCCGAGCCGCCGGTGCCCAGAGCATTGGCAAACGAGCGGCGCTTGGTGAACCACTGGGGCACAATGCCGACAGAGGCGACAAAGACGAAGCCCATACCCATGCCGAAAGCAACGCCCTGGCTTAGTAGCAGATGCCAGATCTTCTTGGTGAAAGAGGCACCGATAAAGGCAATCGTCTCAAAGAAAATGCCAATCAGCAGGGTCGGGCGAGTGCCGAGCTTGCCCACGCTGACAGTCGCCAGCGGCGAGACAAGCAGGGCAATGGATATTGACAGACCGCCGACGAAAGCGTAGGCGATGGGGCTGGCGTCGGGGAAGACATTGTTGTTGAGATAGTAGGCGAGGAAGACAGCATAGGCCGAGTTGAGACCCCACGTGTGTGCATTCAACAAGAAAACGGCAAGAACAACAACCCAGCCATAACCGCCTTCCTTGAACTCTTTGACGGGTGCTTCTGTTGGCGGCTCGTTGCCGTTCGCCGCGGCGACGCCTGCAGCCTCCACAGACACGCCTCCTTCGTCCTGGTTCGAGTCGTTGTTGATCGAGTAGTTGTCGCCGGTTGGCAGAGCTTGCTTCTCTTCGCTAGAGTCGGCCGAACCGGGAACTCGGCCGACCGGATGGCCATTGAACGACGCCGACGCCTTTTCGGAGGCGTCGGACATTTTTTGTTGTGTGTAGGTTTTTGTGTCGCGGAACCGTGTAAGACGGTTGGTCGTACAGAAAAAAAAAACGGGGGATTTAGGAATTGAAGAAGGAGCGGCCGTATACTATCCAAACGGCAAAACAATATGGAAATGAAAAGAATGAAAGACGTAGGATCAAGAAAACAGAAATGTGGATGTCGGCAGCGTGACGGCGAAAAGAGGGGATGGAAACAACCTTTGGCGTTGCGGTTGCCGGACCGAGCGCTAGAAAGGCGTGCCGAGTTCCTGGATCGAGGAGTTAGGGAAGGTGCAGCAGCTTGGCGCAGTTGCAGTTGCAGTTGCAGTTGGTGTGGTTGGCAGGCGCGGCCCAGAGACGGCGACTAGAAAGCGTGACTGAAAATTGTTGGCCGAAAAGACTTTCGTCCAGTTCCTATATTATGGGGCAGGCGGAGGCGGCAGTGACTAACAGTAATTGACGTCGAGTCAGTCGTGGAGAAACTGTAATTACTGTATTAGGAGATAATAAAAAAAATGGAAAGAGCTGTTGAGGTCGATTGTTTGTTGTCGATGGTCAAGAAAGGAAAGAACAAACAACAGGAGCGACAGAGGCAACAACGACCGTGATGAAGGGAAGGAGCGATGTCCATATATAATGTACGGAAAATAGGAAAGAGGAAAGAGGAGACCGACAAAAAGGGGAGATGCTTTTATGTGACTTTTTTTGTATGAGAGGGCTGCACTTATTGCACGTATTGCAGATGCGCCGCAGCACGCGAAACGGAGTGTGCCAGCTCTTGTTGGCCGCAGTTTTCATGACTCAATAGGTCAGAACAGGGCCCAGCGGAGGCAAAGTCGGCAAATGTCACATTCGGCAGCTACAGAAGGGAAAAGTGACAATGGAGTGTCTATTACTCCGCACAGCGAGGAAGGCGCACGGCCTGTCATGGGTGTGGCTGCCGGCGCTAGAGTGAAGAAAAAAGGCATAAGAAAAAGAGGAGAAAAGAGAAAAATACAGCGAGGAGAAACTCCTTCCCGCCGCTGTAATGATCGATTACGAAAGATGAAGGGTGGTGATGGGGCGGTCGAGTGCAGAGGCTCGAGTTGAAAGCGCGCAATCGGTACGAAACCGAGTCGTGCGTTGAAAGAAAATGGTACACCAGAAAGAAGAAAAGAATTAAAAAAAAAAAAAAAAAAAGAAAGAAAGAAAGAAAGAAAGAAAGAAAGAAAATGTACGGAGTACTGGCGAATAACCCGTGGAAATACGAAAATGCGGGGCATGGCAAGAGGAAAATGTCGTGGGAAACAAGAAGGAACCACCCACAGTAGTTGGACAAAGCGCAGGCAAGAGCGAACATGGGCAAGGGTCGGGGGAGTTAGATCGACTCCATATCTCCATTTCTCTCCAAACAAGGAAGGTGCAGCCATTCCACCGAGATCACTGCCACTGTATTTTGGTGAGTGTCTACGAAGTAAACCGACTGCCTCGAAGCCTTTTGACGACTCACAATAGGAGTATTCAGAGCACATGGTTTCAGTATCACATTCTATCACACGCACACAAACTCACACACAACACCCACAGAGCAAAGCTTATTGACCATGGCTGCTGATCAACGTGCAGGCACCCGAACGGATGCAGCGTGATGGTGTGCGAGGCCAGTATAAGCAAGGCGTATGGAATGCACGAATGTGATACCCAAATCGAGAAAATACAACCGGAGAAACCCAACCCGCATTTCAACGCTACAATGAAAATCGTTGAATGAGTTAAACGCGGGGGAGATCGCAGCGGAAGCGAGGCTCGATTTGACAGGCTACGCCCAGAGCAACATCCAAAGCAACACATAAAAAGAGGGCTCAACCAACGGCAACATCCGGCAATAATTTTGTCTCGGGAGCTGAAATCAGGCACTTCGACGACGACATTGGCTTGTAGCGACGACGATGCAACTCTGAAAATTGAAAACAAAGGAACAACTGTCTTGACAGCAGGGGAACGATATCGGCAGGCAACGATGAGGCAACGATGCCGGGATGTCCTTGATGGTGTATACGCCATCGGCCGCTACTTGTATGTACGAATATGAACGACATGGAGAGAAGAGCTGCCGTTGAGACAGGCTGCCGTGGAGCCTCATGGCAGCAAAAGATATCCACGAAAACGGCCCGAGAGATTGGGACACTCAAAACCGGCCTGGACAGAAAGGGTGTGTACAAGATGCGCAACATCAGTACGAAAAGGCTCGAAAATGGCACATAATACATGTGCCCCTGCCCGCGGAAACGGTCGAGCCGTGGTGGCATCATTGAAACTGAAATTGGGACAAAAAGGCTAAATTGCCTGTTTGGGCTTAGGGTTCGTGTCCTCTTGCATCGTTCGGAACGTATGCTCGGCGGGAAAAGGATAAACCATGGGGGAGGCCACCGTTACAGATTGAGAAGAGAATAGCAGTGACAAATTGCAAGGAAATTTTCACGATTCCACCTAAAAGTAAGCCGCCCCAACGGAGACGGAGCACTCGACGACAAGGACGGAACGGAGTGTATGGCTTTTGGCTGGAGACTAAGACAACGCCTCAAAATAAGAATAAGGTGTAGCGTGGTCTAGCCCGTTCTCGCTTTCAGGCGGCAACCGTCCCGCCCCAAGACACAGAACTGAAAAGACACTGACAGCTGCTAATTCATCCTTAACTCCCCGAAAAACCCGGCACCTGATCCCAAATAGGGCGTTTCTTGTGTTTGTGTAGGCGCAGTTGGGTAGCCGTCGTCCTTTCGTCTTACAGCATGATTCCAGCGTGCTGTGTGCGTTTTCCGTAAAGTGGTGGGCATGGACCGCGTTGACGGCGCGTCATTCTGCCAACCCGACCCAAGGTCAACTCGATGCAAGAAAAGAAGCAAAAAAAGGGATAAGAACGCATGGTGCTGAGTATCATACATCGGGGTTTGCCAACGCCAGAATCTTTCCTAAAGAAGCAAGACACATCGAGTTCCCTGTATCGAAATCCTTGAACAAACGCCGATACTCTTGCCCGAGCTGAAAGGGAAGAAAGAGTGTCTATGACATATTGACGACGCCCCTGTTGATGGACTCCTGGTCAATGCCACGCGAGCTCATCACAGAAAACGTCGTCTGCCCAGCACCCGTCCTCATCCTGCCCTTCAGCCTTGCTCACCGGAGCGGCGGAGATGCAGAAAGCGATCCCCAAAAGCGCGCCCTTCACGCACTCAAGAGAGTCAAGAACACCGTGCCCGACCCAAACCAGACAAATCTTTTCTGGGTAGGATTATCAGCTGTCATGGAAGCTGTCAGCCCCGGAGCCGGGGGGGCCTTTTTTGTGTGTGTTTGTCTCCCGTTTTGTTGGGACGCGTGCCGAAATATGCTGCCAAGCCGCAAGCCGGTGGCTGCAGGATAGTGACGGTGAGTGTTAAGCCCTTGTGCTGCAGCCTGCAGCCCAAGCATAAAGAGGAAGCAGAACTAGCGTGCACACAAAAGTGCACGCAGAGAAGGAAGCATGTGCAGCCTCCACTTCTACTGTGTATGCACACAGTTGGGTCCTTCCTTTTGGGAACCCGAGAGTAAAGTGGAGCTTGGACAGAGGCGTGACAAAACATCAACAACGGACGGTGAAGAAAAAGGAGATCGCGATCACAGCTCACAACGGACAGTTGACAGAAAGCTTTCGGTGTCCTGTGTGGATGCATGCCGTCAATACTGATGAGTCTGTTTGTTAGCCTCTCAATATACTGGATAAAATTCTGTCGCGTAAATGGTACGGCTTCAAGAGACGTGGGGAAGGATGCGTCTATCCCAGACGAAACCGACATCAAAGAAAGCTTAGACATTCTAATCGTCCCCTCCTCATACTCATCACAGGCAGCAACTTAATAGGGCATGTCCGGGAGCATCGCAGAACAATACTGGGAAAGTCAAGGAACACATCCTTTCCTAATGCAGTCACGTGACTCAAAATCATGAAATCAAACGACGATCCAAGGGTGACGTTAGATTCGTGGCATTGTTTTGATCGCGGGGTATCGCAATCATCTTCAGTCGTGATCGTTCTAGCGCGCCTCTGCCTCAGCTGGGCGCGGGATTGTTTCGTTTCGGTCGCGACTCTTCCGTCCATTGAGAAAATCGTGAAAAAGAGCAGATCGCTGCCTCGCCTTTAAATTTGGGTGCATTTTACTTTTTAGCGTGCTTTCAACGTGCAATGGCACCCAAGCGAATAAAGGGATTACGTCGTATTCTGCAGGTCGAAATAAACTCCAAAATTCTCAGCCTGGCCCGCTTGGCCCAAAGAGAACCAGACGGAAGGAGCCAAGGAGCCACAGTTGTCTAGTCAACCGCGCCCTGTGGGGTAAACAAACCCGAATGACAGGGGTCCTCTTATTTTCTGTATTTTATTGTGGCCCAAATATTGCAATGGGTAGCAATAGCATTGAGAGAGGAAAGCACGGCCAATATTGGCAGGCGCAATTACCCAAAACAACCAAAATCGGTGCTGAACGACCAGGCCACGGAAAAAAGGAGTCACCTCACATAAGTCTCGTCTTCACGCCTCACAAACCCAAGACAACACACAACGCACCAACAACAACACCTTCTCAGCCGCCTGCGCACGAAAACAGGCCAGTCGCCTGCACTCTTTGCACTCATCGTCACCGCTTCGCTTCGTTCACCGCCTGGCCGCCTCAATCCTGTCTCACATTCAGACAGCCGTTTCTGCTCTCTTTTTTTGCCTTCTTCCGCCTCATCTTGCAACCTGCCGTGCACTTTGTAAACAACAGCCTCTCTTCTTCTCTCTCAACTTTTTTTTTTTGGAAACAGCTATTCACTACCAACATCACGAACATCAACTTTCTCCTTTCCTTGTCTCTGTCCCACGATCTATTCCGTGTCTCTTTGTTTACTTTCTTCTAGAGCTTCATCTGCTTTTCTCCCCGTCCTTTTTTGTTCCAACGACCTCCACATCCCATCGTCTCCTGCTCTTCGCTGCCCGCCATGTCGACCGTGTCTGCCCGCGGCAAGCCAAAAGACCGGACAGCGTCCGGCAACTACATGTCCAACGACCAGTTTGGTAAGTCGAGCGCAGCAGGGAACGGCGTCGTGAAAACAGCTCTCTAACAACTCCAGCAAACTACCTCGCCGACCTGCGGAACACCCGTATTGCACGCCCTGGTGGTGCCCGTCCACTGCCTTCCAGTAGCGGTAGCTCTTCTCACCGCGACTCCGGTCGTGTCTCCATTGGCAGTCGTGTCTCCTTTGGCTCGTCCACTGTCGCTGCCGCCGCCGATGCCTTCAACAACAGCTCCTCTTCTTCTCACAGCCGCTCCAACTCCGATGCTCCGTCAAAAGCTCCCTCTGTCTCCGGTGGCCGCCCCTCACTAGGCGGCCACTCTGTCACTGGCAGTGTCTCCTCACGCTACTCCACCGTCAACGGCCGTGGCCGGGATTACTACCCCGACACTGCCGCCACAGCACCCGCATCATCAGTAGTACCCTCTGTTGCTCGGCCGCTACGGCCAGACGAGGTTGTGCCCACCGACACCTACATGGAGCGTGGCCAGCGCTGGATGGAGAAGGAGGAGGTTGTGTCGCTACGCCATGCACTCGAGGATATGGACCTCAAGCAGCAAGACAAGGCAGTGACTTCTGGCGCGGTGCCCATGATCCCTGCACCGGGCAGCGACGCCGACCCCGATGAGCAGCGCATCTACGCAGCCGCACTTGACGAGGCTGCAGAGCTTGTTTGGAAGCACCAGAACGGCGTCAAGGCCCCAGAGCCGGGAGCGCCCTACCAGTACAAGAACCACCTGCGCAAGAACAGCTACGCTCATGCCCGCACTGCTAGTGTCGGTCGGTATGGTGATGATATTGTCCCCAGCGGTCTTGCACGGGGCCCGGGTTCGCGCTCAGTTTCTGGCAGCTCTGCCGGCTCCTCGGTTGGTGCCTCTGGCTCGCACCGCAGCCGGCACTCGCTCGATTCCACTCGTGTTGTTAGCAACGGCAGCAGCGGCACCAGCGATGCTCGCCAGAGTCTCGACCAGGCCCGGGATACTGCCACATTTGCTGTTCCCGCTGTCCCGGCTTCTGGTGGCTCTCCGCACTCCAAAGCTTACAAGGGTCTTGCTGGTGGTCCTCGCCCCATGGTGTCTGCCTCGTCTTCATCTTCTGCTGCTGCTGCTGCTGCCAACAGCAAAGCAGCCGCCGCTGGTCGTCGTAGGAGCAGCATGAAGCGCAACATCAGCGGTGAGATCGAGAAGCCCTTTTCGGGCGATCAGATCTACGAGGAACCTGAGACGTCCACACCAGACAAGCGGGCCAAGACGAGAGCGGCCATGGACGTTAGCGGCGGCAGCGTTCTGCAAGCAAAGCCCGACAGTGTTGTCAACAACAACAATGCTACTAGCATCGCTACACCAACTGGTCTCTCCAAGCTGGTCTCCCGCTATGAGATTCACCGCAACCCTCCCTCGCAGTCGCGAAACCCCCAGTACACGGTCAACAGCGATGCAGACACGCCCCAGGACAAGAAGAGCAGCGCCGGCACCCCTACCCCTGGCGTACCCCGCAAAAACGGTGTGGAGATCCGCAGCGATGACATACGTGAAGCCACCAGCATGAAGCTGAAGGATCGCAACCCCAAGCTCCCTACCCCGTCGTTTGTCAGCGATGCCCCGGGACGGCCTATTGTAAGCTTCGATGCCAACTGGAAAGACCCAGCCCAGGTTGAGCCACCAGTACCAGCGGACAAGGCGGCTACTGATGCAAAGCCAGGCGTCCGGGAGACGAACTTCCCCAGCAGTAGTGCCCCAAGCAGTGTCCCCGCCAGTGCCCCAAGCGGTCCCTTTCAAAAAATCCGGAAAATCAGCCCCAAGAACATCTTCGCCCGGCGGAACCAACTACGACAGCAACAACAAGAAGAGCAACGCCAGCAGCAACAACAAGCCGCGCCGGCCGTTGTTGTCACGTCTCCTACGGATTTTCGATCGCCGCCACCGCCTGTCGCGCCGCAGCAGCAGAAGCAGTCATTCGTCAACCAGCAGCATCAACAACAGCAGCAACTCCAGCAGCAGCCGCGCCCGCAAGCACGTAACATTTTCAGTCGGACCCCCGCTATTCAAGTAAACAATACTCCTACAGTGCCGGTTGTGGCGCCAGCTGTGGCGCCGGCTGTGGTGATACCCGAGGTCCCGACCATTTGTGTCTCAGAAGAGCCCTCACCAGCACCTCCGTCACGCTCACTGCCTATGCCTATCCCAACTATTGCCGTATCTGAGGACCATACACCCTCTGCACCTACCTCACGCCCTCAGCCTGCTCCCCCAATTCCTACTATCGTCCTTCCCGGTTGCGACGACGATGATGTGCCGCCTGCTCCTGCGCCTGCAACTGGGCCTGCGCCTTCTTATAGATCCAATGTGCCCGACATCCTGGTCCCAGGCTACGGCAGAAATGTGCGTGGCCCAGCATCCCAATCAGCTCCGGAAGCACCGTCTATTCCCATCATTGTGACTCCCGACGGCAATTCCAGCTCGGCACCGGCCCCGCCAGTCATTATCACAACACCAGCTTCAACTACTGCCTCCTCCTCGGTACGACCTCTCCCGACACCCGCTGCTCGCTCTGGGGGCAGCCATGCACCTCGCAGCCACTGGTCGCGTGCCCAGTCTCACCATCCTGCGCCACCTGCCTCCTCAACTGGTAGTGTTACAGGTAGCCGTGCCACAGCTCGTTGCCACGAGTGCCGGTATCCCATTGAGGGCCGCTTCATTGCTCTAGCTGGCCTACCTGGTGCCGCAAGCAACGGCAGCAATGGTTCTGAGCGCTTCCACCCTCAGTGCTTCCGCTGCTACTCTTGTGGGACAGGCCTAGAGGCTCTTGAGATCTCACCTGAGCCCGATGAGTTCCGCAATGCGCGTCTTCATCGTATTGCCCGGCGTGCCCGTGGCGAGATTCTGGAGGAGGCCCCTGGCGAGACTATGGGTGAGGACGGCGACGACCGCCTGCGTTTCTTCTGCCATCTGGATTGGCACGAGCAGTTTGCGCCACGCTGCAAGCACTGCACCACACCCATTGTCGGTGAGCACGTTGTAGCTCTTGGCGAGCACTGGCACGTTGGTCATTTTTTCTGTGCTGAGTGCGGTGACCCGTTCGGTCCTGGTGCCACACACATTGAAAAAGACGGATATGCCTGGTGTGTTTCATGCCAGACTCGCCGTACCGAGCGTCGCGCACCCAAGTGCAGGGCTTGTGGCAAGGCCGTCATTGGGCAGTACGTGCAGGCGCTGGCCGCTGAGTGGCATGACGACTGCTTCCGGTGTGCGGTTTGCAGTGGTGGTTTCGACGATGGCCAAATTTTCCCTCGTGAGGGCCACGGTGGGCTGATGCAGGTCGTCTGTACCCCCTGTCGGCAGCGTGAATTGAAGATGTAAGGGGACTGTGAGGTGATGGTGTGAGGAGGATGAAGTAATGAGGATGCTGGTTTAGACTCTTGGCTGATCCATTTCTGTTTTGCTTGATCTCTGCTTGATTTTTTAAATGCATAGTTTGGCTTGCTGGTAGCGCGTTTTGTCTGATCTTTTCGGGTTTTGCTTTTGCTTTTGCTTTTGCTTTTGCTTTTGCTTTTGCTTTTGCTTTTGCTTTTGTTTCTTTCTTCTTTTGCGTTGCAGTTCTCATTTTGATGCAGTTCACGTTCAAGATTTGATGATCCACTTACCCCATATGGTTTGCATGAATACAACGTTTGTTCTATCCGCCTTTTGACTTCAGATTGTACTCACGTCCACATGACTTCACAAGTGACTTGAGGACAAATGCAGCTAGTGTCGAAGATTGCTTAAGATTTAGAATTGTTTAGTTCAGGCCGTACCCTGATTTCAAAGGCGTGTGTATATATTGCCTCCCTGGAACTCCGTCTCATCCTCTGCCGTCACCTCTTCCATCTCCTCTTTCCGTCTACATTCTTCGCCATCGCCTCGGTCCGTCACCTATCGTTTAGTTGCCACCACCAAGCTGTTCTTGGTGCACCTCCAGCGTGTCCGAATCCTGCATTTCCAGCTGTCAAACAGTTAGTCGTGTGTTCGCAAAAGGCGGCCGTGCCTTTGCTCGCTTCGCTCGCTCGTAGAACTTACCGTATCCGGCGTGTCGCTCGGCTGCACGCGCTGGCCATCAAACAGGAACCGCACAGACGACAGTGACTTGCCCTGCCGGTCGCAGAACGCAGCCATCAGCTTCTCCAGCTTCGTCGTCCGCTTGATCTTGAAGAACACCTCGTTGTTGTTGTCCGTCACCTTGATGTTGAGGTGCTCGACGGGGGCCGGGCCAGCGTCGCCGTTGCTAGCAGTGGCGTCCTTGGAGTCGACGGGGTTGGGGGTGTTGGTGTCAGACATTGTGGCTGGTGGTTGTGTAAAACGAGGATTGCTGCAATCCAAAATAAAAGACTTGTTAGTAGACGTTCTTTGGCGATGCTTTATAGTGTCCCGCTCGCCGGCCGCGCGGGAGCTGCTGCCTAGAGCAAGAGGCACAGCAGCACACGACGGAAGAGACGGAGGGAAGGATCGGGTCTCGTTCTGTCCCTCCAGTGCCTCTCCATCGTCCCCCCCCTCACTTCTCTCAGCGAGACACCAAATGCGCCCCTCCATCATCTCGGCGTGGCGCGAGGCGGCGAGCTTCGATGCTTCAGTGCTTCGTCGACTTTGTCTGCTGATAGAACTCACCGTTGAATCTGTAATGATGGGCGGTTTGCGTTGCGCAGTTGCGGCTGGGCGGTGTAGTCTTCGATGCGATCGTCGAGATGCGATGCCGTCGATCAGAAAGAAGAGTACGACGTAGCAGGAGGTGAACTTGGCAAATCCGAGCGAGTCGCTGGAAAATACGTCGGTCGTTGATGGTAGGGTGTGGGGGAGGGTGCGTGGATAGTTTGGCAAGAAAAATGGAAAAGTAGAAAAGAAGAAGAGAAAGTTGTAGTTTTGAAAGGGAAAAAAAAGATGTCCAAAAGGTCGAGACGAAAATAGTGGCTGTCGTCAGAACCGCGAGAGGCTGCACAACCACCAAAGAGAGGAAGGCGGAACCGTGACAAGGGCCGTCTAGCGGCAAGTAAAGGGCGACAAAGAGGGAGAGGGGCCGGCAGAAGAAATGAAAGGAGCAGGGGTGCACCAACCAGTTGCCAGGGAGTGGTTGGTCGTGAAAGCGCGTTAATAATGGGCGGTGGGCGCCAAACGGAAGGCGGGAATGCGCTGGGCCGTGGTGTCCGAAACCCCCAAGATACCTTAAAATGGGCGGTTGTTTGGGTGCTTGCGTAAGGCAGGAGCCTCAAAAGAGCCAGTCCCTAACAGTTATTCACGGACAGCAGACTTTGCGACAACCCAAAAGCGGACCGAGCTCCTTTTTCAGAGACAGTGGTTTTATTTCGCAAAGATGAAAAGTAAATAAGAATTCATAATCAAAACGAAAGCAGAGATGCATTTCCTCACGGTGATTTTCACATCCATTACCTGTGCACGTGACCACATTGAAAGCTGCCAAGTTGATGGCAAGTGCTAATGGTCGATAACGATATGGGGAAGGTACGCATGGTACTAGAACTAAAGAAAAGGCAGTCGCATGCTCTGTCGAAGAGGTCCATGTACTCTCCTTGAACAATAACTTTACGTTTCTCAAAACGACCAGAGCATTGTCTACGATAGATCCGGTCCTCCATTGACACGACCTAACACCTCGTGCAGCTTCACTCACGACCTACAGATATCCCACGGCGACCACGACCTATCCCCACGGCACCATGGCAAGTTGGCTGAGCTTAATTTTCCAAGCAAATAAGCTTCGAGAATCTGCCACATGAAGGAAACATGTCTAACCACAACATAGGCAAACAAGAAGCTCGAGAACGATCTTGCGACCGACCCGCCATGCCATCCGCGTGCAGTAAGTGTCTTCCGGTCCTCTTCCGCGCTGTTCGTTGCTCGCCGAGACTGACCGACCGATTCTAGTGTGCCATTCAAGGTGATACAGCCCCAATCGACGAACGGTACGGATATGACGTCCAATCTGACTTTGCTGTCTTGCAGACTGCCTCACGAAGAACGGTTACAACCAGGACAAGTGTGAAAACCTCATCGACGCCCTCTACGAATGCTGCCAGGCATTTTACGCTCGGAATGGCGACAGCGTGTCGACGGTCAGTTGTCCGAAGCCCGACCTGTTGCGCCTCAAGCTCCAGCAGCGCGGGAAGCAATGATTCGCCGAGGACACCTGAAGAGATAGAAATAAACAATAGAAAAGATAGAACCAAGAGATGTGCACTCGTCCAGATATAACGTCTCCTAAACCGCGCAAAAGATTGCACCTCAGTCAACAATTTCGGAGAGTGCATAGTTTACTCTAGGCATTCATTGAGCACGCTGGAGATCCGTTTTGAACCTGAGCAAGCAGTGAAGGTCTTGCTCCGAGACTCTAATATGAAAGCCGATGTTATAAGACATTGATGAAGAAGAAGAAAGAAGAAGAGAAAATTTGAAAAGAGGCAGAAAATTTGGCTGGTGCTTTTATGTGAACTATTTTTTCGAGCGGCAGATTTGTGGGGACAGTCACGTGTGTGTCTTGACCGCTTTACTTCCTGCCACCCAGCCGCCTCGACCTTCACTCTCAGAGTCCTTCCTTCCCTCTCCACTAGCAACAATAGCGACAATAACAAGCAAGGCACTAGCAACTGCGAAAATCGCCCTGTTTACAGCGCGTCGCGGTCCACCTTCAGGCACAGCAGGAAGGAGCTCCCAGCACCAGCCTGGTCCACTAGGGGAGGAGCTCGACAAGCATCGAAAAAAAGAGGCAGAAAAACGGCCAACATCTCCAGTCCCTTGCATCGTGCAATCCTCAATACCCACGCAACCACGATTCACGACGCAGGCAAACACTACAAAATCGACGGCAACTTTCGTCATCGACGAAACGACTGCTAGATTAGTAGCAGAGTGCATCCTGACGACAACCGGCTCGCCCTTGCCGTGAAGCATCGCGACTTGATTCATTGCAGCTCAAATAGCTGTAACTTTCCCGACTACCATTACTCCCATCCTACCCTCGACACAGTTCCACAACATCGCAGTCCTCTAAGCAGTGGCGGCACCCGCTCACACTACCCGTTATGGCGTTCCTGGAGGACGAGCACGAACTCGTGCCCGTTGACGAGCTGCAAATCGGTAGCGGCGATGCTGGCGATGAGGTCGAGACTTTTGCCAGATACCTCGACGAGTGCATCGTCCCCCGTGGATCCGCTCCCGAACAGCGTGCTCGTATCTTCAAACTCGTCGACCACTACTACAGCTATGCTCGCGAAACGGCCGATGTGCTGCGCGAGCGTGTGCGCCTGGCCCGTTTAGCACGAGGCAGCAGTGGCGAAAGCTCAGCCAGCAGCAACACCAACAGCAACAACAACAACAACAACAACAACACAAATGCATTGGCAGGACGGCGAACGGGACTGCGGTCAGGCGGCGGCATGGATCTCGACACCCAGACGGCATTGCAACGGCAGGACGACATCGGCTCCGACGACAACAACACAGCAGCCAGTGCCCAACGGTGGGAAGAGGAGGCACAAACATGGGATCTGCTGCGGCGTCTGCTGCCATTGCGGTACCGCGACAAATCCGCAACAGCCTCTTCCACAGCAGCCGGTACTGGTGCTGGCTCAATACGCTTCCCGGGCTCTGACAGACCACCACAGTCCCGCCGCGAGTACTGGGCCGACTTTGTGCTGTCAGAACCCAAGGCCCGCGAGCGCAAGACGATTCTCGAATGGCTGCAGTCGAGCGCCAGCAGCAGCGGACCGGACATTGACGAAGTTGTCCAGGAGCTGCAGCAGAACGCTGAGCGTGGCGAGATTCTGGCCCACGGCTGGCTGCACACCCGCGGCGCCATCAAGCAGCACAAGCGCCTTCTGGCCAACTCGGAACCTCTGGACCCGGACAGCCCCGACGTTCGCGACTCGAACCTCGACGAACCCCTTCGCCTCGTCACACAGCTTGACCCGGACGTTGTCACACGCCAGGGCCAGATCGGTCGCAAACTTGCGCCCCAGGACGCCTACTTTGAGCAGGCCATCTGGCTTGGATGCTACGAACTGCTGCGGCGCGGCAAGAGCATGGCGGACATTCGCGACTGGTGTGTCGAGCGGACCGAAGTCTGGCGTGCTGCCTCCATCTCGGCGCTGCCGCTGGCCAACGACGACGTGGCCGGCGAGGACGACGATGCACCCGACTTTGACTGCCTGGCTACTGTGCTGTGGCGCCGCATGTGCTACCGCCTGTCCCAGGAGGGCAGTGCCAGTCCGCACGAGCGTGCCGTTTACGGTATTCTGTCGGGCGACCTGGCCAGTGTCGAGGCTGTCGGCTCTTCGTGGGACGATGTGGCCTTTGCCAAGTACAATGCTGAACTCCGTGCGCAGTTTGACGCCTACCTTATCCGCCAGGCTGACCCAGCCGCTGTCCACTCGCTGCTGATTCTCCATGGCGACGTCCCCGTTGGCTACTCGTCCGATGCCGCCTCCTCTTCTTCAAATATCCCGTCCACGTCCGCCTCCTCTTCTGCCCCCTCTTCTTTCCTGCGCGACCGCGACAGCCGCTCGCGCAACAGTAACAACAAAGCCGTCGCTAGCACGCCCGCCAAGGCTCTTCAGGCCGCCATGATCGACGAAAAGCTCGACAGCTTCCTCTTCCAGCAAGGTCTGTTGCTTGCCGAGTACGCCAACGCCAAGCGGCCCTCAAAGCTCGTCCCCAAGTACGACACCACCACTACACCGACCACGGCTACCGACACCAAGTTCATCGAGCCGACCGACTGCCACGGCTTGCGTGTGCTGGCTCACGTCCTGATCATCGTGTCTGCCCTCGATAAGCTCGACGGCAAAGGCAAGGACGTCGCTGCCCTGGGTCCCCTAGCTCGCCGCCACCAGACAGAGGAGCACGCGATTGCGAGCTACATTAGCTACCTACGTCTCGCCCGCCTCGAAGAGCTCATCCCTCTATACGCGTCCAAGCTCATGGGCGAGCGCTGCTACACCAACATGGCCCTTAACCTGATCCACATTGACGACCGCGATGCTCAGCAACGTATGCTGCAACTGATGCGCAAGCTCGGCCTCGACCCGGTCAAGTTTGTCAAGACGCTGCCGCAGCTGTTCTTAGCAAATGTTGCCGAGACTGAAGAGAACTCGTCGGAGGCAGCCCCGGCTTGCGTCGATTTTAACATACTGCAAAACGGTCCGCCGACGCTCAAGTTTGGCCGCCTTATCAAGACGGGTCTCTTTGGCACAGCGGTCGAGCTCCCTGGTGACTCAGACGGCGTCCTGCTGATAGATAAGGCGGACGAGCTGCTTATCCGGTCTATGGAGTGGATGATGCTTGTCGACGGTTTGGCGATCGAGACGTGCGACTACGGTGTGCGTATCTACAAGTACTTTTTGCGCAATGCCCACCTTACGGCCGCCCGCATCCTGGCATCACGCGTTGCCTGCTCCGAGATTATCCGTCACAAGACAAGCTTTGGCCGCGACCTGCCCGACGACACAGACCCGACATGGTGGGACGAGACCTTTGGTCCCTCGACACGCCTTAACATCGAGGACGTCGACATGGTCATGTCCATGGACGAGGATACGTTTGGTGGTGCTTCGGCCGGCAACGGTTTTGCCGAAGTGTCCAAGGGCCAGATGGCTGCACATGCCCGCCCGCTGTACGAGCTCGAGTGTCTGGTCAATGTTTTGGACTGCCTGGAGACGACGGCCTTGATGGCTCAGATGCAGATCCACGAGGCGAGCGACCAGACCCGCGACCGCCAGATTGCCAGCAACATGGACGAGAACGCCAAGTACATTACCGGCTTCATCAAGCCTCTCCTCAAGGATTGGCTGCTGCACTCGCTGGACGGTAAGTCCTCTGCCACTTTTATACCTGTTTCCAATGTGAATGTCACTAACAATTCAGACAACCCCGACTATGCTCTCCTCCGCTCGTCGTACCTCCCCCAGGTCGTCATCGGCTATGCCAGCACCCTCCAGTTCGCCGGCACAACCTCGTCCCGCGACTACTTGCTCGAGTGCATGGAGCTCGCTGCCGTCGTAGCTGCGCCTGATAACAGTGACGTAGCCGGCGTTCTCGTGTCCACCGGCCGTATGAAGGAGCTGGTCGAGTCGTTTGCGTCGTGCAGCAAAGCTCTGGCCATCTGGACGAGTGATATGAAGAAGGGGCCCGGCGCCAGCTCAAAGAAGAACCGCGAGATGGGCCGGTCGCGTGAGCTGTGGTCTGTAAAGCCATAAGTTGAGGGTGGACTGGACTGGATCGGATCTGGAATACAACCTGTGTACAAGATAAAATATTTGCATTTTCCAAGTTCATTCTCACTTTTCATTTTTCCATTTGTTACTTAGTTGAGGATCTTTTAATACAACTGGCAACCGGAATGCGTTTGTTTGATTTTTTATATCTTTTATTCCATCTTTACGCAACTCGAGAGGCACTGTAAAAATACCTTGACCCATGTTAACATGAGCAGCTCTCATTGACTCTCAATAATTATCGAAGCCAGCCATCCATGCAGCGATACCATACATGAGCGAGAACATAGACCTCGGCGTGGGCTCTTATGGGGTGGTAAATAGGCAAAGTGGGAACCGAAAAGGCTGCGGAGTTCGCCGTGCTAGAACGGGTCATCTTTTGCTTTTTCTCGGCGGGTTTTTGGGCTGCACCCGGTTGCTTTTCCGCTGCAGGTCTAATCTGTTGTTTATTTCATACTCAGTACGCCCTGACAGACCTGAGAAACGAGGCTGAACAGACACTGTCTGCCTCCACGGTTCTGGTGGCAGGCCGTTTCGCGGTCGTCCTGTCGGCCATGATAGCTCGTATATTCATGAGAGCTGGCAGAATGGTTTTGTGGAAATATTAGCCCCTTTTTCTGGGCTTAAAGTGCGAACCGGTGATGGTGGTGATGGTGGTGATAGAGTAGTGATGGATTTTGATAGTCGCCGTAGCCGGTGAGTCGTATATCCACGCTGTGATGATGTGAAACAAAGTGTCCACTGTGGAAAAGGAGCCTCGATAATACTGAAAGAACCGCGACTTATACGTTGCTGGGTGAGTGTGGACGCGTGATAGGGCATCAATCCTTGGTATAGCAAGTGTGTAAAACCCTATTTCTCCCAACATCATGTGCTAACATATCTTGATGTTGCTTAACAAATCTGCTCATAGAGATACATTCTGTTTACATCGCTGGCTATGGAAATCAAATGAAGATGAAATCAGGAGAATAGCTTGCTGCAAGAGTCACATCTCGCCAATTGCAGGCTGCCGGGCGCAATCATCCGTTTGGCGAGATCATACATGAGACCACCGGCGCTCTGCAGGCCTTCTTGCAGACGAGGGTCGCTGAGCAGCTTCACCCTGTGTTCAAAGGCGGCGTCAAGCACGCTTTTTCGTAATGCAGCGTCCGACTCCGATGTCCACTCGTGGGCAATGTGTGCCGCAGCCACAAAAGCATCTCCATCCCACTGAGACTTTAAAGCCTTCTTAAACTTCTCGAGTGCGGAGTGCTTCAGAGCAGCAACGTCATACCGGTCAGCAAGGACATAGACGTTGGCGTGCAATTCGAGAGCGTGGTGCGGCTTCCAGGTTGACTGGGCGGCGGCGAATTTACCGGCATTTGTAGTCGGCTTAGACTCCTTGGACTTTTGTTTCAAGTCCTCTGATCCTAGGGCGGCTGTAGAGGCAGACGGTTCGTGGTAATCAAACCCTTCCTCATCCAGCTGGTCGTCCGGTTCATAGGTGAGATAATAAAAGTATCGGACCATGCAGTGGACAGCCAGGACGTCGTCGTCTGGTAGATCGATTGTGTTGTTTTGTCCTTCCTGTGGGAGGGGCTAGAAGATATGATCACATAATGTTTTTCAGAGGACAGAAAAAAGTACCTGGAGAGGACTTCTCAGCATGGCAGCAAAGACTGGAGATCTGGGGCACACGATTGATTTGTGCATCTTGTAGAGACGGCCCTTGCATGTGAGCGCAAAATCAGAATACTCTTTACTGTCATACAGCCTGGGGAGGGGGGGCTCGTGTCAGCAGTTTGCAACCAATTCTCGGTGAATCTTCCATCTACCTACGTCTTTGTTGAGTTTGTAAAAGCGTAGACGGCATGATGCGTTCCAAAGGTTTTTGACAGATCACTTTGAAGCGCATCTAGAAATGCATTGTTTGTGGGGGCAGAGTTGCTGGCCATTTGGCTTGTGTTGATGTTGTTTGTTATTCTTGTCTTTGATTGCCTTTTCTTGTCTGAAAGCAGTCTTGGGAATTCGCTGAGGGTGAAACCGACATCTTTATGACCTTATGACCAAGGTCGGAGATTATGCAGGTTGCTTGACGGTTGAAGGTTATCGTTCGTGAGGCTGACTGGGTCACGTGCAAACTTCCAAGGCAGAATGTGGTATCGTCCACTTCGATATCAAACGCTTCGCCCAATTCGGCCAGCCTTGCCTTATCAATGCCTCAACGGAGAACTGGCCCTGGTTTGACGCATTTTCACGTGCTGCCATAAAAGAGCCGTCTCTCAAGCAGTACCAACCTCTTTCAAGTATGAACTGTCAGCGCTCCTCAGCGAATTGTCTCGACAATCGTGGAAACCCTTTGGGCCCTTTTCATTGCAGATACGGGCCAGCCCTTGTCACCATTGTCTTTCCCGGGCATTCAGTCCTCTTCCTTCGTCCCTGATTGCCAGATGCCGGAACACGGCAGAATCCAAATCCGTGAGAGCTATGCCTTGCCGGCTAAATGGAGAACCGTCTGTCACGTCTTTTGTGAGCATTTAAAATTCAAATGTCGTCTCCGGCGTCTTCTCCGTCAACTCAACTCGCCGCCAGGTTGTCGAGCTTGTGTTGCTTCGAAATCGTTGCTTCGCGCAAAGTTAGACATCCGATCCCTTCTTTTCGTTGTCTTGCTGTTTTTGGCGCCACAGCACCTGCCGTGCGCTGTTCCACATGGCGCACCACTTAACGCGTTATACCCGCGCCCAAGCTTTCACTCGTATTTTCGCGTTCGGGGCTAACTCAGGCCCCAGTCAACGGTCGGTCAGCGTGGACAGCACGGACAGCGTGGTATTTTTAGTGCCCCTTCAGGGGCCGAAGGCAATCGAGTTGTAAAGTGTAGGAACGACTCGTCTCCTGTCTATTGGCACATTTTCAACGGTACACCTTCCCCACGCTTTTTACAACGTAGCACGGAGTACTCCGTACTCGTGGCCAGGCCCTGGTTGCTCCTTCTCGTTTCTTCGCTTTCTTTGCTCATCTCTGGCTCTTGCCGTCTGGTCCGTAAAGTACAAGTACTCCTTCCTCCCGTAATATAGCGTGCATTTAGTCCCTTATCTCACTGCATCCTCCCCCTTCCCTCACACCTTCCTTTTCTTTTCCCCTTCGATCTCCAGTTTTTTTCTTTCTCGTTCATCTGCACACCTGCCCTTTGTAAGCTGGCCAAAGTCCAAAGTGTCCCTTTCCAAGCTTTGTTGGTTCTTTCCCTCGGTGCTCTGTACCAATTACGCTCGCTCACTTGTTTTGGATCACCTCCATCGCTCCTGCTTTTCTTTCTTCTTCTTGTCCTCCCTCGCAGCTTGCCGATCTAGCTCCATTCCACGACGCACTTTCTAAGATCTTTAACACAATAATACGATCCTCTTTCGATCGCCTCTCGACCCTTGGCCCTGTCCACGCTCCACTACGCAATACCACCAAACGCATACTCGCGTCGGCAACGTGTGGTAACAAGCCAGCATCCCATTTTCTACTCGACATCGAACTGATCTTCTTTTCCTTCCTTATTACTCGCATCTGACAATTTTCGCGATTTGCCGGTCCATTCATTCGTTCAGCCCATCTTGAAATCCATCTCGATTCCCATCAGATCGCCTTCCACCTTGTCTACGGCCATCAGCTACCCGCATCTCTAGCTGTCCGACTTCTATTTTTCTCGCCCTTGATCAAAGCCTCTTTGTTGGCGGGTTGTTCGCCGCAGCCACCGTCGCCATGTACGCCCAACTCCGCCAAACGGCCTCGCTACGAGCAGCTGCGGTTCTCCAGCTCTTCCTTCTCTTCAGCGGCCTCGCGGAGGCTTTCTATATTCCCGGTATGTCATAGTATTGCTGCCGCTCTCTTTATCTTGGGGCATGCCCTTGCTAACCATCTTAACCTCTAGGCTGGTCCATAAAGAGCTATGCAGACAAGGAGCAGATCCCCCTGCTCGTCAACAAGGTCTACTCCGACAACACACAGCTGCAGTTCGCCTACTTCGACCTCCCCTTCGTATGCCCACCGACGGGCCAGCGCCGCATCGGCGGCCTGCTGAGCGGCCAGAACATCCCTCTCAACATTGGCGAAGTCCTCCGCGGTGACCGCATCTCGACCTCGGACATTGACATCAGCATGGGCCAGAACAACGAGTGCAGCTACCTGTGTACTCGCGAGATCTCCCGCAAAGACCTCGCCCGTGCCAAGGAGATGGTCCGTGACGGCTACGTCGTCGAGTGGATTGTCGACAATCTGCCTGGTGCCACCAGCTTCGTGACTGTCGACAAGACCCGCAAGTACTACGCCGCAGGCTTCAAGCTCGGCTTCACCGACTCGTCCTCCGGCCGTCCGCGCTACTTCTTGAATAACCACCACACCATCGTCCTGCGCTACCGCAAGGCCCCCGGCCGCGCTGGCGAGCGTGGCAGCAAGGTCATTGTCGGCTTCGAGGTGTATAGCAAGAGCATTGGCCCCAGCAACCGGCGTCTCGAGAACGGCTGCCCCGCCAGCCTGCGCAACATTGACCAGAACTTTGAGCTCTATCTTGCGCCCAACCACACGACCGCCGAAGACCCCGAGCGCTACGCCCACTCTTCGTACCACCCCAATCCGGCCAGCGAGGTTGTCGACGAGAACGATGGCGCCATGCTGTCCATCCCCTATACATACTCGGTCTACTTCCAGGAAGACAACTCGATTGAGTGGAGCCGCCGCTGGGACCTGTACTTTGTGAACCAGGAGGAGGGCTCCAAGATCCACTGGCTGGCCATTATCAACTCGCTGATTATCTGCGGCCTGCTGACGGGTATCGTGCTCATGATCTTTGCCAAGACCATCCGCAGCGACATCAAGGGCTACAAGGACGCCGCGGCTGAGGAGGGCAAGGCGCGCAGACGCCGCAACCGACGGGCTGCTGGTGTAGCTGCAGGTTCGGGTGCCGGAAGCACCACGCCACCCGTCAGCGAGAAGATGCCCGTGTCCAGTGTGGGTGTTGGTTCGGGCGGTCTGCTTGACCAGGACGTTGGTAGTAGTGTGGACATGAGCGCTCTGGACGCTGACATTCTGTCGGATGAAGATGAGGCGCTCGAGGACGTCACTGGCTGGAAGCTGCTGCACGGCGATGTCTTCCGGAAGCCCGCGTACGGCTCTCTGCTGGCACCCCTCGTCGGCTCAGGCATGCAGCTCCTCTTTATGGCATTTGGACTGGTGTTCTTGAGCGCCGTTGGTGTGCTCAACCCCAGCTTCCGTGGCGGCTTCATCAGCTTTGGTGTCGGCCTGTTCGTGTTTGCCGGCGTCTTTTCTGGCTACTTCTCCGCGCGCGTGTACCGCACTTTCGACGGTCAGAACTGGCGCCGCAATACGCTTGTGACGGCCATTCTGTTCCCGGGCCTGCTCTTTAGCGCCGTGTTTGTGCTCAACCTGTTCGTCTGGGCCCAGGCCTCGAGCACTGCCATCCCCTTTGGCACGCTCATCGGCATTCTGCTGCTGTGGCTCTGCATCCAGATGCCGCTGGTGTATGCCGGTGCATGGTACGGCTACGTGCGTGTCGGCGCCTGGGAACACCCGACCAAGACGAGCGCTGTGCCGCGCCAGATCCCGCGCCAGGCGTGGTACATTCGCGACATCCGCTCGGTGCTGCTGGCCGGTCTGATCCCCTTTGCCGTCATTTTCATTGAGCTGCTCTTTGTCTTCCAGTCGCTGTGGCAGGACAAGAGCGGTTACTACTATGTGTTTGGCTTTTTGGCCGTGGTCTCGACGATCTTGGTGTTGACGATTGCCGAGGTGACGGTCATCACCGTCTATGTCCAGCTGTGCTCCGAGAACTACAACTGGTGGTGGCAGTCCTTTATGGTGGGCGGCGGCAGCGCTATCTGGGTGTTCCTGTACTGCATCTGGTACTACTTTGCCAAGCTGCACATCACCGGCTTCGTGAGCAGCCTACTCTTCTTCAGCCACAGCTTCATTGCGTGCTGTGTCTACGCGCTGCTGACGGGCACGGTCGGCTTCCTCAGCACCTATGCGTTTATGCGGAGGATATATGGGTAAGTTTGGGCCCTCTCTACCTTGTTTTTCTACCAATACCTGCTAACTCAAAGGACAGCGCCATCAAGGCGGACTAATTGATTGAATGCGATTTTGGAGAGCGGCGCAGCTGGGTGGAAAGAAACATGCAGTGTTTCGACTTGCATCCAAAACATATTGGCGTCACACACGGATAGAACTTGTTTAGGGCCTCGGCGTTTACTTTTGCTTTCTTTTTGCCTTGTCAGGATTTTCTTTTGTTGTTTTATTTTCGCTCCTTTTCCCGTCCTTCTCGGGTATCTTATGAATTGTAATCTCAGACCGTTGGCTGTTGACCGTTGGATGATGGCTGTTGGATAACGGCTGTTGGAGACCAACACAACTACATCACCAGCTATAATGTTAACTTGGATAAAACACTTTAATTTCACGAATAAAAGAATGGAGAAATCATAAACCAATCTAAATAGTAGACAATGATTTGAGTTCTCAAGTGCAGAGTCGACGTACGTTCCCACATTGACGGTAGATACCACGTGCAGCATCACGTGTGATTACCTAATCCACGCGCTCGCGCCTCACGCTTCGCGCATCGCCCGTCGCAAAAATCCCCAGCCAACGAAATCACAGGAGAGAAAGCGCAACCACTCGCGATTTACCCCCCAAGCAGCTGTCCACAAGCCCACAAGGGAGCTCGACCACCTAGCTCGCCCACGACGACGACGACCTCCACGACGACCCAGCACCACGCCCGAGCACTGCTCACGCCGAGCCAATTCTCTTTACCAGTGCTCTCCTCGGTCGCACGCGTCAATTCACGATTGATTGACCCCGATTGATTTCGAGTTTCGCGATTCCTGCCTCCTGGTTTCGGCCATCTCGAATCGAGTCGACTTGAATCGAATCGACTTCAATTCTCAACAACCTCACCCACCACCCCACCACGCACCTCACTGTGCACGACATCCAGTCACAATGTCGAGCCAGCTGAACAAATGGAAGGAGGAGCAGATCCTCATCATCTGCCCCGGCAGCCACACGACGATGGCCCAGCTGGGATGCAACGAGCTGACGCCGCCTGCGTTCCGCGTGCCAACGCGCATGTTTCGGGACGATGAGACGGGCGAGTGGCGGCCGTACCGCACGTTTAAGCGGAAGAAGCAGCAGAAGAAGTCGGCACAACAGCAGTTGGCAATAACGGCCAACGGCGAGAACGGCGAGAACGGCGCAGACGAGCCCTCGAAAGAGGAGGACGAGTGGGAGTATGTCGAGGACCCAGAGTCGGACGAGGGCGCCGTGTACCCGATGCAGGGCGGCTACATTGTCAACATGGATGCTTTTTTGGCGTTCCTGGAGCACGTCCACGGCCTGCTGACGACGACCTACCACAACACGCCCATCGTCCTCATGACTTCGGCGCAGTGGACGCGCCCAGACTGCGAGGCGATTGCCCTCTACATCTTTGAAAAGACACGCACGCCCGCCCTCTGCATGATCAACAGCGCGCTGGCCACGCAGTACGGCCTCAAGTGGCCCCACATGACCGTCATCGACATTGGCTTCGAAAAGGTCGACGTCACCTGCATCTACGACAGCCGCGTCGTCAACCACTTGGGCGTCGGCTATGCGGGCGAGCCAGGCGACGACCGTGCCATTTCGGGCGGCGAGGTCTTTACGCAGCGCCTGCGCTCGCTGCTGCGTGACAAGAGCTTCACGTACGAGATGGCCGAGCAGCTCAAGAAAAGCAGCATTTGCGAGGTGCTGCCGTACGCGCCCGAGCTCCCAAAGCTGATGGAGCTGCCCGAGGACGACGCGTCTACTGCTGCAGCGGCGGCTTCTGGTGCTGCTGCTGCTGCTGCTGCTGCTACTGGACCTGCGGCTGTTTTGTCGGCAGCAGCAGGGACGGACGATCCGCTGGCTGCCAACGCTGCTGCGCCCGCAGGACCGGTTGTGGACAGTGCTGCCGGTGCCGACGACGGTGCAGACGATGGCGCACTGCCCGTGGCCGAGGACGGTGTGCTCGACGTGGCCTCGATTGTTACCAGCGGCCAGACAAAGGAATTTCTTGCCAAGAAGGACAAGGAGCGGTCGGAGCGAGGCCGCTTCGGCCGTCGCGGCAAGGATAAGGAAGCTGCCGAGGCGGCGGCACGGCCTGTGCGTCTTCCCAACTCCAAGCGGGCGCGCATGACGTTCCACTTTGAGGAGCTCGTCGAGGAGGAAGAGCAGGATGAGCCAGAACAGGAAGCGCCCAAGCCGACCAGCAACGGCACGTCAGGCACTAACGGCAAGAGCCACGGCGACGAGCACGGCGGCAGCGAAGACGGCTCCGAGGGCGAGGATGAAGAGATGGACGAGGATGAGGACGAGGAGGGTGAGGGCGACGACGCCAACGCCAACGCCGACGGTGCAGCAAAGGCGGACAAGGCAACCACAACAGACGCAGCGGCAGCAAGCGCCGACAAGGAGGCCGACAAGCCAAAGGAGGAGAGCGCAGCAGCTCCCAGCACAGCAGTAAAGGACGAGGCCACGCCGTCTGTGGCTGCGCCAGCACCAGAAGCCGAGAAGCCGGCTGAGGAGAAGCCCAAGGAGGAGGCTGCCACCTCTACTGCTGCCGATGCGGCCGAGAAGCCAAAGGAGTCCGAGGCACCTGCCGCCTCATCCGATGCTGCCGCCGCACCTGCGACGGCATCCGACGACAAGCCATCCACGCCCAAGGCCGCGACCGAAGACGCCGCGATGGAGGATGCGCCTGCAGCAGCAAAGGAGGAGACCGCCGAGACACCAGCGCCCGCAACGTCCACCGAGATGGTCCTCTCGACCCCGACCCCAGCGGCACCTGTCGTCGTCGAGGAGGCGCCGGCCGCCATCGTCGACGAGCTCAAGGGCCCGCGCTACAAGCGCCTCCGCCGCGACTTTGAGATTGGTCTCGAGCGCTTCACCTTTGCCGACCGCTACGAGATTGACCGTATCGTCTCCACCATCTACCGCGCCGTCCAGGGCATCGAGGAAATGTACATGCGCCCCGCTTGCTGGGAGAATTTGGTCTTTGTCGGCAACGGCTGCCGTCTGCGCGGCCTGCGTGAGAACATTCTCCAGACACTCAACGCGCGCCATCTCATCTCGCCCTCTACTGCGACCATGTTCACCTCGGAGCTTCCTAGTAACATGGGCACTCCGTCGGGCACTGGCTCCCAGACGCCCACGGGCAGCTTCAACACCCCGCCCCATCAGCTGCCTACCTCGTCGTCTGTGAACCCCCTGCTGCAGGCCGCCACGACCGGCAACCTGCCACCTGGCTCGGTCACCGGTGGTCCCGGCTCTGTCGCTGGCGGCGATGCCGGCCACTCGCACCACTTCCACTCGCAGACACCCACGACAATCAAGCTGGCCACACTGCCCACCTACCTCGGCGAGTGGACCAAGAACGGTTTTGAAGAGGCCATGTTCCTCGGTGCACAGGTCGCCGCCCGTCTTGCTTTCTGCGTGCACAACCTCGACGCTGCCGGCCAGGAGAGCCAGCGCCAGATGAGTCTGACACGTGTCGACTACAAGTAAGTCCCCTCCTCTCTATAATATGAAATTGATTTGTGCACATGCTAACAGAAAAGCGAACTCGGCCCCAAGGGTATTCGCACGCATGCCATGCTGGGCTAGGTGTCCCGTGGTGAAGAAGATCGTGCGGTAGAAGCGGCGTGTTCGTGATTGTGAGAAAAAAGGTGGAGGAATGGGCGAGGAAAGGACAATGGGTTTATTTTACCGGTCAGGGGTTCTACGGGATGTTTTTAATTGGCTTTTTGCTTTTGTGTGTTGCTTTCTCACTCTGTTTGGCTGTCACTTTGATTGTCATTGTAAAATGTACGTCGTAAATGGTACAGGCTTGACCCCGTCTTAGAGAAACCTGATGGCTTGTTCTGTTAGTTATAGTTTCCATTATAATTGTGTCTTTATATGACTATTTAGAGTATTTGGTTATTTTTAAAATGTTCTGACTTTGTGTTTACTCCTATTTCCTGGAGGGAAAATAAAATATAGCAAAAAAAGAAGAAAAAAAATCTAGAAGAAAAACACCCGTAAAGTGGACGACAAACGTACGCAAACAAAAATAGCAGCCGTCACAGTGGAATTGGTAAATGAGTGGACAGTAGTGTGACGAACATGTCAAATTATAGCTGTGCCGCTGAGCGTACACTCTATTAACTTATTATATGAAAAAGTTTGCCTCCGTACGATGCTACCCAGTCCAGAAAACAGAAACAAAACCGACCATCGCAATGGTTTTCGCCCAGTATAATAAACAAGAAGCAATAAAAAGTAAAGGAACAAGGCACAAGATCCATGCTGCCCTGTTTGGATATCTCTGCTCATGCCGCCGTTAACGTAAAAAAAAACAAAGGAAATGAGACATGACAAAAGGAGAAAGGCCCAAGAAAAAGAAGAAGAAAGAAAAATAAAATGCAACGCTTTTATGATATAGACAATGGAAAGAACCAGAGAGTAAGGAACCGAGAGAAAAAGGACAAGAAAAAAGACAAGAAAAAAGACAAGAAACAAGACAAGAAAAAAGACAAAGTAGACATAGAGGAGTCACTGCCGACCGCTGTAACCGGGAAGGACGCTCGTCTGCTGGTACTGCATGTCCGGCACAGCCATGACCCGCGGCATCAAGTGCGCATCGGCCTCGGCCTCCTCGAGTGCATCGTCGAAGCTCGGCAGAGCCTCGGTGTTGGCGTCCTCGTAGTAGTACTGACCAGTCGCAATAGACGAGGCAGAGCCGGCATTCTGGCCCATCATCAGGATATCGTTGGCGTCACCAGCGACAATCTGGATGGGAACAGTGAGAGAGACAGTGGTGGCAGAGCCAGTCGAGGATGAAGAAGTGGAGGAAGAAGTTGAAGAAGCAGGAGCCATGGAGATGTTGAGACTGAGCGAGTAGGTCCGCGAGACGATGCACGAGTGGAAAGTAGGCAGGAACGTCCGCTTGTGCATGGGCAGCTCGAGCGGCACAATAAGCGGTGCCGTGTAGACGAGGCCCGTCTCCTTGCTGCCCGGCGAAGCGGGAGAAAGCCGGCGAGGGCTGCCGGTGGTCATCTCCTCAGCACCGCCGCTATCGCTGCTGCAATAGCCAGAGTCGCGGCGGCCGTTGTCGACCTTGGCCTCCCACTGGAAGCTCTTGATGGTGTTGTTGAGCAGAGTGACCGAGGTCACGTACGAGCCCCGGCGCTCCATGGCAACGTTGTCGGTGCGCGCCCAGTCGCCGAGGTTGGGGAAGGTCGTAATGGCGCCCGTGCTGTAGTGGGTGTAGGCGTTGAGCTTCGCAGAAACGCTCGTGACACGCGGCGGAGCGACGTCGGGGCGGGCAGGGTCGAAGTAGAGCTGGACGAAGGCGTTGGTTGGCGAGGCGGCGATGCCATCGGGGCGAATGACAATGGGGGTCGGCTGAGGGGCGCCGCTGGCTTCGTTACCGGTCACAGCTGTCACGCGGCCAAGCTTGCTGCGGGCAAAGAGACCCTTGCGGAGTGTTTTTGACGACTGCAGCTTATAGGCGCGGTCCTTTTCGGAGACGGACAGAGGAGGGTCGATCTGCGAGGCAGGAAGGACACGGATGGGCTGCGTGGCCTCGACGACCTTGATGCGGGTAGACTTGCCCGAGCCGTCCTCCTTAAGGGTCTCGCGGTAGACGCGGGCCTTTATGGCGTACTCGACGCGAGACATCTCCGGCGCCATATCGTCGCGCTCCCAAGCAGCGACGGCGCCGCTGCCGCCGCATCCAAGTGTGGGCGGCAGGCGCATGTGCTGGGCGTGGACGTGCGGAGAAGCGACCTTGTGGCTGCAGGCGCTGAGTGTCAAGTGGTGCGGGACCACAAAGTGGAAGGGAAGTGTAAATGCCTGGAAGGCCTCCAGGATGCGGGGCACGGGGTAGGCATCCTCGGCGATGGGCATGAAGAGTTTCAAGAACACATGGGAGCTCTCGACCGGTGTGCTGATGTGGTCGACGCGGGTGTGGGTGGTGCCGAGTAAGACAATCTCAAACTCGTCAAAAGGGATGTTGCGCTGGGGCACAATGGTGACGCTGCCGGTGATGGAATCACCAGAAGTGTACACCTTGGCCTTGAAGTGGTTGTCGAGCTGGATCTCCATTTTTGACTTGGGGAAAGCGAGGCTGCGGTGGGGGCCGGAACCGGAGAAGTTGCTGCTGCTGCTGCTACCGTTGGTGCTGGCACCGGACATGGTCTCTCTGTGCAAGTTCAGAAAGAGCCCGGTCCGCGACATGGGACGGGGGCCGGATTTGGCAGGGAGATGCGAGGCGACCAGGATCGCACTCTGTTGGGGTTGGGGATGTGTTGTGCCGCGTCGTTGCTGGGTGTGTATTGATGTTGCGCTGTCGTGATGTAGTCTGGTGATATTGGTGATATTGGTGGTGTTGGTGATGTTGATAGGGCGATAGTATAGTGCTATATAGTATCTGTGGGAGAAGGGACAACAAAGAAAGATATGAAGGAATATCCAGAAGGAACCCTTTTGTTGGCGATGATCTGAAACGAGTGTCAAAATAAATAAAACCCAGAACTGGGGGCATCCCAACTTATATACAAAGAACGCCGTTCTGGGACATTAGGATATTGGCACATCCTTTAACAAAAGAGCGGAGCGTCATCCCATGCCATAATCCATAATATCCATAATATCCATAAGCAATCATGAACATCTAGGGTCTGGCAACCGGCGAACGGCATGACTGAACGACAGCCTCGAGCTTCTCTCCCTGGGTTGACACCCCAGGCAAAAAGGAGAAAAGATACCTCACGGCTGAGCACGGCCTGGGCACAAAGCGGGGTCACCCTCCAACAGCCAATAGCCAAATATGGTCGTGTTAGTCGGCGCCAAGATCCAGTTCCACATGGCCAGGGAAGGTCTCTTGACGCCAAAACGGTGTAAGAGACCAGCCCCGATCGAGACATGGAAAACGAGCTGTTGGCACAGCACAAGGCGCCAAAGCTGAGTCACATTGGGAGCACAGCGAAACGGTAACGGTAATTTCTGTCGTTGTCATCGTCAGAGAAAGAAAACGATCGGCTGGGTGGAGAAGTTTGCCGGGACCCTGGACCACGCCCTAGGATGGACCAGAATGGGTTTATGGGTGGTGGTGATGAAATGGTGTAGTGCCGGGCTGTATTAGTGGCATTTTTTGGATTAACAATGCAGTTCGAGTGTGGAAGGGGTGCCTCCAAAAGGGAAGAAAAAGCGAGCATCTCCGTACTCCGTATGACTGCAAAGTCGCAGCTCCAAAACACGGCCAACAAGAAACAAAGATGGAAAAACACAGAAAAAGGCGGGAAAAGTCACAGCAAAACGGGCAGTGTGAAGGGCGCTAATGCAGTGGGAAGAGAATCGGGTAAGAATATGGGCTGGGCCTTTTGCTGGACTTGGGTGGGCTTGGCACCCCTCCCCTGCGTGGGTGTTGGCTTGTGTTGGCGTTGGATTGGCGTCGTTGATGGTTGTCAAAAAAGCTCAAAAGCGGCCGGTGAAGGGCGCAGGGCGCGATGTCGTTTTTTTCTTTTCTTTTCTGGAGCGACAGGGGTGTGGGGGAAGGAAAGGGCGGGCAACGGGCAGGAAGGCGCGAGTCGCGAAGTGGCTTTCTCTTTTTCCTCGCATGGCAGTCGTTACCCACACAGAAGGCTGGGCCGGAACTGTAAGATATCACTGCGTACCCCCGTACTCCGTACTGTGGCCCACTTGCCCTTTTGCCTTATTGCCCGTTTTGGCGTTTTCGAGGTTCGCTCCTTCGTACGGCATGACATTGTCTCTCGTTCACAGCCCTCCTTCATTACGGCATGCCTCTAAGGGCTGGGGCTTGTTCCATGCGCAGCCTAGTGTGCTCTTTCCTCATTCTCGCGATGACCAATTTATAAGATGATGCCTACGAGCACATTCCCTCATGGAATCAGGAAAGACCGGCTGACAATTGCTGTCCAGGGAAGGTCTAAAGGAGATGATGCTACCTCACCGCGATGTCGTGCTTGCCGGCAGTGGCACGGGTGGTTCTTTCTTATTTTGTGTCTTTCTGTTCTAGTTTCGTGCTCTTTCCTCATCGTATGGGCTGTAATGACTCAGGAAAGAGCAACCGTCTGCGGAGCCCATCGGTAGTTTGATTTCCTCTTCCTGATGTGACTATTTACTTTACCGCGCTTTTTTAGACCATCTCGCGTTCGTTTACGTTCAGTCGACAATGATTGCTATGTCGGCAGGCACTTCCAATGCCAGTCATAACTGCCAGTGCGCGGTCGCAGAATTTGCAACGCGTTGACCCGACAAGAACGTGTACCTTCCCCAGTTTCGGAGAGGGTGACCGACAACCGGGCACGAGAACCGGGCACGGCAGCCGGAAACGTAGTTTACTCTTTCCCCGTGCGTCACTGAACTGCAACACTGAGGAACGACACTGGCAGACAAGGAAAGAGCAATGGACATACCATGTACTCCGTATTACTCCGCCAAAGTGGTGTAAATACGGACAATGTAAGACTGTCTCCGCACCGACGGCAGTCGAGTGACTCCTCGATACATCCACTTGCACTAGGCGCCTGCCAGAACGACAAGAAAAAACTCTTCGACGGGGCTCTGTCATTCAATGGGCGTTGGCTATTCCCCTTTTGGGTGTGTTTGGCACGGGAACCCCCAAACTTCATATTCACCAACACAACTAACAGAAACAGAGAGGGAAGGCAACCCCAGACGGAAAGCGCCAGCGAGCGCGTGGCGCACACCGCACATGCTGCCTTTCATTCCCGCTTTTTCACTTTGAAATTTGCCTGGAGCCTTTTTCTTTTCGTTTGCGACGATCGCATCTCGCTACCCACTCGCATGCCGTGCACGGCTTTGAACGGAGTATTCCGTCCTCTTCAGCCCCATCCGTACCTGTTATGGGCCCCCGTTTGCGCCCTTGCACGGTCCCGTATTCGTTTCAATCAAGCATTTTTGACAACAACAAGACATTGGAAGCAGAGCGTCGACAACTGCAGATTGAGTCACCGCTTTCTGTTTTCCGTATTCGAGTTTCTGGTATGGAAAGCTTCTCTTCTTTTTCTCGTTTTCGTCTTGACGTCCTCTATCAACATCTGCCAGATTCTCTGTGACGGCACCGCCGATCATTGACTGTTGACGGGCTAGATGCCTGCTTCTCGCTTTTCTCTTTCTTGAAAACGGTTGATTGTAAACAGTCGTTGCCTATATTAAATCTTGCTTGTTACCTGTCGAGTATCCACAGTATTCCTTAAAGCAAAGAGTCTTTGCTGCCTGCAAAACCGGGCCAATTGTCCCTGCTATGCCTAGTTTCTTACTTTTAATATTTCTACGTCTCTCACCTCTCACCTCTCACCTCTCACCTCAGCACTCGTTGCTTTCAGTGTCTGTTCTGATCATAACTAAAAATTCATCTTCTGTCGTCATTTTCCCATACTGTCGTACCCGCTTTCATACCTGCGGCTGGCTAGTCCAATTTGGAACTCATGGGTGTGGACAAAAGAGAACAAAGTCGTGAGGGTGTGTCGTTTCAATTCTTTCCTTCTTTTCGTGAACGGCGCACCAGCAACCAACAACACCAAAATAGCCTGCTTACATGATGTTGTCTGACAAACTCTGGCTGGCAAACGCCGTCCAGCCTCTCTCCTTAGCACCGCGCCTTTACTACGCAATGCCTCATTCCAAGATGGATGACTGCTCTTGTCTTTCCTTCTGTTATTATTGTGTATGCCTCTTGATGCAATTGTATCCATTCTTTTGATGCGTTTGTAATTCCTTTGCATTTTAATTGTGTCCATCACGACGTGCTTTCGCTCTTTGTCCTCACTCTGTCGCGATATATGCGACATGTCGTCAATCTCGTACTCGAAACACCGTCTGCTGGCGACAGGACTTGGATGTCTGGGCATGATGTGTCATTCCTATAGGGAAGCACTCCGTACTGAGTTAGGATCATTGAAGCTGGGGTGTCCAAAGAGGTTCGCATCGGAGAACCAGTTTATTACAATCAGCCTTCCCCCCCACAGTTCGTTGTGAAATTCTGTGTCAACCTCAGGCCTCTTTTTCACGCATTTTCCTTTCCCTTTGCATATTGCTGTCTTTTGGATTTTATTTTTACTGCGTACATTTTCATTCTTCACATTCGTCTTGGCCCCAGCTGCTAGGCACCCCCTCTATCCCATGCTTTCATCATCTTGAAATACTTTTGTCAAGTATCTTTGTACCCTTGCACCTTCTGCACGCTCCAAGCTAACAAGCTACATGAATAAACACGGGGAGATGCAGACGGTAGTGGTGTGTGGGGAGAAGGCCAAAATGCAAAGACAGAAGAGGGGGTCCGATATCGCCCAACGCTGTAAGCCAAGCGCGATATTCTTTTTTTTCTCGCCCAAGACTTAACTCCATACAACCGTGTGGCATCGTGACAGGAAAAAAAAGTTCTAAAGCAGAAAAAAATCAAAGGGAGGCAAAAAGGGCAAGTGAAAGCAAACCAAAGAAATACAACAAACATCGTAAACACGCACTGGCCCAAGAGGATTTTCTCTGAGACTCGCGGCAGCTCCAAAGGCCTGGCCTTTACGCCTCCAAGAATTGTGGCGCCATCTGACGTCGTTGAACATCAAAAACAAAACAGACAAATAGCAAATAGGAGCGAGAAGGGGTGGGTGAGACAAGAGAGAAAACATGAGAAAGACGGATGATGCTGCTCGTTTGTTTAATTGTGTCAACTGTGACCACTGACAGCGTTGCACTGCCAAAAAGGCTCAAAAGGCCCCCAAAAGAATTATGCTGCGTTCAAGACACTTGTCGGAGTACACGGTGCATGCGGAGAGCGGCTATTCTTCGAGATACAGCTAGGCGTCCGCCTTTTCTCTTTCGTGGTGAGGACCCTAGAAATATAAGATGAAAGAAAAGAAGACGAATTGAAGAAAAACAATACGAGTAGTGTTGTACGCGTGTAAGAGGAGATGAGGGAGACCCTTCAATTGCTAAACGAATATTAGAAACACGAGCCTGAAACGGTGAGACACTGTGAAATCCAGACCGTTGGGAATATGCCGTCCTTGCGCTCCAACAGTTTGCGCTGGCAGGGCACAAGACAACAGGGCGCTCGTACAACAAGAAAAAAAAGCCGTTGACAACGTGATGCCAAGACAAAAAGAGAGAGGATACAAAGATACAGAATAAAAAGGAAACAAATAAAGATTTCATACAACATCAAAGCTAAATACTTTGTGTAGACCACAATAAACATTCACACTCCACATAGAGAACTCCGACAGCCCAGAACGAGTCACATTAAGTGTATTTGCGTACTCCGTACACACCGCACATATATGAGATTGATTGTATTGCCGGCCTCGAGAATGGACGGGAACCGGAACCGAGACTGAACGGCGGCTGTAACAAACGACAAAATGGGGTAAGTGGCCGTGGCAAGCTTGTATCGTGGATCTCTTCTCTCTATTCTCCTTCTCTTTTCTTTTGGGCTCTTTCCTCCTTTTCTTTCCTGAAGCGGGGCAAGCCACGTCTACCTTCAAATTTCCTTCTTCGAGATCTATTCCTATTTTTTGAACGCTTCTTCGCGCCGCGTCTCCGTTCTCGCTTCCCTCCATCGCGGCTACTTCGCGACAAGCCGTAGAGTCGCAGAGTCACAGATTGACTGATATTGGAAAATTTTGTGTCGCCGTCTGCGTTTTTTTCTTCTTTTTTTTCTCTCTCTCTCTCTCTCTTTTTTCTTCTTCTTTTTCTATCTCCTAGCATCGTGACATGCGCACCCCGTTGAGGAGGCGTCCCGGCTGTCGTTTTCTCTTTCCTTACGAGGGAGGTGAAGCACGGACCTAGCCACCGACTGTAAACCCAAGTAGCGTCCATGCAGCCCACTCACACATCCAACTACTGAGGTATGATCTCCTCCTTTGAATAACGGACTCCCGTTGTCTCCGCCCACCGGAAACTGGAGCTCCGGCTGCGAGTGACGGGAAGAGTTGGATGCAGGGGGTGTGTAGTGATCAGTAAAAAAAAACCCCAAACGATCCTTGTTAGATGCATGCCGTAGCGTTGATGCTGTTCCATTTTGACGAAAGCCGACTGAAAAAAAATCTGTTTAGAGATGTGACTCTTTATTTTTTTTTTTAAAAAAAAAAAAATTTACTCTCCCTACAGTTGCTCTTCTCGACAAGATCCATTCTTTTCACGAGGTCCATCTCTGAAGAATGATGAGAACTAAACGAGGGAGGTTAGGAGGATAGAAGAGCCGGTGAGCTTGTCTTTACGAGCAACTTTGCCCGAACTTAACAGCGGAAACTCCTGTGTACACGAGAGTACGTCTTTCTTCGTCAGACTGCCGTGTCATTCAATCTCACCAGACGAACCCAATCGATCCAAGTAAAAAAAACGGCTGGGTATGATTTGAGCAGCTCAACGAGTTACCCTACGGAAATAGATGCCTTTACTGCCGCAGAACAATGACTTCAAGTGACTCGTAAAAAATAATAATGCATAACCATTGCCCATTTGTATTGTCTGTGTAGGTCTCACTTGTATTGCTGTCCTCCTTTGTTTGGCCTATGTGGCTGCCTTGACTAGTAAACGTAACGCCTGCCCTACGAGGAAAACCTAAGCGGGTGGAACGAGGTGCAGGGGAGCGGGTTCGGGTCGGCGGGTGTCAAAGGCGCCTGGCTGTGTCTACCTACATGTCTGCATGTCCCCTGCGTACTGAGTTTGGACTGCGAAAATTTATGGGGTCAAAAAGAAGGGAAAACCTGTCACGGTCAGAAACAATACGCAAGTCCTTCGCGCGTGCCCACGTGCACTGTTTGGTAGTTGGCTGTCGATCCCCTTGGAAGCAGGATGAGGCGGAATTTGAGCCTGCGTGCGTCTGACAACTTCTACGCCCTTGGGTCGACAAAGCACTAGCCATCCTACTGTGCACTAATATTGACCTGACTCCGACTGCATTCAACACCGACTGCGCATGCACACCGTATATGCAAACGCTGCATCTGGCAGTCTTGTTAAATATGGGGGAGAGTCACTTTGGTCGTGTCGGTACGGAACACAGGGTCCAAACTCCGTATTCCACGGTCTTGAATCTAGACTCACGGAGCACCGAGCATTCGCTCCTAACACCGAGGCACCGCATACGGAGTACATGTAGCTTTATCTGATCAAGAGAAACATGTAATGCAAAAGAAAGGGAAGAGTATGACTGGACAATGGACTCCTTTAATCTGTTTCGGTGGGTTTTGATTTATGGCCCTTTGCCGGTTTGTTTTGTTTATGGTTCCGAACTATCTCTCTTGGACTCTTGCACACAAAAGTCCTTACTGGATGATTGGCAATGATCCAACGTATGCCCTGTTTTGATATTGGAGTGTACTTCCTCTTTTCTAGCCCGTTGTTGACGTCCCCCCTTTTGTAAACTTTTAATCGCACCTTCCACTTTCACGTATATTCCCCTTTGCATCCTAGAGTCACACCTGTTTGAAGAAGTATCTTGTCATCTAAATAGTGGTGGAAACAACTTTCTCTCTTCCAAGGTGACCTTCTCATTGTACAAGAAAATGCGCAACCCTCTTAGTGATGGTATACTATTTTCTCTCTCCCAAGTCAGCTTATAGTGCGCATGGAACGGTCGACATCTGTAGCGGGAGGGAAGCCGTGAGCAGAGGAGTAGGACTTCTTGAGCAGGTACAAGAGGCTATGATAAACATAACACACACGATACTTTGTCTTAAGCCCATGGCATGCACCTGTAGACAGATTTGCCGGACACCTTTCGTACTCTCCAGATAGCTGCGATGATGATCTCGATGATCGTATGAAATGTAGCAAGAGCCGCAGCTCAAGGTTGTAGCCTTGCCTCACACATGCCCCTAAACGGGGTCGGCCTGTCTGAAGAAAATAAGAACTCAATATACTCGGTCCAAGCGTCAGCCGTATCCCAAGGGCTAATGCAAGCCCTCCCTGGCTTTATAAAAAGATCCAATATCTTACATGTACAGACGGTCTATTCTAATCAGACATTTGTATACTTTTTTATATCCACACCCTGCCCCATCCGTGTATGTTTTGGCCCGCTCTCAAACCTTGCTCTGCCATTGTTGCCCAAGCATTCTGTACACCGTAAGACAGCCGCAGCAGTCTGATCGTCGATCCTTTTAACGCCACGAAATGTATAGCATGATACCAGCGCCCGTAGCAATAGCCGCAAACTGAACGAGCGTCTTGCGCAGCTCGTTGAGCTTTGTGCTGCCCTCGAGGCTCGTCTCCAACAGCTCGGGGATCACCGCCACCGTGCCGACGTACAGGAACGTGCCCGCAGTGAACGGCAGCAGCATGTCGCCCCACGTCAGGCTCGTGCCGAACAGGCCCGCCTCAGCCACAGCACCCGCGGCGTCGGTCGAACTGCTGTTGCCGCCGAACTCCTGGACGAGGATACCGATAACAGTACCCAACAGAGCGCCGAGCGCCGTCACAAACTGCGCGCCCATAGCCGCACGCTTGGAGAAGCCGGACTGGATCAGCAGGGCAAAGTCGCCGACCTCGTGGGGGATCTCGTGGAAGAAGACGGCGACGGTTGTGGTGGCACCAATGGTCGGGGAGGCATAGAAAGAGGCAGACATGGCCAGGCCGTCGGTGATGTTGTGAGTGAAGTCGGCGCTAAAGAACATGTAAGGTTAGAGGGGAAACGTTGTATTGTTTCGACGAGGGAACGGGGACTCACATCAGGTTAAGGTAGCCAGACAGTTTGACGCTGGCATTGACCTCGGCGGCAGCGACGGCCTTGGTTCGATCGTCCTTCTTCTTGTTGCCGCCCTTCTTGCCGCGAGACTTGGCCGAGCCAGACGCCGCGTCCGAAGAAGTCGTCACGGCCGTCGAGGCATCGCCGTGACTGTGGTCGTGGCCGCCGCCGCCGCCGCCCGTCGCAATACGCAGGCCCTTGTCCATGGCCACAAATGTCAGGAAACCAACCAGGATGGCAACACCCAGCAGCAGGTTCCGGTTCGGTTCCACCAGAACCAGCCGTGCGCGGTCCTCGCGCTCGTCGTCTTCGCCCACAAAGATCTCGGGAAGCAGATGGAACAGCGTGTCGCCCAAAAGGCCACCCACCGCGAAAGCCACCATCACGGACAGCGAGGCCGGGTCGATGTTGGGCGGGCACAGCGCCAGCAAGAAGTTGGGCGGGCCGGAGATGTAGAGCGTCGCCAGCAGCGCGTTGACTGCGGGGCTGCCGGGGAACAGAATGGCAAAAATCTTGGCCGTTGTTGACGACTGCACGCCACCCAAGCCATCCTCGCCGTGGCGCAGCCGCAGCTTCTGCTGGCCGAGCGCCTTGACCACGTCGCACTCCTGCAGCCGGTCATTGAGCTCTTCGGAGCTGATGGGGAAAGGGATGGCCGTCGAGGCTGCCTTTGCATCAGCATTGGCCGAGTACGAGAAAGCGAGCACGGCGAGTGCCAGCACGGTCATGACAAAGCCGAAGCGAAGGCGGCCCTGGTTGGGCCGCGAGAAGAAAGACGCCATGATGGTCCGGTGTCGGGTAAAGGCCGAGTTGAGGTTGAAGCTAAAGGGTCGAGAGAACCATTCGAAAGGAAATCAAAAGAAGAGAAAAAAGAGTGGCACGCAAAGGCTGCGTAAATGTAAAACAAACAATATAAAAACAGAAAGAAGAGAAGAGAAGATGCTGAAGAAGCTGGTGCCCTCGTGCCTTCGCTGTGAACGCGTTTTTGTGAGTTGAGGGGTGGGGTGGGACAAAACAGAGTTCCGCGAGAATAAGAATTCCTACGGAGTACGGAGTACGAACTACACAGTAGAGATTCAGCTCGAGAAAAGGGGGTAGCTCGACAAGATGAGACCTACTCGACAGCTAAGCTACACGTGATGTCGCGTGCCCCATGTTTCTAGCGCTCAGGGGGAAAGAGCGTCTTGGTGCTTGGCATCTGGCAGCTCTTTCCGAATCAGCTTTTTGCCCTATTTTCAGCGACATACATCACTCGCGGCTGCCCGCATTGTCGCTCTGATATACAGTCGTTCCTTCCTGCCAGTGCTCGTCGTACTTGCATCGAATGAAATAAACAAAAACAGCTGTCGACGTGCCCCCTTTCGGCTTCATTTTCTCTTTCCCCCCTTCCATACTGTTTTATCTATTTCACAAGCTCCCCACCACCTTGCTCACCATCTGCCGTGGTAAAGGGCCTTATCCACTAACAAGCGGCAGATCTAATATCTTCACGAGCTTCACCTTTCCCCTCAGGCAAATCCGTGCTACCAAGCCGGTTTTCGAATCTGGTTCTTTATTAGATCTGATCGACCAACGGGGACGAGACCAATAAAGACCGACTTTCTTTATCGCGTCCCCGCCCTTCCCTGATCATTGCGTCAACGGCGCCGATACCAGCTGAACAGGGCTGGCCAGTTTTTGCGGCTAAATTATGGAGGGGGAAACAGAAGGGGGGCTCAGCAATTACTGGGAGGCTTCTGGGAGGGGCTTCGTCCCCCCATTTCATCACCTTTCTGGGGCAAGCCGGGCAGGGTAAGGTGAGGTAACAAAAGTGCAATATAATGCGTATTTATTTCTGGCGACTGATCCCCTTTTAGCTTCCCACAAGAATCCCGTTTTCCACCTTTTCTGCAGACAGCTTTGCAGATAAAAAGTCTTGGCAGGGGAACCATTTCTGGAACACCGATCTGATCTCGGGCTGCACCGCTTCTCAACAAAGGCTTGACTCAACACCTCAGTACGTCAAACGGCCCTAAGATACCAAAAACGCCCACTCCGAACTATACAATTCGCCCCGCCGCGCAAATCATGGCTTGGCTTCCGCACGGCACGTCCAAGACGGGCCAGCTTTTTAGCGACGGCCATGGCCAGTCGTCTACCGTGCCCGCCATTGCTGCCTACCGCGGCCGTCTTTGGTGCATCTGGACCGACCTCGGCGGTCAGCTGTGGTACTCTCAGACCGGCGGCGACGGCAACGATGAGCAGTTTGGCCAGCCGGTGTTGTTCGCCGAGACTGGTCTGCCGGTCCTGGCCAACCTGAACGGTGTGCTGCACATGGTGATTGTGCAACCTCAGACCGGCCAGATGTCCCATTTTATCCACGACGACGACGATGCGAGCGTCGCCTGGGCTAACCTGGGCCCTCTGGACGCTGATGCAGGACTCGTGGCGCACTCGACGCCCGCCATCATTGCTTTCCACAATAAGATTTTCCTCGCCTTCTTGCGTGATGGCCAGCTGTACTACACCATCTGGTCCGCCCTTGGCCCTGATGCGCGCCAGTGGACAGCACCGCAGCTGGTGGCCGGAGCAGAGGCACGGTTCCGCGGCATCCCGGCACTCTTTGTCTTTGAAGGTGTCCTGCATGTTTTGTGCGGCGCTGACACAGAGGAACGTCACATCATGGGCTTCCGCTACGACTACATTGACCAGGGGTGGGCACAGACAGACGATGTGTCCGAGGGCCGTGCCGCAACAGGTGTGAGCGCTGTGTCCTTTGGTAGCAGCGCCTACCTGGGCATAATCGAGTCTGGACCAAGCGATGAGACCCATGCTGTGTATGTGGCCGCGTTTAGCAACGGTGTCTGGGCGCCCCATGAGCCTGTGGCCGACACGACGGCTGCCGATCCGCCGCAGATCACGATCCTTAACGGCCGCGTACACTGTATCTTCAACGATAATACCAAGACGAAGGACCTGCGGTGGTACTCCCGCCCGGTGCTCAAGTACTCGCTCACGTCGTGGATGGCGGGCCTTCCTGACGACCAGGCCATTTCTGAATTCACCATTCCTGGCACACACGACAGTTGTGCCCGCAGCAACATTCCCTTCGTTCGCACGCAGTACCTATCCATCAGCCAGCAGTTGGCTTTGGGCATCCGTTTCTTCGACTTGCGCCTGCGCCTCCATAAGGATGGCAAGCTCTATTGCTACCACGGAGGCATTCCCATCGACTACCCCAAGTACCTGTCGTTTGACTCGGTCATGGATGCCATTTGGTCATTCATGTGGAACGGTGCCAATCTGGAAGATACCTCAGACGTCCCACCGCCGACCGAGACTGTCCTCATCTCCATCAACAACGACGACCAGTCCAAGGAGCAGAAAGAGAACCCCGCCGTGTTTTACGGGGCCGTCTCGGATGCCATTGCCTCAACACCAGCGTGGCCGAATGGCAAGCACCGCTGGCACACGGAGCCATTGACGCCCAAGCTTGGCGATGTCCGTGGCAAGGCTGTCCTTCTGCGTCGGTATGCAGGCGATCCAGACATCCAGCCTACCGGCCGACAGGGCCTTGACCTCTCGGCCTGGTTGGACGACAACCCGGACTTCACCATAGTTACGCCGACACAGGTTCGCGTGCGCCTGCAAGACAAGTGGAAGTTTGCCTACCGGATCTCCCTGCACGATCTGATTGCCTCCAAGGGCGAGTTCGTCCAGAAGATGATGGAAAATGCGACCAGCAGCAGCGCCGACAGCGCCGAGCCGCACGACTGGTATATTAACTTCTGCTCTGCGGTCGGTGATCCAGCCGAACACGGCGAGATTGCCGAGTCAAAATGGATTGCAGTCGGCGCACACAGCAACTATATCGGAAAATGGGTGCCCGGCATGAACGCCTTGACGAACGAGTTCTTGCAAAAGAATTACGGCGCGACCAGCGGTAGGGCACGTCTGGGTGTCGTTAACCTCGATTACCCCGAGTTGCCAGAATCGAATGACGTCGTAGCCCGGTTGATCGAGTCTAATTTTTGATACTGATATCCGAGGACGTTTTGATTTCTGTTTTTGTTGTGTTTGTGGATTTTCTTTCATTCTTTTTTTTTTCTTTTTGTGGACCTTTTTTTTCTTCCCCTTCTTGCGAAACTCTTGGTAGTATATATTATTGACATTTATCTTGGACTTTATACTTACTGGGTGCTGTTGACTTGATTTCCTTTCCACCTTTTGAGGTATGCAGCCGGCCTCATTTCAATCTTTGTTTACTTTGCAAATGGGTCTGCAAAAAGTACTCCGTATTGGGTACTTTTTAGAGTGCGTACGAGCGTCATCCAGGCCGCCCAATTTCGCTTCATCTGGGGCCTTGCGCTCTTTGCATTGATGGGGCTAATGGATGGCAGGCCCATCCACGAATATCAACTCTTCTCCATACTAATCTTCCAGCATAGTTGGACCACCAGGTGTAACGGCACGGACCACCCATCAACAATTTCACGAGAACGAATCAACAACAGGCCTCTCGTAAACTACACGAACAGCACGAACGCAATGTCACACCGTGCTGCCGCGAACCTTGAACATCGGACGCACAAAGTTGTCAGTCGAAACGGAAGCCCCGACGTTGCGAGCAGTCGTTACCAGTTGTGATCACAAAAACAAAGACAAGCGCAACACACATGGTGGCACAACAAAACCGCTGGAATGTGCTGCCACATGCTCTGTGCTCTGCGACATGCCACGCCTGGTCGTGCCGCTTTGGGCCGCAAACCCGGTTCACTCACAGACTCCCCAGCAAGCTCCCCATGTTCGTCCAATACCAAGACTTTCCTTGCCACCTTGGCATTGGCCGGGGGAGCTGCGAAAAGCTGGAAAAGATGCCGTCTTCCAGGGCTGGGTCTGGCCTTGCTGGCCGTGAGCAATCCCTGTCTAGTGCAGCTGGGGCCGACAACAAATCCCCGCCAGCACATCATGCCAGTGCCGATTCGGGGAAAACAAAGAAGGACATCCACTTCTTCGTTCTGTATTGTTGTTTTTGTTGCTATATTTAAGCACACCAGGTATTTGAGCTCCTCTTTTACCCAAATGAGCAAAGCAACCCGGAGCGAGCTTGACTGACCAAATTTGACAGCAGATGAGGACAAATCAGAGCAGTATCAGAATCTTAAAGTCGCTTGACGAGAGACGAAAAAAAACTTCCAAGGGCTAGAGAAACGAAAAACTCGTCGTCCCCAAAAATAGGCAGAGAATTACTGTGCCTGGGGCGAACGAAAACCGTCCGGCCGCCATTCTCCTAATATTACAGACTCTCAGTCAGCCAACAGGCCGCCACGGACGCCTAAGAAAAATCTGAAAAGTCTCTGTTTGGTGGTCTCCTAAGCCTCCACTGTTTTGTTTGCCTTTTGCGCAATAATGTCCTGAGCCCAAATATTGATGACGTTGAGAACGTTGCAAAAAGGCCTCGGCGCTGGGTTATGCATCGGCACTGTGTTCCACCTTTTCTCTTCGTGCTGCCTTGGGAGCTCGGCACATCAACGACCAAGTCTCGACAACTGCAGCACAGTCGTTGATCCGCCAGTTGCTGTCCAGGCACTGTCTTTCTCATCGAGCATATACTTCCCATGTTCCGAGCATCTGTCAGCCATCTTGGCCCCACGCGTGGTTGAATCTCCCACGTCTTCCGAATCTTCCATGTCTTTCCCACGGGCCCAGGGAGTGGAGATCCTCGGGGCCCAGAACCTCCACCCCTGGCAGCAACATGCCACAGTCCAGAAGCATGCGTATGCACCCTTGTCGAAAAGTTTGCTGTCAAAATAGTGTCCAAAAAAAGATTGTCGAATAACAACAGCTTTCCCCTGATCTTCTGAGGCGCCAGGGAGAATCAGAAACAGACGAACCGAAAGAAAAAGGCCCTAAAACCGAAACAAAGGGAAACAGCAGACAAACAAAACTCTCAACCCCCCTTTTTCTCAAAAAAAGAACAGACGAATGGCCGTTGACAAAGGGGCTGTCGTGGCTGCATATGCGCGGCAGCCAGGGGCAGAGTGGCAGGAAGGAAAAGGGTCAAAAAAAGGGCAGCACAGTGGACTGCCATTGGGTGCTCGAGGGCGCCTCCACCCCTTTGCACACCCCTTTCTCCTACGCGGCGCGCTCTTTTTGGGCCTTTTCTCTCTGAACCTGCGTTGGCTGCGCCTTGAGCGGTCTTTTCGTCCTTTGGTGCCCTCTCTCCATCGCCACTAGTGCAAGGTACGGGGCCTGGCTTTGGGACGGATGCACTTCGGCCCACTTCTTTGGGAAATCTTTGTCGATGTGTTCGACTGATTTTTCTTGGTCTCCTGCGCCGTTCAGTTTGTTCAACTTCGTCCTGCCCGTCCTGCCCGTCCTGCCTGCTCTGTTTGCGAGTTTGTGTGTGGTGTGGTATGGGTGCAGGTTGCCCTCCCTACTTTCTCGTGTTCCTCACAGGTTCTTTCGGCGTCTCCCCCGGCTATGGATCGCACAGACCAGAGCGAGCACGGTACCCACGAGCTACCCCCCTGCTCACCCACATATACGAGATCGACAGAAACCGGGAAAATCGTGGTAGGTCCAGCAAGTACGAGTACGTCTGGGTTGGTGCCCCACGACGTAATGTACCAAGTACGAGTACATTCAGTACAGAAAAGCACTCGAGGACGGGCCATGACGACGCCTGGACTAGGCCTCTTCTCAAGATGGAAAATATGAAAAACCATCGCGACGGTTCACACGGAGCTGTGTTAAGTGAGGCCCGGAGGCTTTGGAAGAGGGACTTATGGGACTTTGCAACTGGATAGGGCATGATCGAACCTGACGGTTCGACAGTAGAGACTTTGAGATCTCTACTTCGGACGACAGCCAACAAGTCAAGCCCACAGGCCGACAGAGACAAACACACGGCAGTGATCCAGTCCACAAAATATCTCGAGACGTCGAGGTACTGTGTACATACATCTCGCCATGGTGGCTCGGTGGCCCGCACTGTTCGGCCTGGCACATGCGTCGTATTGCTGCACAGTACGAAGGACGCGTGCCAACGGAGTACGGCGCTGTTGTTGGTAGTGCATCTTGTTTTTCGAGTTAGTTCGGGGCGGCCACTTACGTACTCTTGGCGCAAAACGCAACCTCCTAGAACGAGAGAACCAGAGAACCTCGTATCCGCCTCCCTTCTGACTTTGGTTCTTTCGTGTTCCTACTTTCCGCCTTCCTTATTGTGGTGGTTTGCTCGGGTTTCTACGACCTTTCTTTCTCCTTCTGCTTTCGTCATTCTTTCCACAACATCTCCTCTTTTTCTCCTTTTCTGTTCCTCTTTCTTATTTCACTCTTCTCCTCCCTTCTCTTTTACTTTTTTATTCTTCTTTTATCTCACTTCATCTTTTCTTCTTGGTCAATCTTCTTCCATACATTCGCTCGGAAGTTTTTTGTCTTTATATTTTTATCTTGGGAATATTCGTAGCCCTGTCTATCTTTGGAAGCATCTTCTCACACATACACACAAACAACATGCATTCCGTCCTCTCTCTCGCGGCCATTGCCGCCGTCCTGCCCCAGGCCCTCGCTGCCTACCAGGGCTTCAACTACGGCTCGACCTTCACGGACGGTACGGCTAAGGCCCAGTCCGACTTCGAGAACGACTTCAAGACTGCTGCCGGTCTTGACGGCACCAACGGCGCTTTCACCAGTGCCCGTCTCTACACCATGATCGTACGTTGCACTCTGATTATTTTCCCCATCACTCTTTGGAATGAGGGAGGCTTTAGCCCTCCAGCCTCATGCTCCCATCCCTTGCATATGCGTATATATCTCCCCTTTCTCTTGTGTGGTCCACATGCTAACCCTCTCACAGCAAGGTGGCACTACCAACGATGTCATCTCGGCCATCCCCGCTGCCATCAGCACCAAGACCAGCCTGCTGCTCGGTCTCTGGGCCTCGGGTGGTGACGCCAACTTCGCCAACGAGCTTGCTGCGCTCAAGACGGCCATCAGCCAGTACGGCGATTCTCTGGGTCCCCTGGTCGCCGGTATCTCCGTCGGCTCTGAGGATCTCTACCGCGTCACGCCCACCGGCATTGAGAACAAGTCGGGCGTCGGTGCCGGCCCCGATGTCCTGACCAACTACATCTCGCAGGTCCGTGCCGCCATTGCCAACACGGCTCTGTCGGGCGCTTCTATCGGCCACGTCGACACCTGGACTGCCTGGGTCAACGGCTCCAACGCTGCCGTCATTGACGCCGTCGACTGGCTCGGTGTCGATGCCTACCCCTACTTCCAGAACACCGAGCCCAACGGCATTGCCCAGGGTGCTGGCCTGCTCGACTCCGCCATCAGCAAGACCACCGGTGTTGCCGGGGGCAAGCCCGTCTGGATTACTGAGACCGGCTGGCCCGTCAGCGGCGACAAGGAGAACGAGGCCGTCGCTTCGACTGAGAACGCCAAGACCTTCTGGGACGAGGCTGGCTGCCCCCGCTTCGGCAGCGTCAACATCTGGTGGTACACTCTGCAGGACTCCGCTCCTACCACCCCAAACCCCAGCTTCGGTGTCATCGGCTCGACCCTGACCACCACTCCTCTGTACGACCTGTCTTGCAGCGGTTCTACCTCCAACACCTCGACCACCACCACTGCCGCTAGCTCCAGCTCTGCTCAGCCTACCACCACTGCTGTCCAGCAGTCGTCCTCGGCCGCTGCCTCTTCCCCGGCCTCTTCGTCTTCCGGCGTGATTGTCGGCGGCGGCGGTGCCGCTGGCGGTTCGTCTAGCGCTGTTGCCCAGACCACCCTGGCCACCACCACCCCTGTCAACACTGTCGTCGCTCCCACCACGACCGTCGGCTCGGGCTATTCTAACGGTACTTCCTCGGGCTCGGGATCTGGCTCCGGCGCTGGCAACAGCACCACAGCCTCCACTGGCCGTGGCGGTTCCACCACCACCACCTCTTCGGGTGGCTCTTCCACCAGCGGCGCTGTTGTCGTGACCAACGCCGGTGTTGCCCTGTCGGGCTCCATTGGTGCTGGCTTCGCTGCCCTCATGGCTGCCATTCTTGCTCTGTAAATGGAGCGAGTTTTGGAACTGCATTTGCTTTTTACTCGTTGAATGGGAAACACGGGGCATGTTAAACCGGTCGGCGTTGGAACATCGATATCACTTCACATTTTAACCTTTTTAACTTTTGGATACTTTGATTTTTCGGAGATCCTTTTTGTCTTTTTTGGGGCTTCACTTCTTTACACTCCTTTGGTTTCACGGCGTCCACACTATACACGGATTTGGCCGCTGGTTTTGCACATACACACTGCACACACTTACTGCAACTTTTTACACTATGAACATAGAATATGCTTTTTGGTGCTCTTGGGGAGAAACCCAGAGCAGAACAGACCGATATTTTTGTAATTTTTTTTTTTTTGTTTTTCAAAACAGTGAATCGAAGAAACGATTTTCGACCAACCTTTTGGACACTCTTCATGGACGATCTTTTGAACTGCCAGAACCTTTGAACTCTGCTCGCACCGTGATGATATTATCTTCTACATTGTGCCAAAGAAAAACGAAATTACCAAATACAAACAAAACAGATTCCCTATTTTTAGATGCCAGCCAAGAAACCATCTATTATGAAAAAATCAAAACAAATCAAAATGAACCACAATCATCGACAATAGCCATACACAACAAGCAACCGACCGTCTACGACGACGGAGCGTCCTCGGCATCGTAATCGTTGATCTCAGTGTCCTCGCCGTTGGCGGCCGGGGCAGCACCAGCGTCGGTCATCGTGGCGTCCTCACCAGAAGCAGGAGCAGCGGCAGCAGCAGCGGCAGCCTCAGTAATCGCGTCGGCCGTCTTCTTGTTGTTCTTCTCCTTGAGCGAGTTGTTGACCAGCGGCGTCGTGTCGTTGTAGATCCGCAGCAGCATCGCCGCCCGATCCTCCTTGGGCAGCATCAGGTTCAGCGAGTGGAAGCTCTTCCACAGCGGCAGCGCCATCGGCTCCAGCGGCACATCGCCGACCAGCGCCTCAGACTCGGCGTCCTCCGGACGGGGCTCGACCTTGAGCACAAAGCAGCCCATGCCCAGCTCGGGCAGCCGCTCGCCCACCTCGCCCAGCTTCTTCCATTCGTCGTCGACAAACTTGGGAAACATTTCCACCAGCAGTGCCTTGAGGGTGGACTTCTTGTGAAGGCGCACCACACGGCTCTCGCCGACGTAGCCCGACAGCAGCGGCAGACCTTCGGCCTGGATGCGCCAGCGGCACACCTCGGCCGACGGCGACTCCTGCTTGACAAACATGCGCACGCCACCGTGGACGAACTTGACGTTGGTGCCGCCCGAGCGGCTGCCGTCAGTGCTCGCCGTGTTGGCCACCAGAATGTCGCGCACGAGGCCGCTTGTGTAGTAGATGGCCTTGGCCGGCTCACCGAAAGCGTTGCGGACCATGAAACGGTCCGTGGGGAAGCGCGGGGACAGGGCGTAAAAGTCCTGGATCTCCTTGACAACCGGGTGGTCGGCCGCAAGGTACTTGAAGGGCTCCTCATAGTGCGGGCCGTTCTTGGGGCGCGGGGCGTTGTCAGCCGGCGCGACGGCAGCAGGAGCAGCGACGGCAGGCTCCTCAACAGGCTCCTCAACAGGCTCCTCAACAGGCTCCTCGGCAGTCTCAGCCTCAATCTCAACCTCAGTCTTGACATTGGCATCGGCCTTAACGTCTGCCTCGGCCTCAATCCCGACCTCGGCCTCCTCGCCATCCTGCTTCTGCTTCTTCAGGGGCTGGCTGTCGACGCTCGCAACGTCGTCCTCGGCGGCACGCTTGACACCAGCTCCGTTGGCGTCGCCGTTCGCGGTCTCGACAACAGCCTCGGTCTTGGCATCAGTCTCCGCTTCGGTCTTGGCCTCCTCAGCAGCTTTCGGCTTGTGGTTCTGTTGCTGCTTCTTAGGCGCGGCAGGGCCATTGGGCACAGGCTTGGCCTTGAATTCGGCCTTCTTCTGCAGCACAACGATAAAGAAACCGCCCGTGTCCTGCAGGTGCGGGTACACGCGCAGACAGCGCTCCAGCGGCAGCTTGTCCGACGCCTCGTTGGCAAACATGGTCGGCACAATACGGCTCGGCGGGATGCCGCCGCTCTCCTCGCTCGCGATAAAGGTCTCGACCTCCTCCCAGTTGCGCCACTGCCGGCCCGACTTGTCCATAATGTCCCAGGCCTTGAGTCCCGGCCGCCGCTTGAGCTGGGGCAGCTCGTTGCTGCTGTCCAGAATCTCAATCTTGTCGGGGCCGCCGCACAGCGCAATCGCCGACGCGACCACAGACTCGTTCTCCACAGGGTTCAGACTGCACGTCGAGTAGACGACGCGGCCGCCCGTCTTGAGCATTTGCAGGGCACGCACCAGGATGCGCACTTGGACCAAGTGCAGACCCAGCGCATTGCCGGGGTTCCACTCCTTCCACATGTTGACGTTCTTGCGCAGGGTGCCGTCGCCCGAGCAGGGCACGTCTGCCAGGATGCGGTCGAACTTGAGATAGCGCTGCTGCACCTGTGTCTGCTTGGCGTCAGCCTCGACGGGCAGCGGCGGCAGGCGCAGCGACGGGTAGATGGTGGCGTCGTGGTTGGTGACGATAATGTTTGGCGACGATAGGCGCTTGAGCTGGTGGATCAGCAGATGGCTGCGCTTGTAGTCGGCGTCGTTGGCGACGAGCACGCCGGTGGCGCGGCCGTCATCACCGGGGTCGGCCGACAGCTTGGCCGCCGGCTCCTCATCGCCGTCGTCCTCGACCTCCTCGACCTCCTCAATCGTCTCTGCGACGACGCCCTCATCGCCCGCCAGCGTCTTCTCGATCGAGCGCATCACCTTGCGCACGCGCGCCTCTTCGCCCCGGTGCACCATCTCAAGCAGCTGTGCGGCCTTGCTACCGGGCGCGGCGCACAGGTCCAGCACGGCCATGCCCGGGTGCACGTCCATCAACAGCGGCGGGATCATGCTGACCACCTCCTGGCGGCTAATGTTGCCAACCGTCGTCTCCGACACCAAAAACTTTTGGAACGCCGCAAAGGGCGGGAACTTGCGAATCACCGTCTTGCTAGTCGTCATCCACCAGGCCAGGTTGTCGGGGTACCACGGCACAGCCTGCGGCGGGCTCACTGGGTGGCCATCGTACTCGCCAATCTGCGCAATCTCGGGAATGTAGCGGGTCTGCAGCAGCTTCTGGACGGATTGCGCATGGCCCTTGGAGCCGCAGAAGCGGAAACTGTGCGGCAGCTCGCGCCGGAAGGCTGCCCAAAAGGCCTCGCGCTCGGCCTCGTTCTCGGCGCCGTCGTCAAGGCGCAGCAGGCTGTTGTAGTAGTTTTGTAGCTTCTCGTTCTCCTTGACGAGGTCCGGGTACGACTTGTTGAAGCGCTCCGTCGAGCGGCCGCCGCCACGTCCACCACCTTTTCTCTAAAAGAAGCGAAAAAAAGGGTCAGTTGTGTCGTCCTCTTCTTCGGCAACAACGTATCCCAGCAACCGCTTTCGTTTTCCCTTCTTGTTTGGTTTTTACTCACCTTGAAACCGCCGCGACCCATGATGCTGTCGAGTCCTTCAATGGGTAGAATTGGTCGTCGTCTGCAGATGTGAAGAAAACAGAGCGGCCGGGAGTGTGCGCTCATACAATGGCAAGCGCGGCTGTGTCGAGCAGGTTTGTTGTCGCAATTGGTTGACAGAAACGCACTCTGCAGCTCTGTTGGCAACTTTGTTTCGTCTAGAGTCCTCGATTGCGCTGGGGAAAATTTACAATGAAATCGAGGCAACGCCCCACTTTGGTCTTATCGATTGCCTATCGCAGAACACGATAGCAGTGTACATGGTACTTTTAGATACTAGCATTATTCATGCAAGAGAGTGTACACAGTACAGGTGGGATCTCGTAGACTCATACGGAATACTATTTACATGGTTTGATACATAACATCTAATATACAGGTTTGTTTCTGTCCACTCTACTGGTCCAGCAGACCAACGGTCCAGTGGACAATGCTGTCGACGCCGTGGCCGTTGATGGCGCTGACGGGGATCGCCGCCAGATTCTTGGTCCAGCCGCCCTTGACGCCGCTCGGGTGCTCCTCCTCGCCACGGCCTACGCGGTCAATGTACTCCTTGAGTTTGCCAAAGTTGGCCTCGGAGCCCGGCAGGTCGCCCTTGGTGGCCACGACAAACCACGGTTTGCCGGCAATAGCCAGCTCCGGGGAGACTGTGGACGCGCTGGCGTCGGCGCGCTGGGCATCGGCTGCTGTGTATGACATGGTGGTCTGCGACTTGGATTCTTCCTGAGACTCCCACTCGATGCGGGCATCGCGCTCGCGCTGTTCCTCCTCTTCAGCCCGCAGCCGCGCGTAGAGGCCCACTTCTCGCCACAGTGCCTTGAGAGCCTTGACAGCATCGCCCGCACCAAGATCGACCACAAATGCAAGCACACCAGCACGCTCCACGTGCCGCAGGAATTCAATGCCCAGGCCCTTGTCCAGATGCGCGCCCTCAATCAGACCAGGAATATCGGCAATCGTAAAGCGCGTACGCGGCGGAACGGTGGCCTCTTCGGCCTCCTCCCCTGCCACCAGGTTGAAGGTGCCGTCGGCGTTGGCTGTCTCGACGGCCTTTGTCTTTTTCTGCGGGCGCATCGACACCACAGGACGGCCGCGGTTGTTGTCCAGAACGACAGTGCCAATGTTGGGCTGCAGCGTCGTAAATGCCCAAGAGCCGACACGTGCACGGCTGTTACTGACTGCTCTGAGCAACGTGCTCTTGCCTGCGTTGGGCAGACCGACAAGACCGACGTCTGCCAGCAGCTTGAGCTCCAGGTTGATCGTCAGTGACACAGCATTCTCGCCGCGGGTCGCCACCATGGGCCGCGGCAGACGGCGTGAGACAAAGTGCGGGTTGCCCAGGCCGCCGATGCCGCCAGCAGCAAGCAGGATCGGCTGTGTCGTCGGCCGCGAGAGATCGAGGTAGATGGGCGATGGCGGTTGAACGTAAAAGCGGTCGCGCCGGGGCAGGCGTGGGTACTCTATGCTTTTGACTTCGGACGGACCCAGGGCGGGGTAAACGACCCATTTCTTGCGAACAAACTCGGCCTCAGCCGCCTCGTCTTCTTCGAGCTCTTCTTGGCGTTCCCGATGCTCCTGCTCGAGTCTCAGCAGCTCAGGGGATTTGGGCAGTTCCACCTCCTCTTCCGCTTCTTCCACTTCTTCCTCTTCGCCTTCCTCATCTCTCTCCTCTACCCCCTCTTGTCCTTCTTCAACTTCCTCTTGCACCGCCTCGGGCAGATACTTGAGTCTGGCTTCTTTGGCTGCGGCAAGGGCCGCCTCGTTGGCCATGTGAGCCAAATGTCGCTTGCGCTTCCGTGCATAGTACCGCTCTTGGATCAAAGCCTTTTCTTCGGACACCGGGTCGATACGGCTGACTTCCGTAACGACTGTACCCACAGGAACTGTGACAATCAGGTCGTCGCCGCGCGTACCGTTGCGCGCACTGCCCTGGCCGTGCTTGCCACGACCGGCCCGCATGACTCGGCGCCGTGCAATCTTGTGCAAGGACGTCTCGCCAGGCACCGCCTGGATGTAGACATTGCCACCGTGGCCTCCGTCGCCGCCATTGGCCGGGCCGTCCGGAATAAACATGTCCCGCAAAAACGAAATGCAGCCCGCACCGCCAGAGCCAGCATGGACCGTCAGCGTGGCCTTGTCAGCAAAGCTCATGGCGGCATAGTCGTCGGGTGCCGGGTTGAGGCGTGACACTGGGTACGACACCGGGTTTTCTTCGGGCGTTTCCTCTAGGGCCTCAATCTCAGCCGAGTCATCGACCAGTGGCGGCGGTGGTGTCTCTGAAGAGTATTGCCGCCGTGATTGACATCGAATGTGGCGGGATGAGAAAGGCCGAGTTGCCTGGGATGTGGCTGCAGGTGTGGCAGCCCGGCGTCCGCCATGGCCAGCATAACGGGCAAAATGCACCGAAGGGTACAGAAACGACAGAAACAGAGGCGCGTTGCCAGAACATCGTGACGCCATGGCCGATTTTTGGTGAGTGTGGTGCTGTGAATTTGTTTACTTGCGATTTGATATTTTTTTGAGGCGAACTAAAGTGGAAGTTTCGATGCATATACCGAGGTGGCGAATTTGCTGGTAGTATGCACTTACCGGTGCATTGAGAACGCTCCACCAAAACACGTCGTGTGTCCCACCCATGCTTTTTTGTCGTCGTTGGGCCTTTTCAAGTTTCGCAACGTCCAACAACACCCCGGCTCCGGGAGTTCACAACCCCGCCAAATATGGTCAATGCGGCTGATATGGCACGGCCATCGCCGGCTGCTCTGAACGAGGCTGTCTGATAAAGCTGTTCGTTTTGCACTCTTATTGTCTTCTTCTCGGTGTCTTTCTTGCCTGCCATCCCTCGTCAGCGTTGGGCAAGCATGCAGGAAAGTGCAGCCGTGCTGGCCAGCCGAACGGCCGTGTAACAGGAAGGGCTGCAGCTGGAAATTGGAAATTCAAGTGGCCGGGTTTTCTGCCCTTTTTTGCCTGCTCTTCTCTGCTGCCGCGGCCTAAAGATGCGGTGTAGGAGGGTTGCATGGAGCCAGCAGGTCGATGAGCAGCGGCCTGCAGACGAACCAGAGCCAAAAGGGTAACTGGGCGCCAGCGCAGCAGGAGCTGTATCTTCTGTCGTGGGTGTTGTGCGTGGGGAGTTGTCGTCCGTCTTTCAGAGACGTTGTCTGTTGGAGCTCCGTAACTTGGATTTGAATTCTGAAGACGTCGAGGAGACGTAGCCTTGGGAGCTGCTGCCCAATTGGGTTTCCTAGCTGGGGGGGGAAGAGCTTCCCTGGTGTCCTCTGTTGTGCTTTCCCTTGCTGCCGCTCCTCCCCCCTGTCCGCCATGCTCCCAATCGCTCCTTCCATATTGCTTTGTACTCCGCGATGCGCCTGCTGTGTTAATTCTTCCACGCAGCGTATCCCCAGGTCGCACCTGCTTTGATTGTCAATTAAACGGCTCTCTGCTCGTAGTTAACAGCAAGCACGTCCCAAATCGCCTCCTGATCCTAGACATCCCAAAAAACAAACGATTTCTCATCCAATATTTCCTCCAACCCAACTCGCACATAACCCGCTCCGTGCCCAACGCAAACCGTCTCGCACCCTGCATGCAGCAGCCCCCCCTTCGAAACCACACCTGCAGCGAATCATCTCTGGCCCTTTCTGCCCTTTTGGTCTGGCCCTAACCCACTTTCAACTTTCGACCGCCGCACGTCTTCTCTCGCCTCACCTGTTGTTCTGCTTCTTTCGTCCTCTCGTGCTCTCGTCCTCTCGTCTTTCGTCCCGTCGTTTGCCGTTCGCCGTCTTTTGCTTGTCGTCCGCTAGTCCGCTTCTTCGACCACCACGACCTCCACGTCGTCCACCACCGCCTCCCGCCGTCTCCGCCACCAATCTTTTCTCTCTGGACCATTGGGCCGGTTCCTCATGAGCTTCTTCCAGTCCCTCAGTCTCCCAGTCTACCACCGCGGTTCTCTCTCCCCGCCACACCCCCTTTTTGGCCGTCCCCTTCTTGCGCTCTGGTAGCTAGGCCCAGCTCTTGTGCTCCTCTCGTGGAGTTTGATGTTGTGTGATTTCTTGTGGACCGAAAGTGAGCTTCTTTTTTCTTTCTTTTTTGATTCTGCCGTTTCCCCCCCTCTCCGGTCGCCCCCTCCAATCTTTGTCATCTCCTCTCTTCTCTCTCTTGTCCCCATACAGGCCTCTGCGTTGTTGCCGGCGTTTCCACCGCTTTCCATATTGCAACTGCTGGACGATATATCTCGCGTTCTTGAGGCCTTACTAGAGCTTCCACCCCAGATTCCCAGCATCCCAGCCTCCTCTGTGTTCCCATTCATAACTCTATATCCCATTTACAAACCCGCATACATCTCTCATCCTCCCCATATCTCCGCCGTCCGTCCCCAGTTACCATCGCTCGACTGCCGCATCGCCTCCGATCTCTCGGGCCGCAGCCTTCCCCACGGAACCTATCGCCATCTTCCGTGTCTTCCTTTGTTTATCTCTGTGTATCAAACGACTCGCCGAGGACCTACAGCCACCCTTCCTACGCTTATATACAAGCACCACACGCTCACACGTGAGGACAAAGGGCCTTTGTTTACCTTCTTCTCGATCCCGCTCTTCTTGTGTGTGTCTTTCGTGTCTTGTGTGCATGTGGTGGTGCGTCAGTGGATGATCGGTGATCCTTGCGTGAGTGCGTGTGCTTCCTTGTGCATGTGTCTCCTCTTTATTTTTCTGCACTCCTCCTCACCCAAGCACTGAGCAGCAAAAGGTGTCCTCGGATGGCCTACGTTCAAAGCACAGCCAGACGCAGACTACGACCAGACTAGCACGCTGCCCTTTCCCTTTGCTCACCACACCACACACCACATATTCAGCAGACGCCATATACACACCCTAACAACCTAAGAACCTAAGAACCTGGGAACTTGAGAACCTAGCAACCCAACACCCCCTTTCCCATCCTACCCTCCCGCATATCGACAACGATACGGCCATTGGATACGATTCTGCTCTTTTACCATTGGAGCCAGCAGGTTTCACGCTTCCATCTGCTTTCGTGGCCATTGGGCGCCGCCACCTGCTTCTTATGTGCTGATACTGCACCTGCGTTTTTGTGATTTTTGCATGCTTGCGGCGGCACTCAAGCACTCGAGCCACGACGCAACGCATGCCGCATACAGGCAACCCTACATACGGATACAGATGCAGATTCGCCTCCGATATTCAGCCATTCATACATACACACACGCGCACGCGCATGCACACACACATGCAATTCTACTGCCATCTTTGCCCCTAATAACCTTCCACATTCATCAGCACAGCACAGCACATCTACTCAGTACATGCTCGCAAAGCAAAATCCGTGAGACGAGCCAGGTCGACTAATCTTGCCTAGAGAACTCATATCAATTATTCAGCCGCTCCTATACCTGACACTTTGCCATTCTGATTCATCTGCCACAACCCGTTTGCCGCCGTTGTCAAGGACGTCGGGCCGCAGAGCGTTCGTCCTTGCCGCCGTTATCTCCGCCCGGGTCCCGAATCGCCGGCTTCAGCGGTAATCTACTCCATTGTAAGCATTTGCATTTTGTTTTTGTCCTTCTTCTGCCCATTGATAGTCTGGCCACCGTGCTGTGTTCACTACCTCTCCCTTCTCTCCGCAGCAAATTTTGGACTCCCATCCTCCTGGAGCTGCAGTGACCACTTTCCGTTCTGGAGCTTGCATCCTGCACAATATATGCACATTGCTGCTGCTAGTAGCACCAAAGGAGTGAGAGCACCAAGAGGCTTTCACGCATCTTCTCTCTATTGTTTATGCTTTGCTGCATGCATACATTATCTCCTCATGTCAAGTCACCAGTTAAAGTCGTATCCCGCACACCAACAGCCTGAGACAGAAGTGGTGGTGGCAGCTCTGACAACAGTGCCAAAATATGACAAGACAACTCGAGCCAAACAGATCACGCAAACTGACAGATGTAGGTAAACACACAGCATTTCCGCCTGACGCCGCCTCACTTTCCTCCAACAACCCGCCCGTCCTTTTTGCTTTCGTTTCGTGGGGTGGTCATTCCGGCCCTCTCGCTCCCAACTTCAAGGTTAGTAACACTCTTCGGCCTTCTTCTCTCACGATTCCCTACTCTTCTTATCCCAAATATCACCACACGGTATCCATATCTCTGATCTTCCTTTCTGCCTCTTCTTGTCATATTCTCCCTCTTTCTCTCACCTCTCTTCTATTTTCTACAATCTCTCCGATCTTCTTTCTTCCTCAATTTCTCTGCCTGGTTCTCTCAACATTTCCTCTACTTGCCAACTTGTTATGATATCACCTTCTGGTTCTCCTGGCTGGCCCAGTCGTAGACCCAGAGGACGGACAAAGACATGATTGTTTTCTCCCTGCCGGCAGCTCCTCGTTGTGCATTGTTGCACTCTTTTTGCTAGACCGCTTTTACGATCACCACTGTTGCCACCACCGCATTCCTCCACCTCCATCCCCCATCAACCAACGCCTCGACCCCATGCGTTCCCCCATGTCAACCCCAGACTCTCTTACCGACTCCGCTCCACAAGCCCTGCTCCACCCTAGACTATTCCCCCTGTCTCCTTTCCTCCACTTCACTCCTCTTTACGAGACCGTCTACTAAATTATGTATACTCAAGAGTATCTAGACCAAAAGCCTCGCAGGATCATTATCAGAATGGATCCAGACTGCGCAATATGCCGTGCGCCGGCCTCGATCGGCTGCGACTGTGAGGCTCGCGGTCTAGAGGTTGCCATATCGCAGGCCGAAAAGCGGATGATGCAGTCCGTTTACGACGAGATCAAGTACGTTCTCGGGTTCGTTATCTTTTTCTTCCCCAGCAACGCGTACTAACATTCATAGGACATGGGTCCGCGAACATGCACGCGACTACATTCTCGAGTACTTTGCCCTTCTCAAAGAAAGACGGCTCAAGGCCCACGATCAGAACATGGAACGCATCAAACAGCAGGCCTTTTACTACCATCAACAACCACACCCTGCCGAGATCCAGCAAGCCCAGATGGCTTTCAAGCGCGGCATCGACGAGGACTGGCAGTCGTCTGTCCAGCGCTATCCCGAGGTGCTCGAGTACTACTACAGCCTTGTCAACCTCACCCTGCCATCTGATGACGACCCCAACGTCCGCGACCCACCACTCAGCGCCCTCTCCGGGTCTCGCAAGTCCGGCCGACGAACTGCCGCTCCTCCGGCTACAATCGCCAGCGGCATGGAAAGCATTGGCGCTCCTCCTCCTCAACCCGCTCCGCAACGTATCAGCATGTACGGCCACCCAAGAGAAATTCGTGGACGGACACCGCCGCCGCCACCAGCATCAGAGCGCATGGCACCCAGGACCCCCGTGCCGCGAGACCGCCGTTCATCATTCCGACAGCCACCGCCACCGCCCTCGTCCTACTACCCCCCATACTGAGATGCGAACCCCCTCTGTATCTCTTTTCAAAACGAAAAGCGGAAACATAAACATGTGCTAGCCACCTCCTTTTGCTTTTAACTGGCGTAATGATCATCATGACATGACGACTTTACTATTTTGTGACATTTATTATATGTTTGCATCTTGTTGTTTTATTCTGTTCTCTATTTTATCTTTCCGTCTTCTCTTTTCTCTGCCCCCTTTTTGGTTTAGATCCATTCAAGCGACGGCGCTGTTGTCTTCTCACGCTTCTTTTTCTGAGCATAACTGCTTATGCTTATTTCCATATGTTCCTCATGTTTGCCTATACAGGATCTAGTGAGGTTTATTGACCTACGCCCATTGGTAATAAGCACATGGCCATCCAAAATTGTATACCGCGGCGCCATTTGTATCCTTCCCACCATATCAAACCTTCCACTCCGTCTGATCTATAATTGTGTGTGGACTACGACAATTCGGATCAGAGTGTTTTTTAAAAGGCCGCAATAAGCACAATAAGCATGTCTGTCTGGTTTCATCCGATTCACAATTCATAAGAAATTGGTAGCAGGGCGTGGATGTGCCCAAATAAATTCCATTAAGTGATTCTACATATTGCATTTGCTCTTCTTCAAGGGGCAGGGTTCAACGCAGATTGTATTGAAATGAGCTAGAAAAGGCTGCAGTTCTTTATTTTTTTTTTGAAAAAAAAGAGCAAATCACGTATGAATATCCAATGTCTAGGGTGTATCAATAACTGAAGTAAAGAGGTGGATTTTCATAATGAAAGGAGGAGAGAAAAGGCTGAAAAAATGGAGAGGTAAACAAAAAGTGTGTGTGTTTGGTCGATTGGACCTTTTTTATAGACAATGTAGGGAAAGAGGGACTGGGGGGAAGAAAGTGAACTGCGAAGAGTAATCAAGGGAAAAGAGGGGGTAAAAAAGATGGTATGATGATGCTGAGCCAGAAACAAATCAGCCCAGCCAGACCGTACTCTTCTCTTTCACAAGTCGTCTTCTCAGTTCTATGCGGTGGTCTCCTCCTTGGCGGCCTCCTTGGCCTCCTCGCCCTTCTTCTCGTCGAGCGAGCTCTCCTTGAGGTCGGCAGCAACCTCGGCAACGGCCTTGTCGTCGGCCTTCTTGTCGCCAGTGGCAGCGGCCTCCTCCTCCTTCTCCAGCTTCTCAATCTCCTTGCTGGCCTTCTCGATGTTCTGGGATAGTTAGTAAATTGTGTGGAAGATAATTGGTATACAGACAGTAGTGGCAGCAAACTTACCCGCTTGGTCTGGGCTTCTTGGTCATCCTCCCAGTGCTTGAGCTTGGCCTTGACCTTTTCGATGACGTCGGGAACATCGGCGGCGCTGGTCGGGGGGTTCAGGCCCATGGCGGCGCAGTCCTCAATGACCGAGGGGGGAACGTTGAAGCCCTTGGCACTGGGGGTAGCAGCATCCTTCTTGCCACCCTTCTTGCCGCCCTTCTTGGCCGCAGGCAGGAAGTAGTCGTCCTCGCGGTCCTCCTTGCGCACCAGGCGCGTGCCCTTGAGGCCGGCATCGTCGACCTTGCGGATGTCCTGGGCAGCAAGCGACTTGGAGCCGTTGGCCTCGGCGGTCGCATCGGTGGAGGGCACATACGAGGGGTCGAAGAACTTGAGCAGGCTGCGGCCGCGGCGGATCTCGTCGAGGTAAGCCGGGTCGCTAGCCTCGGCAAGCATGCGCTGGGCACGCTCCTTCTTGCGCTCGCGATCGTACTTCTCGCGCTCGGCCTGCTTGCGCTCCCAGGCCTTGTTGCGGGCCTCGCGCTCGTAAGCAGCAAAGGCCTTTTTGGCGCCGTAGTACTCGTCCTTGATCTTGCGGATGGCATCAAACTTCTCGCGCTGCTCGTTGTGCAGCTTGCTGCGCTCGTCGCGCAGGCTCGACAGGTTCTTGTACACGCCGTCCTGCTCGGCCTTGATGGTGTCGAGCTCGGCCTGCAGGCCGTTGTACTTGTCGCTCAGGGCCTTGGCCTCCGGGTCGTCCATGCTGTCCTTGATCTGCTTGATCTGCGCGCGCAGCTCGCTGATTTGCTTCTCCTGCACGTCAAAGGCGGCAAAGTTCTTGCGCACCTTCTTGAGGTTGGTGACCTCGGCCAGCGCCTTCTTCTCGTCGACCAGCTTCATCATGCCGCCGTTGACCTGGTCCTCGAGACGGCCAATTTGTTTGTCCAGGTCCTCGACCGACTTGAAGGGCACCTTGCCGCGGGCCGCCTTCTGCTCGGCAATGCGGCTACGCAGCTGCTCGTCCAGGCGCTTGATCTGGTCAAGCTTGGATGTGCGGGCAGTCTTGCCGCCGGCCTGCTTCTGGCGGATCTCGTTGAGCTGGGCAATCAACTCCTGGCGACGCTTCTGGACGGGCGACGGCGGGCCGTCCTTCTTGGGCTGGACGTTCTCGATCTTGGCCTTGACGGCGTTCTGCAGACAGAAAGGTAAAGGGTTAGTGTTGCTCCTGAAGAGAATCTGCAGCGGCTGTCACATGCATCGTTGCAAGAGCACCAATTCGCCCGGGGGGAAAGAAAAAGAGAGAAAGAAAGAAGAAGAAAAAACATACGAAGCGAGTCATCACGTCCTTGTGCTCCTTCTCGGCCTTGTCGAGGGCCTTCTTGTAGGCATCCTCATCCGGCTTCTGGGGACGGGCAGCCGGGGCGGTGTCCGCTGCCGGTGCTGTCGCGGTCTCGGCGGCCATTTTGGCAGTGTGCGGAGGGTGGTTGGTTGGAGTTGGAGGAAAGGCGAAGAAGACGGAGAAGTGAGTCGAATCGTAGGAGAAAATCAACAGATTTTCTGTGTGACGAAATTGCCGATCTCGAGGACTGCCCGCGTGGTTGTCAGATGCGGTATCGCAGGAATGTCTACCGATCGGAGGGGGTGAGAGAAAAGGGGGGAGTAAAGAAATAAAGGGAAAAGAGGAGAAGAGAGAGCCGAGACTAGAAAAGGGCTCGACATCGAAAATAGTCGTAAAGCCACAAAAACGGAGAACTCGAACCCAGCAACGAATTAAACACTCTCCGCTACAAATCGGCAGAAAAGGCCAAGTGCGGACGAGGATGGCTCCTGCTGTTTTCTACGAAGTTACTTGGTTACTTGTCTACTTCTCTACTTGTCTACACGTACTGTGTGGGGAGAGAAAGAACGCAAGAGAGACGGAGGAAGGAGGGAACAAGTAACGGGACGAGGAGTGAGCTCAATTGGCAAGAACAAAAGTCAATCTGTTGAAAACTGTTGGAAAAAGGGATACCTTTTTGCTTCTGCTACGGGGTGATTTTCGGTAATTTTTCTCTGAGGAATTGTTGGTCGGTCGCTGCTGCTTCGGTCCGTGGTGCAGCGTGGTCAAAAATTCCAAAAGGAAGGAACCACCGAACAGTCGAGAAGTCGAGAGGCATGGTCTGTGCACCCCAGCCTGTAAATGTGGGGCTTGAACCCCAAATGGTCGAAAATAAATAAAACTAAAAAAAAAAGGAAGGAAAAGGAAGGAGGAAGCACGAACGGGCCAGGGTGCGATAAGGGAGCACGTTCGTTCGATAAGACATATAGTCACGTGCCAATATGAAAGCGGCGACGAAAAGCGGGTCCCCTTTGCTCTTACCTTTTTGCAGGCGAAACTTTTTTCTGCCAGGGAAGGCGGGAAAGGCAGCAAAAGCAGAAGCGTCAAACCAACTGACAATCTCGAAGCCGCAAAAGGCCTTTTTACGCACCCACCCCCATCGTTTTCCCTCCTTTGTCTGCGACATTCTGCGAGCGCCCCGACTGCGTGTTGCATTGCATCTCTCTTCGCATCGACGACAGTCATATCATCGACGACTGGATCTCTTTTTCGCGCCGATCAACGCGACCGAGCACGACTGCGCGCCCTAACGAAGCTCTCTCTCGAAAACAGCGACGAGCAGGTTGCCATTTTACGATATCACGATTCATACGAGGACACCAGTGACTACCACCTACACGACAAACCCCGAATCCCACAGACACCATGTCGTTCTCACCAAATGGCGGCGACGAGGACCCGGCCAAGCAGCGTGAGCTGCGCAAGCTGTGGCGCGCATGGCGGACTGTTCACGAGATGTGCCAAGATAGAGTGCGTCACGTCGAGAAGAAACAGGATGGGCCATAGAGGGACGATAGAAGCTGGAATCTGCCAGTCGTTGGCGATGAAACTACTGGCTAACACACGGCTACAGGGCTACGAGCTAGCAGACGAAGAGGTCAAGATAAGCTTTGACGAGTTCCTCAACAAGTTTACCATGCCCGACGGCACGGCCGAGTATGTTCTCTCTCCACAAGCACGCTCGACATGCTGATTTACATCCACATATTAACACACAACAGCCGTGGCAAGATGCAGTTTTCCGCCCGGCCATCCGACGCCATGATCAAGAAGTACACCCCGCCCCCAACCGCCGCCCGCCCCGACCCCGTACAAGAGTGTGGCACCGTCTGGGTTGAGTTCATGACTGAGCCCCAGATCGGTGTCAAGGAGATCAAGCGCTTCGTCCAGCACTGCGACGAGCACAGCTTCCGCGCCGGCATCATGGTCACCCAGGGCGCCCTCAGCGCGCAGGCGCGCAAGGTCATCAACGCTACCATGAAGTACACCCAGATCGAGTGTTTCATGCAGGACGACCTGCTTGTCAACATTACGCACCACGAGCTGGTGCCCACCCACGTCGTCCTCAGCAAGGAGGAGAAGACGGCCCTGCTTGCCCGCTACCGCCTCAAGGAGACGCAGCTGCCCCGCATCCAGCAAAAGGATCCCGTGGCACGGTACCTGGGCCTCAAACGTGGCCAGGTCGTCAAGATTATCCGCACGAGTGAGACGGCCGGCCGCTACGCTAGTTACCGGTTGTGCGTGTAAGGGAACAATGGTGGCTGTGTGAAGAGGTCGTTGATGTCGTCGACGAAAAGGGGGAGAGGGTGTCTGGCTGTTGAGCATGGTTAGGATCTACATCTATTTTTTCCTCTTCAAATGTTTGTTTATCATAGGGCGTTTTATCATCTTTTTGTCTTTTTTGTTTCATTGGCTTTTTTTGTTTCAATGGCTGATTCTTTACCCTGTTTTATTCCACGGGAGAGGAGGAGCAGATCGGGGCGGTAAAACAAAGGAGGTTGTTTCATTTTTTATGTATTTTTCTTGTCTGCTTAAGGGGGTGCTTCTACATTTTGACATATTTGGCGTTTCTTCTCTCTTATATCTCACAGCCTCGTGCCATAAAGCCCGGGGTATCATTTTATAAAATACAACCGGCAGATAGAATGCAATTGTACCCAGAGTGCTTCACATCATGGTGTGTCTGGTGACAACCAAAATGCATTAAATCCGTATATAACAAGACTTTTTTTCCATACGAAACCGACTCTTTACCCTATACGGAGTACCAGGACATCAATATGGCATGAGAGGATGGAAGATCATATTAAAAACAGTCCGAGCTGGCAGCCGTCGTTGTCAAATGAAAAGGGCTGAAAAGGACAGGGGCCAGGATAGGGGACAAGCGCACCCCAGCCATCATTGTCACAAGTTTATTCACAACCCTGCCACCAGTGTCGCCGTTTATTCATCAGGCTCATAGACTGATATCTAAACCTTTGCTTGTTAGCTACGGGCAATACATCACACAGTTGCAAGATCACGGAAAAGGTGACTGTCAAGGAAAATTTCAATGAATTTAGATCGCAGGGCATCAATGAGCCGGGGTATAATAATAACTCTCAAAGAAAAATCACACACAACACTGTCAACACCACTATCGTCCCCAACGACAATGCACATCCCAAAGACATAGGAAGAGATTTGCCCAATAACACCTCCCTTCCCAAAAGAAGCCCAAAGATTCCCCGGTTTGCTCCTGCGGTCCACCAAAAATATATGACCATGCTGTATCGTATCATACAACACTTTCCGATCAGAGTGTTCAGTAAAGAAAGCCCTCTTCCGTTTGTTTTTGTATTCATTAACGTCGTGTAAAAAAAAAGGCCGTAAAGTTCGCATATAAAAATAGAAAGAAAAGAGAAATATAAAAAAAAGCGTTCGCGTTAGCGAAGTCGTGGGCTCGAGGCCATTATGTGTGGGTGTCGTAATATAAAAAGGCTAACGCTGGAAGCAAGGTAGGAAAAGAAGGACAGAGAAGCACTGTTTGTCTATGCTCTCCGGTGAGGACCAGGGTTCAGCAGACCGCCTGGGTCCATCAACGTCAAGTCGTCGAGGTTGGACGGCGTGTAGCGGCCCGACTGTGTAGGCGACTGTGCTGATGACAGAGGCGAAGAGGGCATCTGGAAAGGTGTGCCCTGGGGTACGGTCTGGAGCGTCGATGAACGAGCATCCGACCGCTGCCGATGCCGCGAGCTCGGAGAGCCTAGCAAGCCACCGAGATCCTGCAGCAGAGCTGTAGATCCACGGCGGAAGCCACGGCTGCTTGCTGTATGAGCTGGCGAGGGCGGCATGCTGTCTGTGCTAGAGCGCATGCCAGTAATGCTGCTGGGCGAGCGGAGGCCACCGGCCGTGCTAGTCCGAGGTGTATCTATCTCGGACTCGTTGTCGCCGGAGACGACATTGTTGTTACCTCCCGAAAGGTTGCCGGCGTCAAAGAAAGACACCTTACGCGGCGTGTACGTTGAGTTATGGCGCGAGGCCGGGTTGAGAGGGTCGCGGGCCAAAAGTGTATCGTCGTCACTCTGCCCACTCATCCCACTTAGGCCGCTCTGTGCACTCTGGGCACTGTTTGTGGCAGCACTGCGACGACGGTCCTCGGGAAACTGCCACGCATTCAAGTCGCCAATAACACCATGGCCATGACCGTGGCCAATGCCGCTGTCGCCGCCACTATGGCTGCTGCCCTCGCCAGTGCTGTCTGGGTGAAGAGGATCGATGACTGAGCCATCAACTTTCAAAATGGGCGCAGGCCGGACGGCACGTCCGCCAGCTGAGCCGTTGAACATGACGCCGTCACCGATAAACGAGTCGGGAGCGTCACGCAGCTCAGGCTGCACGCCCAATCCCAGACCACGCACAAGGTCTTCGTCACTGCCCCAATGGCGATTAGCCGTTGGGCGGCGGGAGCGAATGACGCTTGAGCGCTCCATGGAGTCGACCACGGAGCCGGCGCGGAACTTGTTCTTCTTGACACCACGGTCACGAACAAAAGATCCCAAAACAAGGGAGTTGGCAGCGGCCGTAGCAAAGAGAAGCTCGACAGAGGCAAGCAGGGAACGAAGTTGTTGGTTGCCGTGCTCCTGGATAACGCGGGTAGCGCGATAGATTGTGACGCCAACAACACCCAAGCTTAGGGAGAAGAGGAGGATGAGCTGAAACTTGCGCTTGACGCTCTGGCGGCTGAAGAAAATGATGGGAATGGGGAAGAAGACCAGCAGTAGGTCCGTGAAGACGTTGCAGACCGACAGGGTCAACAGTTGGGCAAAACCCTGTCGACAATGGCCGCCCGGGTCAGGCATGACCTGCCAGTAGTGTGCAAAAGGTTGGCACTCAGTCAGGTCGCTGATAACGATGGCAATAAAGGTGGCCACGAGGATACACCGAATGGCAATGAGAAGGACTTGGGAGAAGCGCTCTGACAAGGCATCGCTAATGCGCTTGAAGAACTCAAGGATGGCGATCTTTAAGATCCATAAAGTGGCAGCGTGAAAGACCCGGCTGGCGAGGACAAGACCACTGCCGACGGCACGGCGGTGGAGGTTCTCCTCGGTGTGCTCAAAGCTGTCGAGGTCGACATTGTTCGTGCCAAAGATAAGGATAGCATGGACACAGCCCATGCGGAGGAAAAGGGGGATAATGGCGAGAGAGACAACGCGGTCTTCAATAAACAAACGCTCAGAGCGAATGTAGCGGCCGGCGATGCGGAGGAGGATAATAGTGAGGCAGAAGACGGTGATCCACCAGCAGACGAGCAGGGTGGGCTTGACTTCTGAGAAGGCCAGCATGGGCGGGGAATCCGAGTAGAGGCCCATGTTTGCGAGATGTCGTCACGAAAGGTCGTCTCGAGTGAAAGATCTATCCTCGTTTCTTCACTGGCGTCCGTCCCGTCCACCTCCCTCTGGAGGGGCGAGCGGGGAGGGTGAAGCAGGGGCCGATGGAGCAGCAGTGGTGAACGTGATACTGAAGAGAGTATTGTTGTTGCCCCCCTTCATTCGTCTTCTCCTACGCGGTGACGTTGAGGAATCCGTGGTGACTGATTTTGGGTGGAAAAGTGAGATATAATAAGGAGTGCGGTCGATGTTGCCGTCCGCGCACACAGGTCGTTGTCGAAAGGTCGAGGTCGAGGATCAGAAAGATTTGACGCGTCGTTCAATACAATACCGGCTGGGGACCTGGTCGAATTGGTGAAGTCTGAATCTTGAAATTTTGGTGATTTCGCGGTTCGTAAAGCTCCGAAATCCCGGCAAAAAAGGCAACTGTGTTTCGATATGAGATGCTTGTCGTCGGTTCGAGTTGTCGCCGTTTGTCTGTCTTTGAGTGGTTTTCGACCTTCTGTTATCACAAGTTTTTTTTTCTTTGCTGAAGATTGCTGCAGGCTGGAGACTGGGGACTGGTGCTGGAGAACTGGCAGTGGAGCGCTATTTGCGTGAGTGAGAGAGTAGCGCCGCAGGACAGCCGATGAGCCGCAGTGGATGTTTAATATGGCAGGGAAATTGGGCGAGGTTTAAAAAGTCCAGGCGAGTATCGCGTGTCGTTGCGATGGTTTAAGGATGCAGTTCGAAAAAGAAGAGAGTCGTTAATAAAGAGGAGAAATTTAAAAAAAAAGTTGAAGAGTGGAAAGTCGAGAGAGAGCAGGCCGCGGGAGGGAGAAAAGGGATCAAAGAGAAGAGCGAAAAATGGCAAGGCGAAGAGATATCACAAGCGCAAGCGTGAAATAGCGAGACTATGATACGGCGAGGCGGAGGGGGAGTAGCGAAAAAAAAAGAGGAGACCAGAGATAACACGGTCAGGGCAGGTGCCAGGGCCAAGAATGCAACTGTTGACGGGGGGGGGGGGTTGTCTTTACAGTGGGAGCAAAGAGAGTAAAGAGAGCACTCGTTACCAGATCGGAGAAGCGGCAAACCCAGCAAAGAAGAGAGGATCAACGTTGGGAGGTGGGGATTCGGGGAGGGGGGGTGTGGTTGTTTGCTTTTTGTGGGTGTGGGTGTGGGTGCTGGCCTTATTTCTCTCTCTGTGTGTGTGCGTGTTCGCGGTTGTCAATGACGGTTTAAAAAAGACTTGCGGACAAGGCAACAGGCTGCACGATCCCTGGGAATTGACAAGAATTGAAGATCTGAGAAGAGGGAGAACAGAAGGGAGAGAACGAGAGAGAGAGAATGAGAGACTGAGATTGAAGCCTGTAAAAAGGGGAAACAGAAAAGGTTCACAAAAGGAAAGGGGCAAGAAGAAGAACTGCAGAGGAAAGAGCGAACGTGGTGACTGTTTCTTTCTCTTTCCTTCTCTATATTCTTTGACAGGGGCAAAATACACAGGGAAAGAGCAACTTTAGGGCGTTCAATTTTGGACAGGAACGTTGGGGCAGGAACAACCAGCACTAAGAAAGAAAGAAAAAAAAAAGCAATAGCCTTGACAGCGACCGTTGACGCAGCAGGCGCGACCAGGGTTGCTGTCAAAAGCGTGGAAGGCTGGCGCAGGGCAGGAGCGGAAAGACAGGCTCGACAGGCGACAACAAAAAGACAGCAAAATAAACGTACAGAGCGAAGGAAGGACGGACTCGAGGCGGCAGGGGCCAGTGGCAAGAAAAAAAGAGGGGTGGGCGTAGTGTACCGATGCGGTGAAGCGGGATTCTGCGCCACTGCAAGTATCCGTACGAGTTTGTGAGCTTCGTTTATCAATACTCCTCGTCTACCCAGCACGAGTTGTTTAAAGGGCTGCACCGCAGCAGCGGTATGATAGCTCCGTGCACCTTCCCGTCGTTTCTTGTGCGATTGTTGCGCAAAAGTAAGAGACGCAGGAGGGAGCGTGGGCGTGTCGTACAAGGAAGGAGAGAGCAGAGACAGAGAAGGATGTAAACATACGACGTAAAAGGCAGCGATATGAAGAAAAGACGAAGGCAAGGAAAGAGGGGACAACTGCAATGCGCTAATCTGCAACACGTGAGTCGTTGGGTGGGGAAGAGGCAGGAGCGAACGAGAAGAAAGAAATGAGGCAAGATCAGGTATGACAGAGACGACAGACAAGTCAAGGTCGAGCTGCGCCGGATTGGCTAGGCTCTTTCCCTATCACAGGGCTGGTCACTCGATTTCCAGGTCACAGCCAGATCACGGCGGTTGAGCTCCGTACATGTGGATTTTCTAGAGGTTTCAAGGATACAAGCACATCACCACCGACTTTATCGAGTGAGCCAGACCGCATCCCCATTCTCACCCTCACATCGAATGCATAAAAGAGGAGTTTTGGAGAGAGGAGAAACCGTTATCTCGACGGAGGTTGGGGGTTCGTGCTGTGCCAGCTGGACATAGTCTATCGCAGATATGATTTTATTGGGTTCTGGGCCGGACTGGTGTAGTTTCTGGGTCGGTTCATGGGCTGGCTTGCTTTTGGGGGTGTGGGCGAGGCGGCCAGTGGACGGGACCGAAAGACGATAGTTGAGCGCCGACGAGGCAGCGATCCAAAATGATCCAATCTGTTTCCTCTGTGCGTAGTTCGTATATTTAGACCCAAAAGTCTGGCACGATAGCAGGGCAAGGGCAGGCCAGGTAGGCTGGTAGGTCAAAAGGGCACCACAAAGTGGCAGCCGTAGTGGACAGCGATAGACACACGGCGAGTTGTGAGGACCGAGGCCCAGTTTTATGAGGGCAAATTACCAGCAGGAGCTGTTGGAGCCGGACTGAAGCTACGAAGTAATACGTCGTACGACGTACTCCGTAGGCAAATGTGCGGAATTGAGCAGCAGGAAGGACACACAGACAGCAGAGGCAGGCACAGAAAGTGTTGCGAAAGCAAAGGTAGCAGCGCCGAGCAAGCGCAGGTGCAACCGTCTGATAGCGAATGCAACCCCCCACTTGAGAATGACGAGAAAGGCAGGAAGGACTCAGAAGACATACGAAGTAGTGAGAAACGAGAAAACAACGATACGCAGACACAGACGGGACACGGACAGGGCCAAATGGAGAAAGCACCCAGCGAGACGGTTGCCCGAATAGGAGCGTCTCCATCAAATACGTGCTGTGTTCGCTGTCTCGCTGTGTATGGAACGAGGATGGAATCACTGTTCCTACAGTACGTACAAAAACGCCGAATCAATTTGTGCAACAAAACAACACCACAACTGAGCAAAGGGATATACGACGAGAAATGTGGCTTTACGGACCGCACCTTCTACGCCTTCTTCTTCGCGCCTTCTACTATTGTGTTCCTGAACAGTTGGCGAGTTTGGGGCGCTGCTGGGCGCAGGGCGTTCATCTGGGCGTTCCGCTGGGCAGGGGAAAAGAGAAAAGAGGTGATGCTAATTTGCTTGTTTTTCGGAGTACTTGGATACTAGTGAAGCCCGGAGAGGGATACAATCACACGTGTCGTTCTGTTAGTGCGATCTCGGGGCCTATCGAGCTTTCATCTGGTAAGACTACGATGCGCCATATCTTTATATTTAGGGAGGCGCGGAGCCCGTTCTGGCAGGTTAACGTGCTAATTTCAGCCCCTAGCCTACCGTCCCTATGTTCTATTAGATACATGGCCATGTGTTTCCTTAAGCTTGCTCGACGGCGCACAAGGCCGAATTTTGAATGCTAACAATACCTGTATGCGCCTTATATCGTATATGGATCATGGAGACAGATTTACGGTATTTGCACAAAGGATCATAGGGAGCACAGAGACACAGCGCCATATGGAGGTTTGTATCCCTACAAAGTATACTCCGTGATATGTCTCGTCTTGGGCGCTTGTACTCCGTAGGCGCTTGCGATTAGGCGCTTTCCAGCAGGTAGTGCCCTGGAGCATTAGCGAGGGCGTAAACGGAGCGGCATTAATATATTTGTGACTTATTACGGTTCGTCGCCCAAAAAGGGAAAACTGACCACTAAAAAGGCAGGTGTCAGCCAAAAGCCCCAAGACACCCAACACAGCCCCCAATATAAAAAGTCGCTGCTACTCCGCATGATAGGCTAATTTGGCCCAAGCTGTCCCAAGAATGAGCTGTTTTGTGAGTATCGGGTACTTTGAGACTTTGAGTGCTCTATTAGGATTGCGCTATTGGAAGGAATTTGGCGCTGAACGATAACACTATCTTCATATGAAATAGCGGTCGGCGGGCGACCTTTGCGGCGACAAAAGTTCAAAAATACCAGCCTCTCTTTCACGACTTTTCACTTCTTTCATCGCATTGCTGAAATCCTGTTTCGCAGCGCATGTTGGCTCTATCAAACAGGCTTGGTAAGGGCACCCTTTGAATGGTATCCAGCTCAGGCAACATAAATGATATTTTACCCATAGTTGGCTCCATAGAGTGCGTGCAGCTGCAAGTCATTTCTTTGCTGTTTCGTCACAAAATACGACGTAAAGCGGGCAATGATCAGTCCTTGCCTCCATTTTACTCCGCACCCCACTCTTCTCTATCAATGTGTCTCATAGTGTCTCGGGGCAAGCCCCCAGTTCAGTTGATTCAGGGTCTTTCTACGGAGTAAAGCATGTGAGAAGTCTACACAGTACCCAAAATACACTTATTCCATTCCGCAGCCAATACAGAAGACTGCCTCAGACATTTTGTAGCCGATCGTTATATAAAAAAAGGCGAGAGTCTTGTCTCCACGATCTTCTTTTTGTATTTTTGGTGTCCCTTTACACAAGAAGTTTACTACTCGAGCTGAAGGGCTGGTATGCGGACAGTCAATCGAGCAGTGAGGAGGCTTCCCTTCGGGGCGGACGGCATCGACAATGGCAGCTGAACGCCTTGCGGCTGCGGAGAGACACAGTCTCGAGAAGGGAGAGAGAGAGAGAGAGACAAGACGGGCCTGTATGGCAATGTCTCGGAGGACTCAACTTTGTGTTTCTTGTCCGTTGTTCAGGTACCGACTGTCCGCGATACTATGAGCTGTTTGATATAACTGAGCACTCTCTTGATGTTATGCCCAGCCTTGGCAGCCTTGGTGCTCGACACCGATGCACCGGCAGTCAGGCTGTAAGGGCAAGAAGGCAAACAGTCAAACAGTACTTCGTACTCGTAAGATATTGCTGAGATTGCCGGCCGATGGATCTTTTGTTTCCCAATGGAGCAATGTGGCACGCGACAGGAGGAAGACCAGTAAACGACAGGGTCGAGAAAACACGGGCACAGTCTTTTTTCCGTCTCTTTTTAAAATATTTTGCACCCTGGTCATCCTCTTCAAGTCGACACGCGTGCATCCTTCCGCTGTGGTTTGTGCTTCTGAGTGTTCTCCCGTATGTGTACGTCGTACGACGTGGAGTCCCAGTCTCGAAAGAAGAGTGGGGGACAGAAAATAGGAAGCTGCCTGACCGCCGTTTTGCTGTTGTGTCTTTTGGCGTCTCTCTCACAATTGCTCGTCCCTGCCACCCGCTGGCACTTGCACGAAATGGCTGGGGAAGCTCAGCAAGATCCACTCGGGCCACCTTGTCTAGTCTTGCGGCTGCGCAGCGTTAATGCGCTGCAGCATCCTACAGCATCACAGGATAGCGGTCATGACCACTGACCACGAGCCGTGATGCTGAAGCCCAGCCTTTTGGCCTTGCCCGTGGTCGACTCTGGCTTGACTGGCCTTGGCCTGGTCCATCAAGGCCAAGCCAGCCCGGTCCCAGGTGGAGAGGCCAACAGGAGCCAACGCACCGCTCCTCCATCCCGGCAGCTACAAGTGCTCCCGTTCCGTCGAAGAAGAAGATACTGCCGTAGGGACACAAGGGGGACAAAAAATTAGGAAGGTTAAGAGAAGAAGAGAAGGGATAGAGATATCACTCAGGGGTGAGACGAATTGAAACAGCTGCCGGGCAATACTCACTCCGTTGCTCTCTGTTGTGAGAAAGACGAAAAAGTCGATATCCTGGTATGAGGCCAAGACAGAGGATAAAGTCTCTGCAGTACGAACTACGAGTACGATATCTTTTTGAGGGTTTGCAGCGGCAAGGCAAGTGCGATATCGTATCGTCGTAAATCGAGCATCGTGCCTTCCTCTTTGCCGTTACGATTTCCGCACGGACAGTCATGGGAAGGAGCGGTAGAAAAACAAAGAGAACAGAAGAGGGAAGGAGCGACAGGAACAATAGAGTATCGTCTTGTGCAGGAAGTAGTAAAAAGGAGGCTCTTAGGCTTCTTGGCTCCTTCCTCCGTAATGCTCCGTTCCCGATAACAGAGATAAACGCTGTTTCCCGTTTGGTCTGTGTGTTTCCCACGGATCGATGCTGCCCTCTCCCTGTCGATTTGCCTGTCACTTGTTCCTCTACTTCCTTTTTCGGTCGATTTTACTGTAGAAGCACCACAGACGGTGGGAGGGTTGCGTTGCATGGCTGCATTCACACGAGGAGGGCAGGGGGTGCGCAAGGCAATGAAAGAGGAAAGAGGAAAGAGGGGAGAGGAGGCTGGGCAGGCTGGGCTGCAGGAAATGAAAAATAAAAGGAAGAGAAACGCGGCAAGGAAACAAGAGACGTGCATTTTACTGCATTTTGGTGCACTCATGCACTCTGGTACCTACTCCGCCTCCGCCGCCATGTGTTGTCACTGAGGAGAAAAGAGAGGTTGAAGAGGTTCGGTGAGGGATAGAAAGGACTGAAAGAGGCAGTGTCAGAGTCTCAAGACAAGAGGCTCGACAGAGCAGGCTTTGGGCGCTGAGTGGTCGTTGGCTGGTCTTGTCTTGTTGGTCCATGCTTTCTCTATCTCTTTCTGCTCGGTGAGCCAGACCAGCAACGTCTTTCAACGGCTGGTTCTTCCTTGTCACTTGCCGATTGAAAGTACTCCGTACATGTTTCTTACTGGGAGGAGAGAGCTAACTACTGTTGTGGCTTGCGCGGTTTTTGTCTCTCTTCCCCCTCATATCTCCAAGATCACAATTCTTGGCCACCTGGCGTTTTTGCTTGGACGCGTTTCGTTGTAGTTGGGCTTCCTATTCAAGTAAGGGATGTAATTATGTGTGTGTCGCATACACATAATTGCAACGTCAGAAGGTATCAATCGAAAAGCAAGATAACCAACCACCAACAGACGCAAACACCAACCTCTTTCTAACAAACAAAGGCTTGGAAAGTTCTCCCGCTTCTTCCCCCTCTTCTCTCTTTGTCCACAAGTATGCTTCGGCTTCTTTTGCTTCGATGCATGCTTCGAAGGATTCGGACAGGGATGTTTTGTGCAGAGATGGTGGAGGCTAGACAGGAAAGGGAGAAGAGGGTGTGGTGTGGTGTGTGGTGCGTGTGTGGTGCTCAGTACGCATGCAGGAAAGACAAAGCCAAAAACTCAGAGGCAGTGTGGAGAGAAAAGAAAAGAAAAGAAAAGCAAAGCAAAAAGAGGCGTGCCCGACTGGGACACGACGCCCTCTGTGTATCGTTCTACAAAGTACGGAGAGAGAAGAGAAAAAAGGACACCAGGAAAGAATCACAGAGAGACGTACGACGTAGAAGAGACACAAAGAGACTGGAAATGCTCCTAAACCTCCTGTCTGCCCTCCAGTCTCCGTAAACAAGGCAGCAAGACAGCCCAGCCACACTCTTTTGCCCGGCATATCTGATTCTTGTGTCTTGGACTGGACTCTGCTGTCGTACCATCGTGTAACGCCGCAGTAGGGCCATATGCAAGAGAAGGAATAGAAGGAAGGAAAGAAGGATAAGAGAAGAAGGGCAGACGGGACTGAGGCCGAAAGCCTAACCATGTTTATTCACTCTTGTGTACGTCGTACGGAGTATCTTCTTTGCACCTGTGTTTGCACGTTCGGACATGAGCGTGCCGTACGCAGGACAAAGTATTTCTACGTACAGACGTGTTTGTACGAAGTACTTTGTACTCTATTTATCTCGTACAAGCATACTCTGTACTGTAGAACAGAAGAGGGGCCCGAGGGGGTAGGGAGAAAAAGAAGACATGTAGAGCCGTTATTGGGCTTGCAAGAGTGTCAAAACGTAACAATATCTCGAAAAAAGGATACGCCACATGGGGAAACCTGGAGAAGAACTGGAGACGATGAAGGGAAAAAAGGGTCTACCAAGCGTGACGGCTCGTTAGCCAAAATGGGATCTGTATCTTGTATCTTGTATCATGTAGCTCTCACTGGCTTGACTGGCGGCTGTCTACTGTGTACTCCGTAGGTGTTCGTCGATTGACGATTGACGTTGTCATAGCGTGATGCCACCGATATATCCATTAGGTAAAAATCCGCAGTTTCTGCCACACAACGGTTCCTCGCTTCGTGTCTGGGGTCCAACGGCAGGCCTTTTTCTCCAGGTTTTTCTAATTCTCTAGCGCTACGCTTCTTTTTCGTAATTTTCTTTATAGTACGAACTACAACGTATTTGCATTGGATTATTATTTGGAGTTTGATTTGCTCGAAATATGTCGCATTGGTGTTGATGCTTCAGCCTCAGAAATCCAGTCCAATGTCTGCCCATACGATGCACCATGACCAGAATAGACACAATAAACTATCGCAAAGGAGCGCATGAAACGGCAAGAACAGTTCGTTCGGTGGACTCCGTTTTCAGGTTCACTCGCAGGAACAACAGAAAGGACAGAAAACAACAAAAAGATAACAGAAACCAGGGGGCAGTGGCGAAGCTTTGAGTGAAGATCCAAGAAAAGGAGCTGAGGCTGAAGTTTGAGTTGGATAGCTCCGTAGTTGCGCCGTTTATCACTTTCGACAGAATGCACCAGGACAGGGGCATGCAGATTCACAAGAGGATTCACAGGATTCACAAGAGGATTCACAGGAGGACTCACAAGAGGATTCTCAAGAGGATAGATTCAGACAAAATTGACTGGACTCTCACGATCCTTGAGCATATGTCTTGCGCTAACGGAATTCTTCGCGCAAGAGCACCTACACAAGCCCTTGTGTCTGTACTCTTTTGTACTCTACCTGTACTCGTGAGCTCGCCATCATGACACAGATACGACGGCCCGAATAGTGGCAGACTGACAGGGCCTGGTCCATGCGGGCCGTCTCTCACGGCCACAGCTCCTGCCTCGCCCAGCCATTGACCACCTCCGCTCCTTCTGGTGCTTGGCCATCCTCGCCAACATATGTGTACAGCCAACGGCGCGGGTCGTCGCCCTTGGACAAGTCCACTTGGTCGACCTCTTCGGGCACAATCACGCACACCCGGAAATTGGCCCGCGCCGTCGGGTCGTCCAAGTGATCATTGTCCACCGGGTCGCCCAGTCCTTCACCGGGACTCGTGTTGCCCGTCTCACCGCGGGGTGGGCGCGGTTGGCCAGGCGGTGGGTTCCGGAAACTGCCGCGCATCCCGGGACTCAAGTTACCAAAGTGTGCCGTGATCTCGCGGGACCAGCTCCAGTGGGAGGCCGCCGAGGCCGCACCGCCTGAGGTGGCAGCCGCGATGGCAGCTGTTCTTGAGGCTGCTGAAGATGCTGCTGAAGATGTTGCTGACGGTGACGCTAATGGAGATGCCGCACTGCTATCGTCTCCAGCGCCCTCGATCCTCCGCATATGCTTCTGGATCGCCGCTCTGGTCACGGCCCCCGTCGGCGTCTCCACGTCTGGCCCCAGCAGCCATGCCGTCCCCCGCACACGCCACTGTGTCTGTGCCTCCGACGCCCACCAGACAGCTTCCACAGCTCCACCATTCAATCCAATCTCGTCTGCTTTAGCCATCCGCGCGTCTGTTGTAAAAACGGGCAGATCGCTTTCGTAGATGGTCGGGTTGCGCGGTGCCAGGTTCTTGGGGTTGACGGGCAGCGACGCCCAGAGGCCGCGGCAAACACAATTTCGGACGCGGGGCGTCGTTTTCCCTCCCGTCCTATGCAGTGTACTGACAGCGCACAAGGGCATGGGCATCTGGCCGAGCTGCTGCACAAAGAGGGCGCGCCAAGGTGCAGCGGCGGCCGTCGCCGGTGTGGCGAGTGCCGCCGGCGAGGCTGACGGCTGTGGAGTGCGGATGAGCATTGTGTAGGCGAGTTGACTGTGGAGTACGGGAGTGTATGTCAAGATTTGTTTAACTGTGAATTGATGTAGCAAAATGCTTGTAGACAAATTAATGGTTGATATGTCGTCGAAAATGATGCTGAAAGCTCGATTGGTAGCGAAGTCGGTGGGGGGCGGGAAATGGCGCGACATCCACATTGATTGGTCCTCTCTCTCCTGCCTGGAGCTATCCTTCACTCCCGCGCCGTCGACGTCACCAGCAATTCGATGGCGAGTTTTTGAAGTGCTTTAAAGACCCTTCAGATGTTCCAGAAGTAAGTTCAAGCTGTTGAACATATATTTGGTTTTGACCTTTGTATAGGTCAATATTGGAGGCTAAAGAGAACAACCAAATTATAAACTGTGACTTGAATACGACGTAAAAAGACTGAAAACAAAAACCCCTAAAAAGAGTCGAAAATGCTACAGAAAAAATCAAACCGTGACCAAAGAGATTGTGTATAAAAATGCTTATGTATTATTCCAAGGTATTGTGTCAAGCCGCTGTCGTCAAACAAAAAAAAAGACAAAATAAATAAAAACGAAATCAAACGACCATCCAAAAATGCTGGAACCAAAGGATATGCAAAGACAAGACGGATCGCAAAAATAATCAAAGAGAATATCAGAACATAACGCAAAGACAGCAAATCCAGAGAATCGCCCATATATCCGGCCAAAAATGATATGCTTTTGTTCAAAGATTTTACAGAAACTCGCTGAGAACCTTGACACGTGTCTTGGCGACTTCCGAGCCCTGATCGCCATCACCCATTACACGCATAATCTCCACCATTTTTTCTGAATAATAGTCAGCAGATAATACTTTCAATATGAATGTAGAGGGGACCTAAACTCACCAATATCGGCGCGGGCGCGCGCATACAGCGGATCCTTGGCCGTGGCCTCGGGGTCTCCGCTGTTCTTCAAGATGGTCTCCTTGAGCACGCCGCCAATGCACAGCGCCTCCAAGAACGCCCGGTGGTTAAACACCCACCAGACGCCCGCCTCACTCTCAAACAGCTTAAACAAAACAAAAAAGGATGTGATGGCATCGTGAGCCGCCTCGAGTGTGCCCCGGACATTAACAGAGACATCAGCCGACTCCGAGGCGTGCACGAGCATCAGGTTGTGGAAGTAGTTGCTGCTCAAGAACAGTGTCTGCCGGACCACACGCTTGTTCGTCTTGGCCAGCTGTGTCAGCGACTCGGGGTCCCAGCTGCGGAATATGTCCGGGAAACTGCGGTAGATGGCCCGAAAGTCAGACACCATCTTGGACTTGTGCCGGGATGTAGTACAGATCGGAACGTCTAGAGACCGCGGACTGCTGATAACCTCTTGCACCAGGTTGGCGAGTGTCCAAGAGCCGCGAATGTACGCCGTATCCGTCACGCTGTTCTGGTTGCCCGATTCGATGCTGTCTTCCTCTTCCAGGTCTTCAACATTCACATCCGTGTGTGTTGCCGTCGGCGGGAGCGAAAGAAGCACAGTCAGGAATGTGTCCTGAAGAAGAACAGCCTGCCACACCTTCCGGCGCTGCTGCTTCTCGTACGGGCTGGCGTTAGGTGCCACAATGTTAGGGTCGCGGTGAAGACCCATGGCGTAGGCCTGACGCATGAGAATACCTGCAAACGCCCAACCGTCCGATGCATGGTTGTCGTTGATCAAAAAATAGGTAATTAAAACCATGGCCTGAATCGAGCGCACAGAGGCAGAGCTGAGGTATGAGCTGAGGCGCAAGGCCTGGTTGCTGGCCGATGCGTAGAACTCGGCAGTCTGCTTGCGCTCCTTGGGAGTCGTGGCCGATACAAACTGTGTACCCAGGGCTAGCATGGCAAAGAGGAGGGCAATAAAGGCCGGGTCGACCATGTGCTTCTCCTCAGGTGCCAGAGCCCAAAAATTCTCAAACTCCGTGCAAAAATAGTGCTGGTTGACCATCGGGTAGACGGGATCAAAACACTCAAAGTACCGCACCAGCAGAATGTCCGACTGGATCTTGTCCGGCAATACAGAGATGACCTCGGACAGGCCACCTTCGCACGTCCAGTAATTGGCAAACGGATGCTCCGATCCAATGCCAAAGACGTTCGAGGCTGAAGGTGCCGAGTACGGCACATTGGACAACAGTCCCGTGGACAGAGCCACTGAGCCCAGAGACTCGGCCTGGGCGTTGAGGATGCCACGATCGGCAACGTTGGGAAAGGAGAGCGAGTTGGACGAGCCCGGCACCTTCTTGGACAGAAGTGGCCGTGTCACACGGCGGCCACCAGCCGCTGCCGCTGTTCTACTTGTTTCCCTGGATATCGGTTAGTTACATATGGTAAATATAAAAGAGGGAACGTGTCAAGGCTGCACCTACTCTAATAGGTTTGCGACGTGGGCGTATTTGCATTCCGTCTGGCGCTTGATACAAGACAAGCAATGCGGCCGGCCACGATCACACTTTGTCTTCCGCTCGACACACTCGGAGCAAGATAATGTCGGCTTGTTGCGTTTCTGCTTTTTTCGTGACGACTCGGTCGGCGAGCTAGCTGCGTTGCTGTTGGGGTTGGAGATGATGCTGCCTGCTCCCTTTTGGCCGTCCGGTGGGCTGTCAACACTGTTGACGCCACCGCCGATGGAATAGCCACCATAGCCGGCTGCATCACCGCTCGGCGTTGGCGGTGCATACTCGTTGCTGGTGGCACTGCTTCCGGCGCTCTGGTCGAGGGGCACATTCATGTTGGAGTGGTTGTTGATGACCATCCGCACGTCCTTGCCGCAACGGTTCTGCAGACGGACAGTGGCCAAGTCGGATGTGTCATAGTCGCCGGCACTCAGACCTCCATCGTTGCGACTCCGGCTAGCACTGTATGTGCTCACATCGTACTCATAGTCGCCGTCGGCTTCCTCAGCTGTCGGCGTACCAAGACGCATGCCTTGCTCCGGATAGATGGCCTGATCGGCTTTCCGCTTGGTGGGGCTGCCTGCATCGTTGTTGCCAAATCCATATGGGGCCTGCTGTTGCGGTTGTTGTTGTTGATGGTATTGCTGCTGGTGTGGTTGGTTGGGGTGTGGGTGTTGTGCTAGGTGCTGGTGTTGTTGATGTTGCTGTTCGGTTTTGTAGCCACCATACCCTGCAGGGCCGGCCGCATAAATTGTATCGTCGGCGGCACCGCCGATCGGGTTCGGCCCTGCATACCCGTCGTAGTAGTTTGGTGTTGTGCGCTTCATCTCCATAAACTCCGTAGGGCTGAGATGCCGACTATGACGACATTGGGCGTCCACACAGCCAAGAAAAGAGAAGGGGTGTGGTAGATCTAGCAGACTTTTACACTATCGGGGAGAATAGCTCAGATAGTCACAGTATCAGAGTTTCACGGGAGCCCACAACGGCAGCTGCTTTCGTCTTAGCAGAGCTGTTTTAGATGCAGGATAGTGGACGCAGCTCAGCTTCGTGGTGTGTGTGGCTGTGATTATTGTCGAGTCTCGACGGTAATAACACGACGAGGGAGCGCGGGTGTAAGGCTGTTTTCGATCAACGTGGTGGGGCAGATCGATTAACAAGAAAAGAAGGAAGGCGAACAGGAGAATAAACGGTTGGAGGAGGATGAGGGGGAAAGGCGGGGTGGTGCACCCGTTCGAACGGGATGGGAATATCAGGGTGCGGGATGGTCCTGCGGAGAGAGTCCGGGGATGGTTGGTGAGGGGTGTTTGTTTCCGAAGAGAGAGGAACCAAAACAATATGTTGGAGCTTGAAGCTACCAGTAAAATAAGGGCCCGGGAGTGGAAGTGCCACGAGGTCTTGTCTCCGGTGAAAGCTTGTTTGTTTCCGGTGATAAAAAGGTTTGAGGCTCAGGGAATAAAGGTCTGGGTTTAAACGGACGAAAGCCAAAACAAGCCCCGAAAGCCAAAAATTTGGCGGCTGAGCGGCAATTCCCGTATTGAGGAGACGACGGAAATGGCAACTGAAGTGGAACAATGGCGGGGAAGAAAAGGGGGAGTTGGTGTTGCACAAAAATGAATGACAGCACGGTATCAAGAAAAAGGAAGGTAATGTTGAGATGTCCCCAAAATTGGTGGGACGTGCAAATATGCCTAAAACCGCCGGTTGACTGCCGAGGCACCGGGAAACGGACGCGGCGTGAGTGAGACCTGTTGGTGGCGTATGAGATATGAAATAGGGCTGAATCTAAGTAAAAAAAACCGCGTGGCGGGCGAGACAAAAAAGATGACGTCGAGCAGAGTAGTTTCTTTTCCTTTGTGTACGAAGAACAAAGATGCTCAGATCGAGTCAACGAAAACCGCAAGGACGTGGGATGGGCGGTTTGGGGGTACGGCGTTGAATCCCGATATCTGTGATCCCATCAGATGACTCTGGGCCCGGGATACGTGTTGTGCAGGAACTGAGAAGCTAAAGACGTATCGATAGTTGCACAAGAGGTGACAGGTACAGACGGTTTGACGTTTGGTACGACAGGGCGTTTTGTGGCGTTGTCAAAGTGATGATTGCGATATCGAGGAGGCTGTGGTCAAGAAAGACGGCGTGATAGATGCCGTTTTCACAAGACACAGGGCTGATAATCGAGTCGATGCCGAGCGCAATAGACCAGGTGCCGGTTTCAGGGCGAGAGGGACAAATGTGCCGTCGGGTCAAAAAGGTGGAGGCGAATTCGCTGTTAAAGGTAACCGTTGCTTCTTTCAAATGGATATCCAAGATGTCGAGCTTTCAAGCTTGAGCTTCGATTGCTGTTCCTGGAGGCCCGCTCGAGGACAATTGGAGACGATTGGGGTAGCTGCCTGTCTCTTCTGCTGGGAATAAACTGGGAGCAGTGGCCTGGCGAACAAGGCAAGGCGTCAGGGGAAAGAGACTGTCGACCAAAGAAAGGCGTTGGCGAATCGATTAGATGGGACGAAGCCGTGTGTTTGATGTCGTTTTTTTTTTTTTTTGCTGCGTGTAAATCCGTACATAAACATGGGAATTGCAGTTCTCGGGTTGTTACTCTGTGGCGGAAAGGTGTGAGAAATTGGAGAAGGCGTGGCTGTAGGCTGGGAATAGTCAAGGGAACATCAGCTAGGAGTGAGGGGAAGACAGATAGAGGTAAAGGACGGAGGGAATTGAGATGGGAATAAGACAAATAGTGTGTGTGTGAGAAAAGAGAGAGGAGAGAGGCAAAAAGGAAGCTCTAGAAACAAAGTATGGGAAAGAAAGAACGAGATGCAACAAAACAAAGTACAGAGTAAGAAAGAAAGAAAAAGAAAGGGAAAAAAAGACAACAAGAACGGGAAAGAAGGGGGGGGGAGGCAAAGAGATGAAAAGGGCACTTGGAACTTGGGAAAGAGAATGGGTTTGTCCTGGCAGGTGTGGTTGTTTGGGGGCGGAAGGGAAGGTGCGATGAGCGGAGGAACCGACAGTCGTATGGGAAGAGGATGTTGGAGATGGGGTTGGGAAGGTACTTACGACACAAGAAACCGACGAGCATTGGACTGTTCTTACCTTTCGTACAGAAGTTGCGGTTACAAATCAACAGCCATGACCTGAATGGGGAAGGGACGACCGAGAAGGCGAGAAAGGCGCAAAAATGTAAAGAGCATTAGGGGGAGTGTGAACAGCATTATTAGAGAAGGCACGACGGAGGAAAAATCTACAAGACGTGTCATATGTACAAGGGAAACGAAGTCGACATCATTAGTGTGCTCAGGCTGGCCAGCGATTGTGTTACTACTCCGCGACTGCGAGAGAAAAAGAAGTCAATGCTTGCTCTTGTTCGAGACATGAGAACAAAGGGAGTGTGCGTGGAGGTGTGTTTTGCTGCGAACGCCGACTACGGCAGCGGAAAAAGAGTACGGAGTATACATACAAAGCCTACGGCAAATCGCAAAGAGTGGAGCGCATCCAAGGCCGACAAGGAGCAGAATGGGAAAGATTAAGGGCAGACGACCGAACATTCAACGAACCCTACGAGGGCAGGTGCAAAAGAGGAGGAGCAGACAGAGGGAAGGGGCCAAGGGGACACACGCAGGGTGCGATGCTCGACACGCGCCACAGCCCCTGCAGGGCAGAATATACATATATATTTAGAAAAAAAAGAAAGAAAAGGCAGAAAAAAAGAACTGGGCTCCCAATACGGAAGCCACGAACGGCCGACGCATGTGAGATATTCTAACAAAAAGAAAAGGCAGAATCACGGCAGAACCAAGTCGTAAAGGACGCCATGTAAAAACTGGAGAGTACGGAGTAAAGTTGCATTGAAAGGCTGCAAAGAACAGTGACGAAACGAGCAAATGCAAAAGAGCACCTGAAGATGAACTTTGAGCGCCAGCCCAGCCTAGCGGTGCTAGCAGGGTGGGAGAACGCCGAGCGCATTTGGTAGTGCATGAAAAAGTGGACAGGCAACAGGGAAAAGGCAAGAACGGGCGGGGGCTCCACCAAGCTTTCATCTGTAAGTTCGTACGGAGTACTCGGAGGGGGAAAGGCGCCGCGAGGCCAGCCCAGCGCAGAAAAGCAGAGCCGGGCACAGGCCCGAGGAAGACAGCTTGTGAACAAAATTCAGGAAAGCGCAAAGAAGGTTGAGAAGGTTGAGAATACAGAGAGAGAAGGTGCTTGTGGACCAATCAGGGCCGTGCCTTCCTCCTGTAAGGCGCAAAGTCTTGGCTTTTCTGTAATGTAAGAACTTGCAAAGAGACAGGCTTATTATTAAGGGCAACAGTAGCGTTTCTCCATCGCGGCAGGACAAAAAAAAACGAAAGGTCGTTTCGGACAAGCCTTCAAGTATCCTGCCTTTCTGCTATTTTATAATCTTGACCGTTCTTTTTCTCTGTTGCGAGGGTGATTTTGCTTCTGTTCCTTTGGTGACGCGCACAGAGGCCTTTGGGCGACAGCAGATCGTGGAGGGAAGGGACGACCGGACGGAATAGTCAATTGATCAGAGCTTGTGCAGAACGGAAGTGCCAACGAGGAAAGAGCAGACCAGCTGTGATCGCCGACAGAGAACAGCAGGAGCGCCGCGGCATTTGAGCAACTGTGCAGGCAATTCCGGGCAGCTCTCGTGATGCCAGCTTTGTTCTTGATAGAGGGGGGACAATGCAAAGTGTAGGGAGAAGGGAGTATGCATGGCGATAGCATGCTCAGCAGGTTTGCAGGGGCATGCAATGATTATTTTCCTGCGCAGGAAACAATCCTCCTGTGCCATGGCGCATAACCAAGGCCAGAGAATGGCCAAATCTGGATACTCCGTCGTCGCTGCCCCCCACGAAGAGAGCGCGAGTCCAACGAAGGCTCGCGTCTTCGGTCTTTTAAGTAGGCAAGAGCATACTGTGTGCACCCTTCGCACATTCCCTTACGACGTACGTCGTACCAAAGCTGCCCAAAGAACAGGCGGCAAGAGCCACTAATTATAATAAAAACGGGCCTCCTTCCTGCCCCTGCTGTCTTACTGTGTATTATTTTACTCATGCTTGCCGCCAGGCGGGCCCTAATTGTTCTCCTTCTGGGCGAACGTCGTACTCCGAGCCATTCGAGGCCATTGGGGAGCTGTGCACATCACCTTTGCTGACTGCTCATTGGAAGACAGCTCCGTTCGCTAGCAGCAGAAAAAAATGGACTAACAGGAGGGTACCACATCGCGGCCAGCAGGTTGGGGACTGGTCTTGTCGTCCGTCGTTCTCAATATGGGGCCATGGCTAGGGATAGGCTTCTCTGTGAGAGAAACTCGGTCCCATGACATAACGTGCCTAGGGACATTCTCGAGGCATGGGCTCCGGTGGCCGGACGCTGTTCGGGCAGATCTCGACCAAGACCGAACGTGGCAAGGCCAGCCCTGACGAGACCAGACTGAAAGGAACAAGGCCACAGGCCAGGCATGGCCAGCATGATATCGTGCTTCAACGCTTTTTGATGCATTTTTTGTGATCCTGATCCACTAGAGCCTCGCGGATGGAGGAGAAAATACTCCACGGAGTACTGTGTAAAGAGTTTGTGCTATTGGGTTGCACTGATTGCGATGGATCACTCATGACGTCTTCGTTTTATTCTGGTTGTACTCCGTGTCAGACTCCGTCCTCTTGTCTCCATAAGACGCGATAGGATATTATGTACTGCTTGTATCTCGATCCGCGGCCGGCAATGGGATGAGATGGGATTCTACGACGTTGGCCTGGTCCGTGAGACGGAAGATGCTATTCTCAAATAACAACACGATGATGTACGAAGTACTTGTACATCGAACACGGCACATTACTAAAGAGATATATCAGCACAATACTTTACTCGATATCCAAAACTCAAAAACTCGGAGAAACTTTGTCGTTGTGCTTCTTACAGCCCCGTTGTTTCATTTGCCTCCTCTTTCCTCGCTGATGGTCGGCTGGCAATTATCGCACGTGGAAAGTGGCCCGGTGTGGCCCGTGAGCAGTAGAAAAACTGCCGTGAAGGAAGCAGGAAGAAATTGCAGCGTGGAGCACCTTGACAATTCGCCTCCACCTCAAAATATCTTCATGATGGAGACACGGGCGACTTACGAAAGTCCCCATCCTTCAAGAAACTCATAGCCTCGAGATAGCTTCCCGCCCTGTGGCAACCGTTTTTGTTTTTGGGTTTGGATGTTTTGGAACACTTACGAACTTTGGGAACAGACGATGCAGGGGATACACCAAGGCAGGAAATACATAGTAGGAGCGGGGCATCGTCGTAAGGTTTGGTCCTGATAGTGAAGACGGGGTTGGTGACGGCATTTCCTTTAGGGAATTATCAAAAGGGAAGACGGCAAAGCGCTCCAGAAAGAAAACCTAAATAAGAAAATAGAAGAGACAAGGTGGAGAACAGCACTAGGAAAGAAAAGGCGCCAGAAGGAATGGAAAACGTGGTTATTCCCATTTTTCTCTGTCTGATACAAATTGCCCAAGACTGGACAAGCATGTTTGTAGAGTCTTCAGGGTGCAAGATGCAGGGGGCAGGGAGCAAGGAGGTGTGACAATGAGGAAGAAGTTCGAAGAGAGGCTGGTGACAAGCTTGACAGTTTGACAGTTTTACGGGTCTACTATGGCAGGGTGGAAGTTTGACGGCTGATGACATGCGAAGGATTGTGCTACAGGGCTGTAATAGTAAAAGCGCCACAAGATCCACAACGAAAGGCAGGCTCGAACAACCGCATAGGCTATTTCGGGTGATGGTTCTTCCAGAAGATAGAGAGGAAAGAGCACGCAGAGGACAGCCAAAACAGGCAAGGTTGGCCACTGTAAGACAAAATGGTGGGAGCTGAAAGTGCGATACTCCGTACAAGCTTTCTGGCTTGTGAACTGACAGGACAGTAGCAAGAAAGAAAGCAAGTGCCAAACGAGAGTTCCTCGTCGAACTCGATATAGACCGCCTTCTGTACTCAGTATGTACGACGTATGCCCTCCCCCCTTCTTGGCTGTGAGTAAAGAAGTCCTTTGCGGAGCCGCAGGGGAAAAAAACCCGCCATGATTCAAAGGAAAATAAAACCAGAAGACAGAAAAGTATATTGTGCTCTCCTTCTGATAGGAAAGAGAAAAGGGAAGGAAACGCAAAAGCAAAAGCAGAAGGAGAAGAGAGGAGAAGAAAGCAAAGGGGAGCAAAGGAGAGGAACAGATGCACGGCCAACAGCTTGGCATGAGAATCTCGGCGAAATCGCCGAGAGGGGGTAAAGATACAAAGAGCAATCCCGCTGGTGAGCAGGTTTACAAGGTTTACAATGTATCTCAATCTCACTCTTCTGGCATTTGTAGAAAAGTTAAAATAGTGGCGCTTTCAAAAGCGCATTAAAACGCACGTCAACGGGCCGCTTTAACCAGAAAAAGGTAAAGCAGGAGAAAGAAGAAAAGAAGAGAAAAAAACAACAGCAACATAGCGTAGTAGTGTATTTCGAGCGCCACGAGCATCCGCCGCCACCTGCATCTTCTTCATAACGCTAGTCACTATCGGAGCTCGCGCGTGCCCGAGCGCGAGGCTGCTGGAGTAAAGACGAGTCTGGTCGGAAGTCTGCCGACGAGCCTTCGGATAACCAACCACAGCGGTCCGCTTTGGGGAGTTTTGCATGGTGTTCAACAGGGAACAGACTCGACTCTGTCTCAGGGCTAGACCAGGCCCAGCATTAGTGCTCCCCTATCGGATCGGTCGTCGGGTCCCACTCACATGGATGGTGATGTGGGTGTTGGAGAGAACGAACAGTGGAATGAGTTTGGAGAATTTACTGAGTAAGTCAGTTGTCTCTCGGTCGAAAGTACTCCGTAGCGAGGCACGATCTAGACGTCCAAACGAGCAACGAGAAGATCAGAGAAGGCCATCAACGTGACAAATGAGCTCGTGGAATGTCAAGAGTGGGAAAACAGAGAAAGAAACAGTCAAATAAAGCCCTAATGGCTACGGAAGGAAGCCGACGAGATGAACAGAATTGAGGAATGTCATGGATGACAGCATTGGCGAACAATGGGGGATACAAAGAAGACGAGAAAATAAATTGAGCGGTGAAAGCTTCAAAAACTGAATATGAGTGAGCTATGATGAAAAGAACGCCGAGGGTCTGGATAAAGAAAATCGAGACTGAGATACAAGTTAACATGCAAAATACAGAACTACAAGATACTTGCACAACGGTAGAATAAATAATGACAAAACATTGACATACGTTTCTCCCCACATTGGGTCGCAGCCGAGCCGAGCGCAACGGAAAAGCAACAAACTGATATGGGAAGGTGCGATGTACTTGCACTTCGAAGTGAAGTACACAATGTGTGATCTCACCGTGGAAGTGGTACAAGCACTCTATTTGTATTCAAGGGACGGACTGGCGTAGCGGGCCTTCCCCGACGGCTAGCCCTCGTTACGGCGCCTAGCGCCTTCTCTGTTGGTGACCTCACTACCAACTACAAAAGGTAGGAGGGCGGCTGGACCTATGTCGGAGACTGGGACATGCTGCAAATAGGGGAAAGAACGACCTGAGTCGGCTTTTCAACTTTGGAAGTCACGGAGATTCTTAAAAATCATGGCTATCGTCGGCCGAGAGCCTGGCGTTGTATAAACGAAAACTACTGTGGTCTTCTTACGCGCCGTTGGCCTTCTTCTGACCCTGGAAAACCATCTGTGCGTATTTGTAGCGCGGACGCACACCCAACAATGAGGGGGAAATGGCTCGCCATGAATCATCATCGCATATTTCCAGGGTGGTGATAGAGGCAGGGTGTTGTTTCTGGAGAGAAAAGAAAAAGTAGAGCCTGCTTGAACGTCGCATTGTGGTCGACAAGGAGAGACGGTAGACACGCAAGTCTGTTGGTGATTTAGCACCGAAGTTAGTCCGTATACAATTGAGAAAGGGGAAGACTTGACAAAGGTAAAGTAAATATTGATTCTAGTAAGACGTTACACACTTGAATCATATTGTGAATTGAAAAGAGAAAGAAATACAGGAAAGAAGCAGGAAGCTATGAAAGGAAGAAAGTAGGAAGAAGAGAAACAAGAGGGTGTATGGAAACCAATGGGTGTCATCAAGAAAGGCGCGTAGCAAAGAAAAAAAAAGAAGAAAAGAGAGAAATCAACAAATAATGAGAAGTGAGGTAAAAAAGCCATCGATTTAAAAGAGGAAAACAAAAAGGTGAAATGCTGTCATCAAGGTCGTCTGTAAACAATATGAAGGATGAAATAAAATTGCCCCAGGAAAAGACAAACACACGGTTGGCATTGCAATGAGAAGAAAGAGGCAACTGCCAGGTAAACACTTCACTACCCCTTCCCGCTCTTCTATCCGTTGGTCCTCCCTCCCGTCTATCGCATATCCCGTTTCCTTCTCACGACCGGCGTCCCGCATTGGAGGCATTGCCGCCGCCGAAACCACGGAAGAGGCTGCTAAAAAAGCCACCGCCGCCATTGTTGTTGTTGTTGTTACCGCTGTTGTTCTGGCCGTTGCCGTTGGAGGCATTGTTTGCAGGCCCGCTTTCGTTGCCACCGCTGCTGGGGTCACCGCCGTGATTATTGTTGGAGAACACACTGCTTAAACCGGGCAGCTGGATGTTAATGTGCGCCGTGTGGGCAGCGTTGCGGTCGCTGGTGCCGTCATACATGCCCCCTGAGCTGGGGTCGGTGTTGCCACCCTGACCGCTGTTGTTGTTGTTGTTGTTGTTATTGTTTCCGTTGCCGCCTGCGTTCGAGTCTGGCACGCCCGTGTGTGTTGGCCCCATACTACTGTACCAGAAATAGTGTCTCGTGCCGTTACTACCGCTGCCGTTCTGCGTCTGAGTCTGGCCCGAGTGCTGCGGCTGTGACTGGCCCGTCTGCTGGCGGCCTCTCGTGGAAAACGCCGAGGCAGCCGAGGGGAACTCGTCATAGTCCATCCATGCATCAATGTGGTCCTGGTGCTCGCGTTGCTGCTCGCGCTGCTGCTGCTCCCTCTGTTCCCGTTGCTGTTGCTGCTGCTCCCGCTGTTCTCTAAGGCGGTCAGTCTGCGACGGCTGCTGCGACGACGACGACGAGGGTATGAACCGCATGCGTCTGGACGCGTCGCTGTTGCTGGCTGTGGGCGAGCGGGAGTCGCGACGGCGGCGTTCCCGTTCGGCAGCAGCCTCGCGCTCGGGCACGCGCGAGCTCCGATAGTGACTAGCGTTATGCGACGAAGAGGATGCAGGTGTATGGGCGGCGGATGGTGTCGGGGAGGGTGAGGGCTGCTGGAAAGGTGATCCGAACGGCGACCCGGTATGAAAGGGTGATGTGTTGCCGCTAGTAAAGGTTCCGGGTGGAAAAGGATTGAACGCGGGCAGCGGCCCGGATGCAGGCGACGATGGTCCAGGGTCGGTCGGGCGATTAGCCACCGCACGGATTGCGTTCAAACGGGCGCGGTTGACATTCTCTTGGTGAATCCGGAGGTGGTCAGTCATGTGCTGTGAGGTGTTGAGGCGGTGGTTCCGCAAAAAATCACTGATAGGGCGATGCTGCGGTTGTGGTGGTTGCTGCGGCTGCTGTTGGGCCTGGGCTTGGTCACCCTCGGCTGAAGGCGCCGCACCTGGCACGGGATTCGAACGGTTGCTGGAGCTGTTGTTGGTATTGTTTGAGCTGTTGGGAGCATTGCTCGCCGGTGCGAGGGCGTAACGGCACACGGGACATGTGTTGTGTTGGCGCAGCCAGGTTAGGGCACACTCCTCGTGGAACCAGTGCTTGCACGGCAGGTACAAGACTTCTTCGTTTAGCTGCACCTCAGTGATGCAAATGGTGCACTCAGCATGGCCGTCGGGCTCGAGCATCTTGGCGTCGACCTTTTTGCGCTCGAGCTCGTCAAGGGCCGACTGGGCAGCCGGCGGAGCACCGGTTGGGCCGCGGTTGTTCTCCATGAGCATCGTGATAATACGATCCAGAGCCTCGTCAGAGTGCACTGCGTCTCCGTTAACTGCTGCTGTAGCGCCTTGTCCCACGATCATAGCGAGGAGATTCTGCAAGGCGTCAGTAAAGGGTGGAAGGGTGCCAGTGCCGCGCTGTCCGATCGGGCGCTGGCCCTGGTTCTGGCCCTGGTTCTGAGCATCGACGTTCGGCGGGCCAACGTTGCCCATAATGTTGGCAAAGACTGCGTTGAAGTTGCCGCCGGCGGCGTTGGGCTGTAACGGACCTGTGGCAATAGTAAAGCTTGTGGTGCCAAAGTTGGTGTTGATTGTCGTCGTTTGCCGCCGTGGTGTTGTGCTTCCATTTACATTTCCGTCCCCCCCAGCTGAGAAGAGCGTTTCCGGTCCTGAGCGGCCTGTCCGATTACCGTCGCCGAGGCCGTGCATCATTTGCATAAACGTGTCGAGAATAGCCCGCGGGTCTGCAGGATCGGCGGCCGGTGCCCGCCGTGGCGGGTCTTGTGGTTCCCGTTGTGGCACCGGCTGTGGCTCCCGTTGCGGTTCTCGTGATGACGGCTGCTGCTGCTGGCTTTGTTGGGCTTGTGGCTGTTGGACGTCTGGGTCGCCCGGGTCAAAGCGTTGGGTTGAGCGGTACATGTAGACGTTATTGGGTCCATGGTACTCTTCCTCTTCAATGTCCGCCTCGTCCGGGTCCGAGTACATATCGTTGTCCAGTTGGTCGTCCAGCTCGTTATGATTGTCGTGAAGATGGTCTTGGAGGTTTCCGAGGCCGTGGCCGAGGCCATGGTTACCCGGGTTGGAGAAGGGGTTGTAGGGAGCGTTGCGGTCTCGGCCATCGTGGCTTTCGCTGTCAATGTGGTTGTCGTGCCCGGAGTCGCTCATCTGGCTCTCGGACCGGTTGCCGGGGCGGCCCAGTGCACCGAGGCCGGATAGGCCCATGAGGAGCTCGGCAAACATAGGCAGGTCACCGGACTGCTGGTATCCGCGTGGATCGTTGTCGTTGTCCTCGACCTGTGGAGAATTATGGTTAGGCTGAGACGGACGTGAAGCAGGACTGAACGGTGGCTCTTGCAGCCCCTGAGACATAAAACTTACGATTTCAACGACCTCCGCCTCGCACCGCGGACACGGCGGCGGTGGTGACGAAGCCCCCTCGTTCAGATACCACTCGTGGAAGCAATTGTGGCAAAATGCGACATCGTAGCCGTCCCGGGGAGCCAGGCGTTGCCGGCCCCGGGAAAACGCCGATGACATGGCGGCGGATGTGTGCTGGTCCGGCTAGATACCGGGTGTCTGTCTCTCTTTACTGCAGTAGCAGACTGACAGTAGCGACGTTGCCTACTGCCCCAGACTGCCGGGTTTTGCCCTGGCTGACTTCTCCTTCTGTAGGAGAGCCGAGGGGAAGTGGACGGCAAAAAGCCGAGAGATAGCGGGACGATGGGCCCCGGGTGTGTGTATGCCGTGCGTTTCGCTGGAGAAAGATAGGGGGATCTGGTTGGGGGACGGCAATAGGTCGAGTCGTGGGGAGTAATGAGGGGAGTCGTAGGTTGAGAAGGTGTTGATGCCGTCGAGAAGTTGCTTGTGGAGATGTGAGTTTCGGAGATTTCGCAGAGGCAAGGTGCACTGTCGTTGTTCGGGTTCAACCACAGCCCAAAGAGTTGGGTTCGAATCGCCGGGAAGGAGGGAGAAGCGAGCACTCAGGGAAGGCGGGCCCCAGCACGCGGACAGCGGACCCACTTGCCTAGGTGCTACGGCTAGCAAACGGACCGGCAATCGAAGGGTATCAAGAAGAGCCACAAAAGGACGGCTGTATCGCGGGATGTGGGCGATCGCTCGATGAGCGAGTGAGACAGGTGAAGACGGCGTTGAGTGTGAATGTGTGAGAGGTGCAAAAGGCGGAAAGAAACAAAAAGGGCGAGAATGTGAGAAGCGGAGCAAATGGAGCAAAAAGAGGCGCTGCAGGTGGCACACCCGGTGAGCCTGGTTGGGCGCTGTTCTTGTGTCTGCAAGTGATCAAGTAGTCAGCGAGGGGAGAGGGAGGGGATGAAGAGCCGACTCTGTTGCCCTCAGATCTCTTCGTTGTCCTCTCACGCTGTTGCGTTGCGTCGTGGTGTTGCCCTATGGGAAGAGGGCGATATTTGGGTATTTCTGGGGCTGATTTTGTGATGGCGACACTGCACGGCAGGCGCAGCCGGACTCGCTACTCGGCACAGTGTGGGGCTGCCCAGCACTGTTTCTGTTTCTGTCTTGAATCGAGGCTATGGGGAGGAAAGAACGACTGGTCCGACTTCAGTCGAAGGAAGACACGAGGGATGATGCTTCAAGGGAGATGTGGAAGAATGCAATAAATTGAATGGGAAGAGAGACAGAGAGAGAAAAGGGAGACGCGAGTAAGGGCACGATAAATTTAGCCACCAAAGTCACAGATCGGAAACACAGCCCGATGGACGGCTGACACCCCGACTTTGTTGTGGAGATTGGCTCTTTCCTTCTTCGTTTCTAGAAGGCTTGACTGACGGGCAAACCGGTGCGTGGAATATCGTTGTAGAATAGCGTACTTCGCACAGTACGACGTAGACTGGCACGGAATAGCGTATTGTTAGTGCTTCTCAGGTTTTGAGCACAATCACCGGCACATGACACGCCACTGCGTTTTGGGTTTGCCCATATTTCGTGACAACGTCACAAGTTTGGATTCTATGAATGGTTTTCGAAATGCATCCGTTCTAAGCTTTCTTAAGTCGAAATCGGCGAACTTAAAGGCACTATGTAGTGCTGCATAGATACTGCTATCTATTCTCACAGTACTCCTGCCGTTTTGGACCTGCTGTGACGTAAGAGATGCTAATACTACATGGGCAGGAACAATCGGCCGCGTCTTTGGCAGGGGTCCTAATACCAGCTGTCTGTCGCCAACTGTCCCAATCGCCGTTGAAAATACAACAGTGAAACAATGTCGATGGCGTGCCAGCTGGTGTACCTGCTCGCCAACCAATTCTCATGTATCAAGTGGCGACTTCTTGGGAGGCCCTTGAGGCAGCAGCGCCCGGAATGGAACCCGGAGACCTTAGACCGAGGCCGGGTCAGAGCCTTGCCTCTTTAACAGAGCCCCGACAACTCACAAGACGAGAGAACACCAAAATGACAAACAAATAATGTGCATAATTATAAAACTATGAAAAAAACCGGGATTTATTTCCGGACGATTATATTACCTGGCAAGGCATACTTGCCGCTTTAGTTGTATCTGATTGGGTCTCTGAAATTGAACGGGCGCAGAGACTCATCACACGGTGCAAGATGGCACGAACTGCACATTTATCGTCTAGTCATACAGCCGGACCAGCCAGTCTTCAACCTGCAGGATGCAAGCTGCACGTCGCAAATCACCCGCTTCTCATAGGCCTCTTCACTCACACACTTTCTTGCTAGGCCGTCCTACCCTGTCGCCTTTCTTTCTGGCCATGCATAATAAGGGCCTGTTATCCTCTTTTTTGCTATGCAGGGTAACATGCCTGACCACACACGAGGCTGAGCCTTGGAAAAGCGACAGTAAACAACAGAGCAAAATAATAAAAAATAAAAAGTGCATATCACAGTGAACAACGTTAGATGTAAGATCATTTCAATTCATATGTATTTTGGTTATATACGGAAGAGTGGCGTTGGTTCGGGACGGTTGCACTTCTCATGTCTGCTCCTGCCACAAAGAGACAAGATAGAGAGAGCACCCAGCAGTGTACATTTCATTTCCTTTTGGATTTCCTGTCCGTTCCCTGGCTTTGTTGTTGTATTGTGAAATGGGATTTTTCAATGTTTTTGGTAGTATTTCGTATGTTTGTTGCTTGGGGATTGTTGGAGCAAGATGCATGCAGTTCGGGCGTTGGCTTGTTGTTATAATCATAAACCGGGATAAAAAATGAGGAAAGAAAAAAACACAAAATTTGAAGGAAAATAGACCGCGGCAGATAAGAAGAACTGGATGTCAAGAATGTGTGGGCCAGAAAGGTCGAAAAGGTCGAAATCAAATATGCAAAAAATAAACTCCCCTTGCCCTTCCCATAGTAGTAAAAAGTTCCAGCTTTTTTTTGTTGGAGTTGTTGGATGTGTTGTATATATTAGGTTCGCCGTCGGTCGACAGTCGATCGATGTTGTCGAGAAAGAGACCACAGAGATTACCTCCGGGCACGGCCCAGGTTGCGCAGCAGGACACCGCCGACAACACCTGCCACAACGGCAATACCGCTGACAATGGCCACGCCAACGAGACCCTCCTTTTGCACCTTGTCGTCAATTAGCGTATTGAGGTTGGCCGCCTGCTGGTTCGTGGGCTCCTTGTCGAGCAACAGGTCGTTGTAGCGGCGGGCCTCGGCGTAATTGCCGAGCTTGTAGTTGCCGAGCGCCAGGTAGTACAGGCACTCACGGCGGCGTTCGGGGGAGGTGCGGAAGATCTCGGTCAGAAGCATGACGCCCTGCTGTTGGTCGGCGCGTGCGCTGGACTTGACGAGGCCCCATGCAAAGTTGAACTTGGTCTGGACGCCGACCATGTCGCCCTCCTTCTCAAATTGGGCGCGCAGCACCTGGAGCTCCGCGGGGTTGAGCGAACTGGAAGAGAAGCTGGAGTTAGCAAAAATTTTGTTGTGGGAAAGTCGTGGATGTCTTCGGTTCGCGCATGGGTCCCACAGCCGGGCCGAGCGCGGCACAGTATTTGGTGTTTTGCAGCGGCCGCCGCAATGGCACGTGGACCAATTTCAAGTTTTGGGTTTTTTCAAGATTGCGCGCGCCGAAGCAGAACGAATACCAAGCCGGGCAATCGGGGCGGGCAAAGGATCGGACAGCCGGGGGATCGCGGGAAAACGACAGGGGGGAGGGAAGCGGAGGAAGCCAGGGAGGGGATCAAGCTATCTAGACACGTACGTCTCCGCATCTACAGCGTCTGAAGGATAGAAAAGCGGATGTTAGCAGCTATTCAATAGGGTAGAAAGGAACAGACAATGGCCGATAAAAGCGGGCAAAGTATCGGGGAAGCTTCGAAAGAGCTGATGGTGCGACGTACATGGTAGAGCAGTCATTTTGGAGGTGGTCGGGCGTGGGTGGCGCGGGAAAATAGAGAGGGAAAGCGAGTCGGTGTGCGGCACGAGCGGAAGCGGAGGTCGTCGGTCGTTTCGGTTGGAGAAGGCAGAAAGAAAAAAAAAGAGTTGCTGTCGTCGTGATCGTGTTTATCGTCGATGTGGTTGTGGTGAAAATGAGAAGAGGAAGGAACAAAGCACAAAGTTCGTTAATGCGGATAGTAGAGGTGGTTGAGAGTGGAAGTTTGCCGTCAGACAAGAACACGGAAGGAACGAAAGAGAGTTGTTTGGCTCTTTGGGGTGTTCGGGTGGTTTGGGGGAATGAACGGGGAACGGGCCCCAAAAAACCTGCGACCGAACAGGGAAGGAAAGAATGGCAGTGCTCCGTAGGCACCCATGAAGCTCCACCCTTTCCGCCACCTCCGCGCACGCGCGCGCTCATTTTGCCCCTACGTCGTACGTCGCCAGAGGCTGCCAGAGCGCTGTAAAACCTTGGACTGCCTTGTATTGATATCCCACAGACGGTCTAGGCCACACGTAAGGACCATACATGAGTCCTTGTCTATCAGCCGCGCATGGCGCTGTAGGTTCTTGGGGACCTTTGTTGGGGGCTAGAGGGGGAAGGTGCATGGCGCTAGACGCTAATTTTACACTGCTACCCGCCCAGCCGCCCTTGCATTTCGCGAGAGCGCGCAACGAGATGTAGGAAAGAGGGGAAGGAAACAAGGAAAGAGGAGAAGAGAAATAGCTGGAGAGGGAAGGAGCCCCTCGGCCTACACACCACCATCAGGCTGTTGCCCGCGTGCACGACATAATTGCGGGCATGTGACTTCCTTGACGAACGTGGCTCACACGAGAGCGGGCAGGTGCGATCCGATCAATAGCTTCCCGCAGCAGGAGCTCGACTCACGATGTGCCATACGGGCAGGAGCCACTGTCAACAATTGCTGTGAGGGGTAGATATGTTTTACACAGTAGGGACGAAGGCTATTACAGTCGCCTCTGTCGCTCTTGCTTTTAGCGACCTGCAAAGGGAATTATGACGAGTGACCTCATGCAGCTCTAGCAAAAAGGTAAACATACGATTAGACTCACCGCCACACCATTTGCAGGGAGAAAGGAATTGACAGGTTTTCGCGTATCTCTTCCATCGTAGACCCTATTAAGATACCACGCATACCACGAATAGAAAGAAGGAAGATATGACGCAGATCAATGACGGTATTGCTAGGTTTTTTGCGGCTTGTAGCGTTCTTTCCGTTTCCCGACAACTTTTGGCTGCGCAAAAATAAAATGGCGGGGCGTTGGGGGAAGAGCGACCGGGCCAGCGATAAGATAGTTACCCCAGCGACGGCGCCCTATTATTTCAGAAAAGGGCAACAACGCGGCGCGCAAAAGGCCATTTTTCGCGACAAAGTGAAGTTCGAGTGTCAATTACATTTTGTCAACACCACACAAACAGTCCGCGACGACAGACAACGACGCTTTCAATCATCGATTCTAAAACCCGAGCGAGTGACCACGCATCACAAATCGATAAACAGAAACAATAGAAACCCGCGAAATAGCACTTTGACTCACAAAAGCCCCTCATCATGTTGTTCGAAGAAGATCCGTCCGTGGTATGTTTGGGGAGAATCAAATGAAGACAATACAGCCGCATGAGGAAGATGACGCTCTTCTTGATGCTTTTTGGCAGTCTGCTAACACCTTGTCTCTCCCCAGCTCATCCAGCACACCGTTGACAACTTCAACACGGCACCCGACAAGGCGGCCGTTGCGCGCATCAAGGAGTCATTGTCCACCCTCCAGGAAGCCCGTCAGCTGCAGGTCGAACAGGCCGAGGCGGCCATGAAGCGGCTGGCTCGGCAGCTCAACACACTCGGCGCACAGCACGACGAGCTGGCATCCAAGCACGCAGCGGCAGCACACGCGCCGACGATTGCCCACCTCGACACACAAAAATTCCGCGTCGCCAAGGCGGCATCCGACCTCGAAATGGAGACGGAGCGGTTGTCAGCACAAGCGGCAGACTTGTCGGCACGGTTGCAGGAGCTGGAGCTGCAGGGCGACGATGGGCCGCTTGTGAACAACAGCAGCAGTGGCAGCGGTTCAGCACCCACAGAAGACGAAGTGCTGCTGCGTCTGCGTGTGTACCGCAGCTTGGGCATTGAGCTGGAGCGCGACGGTGCAGGCCACGACGGCGAGTGGTCGCGGGCAGTAATCCGCAACGACCGCAAGGGTGATGTGCACGTGGTCAATATGGACAAGAAGTTTTCGCGCTTCTTCTACGCCAACTATTTCTGGCAGACTCTGTGAGAGACTGCGTGAGGAGAAGGGCCACCGAACTGCAAGGCCGGCAGGAAGGAAAGAGCGGTCAACTATACATATAGACGGGCTGGTGTCTGGCGTTTTTTGTTTTCGTTTTTTACGGCCAGGCAAAGGGCTGTTTCATTATGCCAACTAATGGCCATGCTGGGATATTATGAGCGATACCACGAATACCACGAACATCCAAACATAAGATGGAATCTGAGAAGTGTGAGATTGGCCTGAGAAACAGAACGTGATTGAAGGATTCTGAAGGATGGTGTTGGGTCGTGTTCCTCACTGTTTCGCTGTCGACTTTTTGTTCTGGATGCTTCTATGTGAAGCCGAGCCTTATTAGTGGGGACACCGCTGTAGGAAACCCCGCCCGGCTGATCCCGCCGGTGACTCTTTCCCGCTAGGCTGTCAATTACAGGGCGTTGGTTCAACGACATCTCTTTTTGACGAACGTCATCATGAGCTTTTTTCCTCCTCCTTATCTATCCTCTTTCACTACCCGAACCCACAGTATATACCGGAATTCACCACCAACTCACACGTGTCCTCCCACTATCCACAATGTGCGGCGACAACGACGTGCCTGCGCCCAAGGCGGCCGTGCCGCTGGACGACCCAAATACCAACGAGACGTTTCCCTGGGCATCTGGCCGCATCTTTGATGCCCACTGCCACCCGACCGATACGATGGCTTCACTCTCATCAATTCCGGATATGGGGGCTGCAACACTCACAGTCATGTCGACGAGAGCACAAGACCAGGAACTGGTGGCCCAGCTTGGTGCGAAGGAGCCAAAAGTTGTCCCGGCTTTCGGCTGGCATCCGTGGTTTTCATACCAACTGTATGATGATACTGCTGCTGGAAGCAGCAATCGCGGAGAATTGACATCCATGGATGACAAGAGACGGCACTTGGCATCTGTCTTGATGCCGTCTCCGCCATTGGACCAAAACGACGATGAGGAGACGAGCGAAAAGACGGCCTCGCTACTGGCCGCACTGGATGCTCTGGCTGCCAGCCTTCCTGCCATCCGGCCATTATCTGCCTTTTTGGCCGAGACGAAAAAGCGTCTTATCAATCATCCGGCTGCCCTTGTTGGCGAGATTGGCATCGATAAAGCGTTCCGTGTGCCCGAGCCGGCTGCCGATGAAAGCACAACAGTTGAAGGACTGACACCGGGTGGTCGTGAGGGACGCCGTCTGTCGCCGTTCCGCGTTCAGCCAGCACACCAAGCAGCCATTCTCGCTGGCCAGCTTCGACTGGCAGCTGAACTCCACAGGCCCGTTAGTGTCCATGGTGTCCAGGCACATGGTCTGCTCTTTTCGACATTGGCCTCAACATGGCGTGGACACGAGAGGACGGTCTTGTCGAAGCGCGAGAAGCACCAGATCAAGGGCATCGCTGGTATTGAGGGCATCGAGAATGACAACAGTTCGGACGAAGAGGACGTGGAGGAGCCAAAGGACGACAGTGGTGATGAAGAGGATAGCAGAAAGGGTGCAACACTGGGCAAGTTTGTCGTCACGCCAAAACCGTTTCCACCGGCAATCTGCTTGCACTCCTTTAGCGGCCCTGTCGACATGCTGCGACAGTATCTCGACCCGCACATTCCCGCAGCCATTTACTTTTCCTTCTCTACTGCGGTCAACTGCAGCACCGAGAGCGGCTGCCAACGGACGGCGGAAGTGATTGCGGCATGCCCGGACGATCGGATCTTGGTTGAGAGTGATCTGCACACAGCCGGTCCGGTGATGGATGCCTTGCTCGAGGACATTTACCGACGTGTCTGTGCCATCAAGAAGTGGACACTGGCCGAGGGTGTGGAGCGAATTGCACAGAATTACGATGCCTTTGTTCTGCGGACATCGTCAAGATTAAAGAAGAAGGGCAGTAAATGAAGCTGGCGAAAATGAATGTAGTTCAAACAAAATAAACACATCGTATATTTGCAATAGTAAATAGTGAACCAAAAATAAAGAGTCCATTTTGTGCAAACCAAAGTAGAAATAAAACCATCTGCCTTGTATAAATTAAAAGGCGGGACCTCTGCACTGTTCTTTCAATAAGAATATGGCCCTGATGATGATAAAGGAAAATGCACAGTAACAGAGAAAAGGAAATGAAAAGCAAATGCACCTGCGACCCAAGGTTGCTGAAACTTATAACACCGATGAAAAGAGAGAAAAAGCGAGGGAGAAAAAATAGTACCCAAGAGGAAATCGTGCTGCTGCGTAAATCAAGGAAATAAAACGAAAAGAGAAAGGAGAAAAGAGCAAAGTATGCCATGGAATATGACAAAGTGAAGAAAATGAAGCACCATGATATGCTGCCAGATGGGAAAAGAAAAATTCAAATATATCCAGAATAAAACTTTGGTCTTTGGTTATGAGAGTGTTTTATATTCGCCCTCACATTGCTGCACTCACGGGCCAGAGCCTGGGCGGTACTGGAAGCCATCAGCAACCACAGACGCCTCCACCAGGTTAACGTATTGGTAGTCGTCTGGGGAGTATGCAGGCGGCAGCGACTCGCAATCGTCATAGTCCGAGTCGATACCGGCCGCATCACGACGGCCATAGCCACCATAGACACTCGACGAGTTGGCCATGGATGGCGGCGGCGGCGGTGGCGGCGGAGGCTGGTGGTAAGGTGCGACTGCTGGTGCTGGTGGCGGTGTGACCGGGGCTGTGGCCAGAGCAGGAATAGGAGCGGGAGCAATGGGGGCAGGGGACGTGGCAGACCGAGACACGGGTGACACCGAGCGCATGGCCGCCTCCAGATCCTCGTCCTGCTCCTGACGACGTCTTGACTCGGCCGTCTGTGCAATAGCAAGGCGGCCCTCCTCGGCGGCGATCATCTGGCCAACGACATCAGCAGCCGCGCGGAACTCGGCAATCTCGTCCTCCAGAGAGGGAGCGGGAGAGCGGTTGCGAGAGGGGGGGTTGCTGGTCACAATGTGGCCGACAGCAGGAGTGTGGAGACCAGTGCGCTCCGAAGCGGTGGCGTTGGCATCGTCCAGCTTCTCATCGCCACGGTCGCCGCCAAACAGGAGGCAGCGAACGTTGCGGAAGAAACCGCGAACAGACTTCTTCTGCTTGCGGCGGCGCTCACGACGAGCCTGGCGGCGCTCGTGGCGCTCCTGAACCTCCTCAGTGAACTCCTGGAAGCGAGCAGCAAAGCCACGGAAACCTCTGGGGCGGCTGGTACGGCGGCGCAGACGCTCCTCTTTGCGGCGGTTGCGGCAGTGGCGAGCAAAGACAAACAGAAGCACAATGACCAGAGCGAAGAAGGCGACCATCTTCACAGCCGGAGCACGACCGAAGGGGAAGCTGTCGGGCGGGCCACGGTGGCCGTGGTGGCCGTGCTTCCACACATTGGCCGGTGGGCCGTCAGGGCCGTATCCGTGCATCTTGCGGCCGCGGAACTCACCGCCTTCATTAGGACGCTTGGCGAAGCGACCGCCGCCGGCCATGCCGACCCAGAAAGGACCCTCAGGGCCCTCAGGACCGCCATGGTGATGATGACCCTCGTGAGGGCCACCGTGGGGCGGCATAGGGGGACCGTTCAGGTCAGGCGGAGGGCCCGGGGAAGGGGAACCGTGAGGGTGCTTAGGCGGGAAGCCGGGAGGACCGGGGGGACTAGGGGGACCCGGAGGCGGAGGGGGAGGAAGACCCTCGCCAGGAGGAGGCGGCGGCGGGAAAGCAGACGGGCAGTTGAAGAGGAACGAAGGCGGCGGCGGGGGGGGAGGCGGGGGACCGACACGACCGTCGTCAGGGAAGCAGTAAGGGCGGAGCATGAACGGAGGCGGGCCGTGAGTTTGAGGGGGGCCATGGGGAGGGCCATGCGGCGGACCGTTGTGGAAGCCACGTGGGGGGGCCCAGTGGCCGTGAGGACCACCATCCTCACCGAAAGTGTTGGCAATCAGCTCGCCGTAGAGAGACTTGGCAGTGCCAGAGACCTTGCGCCAGACGGAACCAATAAAGGCCGTAACGCCCGAGCAAGGAGCGCCGTGCTTGCCGAAGCCGTGCTTCCGGTGGCCGTCGACAATGGGCGAGGCGTCAGGGCCGAAGCGCTCAAGAACGTAACGCTCACGAACATGGATGTCGTGGAACAGCAGGGCGACGCTGCGGTGCATCATGATGAGGCTGTTCTCCCACGCGACAAGGTCGGCAGCATCGGCCTCCGAGTCGTCGGCATCGCTGTATTCGGTATCGTCGTTCTCGAATTCGTCGGTCTCGTCTTCGGTTGTGTTGTCGCTGTTGGTGTTGTCGACGGCCTTCTTGTCGGCAGCCGGTGTCGTCGGGGTCGAGGTCATCGTCGGTGCCTTGAAGTAGCTGTCGTTAAACTGGAAGACGCTGGCGGCGTTCTCGACAAGGACAACGCGGGCGGGTGCGGTCTGGCGGAAACGGACAGTGGCGGGCTCCTTGGCGGCGTCGTCCTTGACGGCCACACCGTTGACAGAGACAATACGCAGACGCATCATCTGCTCGCGGTCCTGGCCGCCCCAGGAAACACAGTCGGTCTCCCAGCTAATGACGGCGGACGGCGTGTCCTTCTTGCTGATCTTGTCGGCGTCGGCGTCGGTCGTGGTCTTGGCGGTGATGGAGTCCAGAGAATCGAAATCGGGGACCAGCGGCAGCGAGAGCTGGCCATTCTCCGGGAGAGACTCGCCATTGATGGTGACGTTGGCGGAGCCGCAGGCGTTGAGCGAATCAAGGACATCGAGGCGGAAGCTGAGGAAAGGCGTTCCGTTCTCGAGGCCGGCGTCAGGAACATCGAGAGAAATGAAAGCCGACGGTCGGTCGTCTGATGAGAGTTAGTGACCGGTGTCTGTGATACACTGATATCTCATGAAGCAGACTCTTACAAACGCTTCCCATAACCTCATGAGCAGTCTATCACAAGCGGTTCGTCTTCATTTTTTCTTTGTCTTACCTTGTGGTGATGCCGTGGCACCGACGCCTCTGGCCAGCGCCGGCGCCAGCAAGAGGCCGGCCTTTAGAAGGCCGTGCATCGTTTGTCTATTATTTGGTGTCTTTCTGTCGAGTTTCCGCTGCTGCCTTTGAGGCTCGTAGGCTGCTGCCTTTCTTTTATATTTGCCCCCTTTTTTGTCGAAATGAGACAGGAGGCAGCAGTGAAATGTAATTGAAATTGTGGCCCGGCGTACGGGAACGACACACGATGAGCGAGTGTCGGATGTCGAATTGGGGGCAGCCTAGCGAAAGAGAGCGGCGAAGGGAAAATAAAAAAGGGGACACCTTCAAACCGAAGAAGAGAAAATAAAACAATAAGAAGCCAGACAACGCGGCCGACAAAAAGGGGCCACCAACAATAAATTGATTGTTTAAACTATTCTCGTGCCTTTTCGTTGGAAGGAGCAAAGGACAAAAAAAACAAAAGAAGCTGCCTTGTGAGAGGAAAGGGCTCAAAACGGGAAGGAGAGGGGGAAGACAGGGAAAAGGGGAACAGCAGCGCGATTGAACAGGGAAGTCACGGTACGTTCGGTGATAAGAGTGCAGGAACGACCGACTCTACAACGCCGGTAAAGCCAGCCCAAATTGGAGGCAAGACAGACACAGACTACGAGGTACGAAAGACGCTGGACAAAAGGACAAGAAGCCCATTCCCGGGGGATGGTTAGGGGGAGGACACAAAGACCACAGCGAGACAAGAACGAGGGCGCAATTCAAAGTGCGTGGTGGTTGCAGCAGTGTGGTCACCAAATGGCCCAAGAATAAGCCTGCTGCCACGAGTCGGACGAAACTTGGCCCACGTCGCAGGGAAACCGAGAAGGTGCGAGCGACACGCAGACAGAAACCGAACTTGCAAGCGTGCGGGAAAGAGCGAAAGGTGACACCGTGACAGTACGACGTACAGGTACTGGCAGGGACCACTAAAAACAGGAAAAACAACCGCTAACCCAGGCCCCAAACCGAAAAGGATAAGAAGAAAAGAACAAGGGAAGGGAAAGAACGACCAAAAGTGCAAAGGAAAAAAGAGGACCATGAATGGCCCCTCATTGTTTTTCTTGGGAAGGGGCCAAGGAGACGCTTTTGGTCCCCTGGGGCCGCATCATTCCCAGCAGGCGCGACAGGGCGCAGGGGCCGTGGCCCAATGAGCGTCGACCAGCTGACGAGTCCCTCTAAACCCTTTTCTGCCCAGCGCTCAACGCTTGCCCGTTTTGTTAAGTGAAGATGGATTTGCAGATTATCTACTATGTACTCCGTAGCGATTGTTGTCGATTGTCCAATGCAACGCCAGCCGGGATGTACAATGGTGGCCGGGGATGCAGGAGTTTTGTTAGGATTTTGGTAAAACATACAAAAAAGGTGCTCAAGCGTCAAGATATCAAAATTGTCGAGTATCGTCTAAGGGCGAAAGAGGAAGTTTGGCAGGTGCTCTTTTGAAAACACGAAGAATAAAAAGGGCAAAGATGAGACAAACTCGGAACTGCTGCGAACTGCAGTTCTTCGATTTTGACATGAACATGACTGCCAGTGAAATCGGAGAAAATACGGAGAATATTATAAAGCACGTTTCTACGTCAAAGTCGCGTCTCTCAATCCTCGGACGACGTAACCAGGGGGTCCTGCTAGTTGTGGGAGGGGCTGGTGCCTCGTCATGGCCTGTTTTTTGGGGCGTGCTGTTGAGCTTGGAGACGCGTGTTGTTTTCTTTGGACTATGAATTCAACGACTTATAATTTGCTAGTGGCTCTATCAAGGTGAGTTGACGGAGTACTCCGTAGAAGTTAACACAATGACGCGAGTCAAAGACATATTCAATGCCAGGCTAATGACGAGCATTAGATACTTGCCAAATGTGTATTGTATATGTGTAGAATTGTGTACGGAGTACTTGATCTATTTAATAGATTCATTCATAACGAATGCATAAATATACTTGAGAAAGGGCAGCAGTCAAAATGATGTGGAGATAATCAAAGAACAAGAAATGTGCGTGCTCCATCAACCAGTCCTCACTTTTGGGGAGGAATGCACTTGTCGGGCGGTTTCAATGTGCAATGGACAAAGGTAGGCACAAAATAATGAGGTCAAAATAGCATTGAAATGAAGACAAGCAAAATAAAAAGAGAGAGACCAAAAAAAATACTCCTTCCTGGCCCAGCCCATGTGTATAAAACGCCAACCATATGAGAGAAAAAGACAGGTACTAAAATCAACCAAGACCAAACAACAGGTACGTGGGCCTATGAGTGAACGGCGTGCATACCCGCATCGCTCTCGCTCACAACACTGCCCACCTCGGACCAGCTCGTGGGCGTCATGATACCCTCGCCCTCACCCTCGCTCTCGCTGTCGTTGTCGGCCTCGCTCACAACGCCGTAGTCAGAGACGGCACCACCGTGGACAATCGACACAGCAGCCGACGAGGACGGCGTCGTCGAGGGGACGGATGGTGCGGCCACCTGGGCCTGGACCTGGACGATTTCGGAGCTGGCATCCGTGCGGGCGTCGTTTGCGTCGTTGTGGTCAATGACCGAGTGGTCGTCGCCCCAGACGGACATGCTGCCCGTGGGCGTCATGTCGCCGCCGCTGATGATGGACGGCTCGGACATGCCGACAGAGGGGGTGACGGGCAGTGGTGAGTAAAAGCCGGGCAGGCTGTTGCCGCTGGTAGTGGCGGCGGCGGCGGTGTTGCTGGTGTTCTGGGCCCAAGCCTGGATGGAGTTGTAGGCCTCGGTATTGACTGGATTCTGAGTGGCGTCCTCACGGGGAAGGACCTCATCGTTGTCTTCATCGTTGTCCCCGGGCTTGCGGAACAGACGCAAGGACAGCTGGGAATCAACCTCGGCGGCAGCAAGCGTGGGAGGAGATGCCTGTGCCTGAGTCTCGTGAGCGTAGTCGTTGACATCAAAGAAGACTTCGGAGCGGGTCGTCTGTTGGCTCTCAGCGATTGACGGCAGGGGATCAAAGACGGCGTCCATATTGTTGACGTTTCTATTGTTGGTGTCAGGTTCGGTGGCGCTGTAGATATCAGACATGGTCTCGTCGCGGTCGGGAGCAATCAGGTAGGCCTCGGAGTTGAACGCCTCGGCAGCCGTGGGGCCACCGGCGCGGCTGTTGGAAGTCGTCGCCGTTGCCGTCCGGTAATCATCGTGGTCATCCATCTCAATGCCGTATTCATCACCAAACGGGTTGGCATACACGGCGGCGGAATGCAGTCCACGCACACCACCCTCGGCGGGCCGGCGGCGACGGAGCATACCACTGTTCAGCGGGTCTTCGGCAGCCATCCACGCCGACGACACTTGCGAGTCGGTGGCAAAGTCGGAGCCGGTGTTGACAACAAAGGTACCGCGTTCAGTGGCGGTGTGGTCCGGGCGCATAAACTGGTCAAATGAGGTCTTGCTGCGCGGCTGGGATGCGGGACCGCCAAACGAGGGCAGGTGGATGCCGGCTGCGGCCGCCGCGTCCCGTGTGGCCTTTTGCAACTGCTCAAGAGCACTGGCCTTGCGCTCCTCCTCCTTCTTGCGTTCCATCTGCATGCGGTTCCAGTACATCAGCTCTTCACGCTGGCGGCGGCGAGACTCTTCGTCGGCCACGACACCCGGATCGTCGGCTGTTCGGCGGCCTCGGGACAGCATGAAGCCTTCGGCATCCTCGGGGCGGTTGAACACAGGCTCGCTCTCGTCCGCGCCGTTTCGGTTTTGGTCTCGGTGTTCTCTCGAGTCTTCGCCCGTCACAGTGTCGTTGATGGACTGCATGGTGACGGCGATGCGGCGACGTAGGTCGTCGGCCATGCGGCGGACTTCGGGGTTTTCATAGACGGCGATGGCGGCGACGACGGCCACGGAGATGGCAATAAAGCCGGCTGAAACGATGACTGGGTTAACAGGAGGCATTTTGGCGGTAGTGGAGGTATATAGATTCGAAGAAGAAGAAGAATGGAAAGAAGACGAAGATGGAGAGATATGAGATTCTGCGGGTCTCCGCCTTTTGATGCAACGAAATGCAGCTGCTGTGCCGCTTGAGTGGGAAATGCGCGTAGCGAAAAGTAAACAAAATGAATGGACTCAAAAGGAGTAGAGAAATCGACCATAGATAAAAGACACAAAATTATTAACTGAGTTCTCGATTGAAAATGGACGGGAGGCAGAAAAGAAGAAAAAAGGGGACAGGAAAGAGTGCGTAACGCTGCTTCTAGGCAGCCCAATTTCTCTGGTGATGAGGCAAACTTTGGGTGAGGCAGCCTCTTTGCCACCAAAGACAGCAAGAACGCCTCGAACCGCCTGCCCAGAAAGAAGTGCGGAAGTGTGGAGGTGGAAAGTGCACTGCCCGTGGGCCGTGCACGTGCCGTCACTCAATTCCAGTTACAGTTTGGGACGGAAGGAATGAACCACTAAAAGGCGGTTTGCGGGAAGGTGCAGAAAAGTGGGCAGCCTGGGACAGTGGCGTTATGGTTTAGGGGGTCTGGGCGGCTTTAAAGTGCACTAAAAATGCAAACTGGTGATGTGCTAGGGGTGTTTTGGGGACAAAGGTGCGGGGTTGTTTTGTTCTTTCCTTTTGGGGAGAAGAGGGGCTTTCTGGGCCATGTCGCACTGGTGTTTGGTGTCTTCTGGTAGGCAGGTGGGCTACGGTCCTTCGGGGGCAAGAGCAAAGGGACGCAAGAAAACGCAGGGTGTTATCATATTATGACAGTAAACGGGGTCGATCGTTCTTACCTTTGGCAGCCAGAGGTAAAGGCATTATGCCGGCAGAATCGGCTTGGCTTTTTGGCCAGCGTCGAGAATGAGAGGACAAGATAGACGGTGAGGGTGAAGGCGAGGAGAACGAGGAGTGAGAAGGTAAAATAGAAAAAGAGCACAAGAAAGAAAAAAAAGAAAGAAAAAAAAGAAAGAAAAAAAAGAAAGAAAAAAAAGAAAGAAAAAAAAGAAAGAAAAAAAGAAAGAAGAAGGAAAGAAAAGGGAAACGCTCCGGTACAAAAGAACGAGCAAACGAGACGACAAAGCGAATCGAAACGCAGAAGAAAAAAGAGCTTGGGACGAGAGCTTCGCAGAGTTTGTGGGAGGAAGAAACGAAGTAGGAAAGGAAAGAAAAGAAGAGAGCAGAAAGAAAAGAGGAAAAGAAAGAAAAAGGGTCCGAAGGGTAGAGGAAGAATAACGGCGGAGAGGAGAGCAATAGTAGAGATGGATAAAGACAGGCCGATACTTGAGAAGGCAAGGGAAAATAGTGTGGGATGAAGTACCGCACCCTTATGAGCTCAAATGGAAGGAGCGAGACGAGCGGTTGTACTGGTCATCAGTCACGTTGATGGCCTGGGTCATGCTAGACGGCCAAACGGTCTACTAAATGGGTTGTCTCTATAAGACGCCGGTTGGTCCTCTGCTTAAGTGTTGATCTTGGCACAAAGACAAATAAACATAGGTGCAAGAAACCAAAGCGTCCCTAAAAGCTGTGTGAATGGAGAGCTCTCCAATGTACATAGGTCTGTTTGAACTGGGAAGCGTCCGAATATGGAAAGACCGTCTTCTACGACGTACAATCTGTTTGTTTACTTCTCTTTTCACATCCTTTTGTAGTTAGGTAGTGCATCCTCTTGAAAACCTTCTTCAAGTGTTCAGGGTCGAAACCTCTGGTAGGGAGACAGGCAGCATGCGAAGCTTGGCCATGCTTTCCGTGTTCAGTGGTGATGCTAACCACGTGACTAAGTGTCGCAAGAAAGAAACCTCTGATTTCCAGCCAAGGACCACGACACCTTTCCAAGTTCCCAACATTATTTACGTACGTTTTGTGTATGGACTTGGAAAGGGAAAAGGGGAAAAGGGGAAAAGAGGAAAAGAAAAAGAAGAAGAAAAAAATAAAGTTCGCATATAAACAGAAACCAAAATGTAACATAAAAAAAGACATCCTTGACGGTCGTTAATTACATGCTGAAGCACCAAGCACGGCGGGGAGTTGACTCCCACCTCTAGCCCTCCTTCTGTTGTTGTTTGGTTGCTTGGGGGTGTTCCTATCCAGTGTCCACCCCTCGCCCCGCACACACACCCGCCCTCTTTCGAACTCTATTTGTTCAATTCGGTCGTCCTCCACTTTACAGCTTCTCAATGATGGCGGCGGCGAACTCGTGGGTCTTGGCCTTGCCGCCCAGATCGCCGGTCAGGGCCTTGCCCTCAGCCAAGGTGTCGAAAGCAGCCTTCTCAATGCGAGTAGCATACTCGCCGAGGCCCATGTGCCGCAGCATCATCATGGACGACAGCAGCAGGGCAGTGGGGTTGGCCAGGGCCTTGCCGGCAATGTCGGGGGCAGAACCGTGGACAGCCTCGAAGATGGAGCACTCGTCGCCAATGTTGCCGGAGGGGGTCAGACCCAGACCACCGATGAGACCGGCGCACATGTCGGACAGAATGTCACCGTACAGGTTGGGCATGACCAGGACCTTGTCGTTGTAGGGGAGGGGGTCGGTGACCATCTTCAGGCAGGTGTTGTCGAGCAGCTCGTCGTCAAACTCGATGCCGGGGAACTCCTTGGCGACGTCGCGGGCGACCGACAGGAACAGACCGTCGGACATCTTCATGATGGTGGCCTTGTGGACGACACGGACCTTCTTGCGGCCAATCTCCTCGGCCTGCTGGAAGGCGAAGCGCAGGACGCGCTCGCTGGCCTCGCGGGTGATGAGCTTAATGCTCTGGACGACACCGTCGACAACGACGTGCTCGATGCCCGAGTACTCGCCCTCGGTGTTCTCGCGGATCAGGACAGTGTCGACGCCGTCGTAGGGGGTCTTGAAGCCGGCAACGGAGCGGCAGGGGCGCAGGTTGGCAAACAGGTTGAAGGTTCTCCGCAGGGTCAGGTTCAGCGAGACGTGACCCTTGCCGATGGGGGTGGCCAGGGGGCCCTTGAGGGCGACCTTGTTCTTGCGGATGCTCTCAATGGCCGCGTCGGGGATGGCGGTCTTGCCATCCTTGATAATGGGGGTGACGTCAATGGGCTCCCACGAGATGGGGGCCTTGGCGGCCTTGAAAATGTCCTTGACGGCGTCCGAGATCTCGGGGCCGATACCGTCACCCTCGATCAAACTGACGGGGTAGAGGCCCTACAGCGTGTTAGTAGGAGTGCTCGGTGATCAATTAAGAGTTCCCAAGGTCGGCTCGCGTGTGCCGTGTGCCGTGTGCCATGCGTCATTTATATCCGCGATCCATCTTCCGAGAGATCCGTGGTTCGGTCGGAACAGATTTGGGAGGAAACCCGGGATCCAGTCTGGAGATTGGCTCTCCGCACGGCACAGGTTGGAGAGAGGTAGGGTTGTAAGCTTACATCGGAACCCTTGACACCGGTGAACTGGGCAACAGGCTTCTTATCCGAGTAGAATCTGGCCTAGTTGGTGTTAGTGATTTGCCTGTCCACGATCGACAACAACTCTTTTTCTCTTCTTCTTTTCGTTTCTTTCGGAATGAACCAACCTGCATGGAGATCGAGACAGCCACGCGGGGAGCAGCGCGGAACTGGCGTCTGGCCGGGCCAGCAGCAGCACGAATGGCCAGCATGGTGTATGTGTGTTGAGGGGGTGAGAAGGTTGGAGAGGGGAAGATGAGAGGCTGTCGATGGTCGAGGGATATTTCGCAGTCGATGCGAGATAAGGGCGACTTTTGGGCGGAGGGGTAGAACTCGACGAAAGAGGAGGGGAGAGCGAGGGCGCAAAGAACGATTGTCGAGGAGAAGAGACGAAGGAGGAAAAAAGATAGGAAGAGAGAAGAAGTGAAGCACTGAATTGCACGAATAGACGATTTTTGGAGCTGGGTGGCCAAATCAAAGAAAATGAGAAAAGAAAAAAAAAGCTTTGCGCGGGAAAGCTGGAAGGGATGGGCACTTTTGGCTGGAGATACTCAGCGCCTTCCGTTTCAGTACTACGTATGGTGCATGCAAAACGTACCTGCCAAAGACCAAAAAGTTCTCCAAAAGTCGCTGTTTCCCCAAATTGAGTGATAAATTGACATGTGGTTCCAGCGAGGAAGCAGCGGCCAAGCGCGGGCCAAAGGCCAGCGAGGTGGACCCACAGGAGGGCGGCTTGATTGGCCCAAGTGGGGGGTAGAGGCATTAAAACAGCAGGAACAGAGCATTAGTCGTATCTCCGTCGCACGAGTCGCGCCTGCCTTCGGAAGCCGGATAAAGGAGGGCGCAGTATCGATAAGCGATAGGCCAAGGGTGGAGCCGATTAGTCATTTTGGGTGGCTCCCCAAACTCCTTCTGAAACGGGGCGTGCAAGCAACGAAGCTCCTTCCTGCTAGAGCAGGCTGCGGCGGGCACTAGCCAGAGGGAGGACCAGCCACGTCCCCTAACAACGTGTCGAGCATCGACGACATCAACGACATTCCACCACAACGCACTGCATCACAACCGCGACACAACGGAGTATCGGACCAACCATAACGATTGGCAGACGACTATATCGTCCGAAGACAGCCGATTGACTCCATTTACACACCACGAAAGTCCGAGTTTCACCCCCCACCCCCAATGTTGCCGCCGCGATGACGGACCTCGAGCGATCCGTCCTCGACTTCTACCAGATCTCGACCGCCTACCCGGAGGTGTGGCCGACCGACAAGAACAACGACAGCGACTCTGATGGCGAGGGAAGCAGAGGTGGTGCAGCGGCCTCGGCCAAGGATAAGGAGCGCAAGACGAAACTGAACCGCCGCAAGTCGCGGTACCAAGCGCTGGAACGAGCAGCAACCCAACGCCAGAGCACACTGCCCGGCGCGGACAAGGGCGTGCAGCGCGACGAGCCGGACCCGCTGGGCACAACAGACAGTGTGATTCTGGCGCTCAAGAGAAACGGCGTCAAGAGCGTGCAGGACGATCCGAAACTGCGCAACCGGTTCCTGCTGTCGTCGACAACGTTCTCGCCGGCCCTCTTTCTGTCGCAGGTGCACACGGACGCGAGTACCGACTCACTGGTGGCCGGACTGGACGTGTTGTCACGCTCGATTGACCAGAAATCAGCGTCCCTCAAGGTGCTTGTGGAGTCCAACTTTGAGCGGTTTGTGCGCGCAAAGGCCACCATCGACAATGTCTATAAGGAGATGAAGTACCATGGCAGCGAGCCGACGCCGACACCGCCACCACGCACACGCCCACACTCGCGCCATTCGAGCCGCAGCGGCGGGTTCCGCGGGAGCATCAGTGGCGGCGTGTCGGGCGGCGGCGTGCTGGGCAGTCCAGGAACACCTCCGTCCAACGTTGCCGTGACCGATACACGCAAACGCAATGCCCTCGTCAAGGAGAGCGAGTATGGCGTGCTCGGCATCAAGGCGCCACTGCTCGAAGTGTCGGCCAAGGCGGAGGACGTGTGGGGCCCTGCCCTTGGCGGCCGTGAAAAGGAGGAGACGCTGCGGGTGCTGTCGGGTGAGCTAAGCAAGTTCCACGAGTACATCGAGGCGAGCGCAGCCATTACGGAAAGCATCAAGCGCAACGACCACGAGAGTTTGATTGAGGAGTACCACCGGGCACGCCGGTTTGCCGACGAGGCGCGTGCACTCGTACAAGAGCTGCAGAAGAAGGGAGCAGCCGCTACGGCCCTCAAGGCGGCCAACGCCAACAGCAAAGGTAGCCGGGACAAGAACGTCGGCGGTCAAAACGACGACGACGGCGATGCCTTGGACGAGGCTCGACCTTCCGACGCCCAAATGTACCAGATCCTGCTGGCGGCGCGCATGTGGCACGACGTCGAGGACCAGATCCAGGCGTACAAGCGCGACGTGTGGCGCCGGTTGACGTCGATGCACAGCAACCTGACGAGGGGAAGGTCAGGCGTCGATGCTTCTGGCAGTGGAGGATCAGCCCGCGGCGACCAGCATATGGAGCTGATCAGTCTGCTGCTGGAGCTTGGTGTGGAAGACAACCCCATCTGGGTGTGGCTGCTGAGCCGCTACGACTACCTCAAGGGCAAGATCCAGGCAGCGTGCGACCGTACCAAGGTCGAAATCGAAGTGCTGCGGCGCCGGTTGGCATCCGCCGAGAAGCCGGCACCGCACGTTATTGCCGCCCATCTGCGCTCGATTGGCCGCCAGACGATTGAGAGCAAGATCAGCTCGCTCGACTCGCCCGATGTCATCGAGCTGTGGGACAAGATCCACTACTTCTTGGTAACTCTGTTGTCCGCTCAAGGCATCCTCGGCGAGGTTGTCGAGTTCTGGCACACTGTCGAGGGTTTCGTCGACGGTAAGACGCAAAAGTCGCTGCCTTCGGGCTACCGCGGCGAGTCGCAGACACACCACAGGCTGTCGCAGCAGGGCGCTGTGGACCTGCAAAAGGGTGCTGTCGAGCTAGTCGACCTGATCCGCGAGCATGTCTTCTCGTTCTTTGCGGGACCCCCGCCTGAAGATGTCTCGCTGCTCTTCTCGCCCATCCCGCTGTCGCCGCGCACGCCCATGTCGACAGCATCGCTGAGTGGCGGATTCGGCGGCCCTGGTGGTGCTAATGGCCCACTGTCGCCCAACTCGTTGCGCGACCCACGCTTCAACCTCGACCCCAAGAACCCGCCGCCACCGTCTCCTCGTCGCGGCGAGGCCTGGGAAAAGTTTGCATTCTGGCCGCCGTGGTCCAACTCGGTCAGCGGTGTGCACTACCTCTCAAAGTATCTGGCGCTCGTAGGCGCAGGTGCGTCGGAGATGGCGAGTATCAGTTCTGTTGCGGGCCGCGGCGCCGACCCTTCCGAAGTCGAGCGACTCAAGGCGCTGGTCGGTGCTGTGCGTGAACGCTGTGTAGCGGCGCTCTGTGCTGCATGGAACAAGGACGCCGAGAACGTCAAGTTTGTCGAAGACTGGCACCGTGCTGCCGACCGTCGTGACGTGACCAAGATGCCGGCGGCTTTTGCTGCATTCGAGGGCGCCATTCTATCGGGCATGCAGAAGATTATGTACGTCTCCGAGGCGATGAACAAGCCCGGTGCAGGTGATATTGTGCTGCCGCCGCCGACAAAGCTGCTGCAGATGGTGCGCGCACAGTATGTCACGACACTCTATAAGGCGTTGAGCGGCATGGTTGAGAACGCCGAGCGGCCGGTCAAGAAGGCCGACGACGACTGGACGACAACGGATGCCGATGGTGTCGGCTATGTGGCGCCACCGTCCGCCACGGCCATCTCGTCGGCCGTCATGAGTTCGCTGCATGATAGCAGAGCTTCGATCATCATGGACAACGGTGCCTTTAACGCGGGTGATCGGGTGAGTTGCCCCGCTTATTATTGCACTTTTCGCTCTATTTATTTCATTTGCTAACCCCCCCTCTAGAACGTCCGTATGCTCTTGACGTTGAGCAACTTGCAGAGTCTTCGCGTCGAGGTCGTGCCGCGCCTCAACACGCAGTTTGAAAACGCCTTCTCCGTCAAACTGACCGACGAGACCAAGACGATCCGCGACGTGCTCGGCCAGATCGACACGCGGTTGTTCTTGTCATACACGCGGCCGTCGGTCGAGTCATTGCGCCGGATCGTGCGTGCAGGCATCATCGATGCGCCTCCCGTTGTTCCGAGCGCCAATGGCGGCAAACCCCGCGAGGCCCGTCCCTATGTCTATGAGGCACTGCTGCTTCTGGTCCTCGTGCACTCGCAGGTCTCGACGACGGCCGCGTCGCTCACGCAGCAGGTCCTGTCGCACCTCCTCGAGCAACTGTCGCGCGAGCTGCTCGAGGCGTTCAAGCAGCAGCCGCGTGCTTCGTCTTCACCCTCGGGTGCACAGTACGACCTGGCAGGGTTGATGCAGGCGACGCTTGACGTCGAGTTCATTGCACAGGCGCTGAGCCAGTACACGACCGAGCGGGCGAGCGAGCTGCAGGGGCAAATCTACCAGGAGTTGGATGCGCGGACCGACGACGATGCACGGGCACGGCTGCAGGGTGAGCTGCCTGAGATGCGTAGTGTGCTCAAACGGCTGCGGGAGGCGAGCAAGAACGAGTTTGCCTGTTTCCGGAAACCGAAGCGGAGTGGTGGCGATCGGAGTGAGCGCGGTGGTGGCAGTGGAAGCGTAGGCGGACGTGGTGACGGGACATCCTCGCCAGCGCCACAAGCTCAAGGGATGGCAATGTAATGTGTAGTCTTCCTAGTAGTAGACGAGCTGTTAGTTTGAAGCGATGATAATATCAAGCCATGTTTTCAAAAGACGCGTATATCCAAAGCAAGTTCACCGTATCCAAAAGATGAACTATGCAAACGCTGTGTCAAGTAAATTGTCAAAAATGCTGCCAAAATGTTTATCTAAATTTTTGAGATCCAAAACGCCAAGTTCAAATTCAAAATGTTCCTATCAACGCCAGTAAATACCAATGTATCCCTTTCTTTTCTCCACCTTTTTTCAACTTCTCAACTCCTTCACGCATTCACGCATTCACGCATTCACTTCGGCGAACCAGGTCCGCAGGAGACCCGAAAGAGCCGATGGCAGATCGTCCAGGTGGTGCACAATCAGGTAGTACGGGAAGGGGAACGTGTCGAGGTAGCGCTCGATAACAATGCGGCTCGTGCCCGTCACCGGGTCCTTGATGAACTTGGCCTCCTTGAGGTCCAGTACGCTGTCGGAGGTGTTGCTTGCCTTGCCGTTGGGCTTCTTGTTGTCCTTGGTGTCCTTCTTTCCACTCGTGCTGCCGTCGAGAATGACAAAGACGACCATGATGCGTGCCTCGGCCGCCTCTCTCAGCAACAGACGGATACGCTCGTGCGCCGCCGAAGGTGTGAGGCCGTCCGACAGGATAATGGCGAGCTGCCACAGATCGGCACTGCTGCTCGAGGCCACATTCATCTCGCGTGCGTGCTTGAAACGATCAATGGTGTTGCGCAGCAGCAGGGCGACATCGGTGCGATCCTGCTGGAAGGTAAACCGGCGGAGCGTCTGAGCAGCAGCGCCACCGGCACCCGAGGCACCGGCACCAAAGGACTGGTCGGCGTCGAGAGCATGGGCTGTGAAAACGCGGGCACCAAAGCCCAAAACGCCTACCTGGCCGGCCTCGAGCATCGAGAGTGCGCGACCGACCATGACGAGAGAACTCAAAGCAAGATGGCCGGGGGAAGAGGCAAGAGCTGGGTCTGAAGAGGCAGACACATCGGCCAACCCCTCACCCATACTCTTGGAGTCGTCGACGCAGAGCAGGATCTGGTAGGCACGCTTAGTCGGCACGCTGCGCCGCATCCAGATCTTGTCGCGCTTGTAGCCGGACGCGATGTACGGAATGATCTTGCGGATACTGAGACGCTTGCCTGTGCGGAAACCACCAGAGAGACGTGTGGCTTGCGAGGGCGTGAGGATTAGACGGAGTTGAGCAGCCAAGGCCAGCGACAGAGGATGCGTGGCCGTCTGGAAACCAGACCATTGGCGGATGGCGTCGTCCATGGAGATGAGCGAGTCGTCGTTGTCGTCAAAGACGTCGTCGTCGAGATGGGTCGACAGAAGCTGGTTCGCGACGAGTTCATCGTCAACCTCCTCCTCGTCTTCGTCTTCTTGTTTGATCTTGTCTTCGTCCATCTCGTCGTCTTCGTCTTCTTCGCGGTCGTAGGCGCCCTTTTGCATCGAGGCACCTGCCCGGCCGTCGTCGCGCTCATTCTTCTTGGCACCGTCGTCTTTGTCGTCCTCATCGTCCCTCATCTTGTCGTCCTCGTTTTGTTCTTGCTCATCCTCATTGGTCTCGTCGTTGCCGGCATGCTTGCCCTCGGTCTGGTCGTCGTCCTCTTCGTTCTTAACTTGTTGGGGTTGCTGCTGCTGCTGGTCCTCGTCCTCTTCGATAGCCATCGAGTCATCAAACGGCTTGGCCTCTTCGTCCTGGGCCGCGCCCATGGCTTGTGTTGTCGGCGCCGCTTCGTCGTCGTGCAGGTGCTGGAACTCCTTCTCGGCGCTCTGGTTGTCGGCGTTCTCGTTGTTCGTCTCCTGCTCGACCGCCGTCTCTTCCTCGGCCTGCTTGATCTCCTGGCGCGTCTTGTGCCACTTCTCCAGGACATCGCCCAGCTTCTTGAACGGCTGCCGCTCTTCCTGGTCGGCGTTGTCGGCCGACGGGTCTTGCTGAGCTTGGTCGTCGTTCTCGTCACGCTCGCGGTTCGACATGGTACCGTCGCCGCCCGATGCCATCTCCTGGTCGTCGGCGTCCTGCTGGCCCTTGTCGCCCTGCTCGCGCTTGGCGCTGTTGTTCTTGTTGGGCGCCGACGCGTCGTCCTGGTCGTCTTGCTCCTCGGCCCCCGTCGTGTTGTCCTGCTCCTGACCGACGCCACTCTGCACATCGCTCTGTGCTGCCTTTTCCTTCTCATCGGGTTTGGCGTTCTTGAGCGGCTCGGGCTTGTTTTCGTCCTCCTCCTCGTCGACCTCCATCTCGTCTTGGCCCTCCTCCTTGGCACCCTCGCCGTCCACCTCCTCGGCTTCATCTTCATCCTCATTCACCCCGTCCTTGTTATCCTCCAGGACCTCGGGACCTTCCTCCATCGTCTCGTCCTCTTCCTCCTTGTCGACGTCTTCGTCGGCACCGTCCTCCTCTTTGCCGCGCTTGTCGTCCTTCATCTCCTCCCCGTCATCGGCTCCCTCTTCGTCCTTGTTTTCCAAGTCGTCGAGGTTGTCAAAGTCGTCATCGTCACCGTCGTCTTTGCCGTCCTCATCCTCCATCTGCAAGTCATCGGGCAGGTCCAGAACCTCGTTCTGCTCCACATTTTGGTCTTGCCGGTTGAGTTCTTGTTGGGGGCCGGCCTCTTCGTCGTCCTCACCAATGGCACTATCGTCATCATCGCCATCGTCACCATCCTTGTCGTCCTTCTTTTCGTCATCGCCACCCTCTTCGCCTTCGTCGTCCTTCTTCTCCTCCTCCGGCTTGGACTCGTCCGCAGCGTTGGCCTGTTGTTCGTCGGCAGGCTTATTCTTGGCATTGTCTTCTTCGGTGGCGGCCGTCATTTCGTCTTCGTTTTTCTGGCCCGCCGCCTCGTTGCCCTGCTGCTCCTTGTCGGTGTCCTTGGCATCGTCCTCGCCGTCCCACATCTTTTCGTCAACGGCCGTGGGGTCCAGGTCGTCCACATCACCGGCTTCTTCGTCCATGTCGTCTTCCACTTCTTCGTCGTCTTCGCCGTCCTTCTTGTCCTTGTCGTCCTCTTCTTCCTCTTCGTCAGCGACGCTGCCCATCTCACCCTCCATGTCGTCGTCGCCCATGTCGACGGCATCCTTTTCGTCCTCGATACCCTCATCCTTCTCGTCCTTCTTCTCCTTGTTGGCCGTGTTCGCCAGCTCCGACAGATCCTCGTCGGGCTGGATGTCCTTGCTAATGTCCTCGGCACCCTCGCCGTCGCCGAGACCGGTACCGTCCTCGAGCTTGCCACTCGTGTCGTTGGTCTTTTCGTCGGACGTCTTCTCGGGCGGCGTGCAGAAACCCTGGGAGGCAATCTCGACGAAAGCGCGGCTCAGACGGTGGCCCAGCTGACACGTGGAGCGGTGCACGGTTGTGAGCTGCAGCAGCGTGTGGCGGTAGGTTGAGGCGTATTGTTGAAGAAGGGGCAGAAGAACCCGGAGGAGTGCGGCGGGTGCTTGAGAGGCTTGGGAGGCTGAGCCATAAACAGAGCGGAGCAGCTCAATGCACTGCCCGACGCTGCTGGCGACGGTGTCGACGTGCAGAGCCTTGACAGCCAAGGACAGCTTGGTGCTGTAGTTGGTGAGCCAGGCTGTCTCCTCGGTGGACGTGGGCAGCTCCGACACGGACTTGTTGAACTTCTGGACGGCATCAAGCAGCTTCTTGGATAGGTTGAGTGCCTCGTCCGTGAACTGAGACAGAGCACCCTCCGGCTGGTCGTGGAGCGCGGCTTGGCCTTCCTCCTCGCTCTGGCCACGCGTGCTGACCCAGAGCTTGACTTGTCGGAGAATGTAGGCTAGCTCAGGCCGCTGCTCGATCTGCTGGTCGAGGTCGGCAGTGAGCTGCAAGAGTTCGGACTCGACCTCGCCGCGCATAGCGACGGTCTTGGACGAGACAAAGCCTGAGGGGAGCGCAGGTGCCGCATCCAGAGCCGCGAGGTGCTTGTTGAGCTTCGCGGTCCAGCCCTCGAGCTTGGTCTGTGCGGACTTGAGATCGACCGAGGCCAGGCGCGCGTGGATGTCTACAAGGTGGATGGCCACGCGGAGGATCGAGACCAGCCAGCGGAGCACGCGGGCGTGGTCACCACCCAAGTTGTCGAGGCGAACAACGGTCTTGTCATCGTCACCAAAGCCAGCACTCAAACCTTGCACATAGGCAATCTGGCCGTCGAGCGCCACGAGACCCTGGGCTGACTTGGCAAGCAGCTCGCGCTGCTGGAGGGCGACAAACAAGATGCCCTCCAGGTAACCGACACTGCGGCGGGCGACAACGCGCTGAAGATCGCTGTTGTGGTCGTAGAGGGCGTTGCGGAACTGGGGCGCGAGATCCATGAATTTGTGGAAGCCGTACTCGAGACCGGGCAGGTCAAACTCTTGTGGCAGGCGCATGGCATTGTAGCGCGAGAAGATCATCTCGAGCGAAGCCTGGGCAGCCAGGCGACTGGTACCCAGGTTGTTGCTGAATCCCATCTGGCGGACAACCTTGACGGTCTCGTCAAAGAGGCGGGTCTTGCGGGTCTTGAGCTGCTTGACGACGGCCTTGTTTTCGTCTGTGAGTAAACTCGGGGTCTCTTTGCGCAATTCGGATGCAGACGAGACAAGATCGGTCAGGAAGGCGGCAATAATGTCGGCGGCATCCAGAGCAGACTCGGGGACCAGGCTCGCCTTAGCCATGATGTTGACAATGCGGTCAATGCTCGACAGACGGCGTGTGTGGGCATCGTCACCCCAACCGGGAACAAGCTCTGCACAAATCTTGGCGGCCGCCTGCGGCTGGGCGATATCAATGGCACGCTCGTACGAGTAGAGAGCGAGGACACCACTACCTTGAACAACAGCTTCGGCCTCAATGTCGGGGAGGCCCTGGAGAATCACGGGACCCATTGGCTGGCCCAGGACGGCACGGAACTTGCGCACCAGCCGGAAAAGCTTTTGGTGGGATTTGCGCGCACTCTCACGGAGGGCCTCAATGTTAGTGTCGCGCCAGCTGGCCAGCAGGAGCACGTCGTTCATCTTCTTCTGCAGCCCGTCGCGGCCCTTCTTGACAGTCTCGATGGCCTGGCTTTCAAAGCGGGCATAGTAAGCAATAAGACCTTGGACTGCATTCGAGATCACAGTCAGGGCAGGATAGTCGAGGAGGAGCAGACGAAGGTGGGCAGCAATCTGGCGCAGCAGGTCCAGGCGGGCACCGTACTGGCCGGCAATGGACCCGGCGAGGTACGAGGACAGCTCCTTGAGCAGCTGCTCGGCATGGTAGGCGAGGACGGTGCTGCTGGGATCGCGGACGTCGTGGCCGGACGCGAGCAGAATCGTCATGGGACCGGCGACGGCGGCTTCGTAGGCGATGAACCACCAGGTGCCCGCATCTTGGCGGCACTTGTCGACCTCGGTGTCGAAGAGGCGGCTCCAGGTCGACAGCTCGAGCTTGCGCCAGCTGACGAGCGTGGCGGTGGTGCGGTCATAAAGCACCGGGGTGAGGTAGATGCGGGGTGCATAACCGCGGAACTGCCACTCGTACAAGAACTCGTGCAGTTTCTCGACACGGGGAATCACCTTGGCAAGCGGCTCGTTGAAGCCAAGCTCCAGAATCTTGTCGCAGCCGTCGAGGACGTCAGCAATGGGCTGCAGGTGGCCAATCTCGTCGTTGCGTTTGAGGCTGCGGAACTTGATCTGGATGTCGTGGACGAGAGCAACCAGCTTGCGGGCCTCGGGCAGGTTGGTGTCGGCGTAAAAGTTGTACTGCGAAGGGTGTTTGGCGTTCTTGGGCAGCGTGGTCGAGTATGTCGTGCTGGCGTTTTGCAAGTCGCGCAGCTTGTCGTCCAAAACGAGCATAGTCGCAGGCAAAATACGACCGTCCATCAGCGGCGAGGCGGCCACGGGCAGGCTATCCTTGACGTTGACGCCGACGTCGACATTCTCCTTGGCCATAGTGCGGGCGGTCGACTTGCAGAAATCAATAATCACGTCGGTGGCCGGCCGCGAAGGCTGTAGAATATCCTGGTGGATCTTGGCAATGTCGGCCGACAGGTCCCAGGTGGACTTGGATGTGGCGGCCGCAGAGGAGCCCTCCTGATGATCGTTGCCCTTTTCCTCATCGTAAGTCGGGAACAGCTCAGTAAACTCGGCCGCGTCTTGCTCTTCCTCGTCTTCGAGACTGCCGCGGAAGCGGTACAGGTTGTTCTTGTCCTGCTCGGCCTTTTGGTCGGCTGCCAGTTTCTTCTTCCACTCGTCAAAGAAGTGGTGGAAGGTCTCAAACACGCAACGGCGGCCCTCAGTCGAGAAAGCTGAGGCGGCGCCCAGAGAGTCAGGCTTGCTGCTGCTGCCCGTTCCGTCCACGGCAGCACAGACGCTGCCATACTGCAAGAACTCCCAGCTCTTGGAGATGGAGTGGGGTATGTCCTCAACGTGGGCCAAACGACCGTCCAGGAAGGGTGCGACGTTTAGCCACTGAGCAGCAGACGTGATGGCGTCCTCTGCATCTTCGGCGACATCAGAGGGAAGCGGCGCACTCTCGCTCAAAGAGAGACCGAGCTGCAGGCAGCGCAGGAGATTGGCAAGGGGCACAGCCAGGTCCTGGTAGGCAGTGAAGCTGACCAGGAGACGCTCAATCAGGCGAGTGACATTGCCGTGGACGAGCTGCAGTTCCTGGCGGGCGTCAGCCGATGCGGGCGAGGCAAGAAGCACCGAAACGAGACGGTAGTGTGCGGTGCCCAGGTTGTCCTTGATGGTGACATCCAACACCGGGTTAAAGACGTCCTTTTGAAGACGGGACAGCTCGCTGGCATTACCGGTGCTGGGCGGACGGTAGATGTTGGTCAAGGTCTGGTGCTGGTTGCGCTTCTTGTTGGCGGCCTGGATGGTAGTATCGAGCACGACAATGTCCTCTTCCACAAGCTTCAGGCGCAGGTTGGTCGCGTCGGTGGCCTCCTGGTTCATGAATGAGCGGCCAAACGCACGCAGCGTCGTGGCTTTGTTGTCAAGAGACGCGCGCAGAGACGCGTCAAAGTCCTGCTCGGTCTGCCACTTGAGGTACGGGTCAAAGACCTTGTCGGGCGTGTAAAGCCTGATGCATCCCAGGGCATACTGGACCCAGGCGACGGCTGCAAACGGCTGGTGGAGCTGGCCCGTCGCGTGCTCTTTGGACGCAGCAAGCGCCAGAATGGCGGGCATAAAGTGGTCACTCAACACAGTGGCCAGGTGGCGGCCCAGATGCTCGGGCCACGAGTCCTCAAAGCTCTTTTCGAGACCGGGCCAAATGACGTGCTGCGCGGGGACCTTTGTAGTTGACCCGTCGTCTTGAACAACAGAAAGAGTCAGGCCGTTCTTGGCAATAACCACATCGGCAATCCGGGGGTGGTTGGCGGCGGTCTCAAAGAGGGACTCAATGTTCGTCTGCAGCACTTGGTCGTGCGGCGCAATAACGGCCACAAGCAAGTCCCAGAGGCCCTGGTTGAGCTTGGCGACGGGGTCGGCGACCATGGACGTGGACGACTGCGCGATCATCTTGCTGACAAAGGGCAGCTCCGTCTCAAGAGAGCGCAGCGAGGCGAGAGTTGATGACGATGTAATGGCGTCGGACTTGCGCAGGAGCTCGCTCGACAGGGTGCCGCTCCAGGGCCGGATAGACGAGTCCTGGCTCAACAGGTGATCGACGGTCTGCAGCTGGTTGGCGGCACCGACTGAGCTGCGCAGACGCAGCTGGGAAAAGGTTGACAGGTCCGACAAGACCAGAGTGCTGAGCTGGTCGTCCTTGGTAGTTCCGGCGGCGCCATAAAGAACATGCAACTGGCGAACGGCTTCAAAAATGTCTGTAAACAGTGGGGGAGCACAGGAATGCTGATTGTCTTCACCGACCATAGTCTCGAGACGGCCAATTTCATCTGCCAGGGCCTTGACGAGAATGGCAGAATCCGTGCCGTCCATGCGCAAGATACGGTACGCCTCGGCCAGAGCGGTAATCACTTTGCCGAGATCAGAGGCCGTGGCCGACGACACGCGCCACTTGAGGTTGTCGAAGCGAGCGGCCAGACGCTCCATGCTGGTGATCTGCTTGTAGGAGGCAATATCGGGGATGGGCAGTGGCCGGAGAACGGGCCACAGCACATCCATGCTCAGACCGGTAGTAAGCTTGAAGCCGGCCGCAAAGTCATCCTCGAGGCGCTGGATAATGGCAGACACAAACGCAGGAAGAAGGGATGTCGATGATGCCTCGCTGCCCTCGACTTGGCTCTTGCCATCGTCCAGAAGACGGCGACCATAGCCGAGATGGGCCTGGAACTGGGCCTCGTCAAAGGTGGTCTGCGACGTCAGGGCGTGTGTGCGCCACCAGAAATGCCACACAACATTGAGCAGATAGCGGTCGGTCAGGCCGTTGGTAGCACCCTCGGAGCTGCTGGCCACAGCCAGGCAGAACTGCAGGACCTGCTGGGCCACGCCGGCCAAGAACTTGAACGCATGGGAGGTCGAGTCACGCTTGATGATGGCGACCTGCTCGACGAGCGACGAGCGCTGCAGCCGAGTGAGGAGCGAGATCTTTGACAAATACATGGAGGCGCGCTGGGCCTGGGCCTGCAGATCCTCGTTGGCAAGGCAGACGTCGGCATAGCGCTCGTAGCTCATGGCCAACCACCAGGCGCCGGCAGCAGTCGACTCGGGCGAAGCATGGCGGAGGGCGCGGACGAGAGGAGCGTTCTGGAAAGGGTGCAGGGGCTGCTCATGGACAAGCAGACTGCCGGCATCAGAATCATCATCGCCGCCAGCTCGAGTCTCGGCAAACTCGGTGTACTGTCTGAGGATGGACTGGCGAATCGGCTGGGCATCGGCCGACTTAACAAAGGCCAACAGGGCACGGAGACGGTGCAGGACAGTCTGTGACTGTTTGTCGTCACTGCCGCTGCCGCCAAGCTCCACAAGCGTGCCAGCCTCGACGGCGCGCAGGAAACGTTCGAGCAAAGCCGAGTCACCCAGAGACAGGTTGTCGAGCCAAAGCGGGAGTGTGGCCTCGGCATCCGTCGACACCAAGTGAGTGGCCACCTCAAGGAAGCGGTGCATGCGTGCTTCGACGGGCGTAATGTGCTGCTTGTACGGGTCGACACGCAGCGCCGAGTCCTGCTCATTGTCGGTGTCGTAGTCCATGAAGATCTCAATGGAACGGTTGCGCATAGCCCGGGACAGTTCACCGTAACGAGGATCGACGGTCAAAAAGACACGGAAGTCGGGGTGCAGCTCGACAATACGGGGCAAGCCATCGGGCCCACTGTGCTCGTTGATGCTCAAGAATCCCTGGGGACGCTCAAGCAGCGAGTTGAGACGGTCGAGGACAGAGGCATTGCACAGGTTGGCATTGTCGAGCACGAGCCAGTGGCCGGCCTGGGCGGCCTGGACGATGATGCTGTCAAGCCACTCGAAACGCGGGTTCTCGAGGGTGAGTGGCTGCTGGAGAAGGTCGTGTGTTTGAGACAAAATGGCGGCAAGGGACGACTGAGCATCAATCAGGGGCGCAAGATTGGCAATGGACTCGGATATGCGAGCAAAGTACTCGGCCTCGCCTGACGTAGCGCCGCCTTGAGCGTTTCTAGGTCGGAGACCGATGGCTCTCACAAGCCCAGCAGCCGCAGCCGCAGCCGCAGCCGGAGCAGTCGCGTTGCCAGTCAAAGTCTCAGCCGCGTGCTCCAACAAGAACAGCTCGAGACTAGCCTTCAGCTCAGAGACGCTGGCAAGCACTTCACGGACCGGATCGGCCTGCTCGAAGCCACCAACAAGATCCATGGCATCAACATCGGCGCTCAGTGGGAACACGACAAGAGGCTTGCCGGCCAGGGCTGCGACGTGCTGCAGCAAAGCGGACTTGCCCGTGCCAGACGGGCCCACAAGAATACAGGGCAGGTTATTCTGGACACAGACAAGCAGCGACTCGAGCTCAGGAAGACGGGGAGCGGCATTGAGGCCAGGGAAGTCGGGCGTCGGTTGCGAGACGAGGTTACGGCCAAGCAACGCAAAACCGATCTGGGCAGCACTGGCACCGACGGCGTGATAAAGACTGTGCGGCTCGTGGGGGTGGCCAAAGGCCGTGGCAAACAGCGCGGCCACCTCTTGACGATCGCGCGCCGTCCGGAATCGCTGGCGCACGGTGATATCAAAGTAGTCCTGGACAGCCGAAGCATGGGGCGCAGCAGCCAGCTCGAGCCAACGCAGTGTATCACGCAAGTTGAACTCCCACGGCGACCCCTGCAGGCCAAACGAGCGGTTCGCAATGACCTCACGTTCGAGTGCGGCCACAAAGTTGGTGATGCTGCGGACCGTGTCGGTCGGGATGCCAGGGTAACGCTTGTAGGCGATGCGCAGCTGGTCGGCTTCCGTGAAGACATCAGCATACACGACAATGAAACGGTTGACAAACGAGCTGGGCAGACCCTTGCGGCCGCCGCCCTGGTGATGGGGGTTCTGCGCAGCGAAAAGGCGGAAGTCCTTGTGGCGCTTGAAGGTCTGGTCGAGCTCAGCAATGTAAACTTCACCACGGTGGTCCAAACAGGCATTGAGACCCTCGAGGACCGTCTGCGAAGCCAGGTTCATCTCGTCCAGCAGCACCCACTCGCCCTTTTGCATGGCTTGCAAAAAGGGAGCATCGCGCCAGGCGAAATTGCCGGCCTCGGCACCTTCGACAGGGACATCTGTACCGAACAAGTCCATGAGATCTGTCTGGTCCGACAAGTTGATACGCGTCAAGGGCTGGCCACAGGCACGGGCCAGGGCGCTAATCAGCGTCGTCTTGCCCACGCCGGGGTTGCCCTCCAACAAAACAGGCTTGTAGTTCATCTGCAGAGCGCGGACAACACGCATGACGTTCATCTTGGTCGTGGGTGCTTCAAACTCGAAGCTGGCGTCCAGAGCGCCGGCGGCCGACCGCTCGATGCTAAAGTCGCCCGCCCAAAGCGTGTCCTCCGTGGCGCGCATAACAGGCTCGGACCGGTAGATGGACGTCACGGCGTTGCCCTTGAGCTGGAGCAGCTCGCCCAGCTTGCGCAGACAGAGCTCGCGCTGCTCGCCTGCCACGGTGGGATCGGCCGAGACCATGGCCGACGGGTTGGCACCGAGTGTGTCGATAAAGACCGTGGCAGCACCGTGGATCAGGGCAGCTTCAGGCGTCGATGTCTGGCTGCACTTGTTGACAAACTGGGCCCAAACAAGAATATCACGGATCGAGAAGGGCGTCGCAGACGAGGCACGGAACGTACGGCCGAACCAGTACGAGAAGGCAACAATGGTCTTGGCCAGACGGCGCACATCCTCTCTCAGAGTAGCAGAGACAATAGCCTCGACGTCCTCGCTATCGGTCAGCGGCGGCACCCAGATCTCAGTGAAGCGGTTGCGCAGGGCAGGAGACAGCTCTTTCTTTCCGAAATCACCGCCGGGGTTCATCGTCGCCAAAAACTGAAACGTCTCCTGGGCCGTGATGGTCGGGTCCTCGTCGCCCTCGCCCACTCCCTTCTCAGCCAGCAACAGAGTACGCTGCGGCTCGAGCACCGAGTTCAGTCTCTCGAGGACCGAGTCGTCGGCCAGCGAGATTTCATCAAGCAGGAAGAAGCTGCCCGTCTTCATGGCGTGGACAAGGCTACCGTCCGACCACTCGAACAGCGCCTTGCTGCGAGCATCATCGCGGACAATACGCTCAATCAGCCCCGGGGGAAGCATGCCTTCTCTCTCCTCCAGGCTGTGCAGCTTGTACTTGTCCATGAGCGTCTCGACTGTGTCGTCGCTGGCAACAGCCTGGCTCTCGTCAGTCACAGGCAGGAGAGACAGAGCCTCGACAAGATCGCGGCGCAGGGACTCGGTGATGGCGCCACGGTTGCGCACAGGACGCTGCGAACCAATCAGATCACCCGTCTCGGTATTCTGGTGCGCGTTGACAATGTGCAGCTCACGCCCGGCGGCCTCGGCGACCATCTGGCAAATTGTCGTCTTGCCGCAGCCCGTCTCACCCACCAGCAAAATGGGCTCGCGGTTCTTGAGTGCCTGCGTGACCAGCACAAAGAGACGGCGCATGGCCTTGGTCCAGACGACCTGCTGGGATGCAGACTCTTGCTCGGCCTCGAACCGGCGCAAATCCGCGCTGGCGCCGGGGCCGTAGATAGCCTCGAGGTTGATCTTGGTCTTGAAAATGGTCTCAATCACGCTCTTGACCGACATCCGCTCCTCTTCGTCGCGCACACGCTCGGCCAGTAGCATGAAACCGTGGCAAGCAATCTGGTCGCGGTTGTCGGCCTCTCTCAGTGCCCATCGGAACAGGTCACGCAGTGTGGCAAAACTGTTCTTCTGCTCAAAGACACGGCTCGTCTGGCGCAGGCGGGAGAGCTCCTTGTAGACGGCCACAATGCGCTCGCAGTCAGATGGAGCAGTGTTGCGGCAGCGCATCTGCAAGATGTAACCCAGCTCATTCTCGGGGATGTCGTCAAAATGCAGCTCAAGGAAACGGTTGCGGAAGGCGCGCGAAAGGACCTTACGACCGCCGTAGAGGCCGGGAGGGTTCTGCGTCGCAAACAGCATGAAGCTCTCATGGGGACGGACAATCTCTTGCGTCTCGGGGATTAAAAGCTCCCGGTTGTCATCGAGCAGACGGTTGAGGGCTTCGAGGACATCGGTGGGCGCCAAGTTCAGCTCATCAAGCACGATCCAGTGGCCCTGGCGCATGGCCTGAACAAGAACACCCTCCTGGAACCGCAACTTGCCGTCGGCGCCAGACACGTACGTGCCCAGGTACTCCTGCAGATCCGTGTGCTCGTGGTTGTTGATACGCACAAACTTGTTGCCGCTAAACTGTGCCAGGTACTCAATCATACTCGTCTTGCCGGCGGACGTGGGACCCTGGATCAAGATGGGGAAGCGGCGTGTCGACGTGGCACGGACAAGGTTGAGCAGGTTGCGCTCAACGTACTCGGTACGGATGTAGTCTTCGCGCTCAATGGCGGGCTCGGGGCCCTGCATCAGCCAGTACTGGCGGTCCTTGTCCTTGTTCAGGAAACGCACGTAGTTGCGGCCGTCGCTCGGTGTCCGCGGTGCCTGGGCGAGGATGGCCTGGCGGCGCTGCTTGCTGGTGGCATCGCCAAAGAGGTTGTCTAGGATGATCGGCATAACCATGTTCTCCGACGTCTGGCTCAAGAGCGTGAGGAAACCCATGCAGAAACCTTCAAAGAGAGCACGCTCGAGGCCGTAAAAGGGAGCCACATCATCGACATAGCGGAGAACACGGGTGAGAGTACGAAGACTGTAGTGCGGGACCTCGTTGGCACCGTCCACCAATTTTTTCTCCTCGGCCAGACCCTTGATGGCCAGGTAAAGACGGGCTACACGCTCAATAATGCGGTCGCTGACCTTGGCGTTGCCCTTGAGGTAGGTCTTGATAATCGGCACAAGGTCCTGGATCTCGCGGTCAGGGCTGGCAACATACAGCTCGGTAAAGCGGGACCGCAGACCAATCGGCAGGTCACGTTTACCGACGTCTGTGGCCGGGTTCATGGCACCAAAGACACGGAATTCGGGATGAGCCTCAATCTTGTCAATCTCACCCGTCTCGGATAGGAGGATAGAGGGAGTGTCGCCGGGGCCGGATGAGAGCAAGTCAGCAATGCTCTCGAGGGTGTCGGGCGAGGCCAGGTTGATTTCATCGAGGAGAAGCCAGTCGCCGTTCCGCACAGCCTGGACGATCTTGCCCTCGACGAACGCAAATGCGAAAGCACCTGTGCCGCTGGCAACCTGGATATCAAACTGCTCTAGCTTTTCGGAAAACAGAGCCCAGCGCGGCTTGAGGTCGAGCAGCGCCTTGAGCTTGGATGACTCCGTCTTTCTGCGCTTGGTAGGTTGAGCGGCATCGGCAGACCCAGCTGCGGCTGCGGCCTCTGCTTCGGCACGTGCGGCGTTCTGGCGCTCCGTCAGCTGCTCCAGAATTTTGTCAAACATCTTGGGCGCTTGCTGCCACAGACGGCAGACATCGGCCCAGCGGCCACGGGCGATGCTCGAGCTGATGCGCTTCAGGTACTTTTCGTTCTTCTCGGTCGAGATGCCTGTGGCAGAGAACAAGTCCTCAAACTCTTCCTTGAGAGGCATGGCCAGGCTGCGGGCGTTGACGGGCTTGAAGCCACCAAGCAAATCGCCGACCTCGCTCTGCTGCGACAGGTTGACAACCACGAGCTTGTGGCCCATGGACTCGGCCAGCTGCTGGACGACTGTGGTTTTGCCAATACCCGTCTCACCGACAAGCAGCAAGGGCTCCTTGAGGTCAACAGCAACAGAGATCTGCTCCAGCAGACGCCGGGCGTGTGCTGTCGTGGCAAATGGCCGGCCCTTGGGCTTTAGGAGGCCATTGGTGCCGCCGACGCGTCTTGGCTTTTTGAGGGTGGCGCGGCCAACAGTCAACTGCTTCTCGCCGTCTTTGAAGGGGGGCTCATGGGACACAAGAGCATGCTCGGCGACATCGGGCGGAATACGCAGCGCCTGTGCAATGGTCTGGCCCAGGTACTTGCGTACACGCTCGTCCTTGACACTGCCGGCAAAACAGTCGACAGCATCCAAGAAGATACCAATCATGTCCGTCTCGCTCAGCGTCGGCGTTGTCGACTGGCCTGTTCCAGGCCGGAAGAGAACATGCTGCAACCGTCTACACCACTTCATAAGATCACGAAGGGTCATGGGCCGCTCAATGGCAGCCGGGGAGAGGGAGCTGTTCTTCTTGGACGACAGCAACGTCAGCTGGTCGAAGACGGACAAAATGTCGGCGGCGAGGGCGTGCAGAGAAGGGAAGCTGTCGTAGACAACCTGGCGCAGCTCGGAAGCAGGCAAAGGCTGCACAGAGAGCTGCTGCCAAAGCCGCTCACCAAGCAGAGAGCGGGTTGTCTCTTGGCCGTTGAGGCCCAAAGTGGTACGAACAGTGGCAAAGATGCGGAAGTTACGGGCGGCCTTGATGGTCTCACGACGGCTGGGAATCAAGAGCTCGCGGCGCTCGATTAAAGGCAGAATGGTGCTCATGACTTCGTTGGGAGCGCGGTCGAGATCCTCAATCAACACCCAGCGGCCCTCCTGGACTGCAACCGTCAAGATTCCCGGACGCCACTGAAAAGAGCCAGGTTTTGTGCCGGCCGAGTAAAGACCGATAAGAGTCTTGGCATCGGTCTGCTCGTTGAGGTGCAAGGTGACGAGACCGGCCTCCATGCCGAGCTCGCGAGCGGCCTCGCGGACCACAGAAGTCTTGCCGGAGCCGGGCAGACCACGCAGCAGGATGGGCTCGGACTTTTGGAGGCATTGAGCAAGCGACTCAAGATTTCCGAGGGTTGTCGTCGTCTTAATGAGGGGTGAGGGCTGGGTCGGGGTCGTCGTGCCGTCGAGTGCCGTGTCTGCCGCAGGGCGGGGAATAACACTGCGACCCCAAGCACCAACGAGGGGTGTAAGGGAGAGGACAAGGGGTGCCTCGGTCTCTTCGCTGGAAGTATCCTTCTCCTCAGATGCCTGACTGGCGGCAGCCTGGATAGCAAGGACCCGCTCGTGCAGATCTTTGCATCTTGTGTGCTCGTAGAGTGTGAGGAAGGTATAGTCGGCCTCGACGCCGTCAAAATCTGCCACCAGGCTATCTCCCTCGAGTATGTATTGGCGCAGGACGGCCTCGAGCTTGAAATCGGCGGCGGAGTGGATGAGACAGAAGATGCGAATGGCGAGGAAGCGGACAGGGGGAGAAGAGTGGCTGAAAAGCGTCCGGAGGCCAGCAGGCACGAGTTGGGCGTAGGCCGAGGTATCGAGGTTCACGAGACGCCAGAGAACGAGGAGAATGCGGACCAAGTCGGCGTCGGACGGCGGGGGGGAGGCCGAGACATCGTGGGAGGTAGAGGGAGAGAAAGGAATTTCGGTGTCGCTTTGGACGGAGTCGTAGAAAGGAGCGAGGGTGTGCAGGAACGGCACGGTCGTCGAAGAGCCCGGTTTCGAGGTGGCGGCCGTCTCAGAAAGGTACATGTCCAAGAGGACAGACAGATAGGGAGCCAAAGGGAGAACTCTGGCAAAAGCTGCAAGGACAGAATCGTCTTGAATTCCTCGCCGGGAGTGCAGCAGCCATCGTGCGCAGATGTCGGCAAAGAGGGGCTCGAAATGGGCAAAAAGCGGTGCCGTCAGACGCGGCAGAAGCGCCGCTTGGGCAATGGCATCGAGAAAGCTGGCCGCGGCGTGGGTTGGCGGCGAAAGGGTCGACGAAGTCGAGGTGGTCGTCGTTGAAGCTGCAGGCGGCGGTTGGCTTTGGAGGGCACGCAGCAGCGCGGGCGGCAGCAGAGCCAGTGTGGCCGCGTCGGCCAGCAGAGAGCGTCTCTGCGGCGACACGTCGTACACGGCCATGGCTAGCCAGAAGGGGTAGAGAATGGAGTGTGTGATTGTGGTATTATCTCATGGTTTTGTTGCCCCTTGTTTTGTTGTGGATGCAACTTTTTGGCTGCCGTTTTTGGTGATGCAAAGTCGGATTTGGAGGCCAATTTGGAGGCAGGAACGACTGTGGTAGTCAGGGCCGCTACTGCTCTTTTTTTTTTTTTTTCTGCCAGGCAATTGCCTTATCGATAAGCCCGAGTGGCTTCTTCCCGCTCCGCAAAGCAGCAAAAGAGCTGGCAAGCTGCCAGGTCCCCCACTTTATGCTCGCCAGCCAATCACGGCAGGCCAATGGCCAACAGCGGAAAAATCCCTTAATTTTTTTCAACGTCGGCCGATCCAATCGACGTTTTGACGACACACCAAAACCGACGAACCACGCGACCAAAGCATCGCGACCACGACACCCGGCCTACCACCACCGATTCTCTCCTCTCGCTCCCATAACACACCACCCCTCACAGTCACAATGTCGATGACCTGCCGCTATGCAGCCCAGCGCTGCGCCGCACAGCTGCGGATGGCCAGCCGCGTTCGTCCGGCCATGGCTTCTTTCTGCGTCGCTCCCCAGCAGCGCATCGCACGGCGGCACAACTCGACGGAGGCCGCCGTCGACCCCAAGATCTCCACCATTGTCGACCAGATCAGCCAATTGACGCTCCTCGAGACCGCCAGCCTGGTGTCGAGCTTAAAGGTGGGTTGCCGAAAGAGAATAAACCCGATGAACAACCCCAGCCGACTTTGATACTGACATACCGATGTAGACCCGCCTGAACATCCCTGATTTGCCGGTTGGTGGCTTTGCTGCTGGCCCTGCAGCGCCCGCAGCAGCCGCCGAGGCCGCAGAGGAGGACGCACCGGAAGCCGCGGCCGAGAAGTCCCTGTTCACGCTAAAGCTGGAGAGCTTTGAGACGGGCTCGAAGCCCAAGGTCATCAAGGAGATCAAGGGCCTGCTAGGCCTAAGTCTGGTCGACTCCAAGAAGTTCGTCGAGAGTGCGCCCAAGGTCATGAAGGAGTCCGTGCCCAAGGAGGAGGCCGAGAAGATCATTGCGGCACTCAAGGAGCTGGGCGCTGTTGTCACCATGGACTAAGGGAGAAGCGAAAAGGAAAGGAGGGAGGACGACATATACGAGTGACGCCTGGGTGATGAACTGGACCGGAGGCGCGGATGGAGTCGGCAATGGGCCGCATACACGCATTGTATACACAAAAAAAGCAGATATAACGCCATAAGCCATGTAACATTAAGCAACTGTACTCCTAATTGGAATACCATCTTCTATCTACCACTGGTTCTTTACGATAGAATTTATAAACGTGAACCCACTGCGATGAGAGCAACAGGTTTCCAGGATGACATAGCAAGAACATCATTGGTATCGATATAACGAACGAGGGAACAGAGGCCAGCAACGAGAGCCGGTTCGAGCCACAATTAACCCGAAGAAAACAAACACGAAAAGGCCCAGGACACAGCTTTTACAAAACCCAGACATATCCCGCAAAGCCCGCAAACCATGCACCGACCCAGCCAACAAAAACCAACCGAAAAACGCCGTCATCACGAGGACAGATCTGAAGACGAAAAATCCTCAGCCCCATCAAGCAAAAGAGAAGCAAAAACACACGGCCCGCTGCCGGAAGAGTCATCGCTCTAGGCAGCCCTCCCATTCGCAACAGGCTGTGGTTGCTGTGCGTCGGCGGTCCGGTGCACACAGCTCGCCTGCACCATCCGCTCGCGCTCGGCCTGCTCCTCCTCGCCCATGAGGTGGTCGTCCTCGCCGAGGTCGCTCGTCTCGTCCCACAGCCGCCACATCTCGGCGTCCTGGCCCTTGGGTGTGGCCCAGATGCTCTCCCGCAGCCGCTTGTGCCGTTCGCGGTCTTCTTCGATGCGCTCCTCAATCTGCCGCTTGTCGAGCCGGCGCGGAGGGTCGACTGCTGACTCGCCGCCACCGTCACCGCCAATAACACCGCCGTGGTCTGTGCCGCCGCTGCCGCCGCCGCTGCGTCCGTTTTGTCGTCGCGAGGGAATCGTTTGTGATGGCGGCTGACCGTCCACATCCATAACGTCGGCGCCATTTCCTCCTCCACTGTGTGCGCCCGATGCGCCGCCACCGCCCTCGCCGTCAGCCCCTCCACCAGGCGACAGAAAATCCGTCTCTCGCTCTTTCAGGACCTCTTCAATCTCCGTCACGGCCTGCGCCTCTAGAAAGCCCTTTTGTTGCAGGCCCTGCAGCACACGCCGCACAACCTTGACGTTGGCGGCGCCCTGCCCACTCTCGGGCGCCACAGCATCGACGACGCGGATAATGTCGCGCTGGAGCATGCCGACGTAGTCGTTGTGGCCCTCGCGCTGGGCGAGCTCGAGAAAGTGCTCGATAAAGTACATGATGTTGGCGCGTTTGTTCAAAGCTGTTTGGGGCTATGAGTAGCTAGTTAGCAAGCCTGTTGTCTGTCCCTGGGGAGGGGGGGGGACTGGGGCACACCTTCTCCAACTGCTCGATGATGCACGAGTGCAGGTCTTCGTCCATATCCTTGTACTTGAGCGCATAGGCGGCGGCCTTTTGCGCCGAGTTGACCGACGCATTGAGGTTCTGCAGCTGCGCGCTGAAGCGCACGCGCACCTCGAACGGGTCTGCCATCGTGTGGTGGGTGGGTGTGGGCGGCAAGACGGTTCTTGTCTCCTCGTTTGATGCGAGGTCGTGATGCGATGCTAGAGAGGAAGCTGCGGTTCTGGCTGGCCATTAGTTCTATTGCCTGCGTCACTCACTAAGAAACGCGCTGGCAGGCGGTGCCTTCCCAAATTGCTCCACTGGAGCGTGCTTTCCCCCACTAGATTCACAACGGGAAGCAGCTGTAGTACAGTGTGCTAACCACACAGTCCAAGCAAGGTGCAAAGTGCCTTACATTCAGTCTAATTGGAGCAAGTTTCACGCCAAAATAATTATATTCACACAGTCTCATGTCGCTACTTCCCAGTAGACACCGCTAAATACACGTCACATCCAGAGAACTAGTCACTCAGCTCTGCCTCACTCTCCTCTGCCTCAGATTCCTCTGCCTCACTCTCCGCTGCCACATATCTCCCTTTCTCCTCCTCGTTATTCTCTTTCTTCACTTGGGCCCATCCCTTCTCAGCAATCTCCGCATCCACCGCCGCCTTGTACTCGCCCATGCGCTGCGCCGTCAACCGCGCGAGCGCACGCAGGTCATCGTCCAGGCCGATCCGCATACCGCTGTTCGGGTCGTCCTCGTTATCGGATCCCAACGTCTCGAGCCGCTTCTGCCAGAACAGCCACCGGGGACCAAACTTGCTCTTTTTCGTGCCGCCGCTCTCACGGTACAGAGCGCCCATGTTGCCGCGGAGCATTTGTTGGCTTAGCTCGTCGTACAAAAAGGCCCTCCCTTCGTCCAGATTGTCGTCGATGTCGCGGATGGCCAAGCGGTAGATCTTGCGGCCAACGAGCAGAATCCAGTGGCAAGCTACACGTACCGAGCTCGAGAAGCTTAGCAGTTTTGATGAAGTAATCGCATCGCCAGGCTCATAGATCTGACCAAAAGGGCCGCGCAGTGCTTTCATCGGTGACGTTTCGAGGTTCCCGGCAAGGTCTCCAATACCATACAGCATCCAGCCAAAGCTGCCGCTTGGGCCCGTCACGATCTCGCGCGCCTTAAACGTGGCAAAATTGACCCACTTTGGTGCGTAAGATGCAGGTTTCTCGCATTCGTTCTCCAGTTCCTCGGAAGAGCGGTTGTCTCTCACACATCTTCCGTAGCTCATTATCGGTACAGTTGTCGCTGGAGGGATCAGAAAGAAAGATAGAGGTGCCGTGTTAGCTGTACAAGTATTCCAAGGGCGGTAGGTGGTGGGGGGGTGAAGGGTAGCAGAAGCCAGCCCCTACTTACGTATCCAAAATTCCCGGGTCATGGCACCATATAAAGGTAGGTCGGCCCAGAGATCACGCTCCTGTGGGAAGACACACCCGTCGAGGCTCGAGTTAGTATCAAGGCCGTTTACACTTTACTTTTTTCGGCCTTTCTATGATGCCGGGGAGGGAGGGGACAAACTCACAGCACCCCACGCATCTACGGGACCTCTCGACTTTTCCTCCAGGCTCCTGAGAAAGCCAAGAAGCTCGTATTGCAGAGGATTGTCGTAGGGCACGGCTCTGATGGCCTCTAAAAATGCAACCCACAGGTGGTTCAAGAAAAGCTCAATATTTGCCTCGTCCACGTCATCTTTGTCGGCTTTGTTGGCGCTGTCGGTCTTGTCGTCTTCGGCGTTCTCATCTTTATTTGCCTCTGCAAGCCTCTTTGCGGCATGGGCTTCGTAGGGGCACATCTTGTCGATCAGCGCGGCTGTCGCCGCCGCCGTCTCGGATACCTCCAGTCTAGGTTGAACCAGAGAGGTGATGCTGAGCGTGCGTTGAGCCGCCTGCGGCGCCGCAGCGATGAGCATGTCGGCAAAGATGAAGCAAAAACGCCTGTCGAGAGTCGACGTCTTGTAGTTGAAGTCGGCCCGGTTGTGGCCTCCCTTGTCCCGGTCAGACGCAAGGAACTTGGCCATGAAGTCCTCGCCAACCAGCTGAGTGACCACTGCCTTTGTGCCAGCGTCCATGTGAAGTCTGGCATATTGGACGGACCCAACGACAGGCTCGGTGGACGCAGAGGCAGGGACAGGGGGGCAGAGTCGGTAGACATGGTGAGTGAGAAGACAATGAGACAGGGGAAAAAGTTGGGAGGAGAGATGGTAAGAGAAAATATGTTGTTAGAATGTTGTAGTTAAAACAGGTTGAGATGGAAAAGTGAGTTTGGGGCAAATACGTTGTCAATAAAGTAGGCAAAAGTTGGTTGGGAAATCTATGAACTGCACGTAAAAATGGATGGCCTCAATTGGAGCTGGCCACAGGATATATACATATTTGATTCTCGAGGTGAAGGAGTTGTGCAGGAAACGCGAAGACAAGATATCCCAAATATCACTTGGTTTGCACCATCGTCCGGAAACGGCATTTCAATGTTTGGATATTGGTTTTGTTTCTTTGATGCACGTTCCGCGCCATTGACCTCGCCTGCTGAAGCGAGCTAAATTGTCTTTCATTGAGCACAGCCAACAGCAGTGGTTGCAACAACTCTCATCCCTTTTTACAACAACAAGATATCTTTCGTTTCGAAAGAAAAAAAAAATGAAAGAGAGGACGCCCTCTACAATTTGTACTTTGATTTAATATTTTGTATTCAAACATTTCATGTTCTTTATACTTCCGAAGTTGAAGTTTCCAAAAAAAGAAGGAAAAAAAGAAAAGAAAAAAAACTTTGACACTACCCCATACAACTGATCCGACCACGTTGGCGCCACAGATTTTCGTCGTGTAAGCTGATTGGCTTCTGGCTTTCCGATTTTGTCGTATCTCATCCACAAGCGTCATTGAATAAGAGTACGGAGTACATGAAACTGAATGGAGTTGTGAGAGAATCAGATATCAAATGTGAGGTGTAGAACAAAGACAACGGAATCATACAAACTATGCCTTGGCCATGCTCGTTTCAACATACTCTCAATTCTGGAGGCTTGAAGACGGGGAGAGCGTGAGCTATCTAGTATATTCAGACAAAATAACAATCCCATTGTGTCGTGAATGTGTATGCCATCAGATCAAAGGACCAGATTGAGTTTTACATCTAAACTTGATGGGCATGTCTACTATTTCGAAACGGCCAGTAATTTGTGACAGTTTGAGTCTTGTCTTCTCGATACCAATCGATCTCGTCCTGCCGTGCCATACCTGAGGCTAGATAGCATCGTCTCGAGCGCTGTCTTTGTTTACATCTTGTCTCGTGACTTCATGGTAGTAAAAAGGCTGAAAGAGGCAGAGACATAGCCACTACATTCGCCTTCTGTTGAAACATTGTAGCGAACGGGCCACAAGATGGCACTTTGAGATGCGAAGAGACCAGGCGGATGCGACGTATGTGTTGAAGTCGTTGAGCAGCATGGAATGCGAACAAGGATACATAAGTCACGATGCCTCACTATGTATATGTGTGCTCAACTTGTAGTATGAAAGCAGATCAACTACATAGCGACGCACATCACAACTCTTATGTACATAAGCATTTACGGGCGGTCTCAACGACACTGCCGGAGTTCAACTCAATATGAATCAGACTCATCCAACACATCCCAGAGCCTACGTTCGTGTACCTCCCTCATACGTCTTTATTATCCATGCTTATAGCTAACTCCTACCCAAGTACTGGTGCCAAACTCTTTCCAAACAGGACCCGGGACGTTATTTGCTGTACTCGGATGTGAGAAACGTTCTTGAAGATCTGAAAGAAAGAAGAAAGCGCAGGTTTTATGCTTATTCGAATATAAATGTCTATACCGAACACTGGAAAAGATATCCTGCCCACCATGGGAACTATGAGAATAACCCTCTCAATATCAAGGGATATCATATCGAGGAGTACCCTTTGAATCCAGGCTCAGAATTATGGACCGGGGGAGATCCGGGGAGTGTCCGGATAGTTTTTGATGAAAACTACATCAGATTCCGGGTCGTTTATCATGACCCAGAAAGAGAACGATATGAAAGAAGCAGAAATGGTCCATTCACAATGGCCAAACTGGTGGACGAGGACATTGACGATAGGGACAGCTACGAGATCCGCGCCGCCGAAGCCAGTATCAACGCCAATTGATCAATAATGCCAGCCTCGCAGTTGGAGGGACCAAATATGGTAGACGAGAGGTCACCGGCACACGTTCGAGCGGAACTGATGGGGGAGAGTTTACTCAAACGATTGGGCTGGCAGATTGAGAAACTGCACCTGTAATGAGCACATAGTGCTGGTCACTAAGTCTCACACAAACATTGGCGTTGCTGTTCTTTTCTTTCTTACCATTACTGTATATACTCTATCCGTTCCCAGTTATCGCTAGAAGATTCTCACGTCGTCCTTCACATTGGAACGATCGGTCACATTCTTTATTGTGTATTTATCTTATAAAACGTCTGCTAGATCTATGAGCTACTGTCTTGCCGCCTCTGTCAATCTCACATAGCTTTCCCACGCTGATCTTACGGTGTCCAGAGTGTTAATAAAGTGCTCATGACGCAAAACTCCATGCAATATTCCGTGCTCGTCTATACTTCAAGCGACGCAAAAAGTCGAGTAACGAGTAACCCTACCATGTGGACTAGAGACCCATAGATAGTATCTACGAACCACAGATACTTGTTCTTCCGCTGAAGCACTGCTCATATCAATACACACATCGACCAGGAGGTCTTCAGACGATGATCGGGATTCAAGAACGTGGGAATAGTACCAGGGCCACTGTATCCAGCAGCCATCTTTCAACGCACCCACGCAAGTGTCACCTTTGTAAGGAGTATCAAATATTACAACTGCTCCCACCGTTCGGACCATTCCTGCCCAATCCCGCCCCCCTGTCGCATGGGCGACTGCCTGTTTAGGGAGCTCGGGTGACATCCCGCGGCGCGGCCCAGCCGCTGGGTCCACTGAAAAAGTACTTTGGCCACTACGGAGTAAGAGATACAAGAAAGAGGCAAATAAGAGACGAGAAAAGCCAAATAAGAGGCAAAAAGACCCCCAAACATCACTACGTATGTTTACGGGATTCCACTGGTGATCTCCAGGGTGACAAGGCGCAAAAAACGGGCTACTCGGTGAAACCGACAACAAATCACTCAGCACAGCATGGGGCGTCGCGTGCGCAGTGTGGCCACCCCCTGGGATGGAAGAAAAGAAGAAGAAAAGAAGGAGAGAAGGAATGGAAGAAATGGAGAATTTGAAAGAAATGAGAAAAGGCCCCAAAAACGGGATGAAAGAAAATAAGACGGAAGGCCACCGAGACAGCGCTGACCTTTATCTCGCAACGCCCCTTGTTTAGACCCCCTTTTTATTAGGAGCCCTCCTATTCTTTCTCTTATTCTTGTTCGTTATTCCCATGTCCTCCTGCTCTCTTTTCTCTCTACGGCGTAATACGCCGTACTCCGTATTTCTTCTATCAACTGGCCTGTGCTTTTGTTTTGTCAATGTTGTATTCCGCCCGTTTTGCTCCTGTTTTGAGGCTGACCAGCATACCAGCTGCGACAGTTTTCACTCCTGTTTCTATTCTCTGTTCTAATACTACGTATATTTTGTCGACTGTGATATATGTCGTGCCCTGTCGTAGGTAGGGTGGGTGGCTGCTTTCAGTAATGTATTCGTGTTTTTTTTTTTAATATATAACAACAGCGACCTGCTCTGTCGTGATCGCGCCTTCCTTCTCTTTCTTCTTTTCCTCCTTCCTCTTTTCTTTTCTCTCTCCTTAAGCTCCTTCCTCACCATTAACAAACAACATCATCGCACTTTCCTTATTCAGATGTCCCCCAGCCCCCCATCCAGCCCATCACATCGTCACTTCCTCATGCTCGAACCCCCTGACGACTTTTGACTTCTCTTCAATTCTCCTAGTCACCCTATCTCACAACAGCCATAATGCCTGCCGCCACCTTTAACCTGCCCATCGTGGGCGGTTCCAACTCCTCTGCCGCCGTCATGTCGTCGGCCAGCTCAGTCACGTCGTCCTCGGCCCCGGACCACCTAACTCTGGCCGTCTTGGGATGTGGCACCATGGGCATCGCCATTTTGTCCGGCATTCTGACTGAGCTTGCCGAGATGGATGCTCCTCGCCCGCTGCAGGTGGTCACATCGTCTGCTTCGGTGTCGTCGCTATCGGCCCTCTACACGGCCTCACAGCCGGCTAAAGGCTCGTCGTCGTCCAGCTCTGCCGTTGCTGCTGATGAGATGCCTGAGCGTCTGCCCACGCATTTCCTGGCTTGCGTGCGCCGTCCCGAGGCCGCCAAGCGTCTGCGGGCTGCTCTCTGGGCGCACTCGTCCGTTGTCAAGGTTGTTGTCGACGACAACGTTGCCGCCGTCCAGCAGGCTGGCGTTGTTCTTCTGGCCTGCCAGGCCGCCGAGGCGCCTGCTCTGCTTTCTGCTCCCGGCATGGCCCGCGCTCTGCAGGGCAAGCTGCTGATCAGCATCTGCTCCGGTGTGACCGTCGAGCAGATTGAGAGCTACGTCTATGGTGAGCCTGAGGTGTCAACGTCGGCGTCATCTGCCCTCACCACGACTTCGCCCACCTCTGCCACATCCCCTAAGGAGGCTCGTTGCCGCATTGTGCGCGCCATGCCCAACGCCGCCAGCTTGATCGGCGAGAGCATGACTGTTGTCGACACCTCCTCGGCCAACGGCCCACTGCCGGCCGATACCGCTGCGCTTGTCACCTGGATCTTCCGCCGCATCGGCAGTGTCGTGCATCACCCGTCGCGCCGTTCTACCGCCGCTAACGGTACCCGTGCTCTGGCTACGGTCGACCGCGTGGCTGCTTCTTCGGCTGCGGCGTGTACAGCTCTCGGTACCGCTGGCCCGGCATTTTTTGCCCTCGTCCTTGAGGCCGCCATCGACGGTGCCGTCGCCATGGGTTTGCCCCGTGCCGAGGCCCAGCTTCTGGCGGCGCAGTCCATGCGTGGTGCCGCCGGTCTGGTGCTGCAGAACAACGAGCACCCGGCCTTGCTGCGTGACCGTGTGAGCACGCCCGGCGGCTGTGCCATCCAGGGTCTGTTGACACTTGAAGAAGGTGGTGTGCGGAGCACGATTGCTCGTGCCGTGCGGGAGGCGACGGCCGTGGCTGTCCAGGAGGGCAAGTAAACATCCAGCGCATAGCATATGAGGTGTTGAGCCAGTGGCAGTGGTGCGTATGGCACCGTCCGAGTCTTTTTCCTGTACGATACTTGTAGTCCTATAAATTGGAGTCTGGTTTCCTTTGTTATATCCCTAGAATAGAATATCATAAACGTTAGAGCCTTTGAATACCAATACTGTTATCAAGCCTACCATTTTCATGTGTGGTGATGCCGGATAGTTGACATTGTTCAGTATTTGCTATGAATTATAAAAGACAAATGGACAAAAGTGAAGAGTACATTACAAGGCCGTCCCTAATCCCACCGGCCAAAAACAAAACGAAAATGAAAGTAAATCATAACGCCATCCGAGTCCCCTTTTCCTTTTACCACGCCCTCTTAGACTATCACCGTCACTCATCCGCCCTTAAGCATCCTCCACACGGGCCCGCTTGCTGCCGTTTTGCGACGCCTCCTCCTCGGCCGTCAGCTTCCGCTTAACAGGCACCTGCCTGCTGTCGGCTGCCAGCTTCGCCCGGCTCTCAAACATACTGAGAATGCGCGCGTACTCCAGCTCAACACTGACCAGCGTCTCTTCCAGCTTGTCGATCCGCTGCGACCGCTCCAGCTGGCCCAGAATCTCCTTGTTGTGCCGGTACAGCCGCTGCTTGACAAACAGGCGCCACAGCTTGTACTCGTGCTCTTCTTGTGGCGTGGCAGGCGGCAGGGAGTCGGCCACGCTCTTTCCCTTGCCGTTGGCCACAGCCAAGGCTGCAGCCACCGACTTGCCTCCCTCTTCCTCGTCTTCCTCCTCCTCCTCTTCAAGAGTGGGCCGCACTGACGGCGCCAGCTTCTGCATCAGGTACATCTCGACCACTCGGTTGAACTGCCGCGGCGCAATCTTGGTCATGTGCCGCAGTTTCTCCAACACCGCCGGGTCGTCACCGCCGACAATGTTGCGCGGCGAGGGTCCTGTACGCGGGATCTTAACGGCCTTGTTGATGCGCACAACATCCGTAAATGCGGGCAGCTTAGACAGGTACGCCAAGTCGGCAATGTCGCGCAGGTCGTCGAAGGCCTCGTTAGGATCCTCTACCGTAATCTCCGTCGTCTGCGGCTCCTCCAGGTACTCGTCAAAGATGGCACTGTACAGCCGGCCAGCATTGCCCTTGCCCTGGAAGGGAGGCAAGACGATAAACTGCGAGATGCGCGAGCGGCACGGCAGCTTGGCAAGAGCAAACGAGGTCGTCTGGTGGCCGTCTTCGTCAGAGGGCGGGAGGGAGAATTCGTCTTCCTTTGCACCCTTTCTGGGAGGCGTAGCAGGCCCAACAGGCAGCAGGAAACGGTACACCGTCGAGTAGCCCGCAAACTCGTACTCGTACGAATCGGCTGAGCCTGGCTTCTGGCGCGTGCGAAACAGGAAAAAGATGGACCAGCGGTCGGCCGAGTCGACCGTGTGCGACGTGGCATCCTCCTTGGCAATAAAGGTGCCGCCCTCAATGAAGAGGGGAACAAAGATCTCAATCCGCTTCACCAGCTGCAGCACGGCCGGGTCCGACAGCGTACCCTTCCAGATCTCGTAGCGGCCGTCGCTGCCGATAAATGTGCGGATGCGCTTGCCTGGTGGGTGGTAGTCGACCTTGGCTGCCTGCTGGACAGCCTGCTCAAACTCGGCAGGCTTCTGGAAGGCAACATCCGCTAAGTATCCCTTGAGGGCTGTGTGGATGTCTGTCGGCTCAATCTCGCCCGTCTTGAGCTTCTTGGATGATGACACGTGCAGGTTCGGCCGCATGTCCGATGCATTGAAGCGCAGACTAATCTTGAGGCCCTGGTAGCCGACAATCGTCTCCTCGTCGCCAAAGATGGAGTAGGTGAATTTGGGGTTGAAGGATGCGATCGAGCGCAGGCCGGTCGGGGCAGGCTGGACGAGGCTGATCTCGAGCGCCTCGTTGGCTTTGGAGACCCCTGAAGAAAAGAAAAAAGGTCAGTAAACGTGGTCGTCCACAAAATGTCAAGCCAAAAAAAAAGATGTCGTCACCTACATTCGTCGTAAGAGTGCTCCATCGTGGCAATTTGTAGCAGTATGCTCTTTTGGTGGTGTTCTTTTTTTATTCGATAGAGTCTATTTCAAGTTTCTGTCATTGCTTTGTCAAATTTCGCACGTCGCGGGCTCAGAAGTTGGTGTATGCCGCAAAGTGTGTGGTGACATTAAAGCGTCGTCGAAATCGATGCCTCCAGAAAATTGACGAAACGCGAGTCGCGATGGATTTAGCAGGAAACCGCGTTGAGTGTTAATTGAACGTGCACGGACCACTCCACAGGGAAAGAGCAGACGACACGACAGCAGCACAGAGGGCAGGAGCTGATGCTCTGCGCTAGTCCTCTTTTGGCTAGTTGCTGCAATGCGCCTGCAGTTTTGGATAATGAGCTGCCCGTATCTTTTTTTAACGCCACATAATCCGAGTTCCAGGGGCTATGCAGCACTGAACCCGTACTCCCATACATTTTGACAGCCCTCCTCTTCTTCCAGACATCGTCACTTTTGCGCCATCGTCCGCACCACCACCGACACGACACACGGCGATTCCTTGCTGGCACCTCTTCCTACGACAGTCAACGACTGGCAAGCATCGAATTAATACACGACGACGAATTGGTGCGCCTGCCAGACGCATCCTTTCCGACGGTCCCCGATAGCCACCGAATAAAAGCTCAAGTTTGAAGCTTTACGAAGCTCTCTCATCTTTAGTCGCATCTCTTCGAGTGCCGCTGCGCTCCTTGTCGACATCTTGGCGTGCTCCCCAAACACATCCTACAAAGAAACAGCCCTCCCCCGCCGTCGTCTGTCCGCCGCGAAGGCGAGCCTGCAACCATGGGCGGGCTTCTCCTTCTTCTGGTGCTTTGCGTATGTTCCTATCTATCTACCCGTCTCGCCTTTTGGCATTCTGGGTCTGTGCTGTTGCTAACAAATCTCTTCTACAGATCGTCATGGCACTTGCGTATGTCCTACCGAAGCACGATTCTTGGAGTACCTTGCGATCCTCAACTAACGTCTCTACAGATCCTTCCTTGCCGGCGCTCTTCCTTTATCAATGAGCCTCACACAGTCGCAGCTCCGACTTATCTCTAGCATAGGCGTTGGCATTCTGGTCGGCACATCGCTCATAGTTATCATCCCTGAGGGCGTCGAAGCCATTGCGAATCCGATGCTTAACCCGCCAGGATCGGTGGCCGCCAGCCATGTCCACGATACACGACAAATGTCCTTGCTCAACAGCCGGTCTGCTCCTGGGGCGGCGACCGCACCCTCCGTCGACGCCGAGAACGTGTTTGCCGATATCCTGTACCGCCGCGCCACGACGGGGGCCGACGAGGCGGTCGATGGTGCTGTGCCTGCAAAGAGCGGCGACAGCGGCGAGACCGCCACGGACCCGAAGAAGCATCACCACGGCTTGGGCAAGACCAAGCAGAAGCAGGAGGGCGCTACTGCAACTACACCTGCACCGACAGACAAGCCCCGCTCCTTGCCGACCTTCTACATTGGCTTCTCCCTCGTCACGGGCTTCGTGCTCATGTTCCTGATCGACCGCCTGCCCCGCCACTTTGTCGACAACCTGAATTCCGGCCCCACCACCCGCCACATTAGCCTCGACAACCTGGCCTCCTCTAGCCTGGGCAGTGACAACGACGATGGTGCTGAGGAGGACACGTTCTTGGGATCGCTCGCGCCAACACCGCGGCAGTCGCGCGGTCTGGCAACGACCGTCGGTCTCGTGATTCATGCCGCCGCCGACGGTATTGCCATGGGCGCATCGGCCACTACGGAAGACATGAAGCTCGGGCTGGTCATCTTTGTGGCGATAATGGTGCACAAGGCGCCTGCCGCGTTTGGCCTCACGTCGGTCCTTCTCAAGCACGGGCTATCCAAGAGGGCCGCCCGGACCCACCTCGGCATCTTCAGTCTGGCCGCGCCCTTTGGCGCTCTCAGCACCTACATTATTGTTAAGGTGCTCGGTGGCGGCGATATGGAGGGTGAGCGTGGGCAATGGTGGACTGGCATGCTTCTGCTGTTCTCAGCCGGCACATTCCTGTATGTCGCCATGCAGGCGATGCAGGAAGAGGCCGGTGGCCATGACCACCACTCGATGGGCAATGGCTACTCGGACGCGGCGACCTTGGCCGCACAGCGGAAACAGAGCCGGCCGCAGATGCGGGATACGCTCGCCACCATTGGCGGCATGCTGCTGCCGCTGCTCACACAATTCGGCCACCACCACTAGAAATAGGGCATCTGGCTGGCGATTGGCGCACCCCTGATTCTCCTTGCGGCCAATACTTACTACCAATTCTCAGAGGCAGACAGTAAGTCCTTTGAGCAGTTGTTTCGCCGGTTTGGGCAACGGCGATTCTTCTTCTAGTGAGAGGAGAAGGCAGTGCGAGAATGGAGTGTACAGCGTTTACACCCAGTATGTTGAAGGAAGGTCTTTTAAAAATACTGCGTACCCTTGTGCGATTGAGGTGCAGCTTTCTCTCTATGTGGCGTTTCACGTCGTCGTGTTTTATTGGGATGGTCTGTTTTCATTCACGTCGCGGCGCCTGGAGTCTTTTGCTTTTGATTTGATTTTCGGGCGGTCTGCATTTTGAGCTCTGCAACATGTGAATAACGTGTACGACAATGACGTGTTTCTATATCATTCTCACTGGACTGTTTTATACAGGATAACGCCATTCGAATTGGCTGCTTCTGCAATACTGGTGCTACATTCTGTGGCGTGCAAGTCAACAAATGGCGAAGGCTGAGCTGAGCTGTTTGTCTGTGTGAGACGGATGAAGTAAAAATAGAATCGTGCTTTCGTGTTTACTTGTTCTTATATATAAACCATAGAGGATTTTCTACTCCGTATAGCTGATTGATTGTATTTTTTAACCCGAGTTTTCAAACCTTTTTTCCTTTCTTTTCTTTTCTTTTCTTTTTTGTTCTCTCTTTTTTTTATATTTTTTTTATTTCTCTTCATTTTCTTCTCCTTTTTATATATATATACGTATATGAAAAACCATTGAAAGAGTCGAAATCAATTCAATTCTATAGACAGAAGTCAGCCCAGGAAAATACCATACAGGAGAAAATAACAGGCAAGTCAAAAGAGTGTCCGTATTTAGTATCATCAACGATGGTCCCCTAGACTTGTTCAATCAATAAACACCGAACAGACAGGAATCAAGCCTTGTATGCACCCATTTATTTATAAACACAGTATCGTCAGAACTCCATATTCACAAATTCAAATATCTCTGTATAACCAGGCCTGTGTTCAAAACCAATAAAAACGAAGCAATGCATAACAGGTGGCTCATCTCGTACAAAGTAAATACTCGTGAACAAGACGGCACCTGGTAGCGACCCTATCTATACACGACCTACGTCGTAGTTTGTTTCAACTGGCCATGGCAAAACGAGAAAAGAGGCACGGCCACTGTAAAAAGACCCTTTAACGAATCCTCGTACTCAGTAATTGCTGCTTGGAACGAGTGCTGTGTAAAGAGGCTCTTTTGCTCTTTCCTCCTTCAGGGGCGTCGTGCAGCGTCGCACTTACCCGCTGCTAATTATGAATTATGCTCCCCTTTTGAAGCTCCGTACCCAGTGCATAGCGCGTTTCAGCCCTTTCCCCCTTCCTTCCCTCACCTCTCTCCCCTTCCTTCTCGGCCGCCTCACTGCGAAACGATTGGCGCCCATCGCGCCTGCCCACACCCGCAGCGTACCAGATTCCCTTCTTGCGTTTCTTGCGTTTCTTTGCGCCTTTCTGCTTTTGCCGTCGCTCGCTCCTGCTGCTGCTGCTGATGGCCTCGTGTCTTCTTCTTTGACTCTCCTTGTCTGGCTCGTCTGGTCTGCTTCTCGCCTTTGCCCCTTCCTCAATTTGAAACTGGCCAATCCCATCGTACATGCTCTCTTTCTCATAGACCCCCAACGCCCCCCAAACGCCTCCCCTCACCACCTCACTACACAAATACAACTCAATTGAGTCTGCGACCCTGCCGCAGACATGTCTCTCCTGCTCCGCGCCTTCACGGGTTCACCACCACAAGGCAACTGCTGAGTACCATCCCCACCGCCTGGCACTTCTAGCCGCCGAGTTCGATGCACCACAAAAAAAGAGGTGTGGAGCCGCAAGCTGCATCTCTGTCCGACAAGTAGACAAGTCGAGATGCAATCGACGCTTTTGAGGTACGCAGGGCCCTCGGAGGTTTTCACGAAGAGGTCTCATGAGGTGTTCACCCAGCCGAGCTTGTTAAGTCTCCCTGCCTCGACACGACATGGGGAAAAGGGAGGGTGGAGTTCAAGGGTGAGCCAAGACATATGAGCGGAGTTGTCGAGATACAAGGTATCCAACATCCACATCTTTACTGCATTCACTGCATTCACTGCATTCACGGCCTTAACTTCAGCTTGGCTCTTCGCCTCTCCTTCATCGCCGTCATGATCAGCCTCGCATCGGCTACGACCATCGGGCTTTTGGGTTTTCGTCTTTATTTTTATCTGCTCCTTTGCTTGCATCACTGCATCGCTGCATCACTGATTCTCTTTGAAAACCTTGGGCATGGCCTCCTGGTTTCTGATCGACTGGAAATGAGCAAAGGGATGCACAGGGGCAGTGAGAAGCTTGCCTGTATCTTACACTGTAATTATGTACGTCGTACGCGCATGGAAACAAGTCTGGACACGCCCGAACGACATACCCAAACTGGCCGCCAGCTTCACGCCGAGCTCGGTCCTTTTTGTCTGAATTCTCATGTCTAATAATCGCCTTGTCCCCTTCCTCCCAGCCTCTGGCAAGGCCATCTTGTCTGCTCTTCCCTTTGTGGTCATGCACGTATCTGCACTTTGCTTGTGGACCCGTCTTGGAGCTCCCTTGGATGGCCATGCAGCTTTCCAAGGCGGTAACTGGAGACACATCTCGCTCTTTTTGAAGATCCCACGATAGTCCTGCCGCTTTCTCCCCCATCTCTTCTGCTTTTCTGCTTTCCGCCCGCTTGGGCCGTCCGAGTTGGTGTTCCCGCCCTGGCCTGGGCCAGCCGGCCTACCCTGGACATACGGAGTACGTCGTACTCCCGTTCCCTTTTTAGGTCCAGCTACCACTCTGCATCGTATTACGCCATAAAGTCTTCATCACAGGGAACGGACAGTAAAATTGACGAGGACTTGTCGTATCGAGCAGTAGATACCCCAGAGAAAAATACATATTCCCGTGTCGGTCGCCAAGGATGTGACATGCACAAGATGCTTTTTTCTTCTTCTTCTTTCTCTCCCGATACTGCCACAAGCAAATCTGCCCGCTGTGCCTCAGTGAGAGCCGGTTCATAAACGTACATATGCTGTTGGGACCATTGGCGACGAATACATCATGTACAAAGTATGTACGGAGTATTATCAGAGGTAGACGCTTCTCTGCCGCTTTCGTCTGCGGGTTGTTCCTGCCCGCCAGGCTAGGTCTGGCCGACGACCCACGCCTGAGAATGGGTTATGCACCACCACTGCACCAGCGTGCCTTCCCCACCGGGGGTCAGCGGCCGGTCGCGCTCGCTGATTCGACAGGCTGCATGTCCATGGGCTCCACTCAGCCTCCTCTTCCCTCTTTGACTCTACGGAGTACGAGTATGGCTCTGGCACTTTTGCCCCCTTTCGCCAGACCGCGCTCCTTCCTGCCTCGTGTCCCTCTGCCGGTCCCCCAATAGCCCACGGGAGCCCCCTAGCCCTCTGAAATTTTATCCCGTCTTTTGCAGAATTATACGTCGTATTAGGATGTATCTCACTACGGGTCTAGGCCTGAAGCCACCTGTCTCGCGCTCACAGTTCGCACTGTTAGAGAGGTGTCAACCGGCCGTTCTTCCCCTTTCCCACGCGGAGTGCTCGCCCCCCTTGGGCTGTTTGGGTCCTTTCCTCTTTCCCTTTGAGCGTGTCCCTGTGTCTCTCCCGCTCACACATGCAGGCACACTACTGTCTCTCGTCACTTGCTTCCTCTCCCTCGCTTCCTCTACCCGCCCCCTTCCAATCCAGTCAATCCTCTCCACGCTCCGTCGTTCCTTCCTTTCTCTTTCCTTTGCATCGTTAAATCTCTTTCCCTGGGCCTTTTTGTACCAGGGGCCATCCTCTTTCCTCTTTCTCCCAATCCTCGACTTTCTGCTTCTCGATTTGCTCCAAGTGGACTATCTATTTACGGCATCCACCGTATTTTGCGGCACTCACGCCTTTTCTCCTCTTTTTCGCAATTCTCGACTACAACCGTCATACCGCCTTTCGACACCATATCCACCACCCCCTCTTCTCTCTTTTCCCACGACAACAACATTCCAGTCGATACTCTTTCCGCACTCTTTGCTCGTTGACCACCTCGTCTCTGCAACCGCACTCTACACCATTCCAATGCCTCGCTGAAAGCGCTTCTACGAAAGCCTTCTTTTGTTCTTGTCTTGCTTCCACGCCAGACGCCCTGCATTCCAGACGGTTCCAGACAGCTCCGAACGACCATCGAGGGACTATAGCCCGAGACGACCTCTTGACGGACTTTCACGACTCTGCCGCCAACGATCTATCCATATGAGTACGGTCACGAATATACCCGTTTGCACATCTTCCGAGTCATAATCGTGTCGTGGTCCATCGCTCCTTCCTGTTCAAGTCGATTTGTAAACGACTCCTAACCGCAACTGCCGTTTTACGCCTTACAACGCCCCTACTCTCCCCGACGACTGCGTGCCTACCCCACGGCCACGACTTCCTATTGTTGACATCGAACCGACTTTTCTGCTTTCCGGCTGTTCTTGGTGACACACATCGCGACTGCCGTACTTGTCTCTTTCGCTACGCCGCGGCTTCCTGGAGAGAAGCGCTTGGCATCAGAAGGTGCACCAGGCAGCCCGCACAGGCAGTTCAAGGTCAGTGGCCCCTTCCCTTCTCTCGTGCTCTCTATATGACCATACACGATTGTTTGTTGTTGTGTTTCTCAAGACCTCGACTCTCTCCTTCATTTTCTCTTCCCTGTGTACCCGCATCAGCCTTGGGCCATTGGGTTCCAGTATCCAGCCCCCATCGTCCGACGTCCGACGTTCTTCACATGCTAACACCCTTGTGTTTCGTATCCCACAGCCACCACGCACGTTTCCTCACTCCATCTGGTTCTCCCTTTACGCTCTTATTTCTCGCTTCTTCTCTCTTTCGAAACAACAATATGTCTGGATATCCAAGACCGCCCAGCTTTTCCGATCGGAGGGGAAGTGCTTTTGCCCGTGACGAGCTGGCCCTCAGCACGTCTGCCAACCCCATTGTCAAGGCCGCCCAAGCTCGGCCACCACGCGGCCCGCCGACGCCGAGTATGACCACGCCGGCTGCCGAGTTCGACCAGACCATGACCGGCTCACCACCGCCGCCTCCGACACCGGCTGCGTCACCAGGTCCCTCTCATGTCCAGCCGGACTGGAGCGATGCCAACGCCGACGAGGACTTCTTCCACTCCAAGGTCCGCCAACATTTTAAGAGCTGCACGGGCTCCCAGCGGACGCGTCTCTTGGCCGACCTGTTGAATCTGTGCACCAGCCAGCAGCTGAGCTTTGTTCACCAGTTTGTCAGCCCACTGCTGAAGAAGGACCCTTTTACCAGCTTGCCCGACGAGCTTTGTTTACGAGTGCGCCCACTCCACCCCACACTTAAAAAAATATTTCCCGTATGGCTGCTAACATGATAGATTCTCTCCTTTATTGACGATCCGAAGGTCCTGGCCCGTGCTTCCCAAGTGTCGCGACGCTGGCGTGATCTGTTGAGCGACGACGTGACCTGGAAGAACCTGTGCGTCAAGCACGACTACGACCGCCGCCTCTCCGAGGTCCAGCCTGCTGCACCGCCTACCCCTGTCCGCGAAGAGACACCGACGACTTTCCCGCTGAGCGTCTCAGACAGCGACTTTCCCACACACAACCTGCCGTCACTGGCCCCGCCGGAGCATGACGTTCCCATGGCCACCTCCCGCAGCCTCGACGGCGGCGGCGCGCCAAACGGCGGCGCGTCTAGCAGCAAGAACCGCCCGCGTCTGCGGTCGTACAAGTCCCACTTCAAGCAGCGGTACCTGGTTGATGCCGCGTGGCGGACGGGTGGCCAGACCATCACCAAGAATATCACTCAGGATGGTGGTCTAGTGACCAGCCTGCACCTCACCAACAAGTACATTATTGTCGCTCTCGACAATGCTCGCATTCACGTGTTCGACACCGAGGGTGAGAACCAGAAGACACTGCAGGGTCATATCATGGGTGTCTGGGCTATGGTGCCCTGGGAGGACACTCTGGTCAGCGGTGGCTGCGACCGCGATGTCCGCGTATGGAATCTTGCCACAGGGTGAGTCTTCATTTCTTTCTCTCTCTTTCTGTTCATGTTATAACGCCCATGTTCTGTTTTCACTAACCCACCCAGACAATGTGTGCACACGCTCCGAGGCCATACCTCGACGGTCCGCTGCCTCAAGATGTCGGACGAGAACACTGCCATTTCAGGTTCGCGTGATACCATGCTGCGTGTGTGGGATATCCGCACCGGTCTGTGCAAGAACGTCCTCGTTGGCCATCAGGCCAGCGTCCGCTGTCTCGAGGTCAAGGGCGATATTGTCGTCTCCGGCAGCTACGACACCACTGCCAAGATCTGGAGCATTTCTGAAGGCCGGTGCCTGCACACCCTGCAGGGCCACTACAGCCAAATTTACGCCATTGCCTTTGACGGCGTCAAGGTTGCCACCGGCAGCTTGGACACCAGCGTGCGCATCTGGAATGCTGCCACGGGTGAGTGCCAGGCAGTGCTCCAAGGCCACACGTCCCTGGTTGGCCAACTGCAGATGCGTGGTGATACCCTTGTGACGGGCGGCTCAGACGGCTCTGTTCGTGTCTGGTCGCTGTCTCGGTTTTGCCCTATCCATCGCCTGGCCGCGCACGATAACAGCGTCACCAGCCTGCAGTTTGACGATACTCGTGTTGTCAGTGGCGGTAGTGACGGCCGCGTCAAGGTGTGGGATCTCAAGACAGGCCAAATGGTTCGCGAGCTTATTTCTTATGGAGATGCGGTCTGGCGTGTTGCATTTGAAGATGAGAAGTGTGTGGCCATGGCCCTGCGCAACGGTCGTACCGTAATGGAGGTGTGGTCCTTTTCCCCTCCTGACGACGTGCTTAACGACCGGCCACTCGCGCTCCCCCAGCGGTCCCTGGACCCCTCGTCGGCAGCTTCACCACCTCGGCCTATGAGCGCCATGGCTATCGACTTCCGGCGGCCCCAGGCCCTTCCGGGCCTGACACGGCGGGACTCGACGGGCGGCGACGTTGATATGCGGGATGCCGGGCCGGCCACAGCGCCGCTGCAGCAGGGCAACTCGACGTTCTTCCACGATGACTAGCGGCGCATGCCTAGCTGGCTTCGAGTCCCGTACTATTGCGTGGTTGTTTCGGATGGGCGTTCGCCATATTATCCTACCTGCGTGATTCGGAATTCGTGGCCTTATTCTGAGCGAGGTGGGCCGGCCGTTTAATCTGTGGTCCTTACCACATATTCTGCAGCGTTGCAGCATTGCAGCACACGATGGCATTTAAGGTGTTTTTCACAGCGTTCATTTGTGTTGTACCGAAACAACACGAAGCTCGGCACTCAACGTGCTCCAGCTGCGCGACGCGTATATCTACTATTACTATTTTCTGGGCGGCCTGCGGGTTACGGTTTTCTGCCCACCTTATATCCCTTTTCTCTTTTACGCAGCAAAACATGGACTCGGGCGTTTTTGGGGGCGGAGCATCTCTGTCGGACCTGATTGTTTTTATCTTTGTTGTTATTCTTGGTATTGATTTCATATCTTTCATTTCTGATTCTCCTTGTCTGTGGCTCTCTATTTTCTTTATGTTTCGAGGAACGGCGGTGTCGGAGATGCAGGGGGGGATCGTGCACGAGAAGTCCTACGAGCATACCAGTGTTTTCTGGTGTCAGTCCACTCTCACACCTTGTGCAACGTGCTCCTTGCTCCCTGTTCATCTCTCTGCCTCGTCTGTACTCCTGTGTGTGCTTGTTGTTCTCATCATGTTTTTGAACTGTTCTCCGCTACATTTGTTTTGTTTTCTTATACTTGGGGGCCTGAAGGGGTATAATATGGGACACGACGGGATAGGGAATGGCATATTTAGGAGAAGGGATGGAAAAGAGGAACGGATAGCCGTTCCAGCAATTGTATTAATCTAGGCCAGATTTCACATATCCAAGTCCAGCGGAGTGTTATGTGAGAAGAGGAGAAGAGGAGAAGAGGACGCCGCTTGACAGATGTACAACACGATGTATTGTGTAGATTCTGCGCTACAATGATACTGCAAGAGGAGGCACATTCTTGCCTTTTGGCTTGTTGGCTCTTTCCAGACCTTTCTGGGCGGGCGGCAGTTGATGGCGAGTTATATTCGTCCTCCGTAAGCCGCTCCTTCCCTTGTTATTCGCGCTCCTGTTTTTCACGATGTGGAAGGCGAAGGCGAAAACTGGGCCGCGCTTGCCATCGGAGTGATATTGTAGCGAGCAAAGACAGCGAGAGGTGGCAGCGAGATCGCTGCTGCCAAATTTGGGTGCTGGGCTGCAAGAGGGCAGTCGCGCCTTCCCTACGGTCCCTACGCCTGCTAAACCGTTGGGGTTGACGGTGCTTCCAGTGGACCTTCCCCAAAGCGGCTAGTGTCTCAACTCCTGACTGCAGCCAGGGCGACAGGTCAGGTCCACCCGCGTGCCCCTGATTGGCGGTGGCAGGCTCCGATAGCTGTTTTTGGAGCCTTTTTTTGGGGGCTTTTCTTGCTGTAACTTTTTTGGAATTAAATTTTATTGCCCGCTTTTCTTCGGACGTGTCCCAGTGGGAAAGTCCGGTGTAATTCTGGCCCAGAGACCCAGCTAAGCTGTTCTGTTTGATTATTATTTTTTTTGCTCTGCCGTTCGTTCCTGCCCCCTTTGGCTGCGTGTTTTATCTCGCCCGCTCTTTCTTTCTCACCAACACCTCCTCCACCCTAGCGCTTGCCCTTTTTTCTTCTCTCCTTCCTTTCTATCATCGATCATTACGCATTGTGTTTTTGTATTTCGACAATCTCCTCCTTTCGATTCCCTCTCGATTGTTTTAGCATTTGCAATTGAGCGGCCGTCGATCTTTGACTAGTCGAATCTTCCATCCTTTCGCCTCATCCTCCTCCTCCAACAACAACACCTTCCCCACCCCTTTTCGCAACCATGTTCTCGCGTGCGGCGTTCCGCGCTGGCCGTGGCCTGCGGGCTGCTTCGGCTTCCGCTTCGACGATGCCCCTGCGTGCTGCTTCGGCTGTACCCTCTGCTTTCACCAAGACGACCTCTATTGCTGCCCGGAGGACAGTGACGACCGATGCCGCGTCGGCGCATGTCGACAAGAGCGCCGTCCCCGAGTCCGAAGATGAGGTTTTCTCCATCAACCTGAGCGACGAGAGCTTCGAGACCTACGAGCTCGACCCCCCGCCCTACACGCTTGAGGTCACCAAGAAGGAGCTGAAGAAGATGTACTACGACATGGTCGTCGTCCGCCAGATGGAGATGGCTGCCGACCGTCTGTACAAGGAGAAGAAGATTCGCGGTTTCTGCCATCTGTCCACGGGCCAGGAGGCGGTTGCTGTCGGTATTGAGAACGCCATTACCCGTGAGGACGATGTCATCACCTCGTACCGTTGCCACGGTTTCGCGTACATGCGCGGCAGCAAGGTCCGCCAGGTGATTGGTGAGCTTCTGGGTCGCCAGGGCGGTATCTCGTTCGGCCGCGGTGGTTCGATGCACATGTTCGAGAAGGGCTTCTACGGCGGCAACGGCATTGTCGGTGCCCAGGTCCCCGTTGGTGCTGGTCTGGCTTTTGCCCACCAGTACCAGGGCAAGAATAACGCCACCGTTATCCTGTACGGTGACGGTGCCAGCAACCAGGGCCAGGTCTTTGAGGCCTTCAACATGGCCAAGCTGTGGAAGCTGCCCGCCCTGTTCGGCTGCGAGAGTGAGTCCACCCCCGACGGTTTACACTGCAATTGAGATTTGAGATGATGATTGTTTGCTAACCCTTGACCCTCTGTAGACAACAAGTACGGTATGGGTACCTCCGCTTCGCGTTCGTCCGCCCTGACCGACTACTACAAGCGCGGTCAGTACATCCCCGGTCTCAAGGTCAACGGCATGGACGTCCTTGCCGTCAAGGCCGCCGTCAAGTACGGCAAGGAGTGGACCCAGAACGACAACGGCCCGCTCGTCCTCGAGTACGTCACCTACCGCTACGGTGGTCACTCCATGTCCGACCCCGGCACCACCTACCGCACGCGCGAGGAGATCCAGCGCATGCGCTCGACCAACGACCCCATTGCAGGCCTGAAGCAGAAGATTCTCGACTGGGGCGTCGTCAACGAGGAGGAGCTCAAGGGCATTGACAAGGAGGCCCGCGGCTACGTCAACGAGGAGGTTGCCATCGCTGAGGCCATGGAGCTCCCCGAGGCCAACCTCGATGTCCTGTTCAACGACATCTACGTCAAGGGCAGCGAGCCCAGCTTCATCCGCGGCCGTACCGCCGACGAGCTGCGCTACTTTGACTAAACGTCGACGAGACGAGGTGTAGCTGAATGGGGGGTTCTTTGGATGTAGTTAATATGAAGGGGAGGGACGGGCCTGGGCAAGGCCTTATATATAATCATGCACACAAGCCAGTTGTGCTCACTGTGCTATTTTCTTGTCACCTCTCCTTGTGGATTTTTTTCTTGTTTCTTTACCTGTTCCCCTTTTTTAAGTCGTTTTGTCTTACGCCGTTTGTTCCGATTAATGTAAGATTAAACTGCAAAAAACACACACATATGAACCGTCTTTCAAAGTAGAATATCGTAAGAATTTGCCTTTCACAGGGCATCATGAAAAAATGTCCATCGTACCTGCCTTGTTGCGGAATATAGATGTATGCACCTTCCATCAACATCACAAATTGGTGTTGTTCGCTGCGTTCGGGGCGATAGGCACCGAGACGGTAATACGACGTAATTAAAACACCGTACGGAGTACATGCAGGAGGGAGCGCTGAACAGCACCGAGCAGGCGCTAACGGCTGCTGTTTGTCGCTGGCCGTCACGTGGTGTCGCTCAGCCTAGGCGCTGGAGCCTAGTGGGTTGGCAGGGCGTACTTGGGCCCAATTGGCCGATTAGCGTCGTCTGAGCCTATTAAACTTGGGCAGACGCGAGAGGAAACGACGACCCGCGTTTTCTCACGAAAAAAGCGCGTTGCCTCTTTCCTGTACGTCGTGCCAGCGTGCCTCCTCTTTCTGTGCCTTTCCTCCGAGTTTATCCCCAACACAAATCAATCCTCATGTCTGCCTGATTTTTGACACGACAAACAACGACAATTGCCAATCGACAATCTGTCTACTTAAGGGACGCCCGCGTTCCCTGTTTTCTTGCCGTCATTTACTGCTCGGCAACAGCCTTCACCCACTTCCAGAGCAAATCGTGGCTTCGCGGCATTTGGTGCAGCTCGCGCCCGAGGCCATTTGCTTTGTTTTCGCAAAAACGGCGGCGACGACGACGGCGACGATAACAAGAACCATATTGGCTGCAAAGAGGACGGTTAGATACAGCAGCAATCTTTCCAGGTCATCACGACGGCTTACCGGCTCGGCTACTGTCACTTCACTGGCTTCCTTCCGGTCTATCACGGCCACAGCCCCACCACTTCGAACTCGACCATCCCCCCTCCTTTTACCCTCCTCTTTCTCTTCTTTGTCTCTGCCTCGAACCATGGCTCCCAACAAGCAGGCCACTCTGGGGTATGTCAAGCCGACGCAGACCACGCTGGGGCATGTGCTTTCCTGAGGCTGAAAGTAGAGTACTGTGTTCAATTACTAACTCTGATTTAGCAAGTTCTTTGGAACACCAGGAAACGCCAGACCAGCACCGCAACAGCAGACGAAGCTCTCCTTTGCAACCAAGGCGACGACCTCGACCAGACCGACAAATGGCGACGAAGGTAGCTCGTCCAAGGAAAACGTAACGCCAGAGAAGGGTACGTGATCGAGGAAAGCAGGCAAAGATGAATAGCAGCTGTTAACGTTAACATTCACAGACAAGAAGAAGCGCCTGTCCGACGACGAGGCCGCCAAGGATGATTCAGATGCCGAGGGCATAGGCCGGCCAGCTGCCAAGCGTGCGCGTAAGAACCGCTGCGTGCTGGAAGACGAGGACGATGAGGATATCGTTGCTGTTGCTGCTCCTGTGAAGCGCAGCCCCTCCAAGTCACCCCCCAAAATAAAAAAGGAAAAGGCTGCTTCGCCGAAAAAGGACAAGGATGTTGCCATGACGGATGCTGAGCCGGCCAAGAAGGCCAGATCAAGATCGAGATCGAAGTCGCCGTCACCAAAGGCCAAGGCCGTCAAGGTCGAGGCCAAGGACGACGATGAGGCTGAAAAGGCGGCATCGTCTGCCTCGGAAGAGTCGAGCTCCGAGCTCGAAGAAGACGAGGAGGACGTGAAGCCCGAGGTCGCCGCCAAGGTGCGCAAGACAATTCAGACTGTGCTGTCGACGCCCAAGACCGACGCTTTCCCGGACTGGAAGGCCGGTGACCCTGTGCCGTACGAGGCACTTTGCCGCACGTTCTCGCTCATTGAGCTGACGACTAAACGTCTTATTATCATGGAGTACTGCTCGCTGTTCTTGCGGCAGGTTCTGCGCCTGACACCCGGCGATCTGTTGCCGACTGTCCTGCTCATGATCAACAAGCTGGCGCCCGACTATTCGGGCATTGAGCTGGGCATTGGCGAGTCGCTAATCATGAAGGCGATTGGCGAGTCGACGGGCCGCAGTCTGGCAGTCATCAAGCAGGACCAGAAGGAGATTGGCGACCTGGGCCTGGTGGCCGTCAAGTCGCGGTCGACGCAGCCGACCATGTTCAAGCCGAAGCCGCTGACGATCCAGGGCGTGCACAAGGGCCTGATGGGCATTGCGACGGTCTCGGGCAACGGCGCCCAGCAGCGGAAGGTGGACGGCATCAAGAAGCTGCTGTCGTCGGCGGACGCACATAGCCAAGGCCGTGTCGACATCACAAAGGACAAGGGCGGACCCAGCGAGGCCAAGTTCTTGGTTCGTTTCCTCGAGGGCAAGCTGCGTCTGGGCCTGGCTGAGCGCACGGTGCTTGTGTCTCTGGCGCAAGCCGTCATCCACCACGAGGCTTCGGTCGCCGGCAAGACGGCGTCGCCTTCGGACGTTGAAAAGGCCGAGGCGATGCTCAAGACGGTGTACAGCGAGCTGCCAAGCTACGATATTATTGTGCCGGCGATGCTGGACCACGGCATCATGCACCTCAAGGAGAACTGCAAGCTGCGGCCCGGTATCCCGCTGAAGCCCATGTTGGCCAAGCCGACCAAGGCGATCACGGAGGTGCTCGACCGGTTCGAGGACCAGACGTTTACGTGCGAGTACAAGTACGACGGCGAGCGTGCACAGATCCACTATGTTGCCAAGGACAGCGCGTCCAAGGGTGAAGAAGGCATTACGGCCATCTTCTCGCGCAACTCGGAGGATCTGTCCAAGAAGTACCCCGACATTCTGGCCAAGCTGCACACATGGGTCAAGCCGGAGACCAAGAGCTTTGTGCTGGACTGCGAGACGGTCGCGTGGGATATCGAGGAGCGCAAGGTGCTTCCCTTCCAGCAGCTGATGACGCGCAAGCGTAAGGATGTCAAGATTGAGGATGTCAAGGTCAAAGTCTGTGTGTTTGCCTTTGATTTGTTGTACCTCAACGGCGCCGCCATTGTGGAGCAGCCGCTGCGTTCGCGCCGCGACCAGTTGTCAAAGGCCTTCTTCCCTGTGGAGGGCGAGTTTGCGTTCGCAACGCATATGGACGGCCAGGAGCTCGATGCGATCCAGACGTTCTTGGACGAGAGCATGAAGGCGTCCTGCGAGGGTCTGATGGTCAAGATGCTGGACGGCGCCGAGAGCGGGTACGAGCCCAGCAAGCGGTCGCGCAACTGGCTCAAGATCAAGAAGGACTACCTGTCGGGTGTGGGTGATTCGCTCGATCTTGTTGTCTTGGGCGCCTACTACGGCAAGGGCAAACGCACATCTGTGTATGGCGCTTTCTTGCTGGCGTGCCACAACCCCAACAACGACACGTACGAGACGGTGTGCAACATTGGCACGGGCTTCAGCGAGGCGGTCCTGGAAGAGCTGCATGCGCAGCTGGGCCAGATTGTGATTGACCGGCCCAAGCCGTTTTACAGCCACAGCTCAGGCAACCAGCACCAGCCGGATGTGTGGTTCGAGCCGCGGTACGTGTGGGAGGTCAAGACGGCCGATCTGACGCTGAGCCCGCGGTACAAGGCGGCCAGCCACGAGAATGTGGACAGCTCGGGCGAGCGGCGCGGCATCAGTCTGCGTTTCCCGCGCTTTATCCGGATCCGCGACGACAAGAAGCCGTCTGAAGCGACATCGTCGCGACAGGTGGCCGAGATGTACCGCAAGCAGGAGAGCGTGGCCAAGAGCAAGGGCCCCGCAGTCGATGACGACTTTGAGTATTAAAGAAGATGAGAGAGAGGGGGATATGTATTTATACCGGGACTGTGTTGTGTGTTGTGTGCTATTTTTTGTCTTTGATTTAGTATGTTCACGTTTGTTGATGTACCGTTCTGCATGGCGTCTTGTTGTTTGATTGATTTTTTTCTCGATTTGATATTTCACGAATGAGCTGAATGAAGAGGCTAAAAGGCGCATCGTATATATGGAAACAGTGTATGAATCTCTATCCAATTGTCTTTCTGTCTGTTGTCGTTTGGCCTACAATATAGACTCCTGGTCGGGCCCTGGACTCAACGGATCGTCAAGCATATCGCCGCCGTCGCCGTGCAACAGGCCTTGATGCACGCCTGGGCCATCTTCGCGCAGACGACCAGACTCGCCAGCAGAAGCTCCTGCAACGATGCCACTTGCATTGTTGGCGCTATTGTCATCGTTATTTCCATTCCGCCCAGCGAACGCGCCTGCACGCAGTCCATCGTCTTCGCCGCTGCGACGTGACTCTTCGGCACCATTGAGGACATACCACACGTCCTTTTTGGTCAGCAAACCCTGGAGGACACCGCGGTCGCTAAACAGGACATAGCGCAGACCCAGTTTCTGGAAATAGTTGACAACGAAATGCAGGCTGGACCGCGAGGGCAGTGTCAGCGGCGTCTGGTCCATCCAGGGTCGCAAATCCAACGTGGTGCGCGGATCCGCGAGCGGCTGGTGGGCGAAGAACGCTTCGGTCTCGTCGGGTGGCAAAGAGCGTGGAGGCTGGACAGCAGCTTGCAGAGTATAGTCGAGCTCGGCACGGGAGATGTAGCCCAGCAAGATGGCATCGCGGGGGTCAGAGACAATGGGAAAGCCACGATAGGGGTGGGCATCGAGAATACGGCGCAGACTGGCGACAGTGTGGCCCGTGGCCGTCAAGACGACCAGATCCTCAATGCGAGTCATGACTTGGGCGGCAGGCACATCCGGAATCTGGAACTGCATCTCCTCGCTGTTATCGAGGTACGGATACTCGTTAAAATGGATCCAGGCCTCGTAGATGCCGCGCCGCGAAAAGGCATCGCCGACCCATTTGGACAGCATAACGGCGACCATGATGGGCAGGACATAGGTCAGTGCGCCAGTCAGCTCAAAGACGATGACGACAATCGAGACGGTGACGCGCGTGACACCTGTGAGAGCAGCAGCAGCACCCACAATAGCATAGGTGCCGGGTGTGACACACGACAGGTCCTGCTCGCACGACTGGAAGGGCAGGAAGTTGGGGTGGTTGGTCTGCCAAATCTCCATGACGATACCGACAGCACGGCCCGTCAGGGCACCAATAGCCATGGAAGGCAGGATGATGCCCGCGGGGAGCTGCAGACCAAATGTGATGGCGGCCAGGAAGAAGCCTAGAACAGCAGCAAAGAGCAGCAGGACAATCGTAGCAGCTGTGGCAGCACCCGTCTTGCAAAGGCCAAAGACGTCGTCGAGCTGGGGCGAGCACTCGGCAAAGATGTTGGAGACGAGCTCGGACAGCTGGGCGCGCATATAGAGGTTGGGATAGTTGATGAGGGCAGTCAGCAGAGCGACGAGGGCAACTTGGGTGACGGGGCCGGGCAGCCAGCCTGCATTGGCCTTTTTCCAGCGGGCGATGCACATATTGACCTTGATAAACAGGCCACCGTAGACACCGCCCAGAATACCCAGCAGAGCAAAAGGGACCAGCTCAAAGGCATGCCAGCCAGTCGAGTACTTGACCTGGTACAGGACGAGCTTGCCAGACCGGAAGGGGTCAAGGGCCTGCAGCACGAAAGCCGCCGTCATGGCACACACGAAGCTCTGCCACATGGTCTTGTCGGGGAAGTAATACGACAAGGTCTCAAGACTGAAGAGCACGCCGCCAATGGGCGAACCGAAAGCGACAGAGATGCCAGAAGCTGAGGCGGCTGACAACACCTCTCTCCGGCGGGCTACAGCACGTTAGTGGACAATGATGGAAATAAGAGGGGTCGAATAAAATCAAGTGGCGAAAAGACATCTCCAAAGACATCTCCAAAGACATCTCCAAAGACATCTCAAGACAACTCACCCTCATTGTTGTTGATGCTGGGAAAGAGCTTGATGAAGAGATTGGCGCAGCAGCAGGCAACGTGAACAAAGGGACCCTCTTTTCCAAGCCACATACCCGACGCGACGGCCAGACAGAGGCCCAGTGACTTGGTCAGCAGCGTCCAGCCGCCCAGGAAGCGCCGAATGACAAACCCGCCGAGCATCGTCTTGATCTCGGGGATGCCGCTGTGCTTCGCATAGATGGCATACTCTTTGACGAGAAGTGCAGCACAGACGGCGCAAGTGACGGACAGGACGACAAAGAAGAGGTACTCGAGAAACCACTTTCCGACGGCCGACGACGCCGACAGACCCAGAGCGACAGCCCAGGGCCGCCAGCCTTCGCACTTGGCGCCCTCGTCGTAGCCCATACAGCAAAAACCGTGGTTGAGATAAAAAGCGCCGCCGTCGGTGCCGCCTGAGGCGCAGTAGCCCGTCTTGAGATCGCCGAGCCAGTCAGAGGCAACGTCAATAGCCGCTGCGAGCGTGCCTGCTGCCAGACCTGTCAATACAAGCACGACCCAGACCTGGCCGGCGTCCAACAGACGGCGCACAAGACCCAGCAGACCGCTTGTCCCCGAAACCAGAGCGCGTTGGCGCTGCCGTTCTTTGCTGTACTCAAAGATCCAGTCAATGGCCGTCAAGTCTTCGTAGCCGACACGGCGGCCGAGCCCTTCCGAATACCAATCGACCACGTGGGGGAGTCCGGCGCTGTTCTTGCCGTTGCTGCTGCTACTGTGGAGGTTCACATTGATGTTGCTCGGACCACCGTTCTGTCCTCCACCAACAACACCCTGTGTCTCAAAGTCGTCGTCATTGCCTGCACTGCCGAGGCCAATGGGCCCGCTGGCTTCGTGGCCGTAGAGCGAGAGGGAGTTGTGTGTGTTTGTCGAGGACGCCGTCGTGCCGCCCATGCCGAACGTCGAGAGAAGTGATCGCGCCGATTGGGGAAGGAAGCTCGTTTGTTTCTGTCGCCGTTTGAAGGACATGGGGCCATTCAGCTCGGCCGCAGAAATTGTGTGTTTATCAACATCGGAGGTATTGTCATCGTCGTCGTGATCGTGATCGTGATCGTTGAGATCGTCGAGATTGTTGTTGCTATCGTGGCGATCGTGGCGATTATTGTCGTCATGATTCTCGCCGCTGTATGGCCCACTGGCCTGGCCGCTGTTTCCCAGGAGGTCGACTGTGCCGTTCCTCCCTGCTGCTGCTGGTATTAATGGATCCATGGTGAGTTTAGTTGTGAGCAGCAGGAAGAGGAAGAGCCGTCATCGCGCAAGCTCCGAAAGCTGGGCGAAGGGCGCGGCAAGGAGAGAAGAATAGAATAATAGGATCGGTTGGTCTGGATGTGTCGATGATTTTAAAGTCGATTAATAAAAGTGTGAGCTGAGGGAAACGTCGTCGTGGTCGCCGTGTGGCTGGTTGTCCGTTCTCGATGTCGTCGCAAGCTCCACGGACCAAGAAGGTTAGGGGACGTTGTTCAGGAGGCTGTGGCCTTGTCATTACGCAGATAGAAAAGCGGGTCCAAACGCCTGTACGACGTACGGCGTACGACCTCGACGACGTACCCCAAAACGTGCTCGCCCCGGTTGAGAGATATGTTAGTAAGCAAACTGCAGCAAGCTCCATTTATGCAGATAGACAAACCACCCCAAAGAAGCACCCAAAAGCACCAAGGAGACGGAACTTACAGCTTCACCTCTGATGAACAAAAAACTTGTTTTCTAAATCCAACGGCAGGAAAATCAGCCCTTGCGTTTTTTGTGTTCTTTCCCTCAGAGTACTTAACGGCACCATGGCCGTTTCTGCACAAAACGGGACCACATTGCCGTGACCGAGACAAATGGCTTCCATCGGCGGCGACGGCGCATCAGATGTGGCGATGCCACTTGTTGAGGGAGACGAGGGTGCTCATGACGCGGGGCAGACGACGGAACAGGCCCAGAAAACACCAGAAAACCAACAGCCTGACCACCAAGAGGCAGCCATTGCTAGAATCGAGCAGCTGCTCCGGGTCAAGGACGACACATCGCGCTTTGTAGCCCTTGCGCTGCTCAAAGCCGTTCTCGACGAGCAAGTTCGAGAAGCTTCAAAAGGTGGAGATGAAGAACCGAAACAGAGCGAGGCGGAGGGGGCCACCCAGATCAGCTCCCCCTCTCTCTTGAAACTCTGGGACGCTATCCCCGTCAAGTTTCTCGACAAGCTGCTGCGCGCCGGCCTCAATGTGCCCTCGACGCCGTTCATCACCTCGTCTTCCGCCCAAGCACCACACTCCAGCAAAGGCGGCGCCGAGGCTGCCCATATGCGCGACCTGGCTGTCGCCGTGCTGCACACCTTTGCCGTGCGTATTTTGCCTGACGACCAGCGCGGCGATCCACGGCTCGTTGGGCGCATTCCCTTGCTTGTGGCATCGCTTCTCAACACGACGACGACGACGACGTCATCGAGAGCAGCATCTGACACTCCAGCTGGCGCAAATGCCAATGCAGAATCAGCCACCACGCTCATCCTCCAGACTCTTGCAACACTCGTCAGCCGCTCTGAAGGTGCCGCTGTCTTCAACGCGAGTGTCGCCGATCTCAGTCCGTTGACGGAGCTGGCACCTGAGCAGCCTCTTGTGCTCGAAATCTTGCTGCGCGCATGGCTGCACGGTCTGTTGGCAGCAACGGCTCCCGAGAACCCAGCTGATATTGACACAATCACAAACACCGTCAACGCCACACTTCCTTCGCTTGCTGCCGCTTTCAAGGGCACCGACGGCGTGACCCTGCTCGACTTCTTGGCCCGCTTGTTACGCAACGCCGAGGCCTTTGCTGAACAGCAACAACAACGAAAACTCCTTCCTGCCGCCAGCCCAGGTTGGATCGCACCAACAGTCGGATTTATCCGTCAACTTGCTGCCAGCCGGCCTACGGCTGCATCGCGCGCTGCTTATACGCATGCATCGGCTGCCCTCTTGCGCGCCTATCCAGACGTGGCCTCCACCTTGCTGTTTGGCGAAGACCCCAAAGCGAAGAAGAGTGCTGACGGGAAAGAACCACTGCCCGAGGACAAGCCGTTTGCCTATCTTTTGGTTAGCATGCTGCTTGTCGACCTGCGCGCCACCCTGCCCGGTCTCCTCGCCCAGCTCAACAACCAGGACCACTACCCAGCCAATGCCTCCCGCCTCGCCTCCGCCTTTGATATCCTGTCGGCTTTCATCGGCTACCTTGTCCGTAGTCTCGACGGCGACGGCGAAGGCGGGGACGAGCTACTCACCATATCTCTCACTCCGGACAACCTTCTGCGCCTCCGCAAGTCCATGTCCGAGACGCTGTCCGTCACAGCGGAACACCTGCGTGACCGCTGGGATGCTGCCGTAGCTGGTGCCCAAGGTTTGCATCCAGATGCACGTGCCGGCACCGACGATACACGGACAAGCACACTCGACACAGCCGGTCTGCCGCTGGCGTGGGATGCTGCATCGTCCGAGACGGTTGTCAACCGTGATCCGCTGGTACTGGCAGCCGTGCGTGCACTGGCTTTGTGGCTGCGCGAGGACGACAATGAAGTGCTGCGGCGCGAGGCGGCAGGACTGACAGACATGTTCTTGGACCTATACAGCAACAGCGCGTCTGACCCGAGCAGTCTTGATTTCCGCCGGCCGGCGCTTGTCGCGTTTGAGGGTATATCGGCACTGACAGCTGAAGGATCCGGTGATACTGGTGGTGACGAAGTCCACGAGGATGACACATATGAGCGAGACGCCGCGGCACTCCTGCTTGAGCACGGTGCCTGGAAGATCCTGACGACAGACCTGCTAGCTATCCTGCAAGGCTCATCGTCGTCTGCTTCTGATGCTGCTCGCGGTATCGAGATTGTCCGTGTCTTGCTGCCCATTGTCGAAGAAGAGAGACCGGGTACTCGCGAGGCATGGATGGATGTCGTCACGCTTGTTGCTGCGTGGTCTGGTCCGAGTGACGAAGACAGCAGTCCTTCGACTTTAGACACGCTTACTGCGGGCACGGTTGCCGAGTGTCGTGTGGCCGTCCTGCAGCTAGTGACCGCTCTCGTTGCTAACGCACATCCGTCGATCCTTCGTCGCTACACGCACTCCATCAGTGCTGTCATTGGCTTGGCCAACCAGCTGCGGCCGACACTGGCACCCTCGCGGGTCGGGGCGTCGTTGAGTGGGAGTCTGGTTGAGGCGCTGGATGATGTAAAGATGACACTGCAAGGTACTCGTTAATGTTAGCCATATTTGTTCATATAAGTTTTAATAAAATTATACACAATATGTCGGAATCATTTGAATTTTTTTTTTTTCAAAAAAAGAATGGAAGTATACAAAGAAAATAAATAAATAACAGCAAGTATCGGTGACTTGACAAATAATATGAAATAGATCAGATGTGTGATATTTCATTCAGAGATGTTCAGAGGGACATGAATGTTGTTTTCATACAGGTGAGCTTAGCTGCTTATAACAAGCACCTTGCAACAGAAAAGATATATTTTACAACGAGAACAGATGTTAATATTCTGTCATGGCGAGAGATTGGGACAATATATAGAAATGCAGAGAGCCATTAACCCAAAACGAGGCAAAATCAAAACAAAACAAGCAGCAAACGTTTTAACCGAAGAGAAGAAGAAGCGAAGAGAGAGTAAGTGAACGGATGGAAAAGAAGCAACGTTGGAAAGCAAAGAGTAGAATATAGAAACAAAGAAATGGAAATAGTAAATAGATGTAGGGGGAGAGAGCCAAAAAAGAATAGCCAAAATATAAACGACAATAATATAAAATAGATAGGCGGAAGATTGTGTGCCAAAAAATATACCAAACATGTATGGCGGGGGGCAATTACAACAGCTAAAAACAATCTGTGTTGTCTTTCATAGCTCACTCTCATTCTCTCCTTTGTTTTCTCGCTCTCCTCTACTCCATCCACCATTGAAGAATAAAAGTAAAATGTCGTCCACTCAGAAACCAAACCCTTCAGCTCCTCCTCTTTAGTTGGCAACCTCCTCCTCGACCCAGCCGTTCAGGCCGCTCTGGATGGCCAGGCCAAAACCGGCACCCATGCCACCAAAGCTGGCTTGATACTGGTGACCGCGGCGCTCGCCACCTTCCTGGACGTTGCCGCCGACCACGCTGTTGGGGCTGGTGCCGCCGTTCTCAAAGCCAGGAGCTAGGACGGGCAGGCTCACAGCACGGTTGTGCTGGCCGCGGGGGTTGCCCGGTGCCAGCAGACCACCGATCGTGGTCGTGCCGTTGGCAGTCTGGGCACCGGCACTGCCAGCACCGGCACCACCAAGACCGTTGGCGTAGCCGTTGGACATGCTAGCTGACTGCTGGTGGCCAGACAGGATGGGGCCCTGGGGCACCTCAAGGGTCAACTCGCTAGAGGGCGAAGCGGCCGTGCCAAAGAGAGCGGCCTGCTGGGCAACCAGGACCTGGTGCTGCTGCTGCTGCTGCTGGGCAGCCTGCTGCGACACGTGGCTCAGGTACATGGTCAGCGCGTTGTTGGTCGAGCTGAAGAGCGTCACAGCCGGCTGGTTGGGGTTGTTGCCGGGCGATGTGGCATTGGTCGGCGAGCCGCTGTTCTGGCTCGTAGAGCCGTTGGGCGGGGGCGACGCAATGCGGCTACCCTCGTTGCGGGGAGACTGCGAGGCACCGTTGCCGCTGCCGTTGCTGCCACCACTGCCGGGCTGGAGCTGACGAGGAGCATTACCACAACGGTCCTTACCGAAGTTGACCTTGAACTTCTTGTACTCGTCCTTGCTGCGGATGGCCTCAATGGCCTTGATGGCGTTGGCAATGTTGGTGAAGTTGACAAACGCACAGCTCTTCTCGCGGAGTGTGTTAACCAGCTCAATCTCACCGAAATCGGTAAAGTCCTGGCGCAGGCGCTCCTCGGTCCATGTCTCGTCAAGGTTGCCAATGTAGACGTTACGCGACGCACCACCGCTTACAGCCAGGGCAATCGCAGGTGGCAGAGCACCCGAGTGCTTGCCCCAGCCGATCTTGAGGCGACGGTTGTGGATCATTAGGCCCTGCAGGTTGCTGAGGGCGTAGAAGGACGCAGCCGCCGTGGGGTCGATGAAGGTGACAAAGCAAATGTGCTTGTCGGGGATGTAGCGGACGTGGTGCAGCAGACCACCGCGAACGACGTTGCAAATCTCCTCGATCGTGGTCTCGGGGTGGATGTTGCCCAGGTAGATCGTTCGGTTGCCCAGGTTGCTGATGCCACCGGCGGTGGTGGCGACAGCAGCAGCAGCCACAGACTGCTGAGCCAGAGCGTTGGAGATGATGTCGCGGTCAGCGCCGGTCAGCATGTTGGCGTAGCCAGGGGCAATGCCGAGGTACTGGGCAGCGTTCTGCTGCTGCGTCTTGGAGACGTAGGCACAACGGTCCTTGCCGTAGTACACACGGCGCGGGGTCTGCCAGTTGGCCTCCTGGGGCAGCTGAGTGACAGCCTTGATGGCGTTGGAGATGGAGAGGAAGTGAATGAAGGCAATGTTCTTCTCGCGGACCAGTTTGATGGTGTCAATGGCACCAAACTTGCCGAGATCCTCGCGCAGCTCATCCTCAGTGATCTCGTCGGGTAGGTTGCCCAGGTACACGTTACGCGAAGCACCGGACTGCTGAACGGCCAGTGCCACAGACGTGGGGACCTGAGACGGCTTGCCCCAGCCAACCTTGACATCCTGACCCTTGATGCAGAGCTTTTTCAAGATGGCATCCGAGTGGAAGTGGGTGGCGGAGCTGGCGTCCAGGAACGAGATGAAGGCGCAGTTCTTGTCGGGCAGCATACGAACCGACTCGATCTGGCCACTGCGGACGTGGCTCAGGAGCTCGTCAGCGGGCGTGTCGGCGGGGATGTTGCCAAGGTAGACAGTGCGGCTGGTGCCGCTTACAACACCGGGCGACAGAGCGACCGGAGACGTGGCCTGCATGGGGACCTGGATCTGTCCGCCCAGCTGGTTGAAGGCACCGCTGGGTGACTGGGGCGAGTAGAACTGCGGGGCGCCGTAGGTGGAGGGCGAAACGATCGTCTGGTAGGCCTGGGGCGACATGTTCTGCTGGTCAGGGCTCTGCTGGCCGCCAACCTGCTGGCCATTGGTCTGGCCGTTCAGCTGACTGTTGGCCTGCTGCTGCTGGGCCTGGAGCTGAGCCTGGTGGAGCTGCTGGGCCTGCTGGTAGCCGATCTGGCCCTGAAACTGGGATGTGGCAAAGGCAGCCGGGGTGCCGGGTTGGAAAGGGCTGCCGAGCAGCAGCTGGGAGGGGAGGAGGGAGGTGAACTGCATGTCAAAGGCCGTTCCCGGGGTGGTCATGTCAGGAGCGGCAGCAGCCGTGGTGGCCGGCGGAGGAGGCTGGTTCATGGGCTGGGTGTTGATGCTGGGAATGTTGGTACGGCGAGGGTGGCGGTCGCCGAAGCCGCTGATGTTGGAGGTGAAGGCACCGTGGGAGAAGCCGGTGTCGCTGTTGGAGGGCTTGGAGGCGTGGCCGAAGCGGCCACCGTTGGGGCCGGACTGGCTGACAGGGGCGCTGATGTCCTGCATCCCGAGCAGATGAGGGGGGACAAGGCCGTCCCGAGAAACGTGAGATAGGACCGCCGTTTTGACTGATGATTCGTACCCTGAAACCGGGCACGGAAGTGGTGAGAAGGAGGAGGAGGAGGAAGGAAGAAAGATTCGAGATACAAGATCGTTCGAAAAGAAGGAATTGCTGGAGATTTAAGATTGAAGAGAAAAGGGGGTCAAGGTAGGTACAACCGGGCGAGGCCAAGAATCGAAGATTGAAATTATTGGGTATCGAGGAACAAAAAAGGGACCAGTTGTCGTCGAGGCGGGTGGTCGAGGTCGAAGGAAATCGAAGCTGGTGAAAGCTCGTTTCGGGAAGACAGAATATATCCAAGAAAAAGTATTATAAAACGGGCGGACGGTGGTTGCTGCCGAGAAGTTGACCGTGGCAAAAGAGCTTGTTGGTTTTGGCGATAAAGAAACAAGAATAAATGAAAGATTGTAGGCGACAGATCACGACGCAAAAGGTTGTGAACGAAAAGAGACGGGGAGTCTGCCTGTGTAAATCGAGATTTTGGTGGGAGAAGGATGTCGAGAAAAAAACACGAGCTCGAGGATGGCGACGCACACGAGGAACTCGATGTCGATGTCGGAAGGGGTCGAGCAAAGGCGAACAAGCGAGTGGTTCGAAAAATCGGAAAGTGGGAGAATAAGCGAACAGTGAAGAAGAGAAGATAAAAAAGAAGAAAGAAGCGAGAAGCAAGAATCTGGCAAAAGAGCCGGTTGAAGAATTGAAGCCGACCACGAAGAAAGTGTGGATGACCGAGAAAAAGAGGAGAGGAGAGAGGAAAGCAGAGGACGAGAAAAAGAAAAGAAAAGAGCGAGAGTAAGAAGAAGGAGAAGGAGAAAAGAGAGTAAACGAAAGAGTGAAGAAAAGCGAAAGACGAAGACAAAAAAGGAGTCGACAGACCAGACTGGGGGTAGAGAAGGAGAAGAGAGAGGAGAGATGTGGAGGAGGCGAGGCGAAGAGAAGGATCGTAGGGAGAGGAGAAGAAGGTTAGAGTGAGGGAGGCAGAAAAGGCGTGGAAGAGAAGAGGTGAGAGAGAGAACGAGAAGGAAGGACAGGGGATAGGTTGGGTAGATTGAAGGAAAAGGGGGGGGAGATGTCCCGTTGGTCGTTTGTCGATTGCCCAAAGCGGACAGGAGACATTTAATTGGGGCGCGCTAAGTTTAATGAGGCCCGTTCAGGGGAAATCGGCGCTGGCTTCTGGGGTGGGAAGGAAGCCCTGGACGTGCGGTCCATCCATGAGGAAAGGCATGAAAGGTGGCAGTGGCATCTTACGAGTGCACGCCGCAAGAAGAAGAAGGAGCAGTGTGGAAGGAGATGTGGAGAGAAGGAGCCCACGATGCCACGGCAAGTGCGATGGACGCAAGATCCGATGCAGAAAGAACGAACTACGAAGGACGACAGAAGGAAAGAACGTGAACACGAGCCACAGCGAGAGCCTAAGGGATAAATACGCATTAAGTGGAGGAAGACTTGAAGTACGGAGTAAGTACTGGCTTATTGGCAAGCTCGAGTACTTTGACCACGCTGTCGTGCACATGCCCAGTTCGCAGTAAAATATATCATCTTACTACTATGCTGGTGCTGCTAATTATTATTACTCCGAAAATGTATGCAGATACGGCTTGTCGGTGACAGGCACGCCGGTGCCAGGAACTGATTGACGAGGCAGTGACGCTCGAACGGCACCTTCCCTGCAGTGAGCCTAAGAATACCGGTGCACGCGCTGTCCAAGGGGCAAGAGGCCTGTGCCTGGCGCTCGCGAGGCGCTAGCGGGTCTAGCTCCTGCCTTTGTCTGCCAACGCCCGTTGGCGCCTTGCTATGTCTGCTGCTTGCGGATGGGAATTGGCGATTCTGGCGATGTTGAGGACCGTCGTCCAAAGGCATTGACGGTATTCGTGGTATTGATGGCGCTGGCAGAGCCAGGGCATTGTCCCATTGAAGCATTGGGGCGTGGCAACAAAGGCACTTTGAGCATTTTGACTCTAAAGAATGCAATTTTCTGTCCAGTGGTTTGCCGCAAATCTGGGCAGAGGGAGAGCAAGCCGGAGATAAATTGCGGTCCCCTCACAGACGGGAGTGTCTACATACACGATGTACCGACGAATGTATCCTACATTGAAGAAGAATAGTAAAAGTGAGCCTTAATATGAGGACACGGTACATGTGCGGGACAATGGGGCAAAGGGTCCCAAGGGAGGCCAAGAACCAAAAAGAAAAGACATAAGGAAAAAAAGACAACGGCCAGGAAACGGTCGAAGAAGAGGGGACGTTGAGACCTATATAGGATGGGTCATATAGGCACGCGTGGCCAGATAAGAGGCTATCAAAGATGTCCAAATCCAGGTTGTAAATCGTCAGTCGAGAGTTGTGAGTTGAGAGTCGTAATATTCGTTCTTTCCTAGACTACCTGCATCAACCGCACCTGCCTTTACAATACGAAGTCGCGCAGGTCGTGATTTCCGCGCCTGAAGCGCGTCGTGCCAGCACCTTAGTGCCGGACCTAAAGGAAGGGGCTCAAGGGGCTAGATGTGGCAGGCGCGACAGAGACGAGCCGTTGCAGCTCGTTAAAAAGCGGTTAGAACTTAATACGTTGAGAAGCGTCAACGACAAGCGTTGCGTTAAAAAGGAGTTAACCAGCGCCGGGGCGGCTTTACTGCTCATTTCCTGACGCCATTCGGGGGCTTTTTAGCGTCCTCTGGGCTCCTCTCTTTCCCTCTTATTTTCCCATTTTCTCCATTTCCATTTTTATCAATCTCTAGCTTCGTTTTGAAGGAGAGCAGCGTGTTGAGCACGATGCTGAGACCGGGGAACTGCAGATGAGTGTAGATAACAGGAGAGTGCCCTTCTCAATTCGACCGACTGGCTGTGCATACTCAGTGCAGAATATCATAAAGACACTCCTATGATCTCCCCAGACTGTGGCTCATCTGCTGATCCCCTGCAGACGCAGAATTCCGACGCTGGATATGGATCAACAGTTTGGGCATGCAGTCTTGTCACTGTGCAGAAAGTTGAGATTCTCGGTTCCCTGTCTCCTTGTCCGTTCTCCTCCCACCTGCTAGGGCGATATTAATAGAATATCCTGCCCACGCCACCCCCGTTCTCCGTAAAAAAAACTTTCCAAGCAGGGCCCAGGGGTAGGCTGGTAAGGTACAAGTAATTTGCAGGTGGTTTGGACAGAAAGGGGAGAAAGAGGGTACTTGGGGACACAGACATGGCACACAGACTGACCTTTTGGCTTTTTATATAAAGTCTGGCCCAGGCCTTGTTCAGAAACAAAACAATGTAGGTGCGGACAGACGACAGTCAGATAGTGAGTGACGTACAGCAAACGAGGATATCCCCTTGTTAAATAACTATATACGATCACCCGGCGTGTGGCTGGTAACTTTTGTGATATCTGCGCTTTTGTGAAAATCTTCGGGGGAAAAACAGATTGACCCGACTTTCATAGAAATACGACACGTCCATTGTCTAACTATGTTTATGGGCTCGTCCTCGACTTGTGAATGCATGCCTATTAATTTAATCGAGGTTCAGGGTCCTATTCCCTATCGCCCCTTTCACTACTGTGTACGACGTAATACTCCGTAGAAAAGCCACAGACCAAACAAAGGGGAGCGTTGCACACAGCATGACGGGTAAAGGGTCGTGTCCCCCCTGGCTGGAAATTTGAACCACCGCACGAGGGGTGGCTGCGACGCTACGACTCTGCAAGTCTCTGAAGTGCTCCGCTGATGATTGGGAGGAGAAAGGAAAGGGGAAGAGAGGAGAGAGAGAGAGGGGTCCACCCATGGCAGAGCAAAGGTCAGGGGAAAAGAAAAGATGGACCTGGCCCAGTCTCCCATCCCAGCCTTATGTTTTCGCGCGGAGCGGAGGTATTATGAGATACTGGGTCTCTTTCTTGGTGATATGGCTGTGTGACAGCGAACAAAATATTCAACTTTGCAAAAAAGGATAAAAAAACAACACAGAAATGTGTCGCCGTAGCAAGGTATCGTGTCCAAGGGTCCACCACAGCTCCGGGTAAGGTGCAAAGTACGTCGTACTTTATATTTACACCCGACTTATGTGTTGGCGACACAAGCGGCAAGAGCGTTTGTACAACATACTGCTGGAACGAAAGACGGAAGCTTTGAGAGATACTGAGGCTCTTGATAGTGAAAAATCGCACGGGTACACATGTACTACAATGCACCTTCCCAAACCGACTCAGACAGGCGGGTCCACTTTCTTGGGGCTGCGGCTGCAGGGCTTGTTTGGCGTGATGCAGGAACGTGCATGAGATCCCAGAACAGAAAGAAGGAGAAGGATAGGGAGAGCTAAGAGCAAGACTTTGAAGAAAACGAAAGGAAAGGGGAAAGAAAGTCGAACTTTTAAGGAAGGAACAAAAGGGCACGGAGAAATAGACCAACCAACCAACGCGCACTCAACCGCCAAGAGAGGCAAGAGCAACGCGGGAGCTTCGCTTGGACCTAGACGATGGATGCTTGCGGAAGGAGCCAGCAGGCACCCCCTTGGTCGAATCCGTGATCTAGAACATCTGCACATACGTCGTACGACGTAATTACAATGTCATTTGTAAAGTTTCACGGTCATCTACCACGTTTTCTGTCAAGTCGACTCGTTTTTCCAGTTTATCATATTTGTATTCGTCTTATATGTGCGTACAAAGTGCAACGTCTCGTCCTCAGACCCTTCGTCCACCCAGCTAACGTTGCTCTTAATATTTTCTCCCAAACAAGTCTATCAAACAACCATGATCCATATAACCAGTCTTAACCCATAAGAACATAACCCTTCCTCTTTGCCACAGCTTGCTTAAGGCTTCGCGCGGCCCATGAAGCGGGGGTACAGGCAGCACGTGCGGACAGTGTGCTGGTTGGCGAGCCAGGCGAGCAGCCGCTCGAGACCAAGACCGTAGCCGCCGTGCGGACTGGTGCCGTACTTGCGCTGGTCCAGGTACCAGTAGTACGGCTCCGGGTTGAGGCCCTTGCTCTTGAAAGCGGCCATCAGCTCATCGTAGCCGTCCATGCGCATCGAGCCACCAACAATCTCACCGACGTTGGGCATCAGCACGTCGACACTCTCAGTGACGCGCAGGTCGTTGGGGTCCTTCTTCATGTAGAAGGCCTTGACCTCGACGGGGAAGTGCGTCAGTAGGACGGGCACGTTGAGCGTGTCGACCATCTTGCGCTCGGCGGCCTCGGCAATGTCGTCACCGAAGACGTGCGGCTGGCCGAACTCATTGGGGACGGGCGGATCCTGGGCGTTGAGCCACTCAATGGCGTCGGTGTACTTCATGCGCTTGAAGGGGCGCGAGGGCTTGACGAAGCCGGGGTGTAGCAGCTCAATCAGCTCCTTGCCAGCCGGGTCGGCCAGGACAGCATCGACAACGCTGCAGATCATGTCCTCAATGTGCACCAGCAGGTCGTCAAAAACAATGGCATCGAGCTCGGCCTCAATGTGTGTGTACTCGGACAGATGGCGACGCGTCAGCGACTTCTCGGCACGGAACGACTTCTCGATACAGTAGACGTCGCCCATGCTGGGCAGGCACGTCTCCAGGTACAGCTGCGACGACTGCGTCAGGTAGGCGTCCTCGTTATAGTACGGGACGCGGAACAGGGTCGAGCCACCCTCGACCTGCGTCTGCACAAAGGCAGGAGGGGACACGGCGGCAATGCGGCGCTCCTTGAAGGCCAGGATAAACGACTCGTACAGCACCGACCGCAGCTTCATGACGGCAGACGCCTTGTCACCGCGCAGCACCAGGTGGCGCTTGTCCAGCATGTCCGACTCCCAGGGGTCCTGCTGGCCCGAAGCCACAATGTTGGTAATGGCCTCGGCGTCACCCGGCGCGCGGCCGTACACCTCGTAGTAGTCAACGTGCAGCTCGCGGCCGTCGGGAGCCGTGGCGCCCTCGGGCACTGTGCGCAGCTCACCAAACAGGAAGAGCGACGTCTCCTGAGCGAACAACAGTGCCTCGTACGTCGACGTCAGCGGGCCGGCTGCAATAACACACTGCAGGAAACCGTAGCCGTCCTTGAGCGTCAGGAAGGTGGCCTGCTTCTGGACACGCAGACGGTGTATGCGACCAAAGACACGGACACGGGTGCCCTTGACGTCCTTGGCAGGGTCGCCCAGCGGCACATCCTTCTGCCACAGCTTAATCGTCTGTGCCTTGGGCAGCGAGGTGTCCTCAGTGATGGTCACGGACTTGGCCGCCTCCAGGTTCTTGGCCCGCTGCAGCTTCTGCTCCTCCTCCTTGGCTGCGATCTGCTCGGCGCGTGCGAGCTTCTTCTTGTGGCCGTCGAGCAGCGTCTGTGCCTTCTTGGCGGCGCTCTTGGCGGGAGTCTTCCACTGCAGGCGGGTAGCCTCGTCGGCCGCGTCGGCGCCAGCAGGTGTCGTCGTGGACGAGCGCATCAGGTACTCCTTGGCGGGCTTGCCCAGGTTCTGGATATAGGCGTGGGCCAGCGACTTGAAGGGCTTGGCCTCGGTGCCGTCGGCGGACTCGTCATCCTTACCGGCATCCGTGTCGATGTAGACAGGCGGCGCCTCCACCTTGTCGACGCGCACGGCGTGGTCCTGGGCGGATGCCATGGCGGTGAGAGCGAGGGGGTAATTTGATAGACGTGACAGGGGGTATCTTTTTTGTTGATTGTCGTAGATTGGGCTGAGGCTCGTGGATGCCAATTGCTCTGCGTAAAGCGACAATCTGTCAGCAAAATGATGTGCAAGCCGGAAGAGTCAAAGGAACGCCAATTCTGTACTCACCAAAGCACTGTCGTCTATCGTGGTCGTGATGGTGTCTGGGGAAAAGGGAAAGAAAAAAGGGACGAGAAAGGAGGACGGCCGAGAAAAAGGAAAGTCGTCCAGTGGTGGGGTTATCAGAGATAAAATATTGCTAGGGCGAGCCGGCGCTGGATAAGGGCAGTCGCAGGCCCCAAAATCCTGGGAGGCAGGCGGGGCTGGGTCGCCGGTCGCTCTTGCGCTGGCGCTGTGTTGCGCTTTCCCGAGTTTCTGAGTCACAGCGTTTTTTTAGGCAAGAGACAGCGAGACAGCAAACGAGCGACGACCGGTTCCAGATTGGGAAGGAACCCAAGGTTGAGTCACTGCGATCGTATTAGATAGCGATACGGAAGGAGCACTTGAGAGATTGAGAATTGCATTGCAATTCACAGTTATTCGTCATTTACCTTCCTCTCTTTTTATTGCCAGACCTTGAACGACACTGACCCGGAATTCAAAGATAATTGCTTAATTTCTTGTTCATTTTTTTGTTACATGTGTTTGGCAAATTGAAACAGCCTCGTCGCAATCTATGAGACCGAGCTTTCCCACACGTAATGCTGATAAGGAGTACTCAGATGAGACAAGAAGAGGTCGGGGCGGTCTCTGATACGGCAGCCCTTTCGTAGTCCTGCCGTACACAGTCCCTGCCACTTATGATTCTTATTCTCTTCTCGTCCTCATTCCCTCTTTCCTATTTCGTCACAGCTCATCGGCAACGTGCTCCGTGGACGGCAACTCCGACGGTATTTTCTCCTTATCATAAACTGGACCCTCCTTGCCCATGTCAGCCATGCCGCGCTTCACCATCGAGCTCATGATCTCGTAGACCACCTGCGCAGCTGCCAACGCCGTCTCTTCGCCAGGGCCTTGGTACGCAGGCGCCACCTCCACGACATCCGCACCAACAATGTTCAGCCCTTCCAGTCCGCGCAGGATCCGAATCAGCTCGCGTGTCGTCCATCCACCAGGCTCGGGCGTGCCAGTGCCAGGCGCAAACGCCGGGTCCAGCACGTCAATATCGACTGAAAGATAGACCGGGTCGTCGTTGTCGCCAATGGCCTCGAGAATCGCTGCGAGAACAGCGCGGGCACCTCCCATATCGTCCATGTCATCGGCGCTCAGGCGCACCCAGTTCTGCCGGTCATCGTCGTAGTAGTCGGCAAAGTCGTCGCCTGTGAGGCGTGTGCGCAGGCCGGCGTGGACCGAGGGTGCGCCCGTCGAGTTGGTCAGCAGACCCTCCTGGCCGGCGACCCAGAACATGGAGCCGTGGTTGTAGCGGGACTGCTCTGACGGCCAGGCCGACGGGTATTTTTCGGGGTGCCAAGTATCGAGGTGGGCTGAGCTGTCAGTGGGAGGCTATAAATCCGTATGTAGGGCGGGCTGGACCTACCGTCAAAGTGAATCACCCGCAGCTGTCCGTAGACCGCATGCAGAGCTCTCAGCGCGGGCAGAGCCAGACTATGGTCACCGCCGAGTGTAATCAACTTCGGCCGCTGCAGGACCGACTTGGAGGCTGGTGGCCGCCTGCCGAGCTCAACAAACGCCTCAGACATCTGCTGGACCGCCACGACGTTGTCCATGGGCGTAATCGGAATGTCACCACAGTCAACAATGCGCGCCCAGCTGCGGTAAGGGTTGATGCCCGCGCGCTGATTGAAGCCGCGTAGAGCTGTCTGCCGGCCCGAGGCCTGGCGAATCGCACGGGGACCAAAACGTGCGCCGGGCCGGTAGGACACGGCTGTGTCAAAGGGTGCGCCGATAATGGCAATGTCGTAGAGCTCCCCGGGATTCGTGAGGCACTTGGCGTACTCGAGGTGGCCAAATGAGCCGATGCCGTTAAAGGACCACTCGCTGCCCCATTTCCGTTGAAGCTCTTCGAGGTACTCTTCGGAAAAGGGTGTGTCGTCGTGGCCGTGATGGTGACCAGCGCAAGCTTCGGCAGGTCTGATGGCAGCGAGGGCGGCCACAATGGCCAGCACCCATGCGCGAACACTAGCTGGCATTGCGAGGATGTGAGAGGGTTAATGTGGTGAAAACAGAATCTCTAAAAGAGTCTAAAGATAAAAGCTCAAGCTGGTTCTCGCGATAAGAAAAGAGAGCTCAAGAGGAAGAACAAGACGAGGTCCCCGGTATATATATCGTCAGAAAACCAAAGCTCAAGGGCGCATGGAGGGGTCACCGGCGTCGGCAGCTGACCCTTGTTTTTTGTCTAGCTGTAAATCGTAAAAAGATCCCAATGACAAACAAAATTTAGAAAAGGCTGCACAAAAGAGCAGAGAGAACAGAAAGACTGCCCCTCTTGAAGGTGCGATAAAGGGTGTCGATGCGCCTTCCGTTATCCAACAGTCGGGTCTACATTCCCAAAGAGGAAAGCGCTGTCGATAGCGCCCGCAATGAGGCGAGCAAGAGGGGGAAAGGTACTCGGTACTGAGCTGGTGCGGAGTTACTGAGAAAGCTGCCTGCCGGTTGTGTGCAGTACCCACTAAAATGTGACCCATCCCACCAACCATCCCATAGACAACTCTGTCCAACAGAACGGCAACTGCAGGTCTGACAACTGGATCCTGAAGCTAAATGCGGAATGCATAACCGCCAGTCGCAGCTGCCAGACCAACAAAGCTGTCCCCTCTCCTGAAGATATGTGCGTACCTTCTGCTTTTGATACGGTCAGCGCCACTGCCCGTCCCGATACACGGCATGACGTTTCTCTTTATTGAATGGAGCATATGCTGGTAGTGCTCACATATAAGTAGCTACTGCAGTGCACACTTGTCGAAGATGGCTCGGGGAAAATAAAAATCAATTGCACTCCAAATCGCCAAACTTTGTCCTATAAAACTAAGAAACTCAGGAAGAGAAAAAAAATTGGGAAGAATGAGAACAGCAAGAAAAAAAAAAAAAAAGAAGACAGCATGAATAAAAAAACAAAAATGGGAGTAAAAGCGAATGGGATAATGAAGAGGGAAGAGGAGATGAAGAAACGAACATGACCCTGTGCACCGCGGACGCAACCGTCAAATGTCAACCAAGCGCTCTCGGCAGACAACGGCAAGTGACAGGACAGTCGGAAGAAAGAGAGAGGGAGAAGCGGGGACGTGACGACAAAGCCAAGAAGACAGCCGACCCAATCAAAAGATGCGGAAAGACGAAAGACGCTGGGGAAACAACAACGCCCAGATTGCATTCTTGCTGATCATAGATGTCTGCTGCTTGTCTTGCTCTATATCTCTATCCGCCATCTAGACTTCTCCTCCCGCACGCCCTTTCCAAGATCCAAACTGTCTATTACCCCAGCGCACACCTCTACGAAGCCTTGAGAGGGCTTTGCTAGAAGCTTAAGGGTGTACGAGAGGAAAGACAAGATGATACCGCAAAAAGAGGTAGAGCCGAAGGAGGCCGAAGCAGAGGCAGAGCACGTCTGGCAGCACACAGAAGTCGTTTGGTCGCTCATTGGGAGAGAGAGATGTGGTTGGATAAAAAGGTGGCATGAAATTGACATTGGGAAATAGCAAAACAGATACGAACGCGACCAAACTAAAGAACGAGGCACTTGTGCGACTTCTTCTTGGGCGCGGGCGGCTCCAACGCTGCGACGATGGCCTGGTGTTGTTAGCAATGCGAGACAGAAAAGGGGCGTACTGGACACTCGTGGAATAGCACGTGGGAAAGGCTCACCTCGTCAAACACATCCTTCAGCTTGTACTGTGTCAGGGCACTGCACTCGACGTACTTGACCGCACCCAGGTCCTTTGCCATCCGCTCGCCATCCTCCTTCCGTACAGGTGCCATCTTCTGCTTGGACAGCTTCTCCCGTACGCTAGGGTCGTCCCGCAGATCGACCTGTGTGCCGACAATCAGGCAGGGGACACCGGGGCAGTGGTGGTGCACCTCGGGGAACCACTTCTCGCGGACGTTTTCAAACGAGGCGGGCGATGTGACGCTGAAGCAGACAAGGAAGACGTCGGTCTGCGGGTACGATAGGGGACGCAGACGGTCGTAATCTTCCTGACCGGCGGTATCGAACAGACCGAGGGTGTAAGGCTCGTCGCCAATCCTGGGGAGAAAGGGCTGTTAGGACCAGCACAACATTGGAAAGGGCAAAGAGGAAGCGTACTCACATAACAGTGACAGCATAGTTGTCAAACACAGTCGGCACATACTCCGAAGGAAATTTGTTGGTTGTGTAGCTAATCAGCAGACAGGTCTTGCCGACGGCACCGTCACCCACCACAACACACCTGTTAGGGAGAATTTGTTAGCAAGGCTGTTGTTAGGCGCAATGATAAAGACGGTACGCAATATGATGTGACAGAAGGTGGTCGTCGGTAGTTCGGACTTGGCAACGGGTCGCCAAGCTGGAAGGACCCGGAAGTGCGGTCTATGAGCTTCACCCAGTTGGGTTGCCCATTCCAATAGGTTCAACCCCCCCATCCGCTGTTGACTTTCATCCTGCATGCGTTTCCTTTGCCACGCAGACGCGCCTGACTGCCCGGCCATAACCACGTGGCGTTGGACTGCCTTGCCTGGCGGCACCTGAGGCCACCACGGACTGCAAGCCGACACCGCCTCGGAAGCGTATGCAAGCGGGCATTGGCAGGCACCGGAAGAGAGAGGAGGAGGGAAGAGATAGAGCAAAGAGTGAGCGGTCCAGTGCCCACGAGTCCGAATCACCAAGACCGACCGCCGGCCGTGGAATGTGGCATAGCCCGAACGGCCCATAGACCAGAACCTTCTCGACTGCCAATAACACAGGGAGATAACACGTACTTGATTGTCGCGACAACCATTGTCGATAGCTGAAAATGCTCCGTTTAAAGGCGAGAAAGGCAAAGCGATAGCGGCGACGGGCCTGGGGTATCTAGACGAAAGGGGGAGAAAGAAAGCTGTGATATGCTGGCGAAGGGAGTGGGATTGATGGGATCCAAAATGTCGTCGAAGGGGTAGGCGGGCTTTTGTCGACGGGGAGGGTTTAATCGCCTGGACGAGGAGAGTACTCAAGCGCCCGTTCGTGGATGCAAATTGTCGTCAATATTTTGTCGTCGCGTGCACTTTTTGGTGGTATCTCGGGTTTCTTTGAATTGTTTCTTGTCGTATTTAAAGGGGGGGGGGTGGATGGGTGGTGGTGGTGTTTTGGATGGACAGTGGACAGTGGGCAAGCGCGGACGATGGAGAGATGCGCAGGTAGGAGCAAAGCAGGTAGGTAGGTAGACGAGAGATATAGGACAGTGGCAGAAGGAGTGGATGGCGAGTAGGAGGGTTGGATAAGGCAAGAACGACCACGCCAGACCAGGTGTGAGAGGGAGAGAGTAGGCGAGCAGGGTAGGACGGGGGGAAGGAGCAGGCGGAGAAGAAGGGCAGGACAGAACTCCCTACTCCAGAACTGGGGCAGAGGCTGTCCGATTGGGGAGGAGCTGGCGCTGGCGTTGACGTTAGCTTCTTTCCGCCTTTCACGCCTGCACTTTGCGCCTTTGCGCCTTTTCACTATCTAACCACTTGCCTCTCTGCTTTCAAAGTGGAGAACGAGGGGGATGCGAGAGTTGGCACTGTGCATCCAGTGCAAAACGACATACAAACAGACAGTGTGGAAGATGAAGCAGGCGATTCCAAGCAGCACGAAGAGAATGGACGTAGGAGGCAGGAACAACTGAGGGGTAGCGAATACAGAGCGGGAAAACGACAAGGAAAGAGAAGGAGCAATCTTTGGATTGAGGAGCCAGATATTAAGTGCCTTGGGGCAATGGCAGACAATGAGGTAAGGAGAGAAGAGGGAAAGAGCGATTGAACTGGCGGCTCATCCGGCCAGGAGCAATCTATCAAAGAGGCACCTTCGCACAAGGCGGTAGGGCCCTCGCATAAAGCACAAAGCGGCACTGTGTTCGGGGCGAACTGGCAGCCACTGGTTGAAGGCTAGAACTATGGGCGCCGTCTTTTTACGTCTTTTCGCGCCATTTGGGTAATCAAGCAGCACCGGAAAGGAGAAATCAACTCGCCTCGGTCGATGGCTGCTGGACGGCTGGTGTCTGTTGGTGCCGGCAAATTACAGACCGCCCAGGCAGAAAACGGAGACCAAGATAAAGTTGAATGAAAAAATAGAGGCCAAAAAGAGGGAAAGAAAAAGAAAAAGAAAAAAAGAAGAGGCTCCACTGTCAGAACTACGATGCTGAGAATGCTAGCTATCTATTCGCCGGCAAAGCGCAGAGTGGCTCCTTCTCTTTCTGCGTCCCTGTCTCCTCTCTGTCTCTTTCCCAAGTTTGTTCTGGCCGTTTCGTTGTTTCTCGCAACGGCAGCAACGAACAGGGGCCTATGGTGAAAGAGGGAAGGAGGGAAACCCACGAGCCTCAAATCCAATCAATCAAACCCTCAACAATAAGATACAAAAAGGAGAAGATGAGAGATGCCAAGAACATAAAAGCTGTGCCCTTCACTGTTGCCTGTCTGCTTTTAGTGCTTTGCAACACGCAGGGCCCATCACACCGCCCACGACGTAATCTGGCGAGTCTGCGAGTCTGGTTCGAAATAACGCGGGCAGGTCGCGCTTTCCTTGCAACTACGGAGTAAAAGCGGCTCGCCAGTTCGCGTTTGCGACGCGGCCAGAAACATGATTTCGTCACCATACCAGGAAGGCATGACCCTACTTGTGTGGCTCTCTTTTCTGACCTTGTTGTGTATTACGACGTTTCCCCCATTCGTTCTTGCCGCATACGTACTTTTGGACATTGGCACCCCCGGTGTTCCTGCATCTCCCTGGGCCTTGGGAGCATGATACTCACCATGCTTTCTTCCACAGCACCCCCTGTTCGCTCCTGCCTTTTTTTTTGTTGGCCGCACTAATCTCTCCTGGTGAAACACGGTCCTTGCTCTTGAATGAGGAAAGCACGGGGCACAGAGGGCTCCCTGCTTTTTGGTGTCGTTGTTTGCCTTTCCCTTGATTCTAAGAATTCCGTGTCATTAAATTTGCCTTGTCACAACGAGAAGACCGCTCGCCCACCAGCCAGTGCCCACGCCGTGGCTGATAGTGATAGGAACGAGTTCCAAAAACCACAATACAATGTAATATGATACATGAGAATGTGAGTAGCATAAATGAGAATGTGAGTAGCACGTTGGCCTCCCTGTTGCACTGACTTTTAGCTCGAAAGTCATGTCGACAAAACGAGAAGCTGGCCTCGACTTGATATCACATTGCTGCTCGAGCACCCCCACGACACTTTCTCCTTTCGATAGGGTTCGTGCCAGGCGGAAAGGATGCAGGGCAATCTACCCTCGACCGCGCCCGGTGAAGCTACCGGCTGCTTGCACGATGCTATTGTTCTCTCTCTGTACTTTTACTCCGTACTGCTGGCTTTATTTGACAAGCCTGCTCACCGCCCCCGTCCAACACGAATAGCCGTTGCAGTTGACCACGAGACGCAAGACGCAGGACACAGGACACAAGCACAATGCCGTCGTGACCTTTCTGCAGCTGTCCGTTCGTGGTGTGGTATACAGACAACAGAAGAAACACAAGAAGGCACAGGCAAGAACAAAAAATAGCCAACCAACGGCAACAGCAGCCCCAACAGCAGGTGAACGAGAAAAGGGGCTCTGCTGACGGCCATTGGACCCTGCCTCTGTCTGCTGCACAGGACTGGCTTAGCTTGAAGCTTGGCCAGCTCGGCCAGTTACCTCCTTGCATGACCAAGAGGCAAGAAGCAAGACCGCGGGCACAAACAACCAGACAGGGCAATGATTTGCTGGGCGGTCTGCATCTGCCGGGCAGACTTCTTCTTTCTCATGCTCTGTCTGTCTGCCGTCACTGTCCAACCTGCATGATCTGGACAAGGATGCGTTCTGCCCGTCTTCTAGAAACACCCTTAATTTTCCGTGAAGGAATGAAGGGCATAGGAGGGTGCACAAGAAGGAAATAAGAATGAGATCAAGACGACAGGAAAGACAGGAAGGAGTGGGATCGAAAAGGGGCACAAAATGCTCTGGGAAATGGCTCTGGGAAATGCATGCATCTCACCTTGCAGAATATTCCGTATAGAGTATATCTCTCGGCATCGAGCTCTCTGGATTAGACGATGCAAATCCCAGATGCCGGACCCCTGGTGTTTGCCGTTTTATTCTCCTTTTCTGCTCTTTCATTTCCCGCCTTTTGTCTTTTGTTTTTTCTGCCGCCTCGAAACAGAACCCGAAAATCTGAAACGAGATCTTCTGTGGCTGTTCCCCATGTAGGAAAAGTAGGCTGTGGACAGTCTTTATTGGATGTATTACTGTGTACTCCGTAAGTTACGTTCTTCATTCTCTTCTATCGAGCTGGTATACTCGCGCTTTTCCTCTTTTTCTCTGCTCCTATTCAATTCTCCTATCCCCCTTCACGGAAAGCCCGTTTTCGCAGCGAGATGATATCCACCCGAAGAGACGGGCCGGGCTACATCGTCAATACGCAAGGGAAATTAAAGAAATTTAGACGCCATTGCGTCCCTCCCTGTGTACGACTAACAAGAACAATAGCCCGCTCATTTCGATACGAGAGAGCTGTCAAAAGAGAAACAGTGCTGTTGATCTGTTTGACTATTGACGGTCATGGTGGGGCAAGGTTCTTGCATGTTATTTGCCGGGCGCACGGCTTGTTCCATTCTCTACGGCGTATTGCTGCATAACTGCTTGCATGCGTCAATCGGGTCGCTTGGAGCTATTTCTCAGATGCAGAGCAGGGGAAGAAGCAAAGCCGTCGTTATTGTCATTCCTTCGAAGCTCCTCGACAATTCAAATCCAATCTGATATTGACGACGGTTGATGCTTTATCAGATACAGACAACGATATAGACACACGAACGAAGGGAGGGCCCAATATGAGGACCAAGAGCACAGGCAATGGCCGGTCGACCCACATCTACGTCGTATGGCGTTCAGCTTCGAGGGCCCTGTTTGAACCTTGATGGTCTTTGGCTACGCAGCTATACGACTTGACCACACTAGGACAATGATGATATTGACAGAACAAGGGACGTGTGTTTCTATCTCTATCTAGGTTCTGACGCCATCTCCTGCTCCCCATGTTTTCTTCTCGATATCTTTATCAGGTCGTTCAAATCTTCGGCTGTTCGTGGAAACCCTCAACAACCGACGCAATCAGCTGGTTCGCAATGGCCGTCCTGGGCGGCAGACGCAGGTCGCCGTCCTTGTAGTCCGCGCGGATCGGGTCATCGAGACCGGCCGTCTCGTACTTCAGAGCCCGGCGCACCTCGTCCATGGTGAACCACTTGGCATCCTCGAGCTCAGGGTCGTGGCCCAAGAAGATCTTCTCACCGTCGCCGGGCAGTGCCTGACCCACAGCGCCAATCATCAGGTTCGCCGGGAACGGCCAGGGCTGCGAGCTGTGGATCACGACGCGGCCGACAGTGACGCCGCTCTCCTCCCAGACCTCGCGACGCACAGCCTCCTCGACCGACTCGCCGGGCTCCAGGAAGCCGGCCAGCGTGCTGTACCAGTACTTGGGGAAGCGTTTGCTGCGGCCGAGCAGGATGCGCGTGCCGTCGGCGCTTACCGTGGCCATGATGACGGTGGGGTCGGTGCGGGGGAAGCTAAGGTTGGAGATGCCCTTGCGGGTCTCGCAGGGGCGGCGCTCCTTGGGCTCGCCGCCGGCCTCGACACCGGCCAAGTCCGTGGGCGGGCAGGTGCGCTTGGTGCCGGCGTTGACAGAGAGCGTGGGCTGGCCGCAGCCGGCGCAGAAGGGGTTGCGAGCGTTCCAGTCGAACAGGCCACGGGCCTGGCCATACACGGCAGCCTCTTCGGCGGACAGGCTCATGCTGCGGGGGTTGGCAAAGAAGGAAAAGCCCTTGGCCTTGCTGGACTCGATCAGGGCAGTCGCCTTCGCGGCAGTGCCGCCGCGGGGCGTAATGTCGACAGCAAAGTAGGGGCTACCGGAGAAGCTGTTGAAAGAGAAAGGTGCCTCGGCCGTGGGCGCGGCGGCCGGGTCGCTAGGGTCGGCAAATTTGTTCTTCTCGTCAATGCCGAGGAAGAGCACAATGGGCAGTGGGTCCTTTTCCGAGTTGTAGCTCTTGATGGCTTCCTCCTCAGTCTTCTCAAACGGGTCGGACTCGACAACGGACGCAATCTCGGCGCGCGTGCTCCAGGCAAGCCGGGGCGGCGTAGAGTCGTGGACGAGCGGCGCGAGGTTGTCAATCAGCAGGAAACGGGCCGAGGGATGCGCAAATGCGGCGCGGAGGAACTTGTGGTCAGTGCGCAAGAAGGACACACGGTTAAGTGGGCTGCCGGAGAAGTAGTTGGCCACTTCCCGGCCGAACTTGCGGTACAGCATGGAGTTGTCTGGGGGCAACTCGGGCAGGCTGGCAACGGGGAGAACCGACATTTCTGGTGTGTGAGAGAGTGTGTGGTGAGTGAAGATGTAAGTGAAGGCGTGAAGTTGAGTTGATTTCGTAAGCGGGAGAGTCGTGGTTGTTTGCGTTGGAGTTGTTTGGTTGAAGTCAAGTTGAGGTCTAGGTCTTGCTAAACTTGCGATGTGGATGTGGGCAGTATCAACACCGAGAGCGTTGTCGGAGTTTCTTTTCCCGTGCTTTAGCTTACTTGTAATTGGCTACGGCGAGGGGAAGACAGCCGAATTTGTATCACGATCGGATCCGACGGGGGAGATAGGAGAGTTACAAGAGTTCAGGAGTTGGAGGAGCGTGGAGGAGTGTGCAATGTGCAGTTGTGCCGAAAATTGGTCCAGGTTCGCAGGTTCGCGCAGGTTCGCTCAGATCCTCTCTTCCGTGCCGAACAAAAAAGACAAAAAAGAGGCAGATCAGAAACACTGCGACTTTTGTCTGATAATACACAGTAGGGTCCTCTCGTCCGTATTTTCTGCTTTCTCAAGACTCGAGAGGGGTCTAACTACTCCGGAGTGATAGCTAGCAAATGGCGTCGCCGGAGAGGGGGAGGCGAAAAGGGAAGTCTGGGGAGAGAGAGGGGAACAACAGCCAAACGGCCAGTGGACGGCCTGCGGTGATAAGCCGGCGTTGTCAAAGAGCGTCAAAAGCCTCGCAGTTCCTAACAAAAACTGCAGACTGCCCCAGAGCGCACGCTACTATCATTATAAATCAGGGCGCAAGTGGCTCGATCCGGAAAGAAAGTGGGAAATCCGGAGGTCTGGCAGGCCGTAGTCTGGACGCCTCGAGTCGCGCAATCCAGTGGGCTTGCGGCGTGCCGCAGCCTAGCGGGAGCGATGACGGCCTGTCGTTGTCGAGTGGGAGTTCCCCGAGGATGTCTGGGCGTATAAAAAGAGGGGAAGCAGAAAGAAAAGAAAGGGACGACAAAATTAAATAAGATGGAAAAAGGATGTGGGAAATACAAAGAAGAGATATCTCGATGGTAGAGACCACTTAAATAAAACATATCATGCTAATAGCTAGAAGAATGCCCAAACACACTCTGGATGGACAGCTCAAGACAACACAAGTAATTATGGATATCGACCGAGGCGACCCTGGAATCGAGGCACAAGGTGAGGAGTTGTTAACTCGCTGTGAGGCGCTAACAGTCAACTAAGGAAGGAAAGTACGAGACCCGATCACGTGTCGGTGATTCACGAGCTGTAGGAAGCAAGGCTCCTGCTGACGCTCAATGAAGAGTCCAAGGAAGTCATGGACTTATCTCTTGAGTGACATAATATATTAGAGAATTATCGACTTGTTGGAAAGACAACATATCTCACCAGTGAATGGATGAAGTTGTTAATGTGTGTGATTGTCTCTCCCTCGCTCGGTGGTGCCGAATTGGGAAGGCGGTGAAGACTCCACATACTGGTGTCGCACCCGCCGAATGTAAGCGAACGAGCTCCTGCCTTTGTTCGGCTCAATTTTTTTTCTGCCAGTCACAGGTCACCAGAAAAGAAAGTTTGCACAGGCAGGTGCGACCCGCAGGCCAAATTCCATATTCCAGTGTCAGTCACAGACGTCAGCTTCGGGAGGCTCCTTCCCCAACTTCCCACTTTGCCAGCTTCTCTCGGGCCACGCGCGACGTCTCCTCACTTCTTGCCTATAGTTATCTTTCTGTCAATTTTGTCTTGGGACTCCTTGTCTGTCTTACTTTGGCAAATTCTGACATTTTGTTCTCTTCTTCTTTTCTTCTGTCAACCTCCATCTAGCTCTATCCATCGGCGCTGGCGACCAGCCAAAGTTTAGAAACTGACCTGCCTGCAGGGAACGTCATTTCGGTTCCACTCTACATTTTGTGGCTCTTTTTTTCGAACTTTGGAACTTTCCAAAGCTTCCAAACAAACAAGGCAGACCAGATAGACTCGACAAAGCCCATCCCGATTCCGATCCATCGGAGGTTTTCGACAAACACGCTACAATCCTACGATACGCAGTAGCCCCGATTGAACATCGGAGGCTGCTCGAGTGACTCTCCTTTTCTATCATGGTTCCTCCTACGGGGCCGCTCAACCTCGACGTTGAGGCCATTTCTGGCATTTGCGGGTGCGTCTTTCTTCTCCCATGGCACCATCATTGTCTTTCCTTTGCTAACAACCGTGTGTACAGCTCCATCTCCATCGCTTGCTGGGTCGTCGTCTTCTCCCCTCAGATCATCGAAAACTTTCGCCGCAAGAGCGCTGACGGTCTCTCCTTACAATTCATCATCGTCTGGCTCGCTGGCGATGTTTTCAACATCCTGGGCGCCGTCCTGCAGGGCGTGCTGCCGACCATGATTATCCTCGCCGTCTACTATACCATTGCCGACATTGTGCTGCTGGGCCAGTGCTTTTACTACCGAGGATTCACATGGCGCGACGACGTGGTGCCGCCTAAGTCAAAGCACAAGAAGCGGCGGGCAGTGAACTCGGCTGGTGGCAGCAGCAGCAGTAGCAGTAGCACCCGCAACGGCCGCCCCGACGAGCGTACCTCGCTGCTGGCTAAGAACACAGCGAGCAACAGACTCATTGGCACCGCTGACGACAATGGCCACTCTGCCCATCACCATTTAAACCAGGAGCGCCGTGGCTCCAACTGGTCGACTCTCTCGCCGGCCGTGCCGTTTGTTCCCGACCTGGGCAACCTTGATGGCACTACCGAGCACAGCGCCCACCACAACCATGCCTCGACGACATCGGCGGCGAACGCTTCGTCGCCTTCTTCCCAGACGGCCAGCACCCTCCAGACTGTCATCTTCAATGCCATGTCCATGCTCATGGTCTGCGCTGCTGGTGTGGCTGGCTGGTACCTGAGTGGCGGCAGCAACCGTGGCGGTGACGACAATGGCTCGCCTCCCTATGACGGCGACGACAGCAGTGATGTAACTTTCAGCTTTTGGGGCCAAGTCTTTGGCTACCTCTGTGCTGTCTTCTACCTGGGCTCTCGCGTGCCCCAGCTCCTGCTCAACTGGCGCCGCCAGTCCACCGAGGGTGTCAGCATGCTCTTCTTCCTCTTTGCCTGCCTGGGCAACCTGACCTATGTGCTCTCCATCTTTGCCTACGACGGCTGCAGCGGCCAGAACCGCGCCACGTGCACGCCCGAAGACGCCCGCGCACGCTATGGCCGCTACCTTCTGGTCAACCTGTCTTGGCTGGCTGGCAGCCTGGGCACACTGTTCCTCGACATGTGCATCTTTGTGCAGTTCTTCATCTACCGGGTGGAGGGTGCCGACGATGAGGACTGTGAGGAGGGCAGCGAGTACGACGACGAGGAAGGCTCGCTCGATATCGATGTTGAGGTCGACGAGAACAATGTCGACGAAGGCTCGGACGAGGAGCGGGACCAGCGGCCTCTTCTGCGCCGCAACATGTCGAGCTACCATGCGTAGTCGACTTGTGTAGCGAGCGCACCTTACGTTGTTTCCTTTGTCCTTGACATCTTTGTAATTTTTCGGGTTCCCTATGTTGTATCAAGCATACTATCACAAAAAGGCGGCGGTTTGGCATCTAAAAGCGATTTTCGGGATTCCTTCTTTTCTCTTTTGTTTTTATCTACTTTTAATTTATTCTTCCGTGTTGGGATCAACATAAACGGGCTGGGTACAAAAAAAATACAGGAAGGCGTTGCTGCCTCATCGGATTCGGCGATACATTTTATCTTTCCTTTCCACAATTACTAAAACCCCACAATTGAACAAGAAACGGGCTGTTGCTGTTCCACACGTTCGACCGGATGACGTCAAGGAGATCGATCGTAACTGGAATCAACGCCAACTGGCAACGGTACGATAATAGCAACAGTACTAGCAACAGTGATCGAAAGGTTCTGAACTAGAGTGATGCATCGACATAAATTGAGGTCAATAAACAGGCGAGACAGAGTCAGGAACCAGTCAAGCACAAGGCAAAGGAACACAGCGATGGTCAGTGCAAAGAGGTCAACGGAAAACAATTCCCTTTCGTAGCAACAGTAAAATAACAAAACGCATATTTCGTACAATCTTTGCAAGGCATTCCGCATTCAAAACAGCGTACAAACTCGTTTCGTCCTGTCCCAAAATGAAAAAGATGAAGACACCGCAAAGAAAAAAGTCCCCAAAGCCCCTCCGCAGACAACGTCAAATAAAAACAATAAAGCAATAAACAATAACAGGCTGGTATACCTGTTCCCTCCACACCGTTGCATTTGCTCCACCCCTGTCCCTTCGTATATAAAACGCAAAAAGGACAAAAAAGCACAAAAAGTGATGAGTGGTTTCGCCATAGCTCGTTTGTCTGTCATCCAACTCGGACCCTTTGACCCCTTTTCCGTCAAGGAAGAGGAGGAAGACAGCTGGCTCCTCGTCGTCGTTTGAAGTCTATTTGCCCATGAACCGGAAAACGTAAGGCGGCCAGCCGACAATAAAAAGTGTGAAAGAACAAGAATAAAGGGAGGAGCCGAAGATATTAAATAAAGGGAGACTGCACCTCCAAATCCAGGAGGATTAGAAGCACAGACCCAAGAAAATCTCTTCGTCGACAAATGCATCGACAAAAGAAAACCTCACATCACCACCACTTTACGTGGAGATGAGGGGCTCCTCAGCCGAGACCTTGGTAGCCTCCGAGGTCAGGTCTGCCTGGGGAGCGGCAGGGAAGTCGGTCGCCTCGTACTTGGTCGTGGGCTCGGTCGTGGGAACCGAGGGCGCGGAAGACAGGTTCACGGGGACGACAGGGACAGCCACAGGCTTAGTGGCGGCAGGAGTCGAAGTCTGGGCCGGGACATGGTTGGGGGCAGAACGGCCGCCAAGCAACTGCTGGGCCTTGGCGGAGTAGTCGCCCATGTACTGCTTGGTCACCTCGGTGGCATGGGCAGTGTGCTTGTTGGCAACATCCTTGAGCTGGTTGGTCTGGGCGTTGACGATGTCGGAGGCGTTCTTGAGCTGAGCATCGATAAACTCCTTGTTGGTCTTGTAGACAAGCGGGGCAATGAAGAGGATGGTCGTGCTCAGCAGAGCAAGACCCCAGTACGGCACGATCTTGACGAGGTAGTAGGACAGGAAAGCAGCAACGCAGGCAGCAGCCGACGCAGCAACGTTCTCGGCGTAGACAATGCGCTGGGCCTCGATGACAAAGAAGTTCAGCAGCTCGTGGACATCACCCAGAACGTTGTCGAGCGCCTCGCGGGGAAGCGTGTAGTACTTGCGGGGACGGATCTGGCTTGCGAGACCCTTGTTCAGGACCAGCTTGCCGGCAATCTCGGCGGCCACGGTGGTGCCCAGAATCATCCAGGTTAGTCTAAGACCCCACCGGATAACGTCCAGGTATCTAACGGCAAAGATGAAGGCGACGATCGATGCGTATGCGATTCCAGAGGCGCCTATTAGGTCTGTTAGTATAACTCCTTAAGCTTTGTGGGGTTTTCTGTTTTTGCTGGTTCCGGGTTCGGATGTACGTACGGGGGTTGTCCCACGACAGAAGCTCGGAAAAGAATGAGTGGTAGTGCGTCAGGGGCTGTCCAGTGGCCGCGGGCGTTGAAGGAGTCTGGCGGGCGTTGGCAAGGTTGTTGAGCTCGTTTGACGCCTTCGCTGCCTCGTCCTTGGCAGCAGTGGCAATAGGGCCTGTGAAAGAACGCGTATGTCAGTTTTCCTGTCGTTATTTGGCGATGCGCAAAGGTCCTGTGAGCCATGCGATGCTGGTTACGTACCATTTGAAAGAGTGTCACCTAAAGGGAGAGAGAAGCAGTATCGTTAGCATTCGGAAATCAGGGGTAACGTAAGATAAGGACCAGTAATCGAGAAAAGGGAACTGTCAGAAAGATCATGTTAGCAAGCTGTTCACAGATCGAAAGTAAAAGAGAGAAACAGAATCGCGACACGCGGGAGCTCAGTTCTTGTACGGCATATACATACCTAACTCTTGACGCCACCGCTGGTGGAGAAATCGGCTGTGTCGGCCATAGCTTCGACTGTGGTTGTGTTTGGTTCTGTGGGAGATAAGGAGAATCGAGGATCGATTTCGGCAACGAGTGGGAAGTTTGGAATCTTCGAAAAAAAAACAAGAGTCTTCGTAGATAGTTTGTTTGGTAGAAGAAAAGGAGGAAGAGAGGGGGTTCTCTGGGGTCTGCTTTTGCTTGGATATTCGTAAGTTCTTTGTTTCAAGCCTGTGCCATTAAACCCAAATGGTCGAATGTTAGCTGTTGCGCAAAGAAAGGAGGAGGGGCCTTTTCGGCGAGGGGCGAGAATAAGTAAAAAGCTTGCTGAAATAAGGGAAGAAAGTGTGGTAGCTTTGACAGGAGTGAAGGGAGCAGATGCAGAAAAAGGAGAAGCAGAAAAAGAGAGCAGGCAATGCAAGAAAGGTAAGGAGATTTCGTAGAAGGCAAAAGAATAGAAAGAAAGTAAAAATCGAAATGAAAAGGGGGCCAAGCTCGGTAGGACTAGGGGTGGGAATTAAAAGGTTTGTATGCTGCAACGATGGCCAAAGCATCTTTCTGGGAGGCTGCTGAGAGACTGCGTGCTTCGTACCACAGCCTGGCCTCCGATAGATAAACACGCCTTCTCTACGTCGTATCTGTGGCCTGTCCTGGGCCCAGGCTTTTTGGAAGGAGAAGCGCGCATCTCTCGGAAAAGAGCCCGGCCACGAAGACGTTGTCCCTCTCCCATCCACCCCGACTGCTGCCTGCCAGTTGGAGCTGCTTTCAGACTATCTGGCCTACTCTTCTCTAGCCTTTCTGTCTTCTTTTTCGTTCTGCTGGTCTTGTGATGGCGATGCACCGGATGCTCTATACGCCAGCTGGTTGTTTTTGTTGTGCACACGGAATGGTCACACGGGACAACCGCGAGCGAACAGATAGCCAGAGCAGGCGGGAAAGAAAGTAGGGACACACAGAGGGAGAAGAGCCGGCAAAAACACGAGAGCAGTAGGATAGGAGGGTTGCACGTGAGAGTGAGGCAATAGGAGCCAAGAAGGGAAGTAAAGCAAAAGCGATAGATATGCAGAGCGGCAAAGCAAACAGAGGATCTGTAACTGACCTTGGTGTTGGCGTTGATGATGCCGAGAATCGTAGGATCGTGAAGAGGAAGGTTTGAGGTTTGTGCAAGAAGGAAAGAAGAAAAGAGTTTTTATTTTAAGATTAGGTTTTATCTTGACAGAAAAGGGAAGAACGAGGGAGAGCACCCCAAAAAATAAAGCGAGCAGGAGAGGTGGGGAGACAAGAGACACAAGCAGGGAAGGAGAGATCGGAGTTGCCCCAGGCCGTCTCTGCAAAGGGAAGGGACAACCCAGACCAAAAAAAAGGTGATGTCAATTCCCTTGCGACGTCGTCACCTGCTTTTCGGGGCACACCAGGTGGAGGGTGGGCGCTGTAACGACCGAACTTGCCTACGAAGTGAACTACGACATACGACAGCTGGAGCTCATCAAGAGCTTGTCCACTTGGTGCTTGTTGGTGCGATCTTCCATTATATTCTGTGACGTGTTTGGCGCATCGCTCTTGCCCTCCGCCCTCTTGCCTGTCTGTTTGTGTGTGGTTCTTGTCTGTTTTGGTTGCCCACCCTGCGTTAGCTTGGTTTCTAGGTGGCGACAGAAGGAAAGAGCAGGAGAAAAAAGCAGGAGCAACGCAGTGAACGCCAAAAAGCTCGCATTTGTTCCAAACCGGATTGGCTGTTGATTGGCGTCGATAGGCGTTGCTAGCCAGTAACAACCCGCTGTTGTGGATGCCTGAGTGGACCCGCTGAGCCCGCTGAGCCCGCTGAGCCCGCTTTTGGTCGCTGGGAGACCTGGAACGCGGACTGACTTTTTCGAACTGGCTAGGCGGGGCCTTGTCTCTGCTCCCTCTGTCCATCGCGCCTGCCTCCTGCCTGCCCCTGATACGCTGAGCTGCAGGGGCGATGCTGCGCTACTGCCCTCGAGGAGTACGGAGTATTACGACGTACGACGTACTGCTCTGCTTCATAGGAAAGCTCCTTCCCACTGAGTAGCCCGCGCTTGCACAAATCTGACCGTTGTGTCGTCATTTCCCTTCACAATCTTTTCAAGCTAAGGCGGCAGCTTGCATGTGATTCTGGCATCTGGTCTGCCTGCACTAGCGCTCCTCCTTACGTCTCTTCGTGATAAGACATTTGACGCTCAAAAGTGAGATGCACGCGACCACATCGATGTGCCGACGACGGGCGCCGGCTGAGACGGGCACTTGTCAGACGGGATTTTTTTTTTACACCGCGCGGTGAGAACGTCCCCCGGATGCTTGTTTCATGGGCCATTGCGAGCCTTGAGTGAATGAAATGTGAAAATAGAAAAAGAAGAAAAAATAGAAGTAAAAGCGAAAAGAAAAAGTAATCGGCAAAAGTATTATTAGAGTTTTATATGTGCTTTGCCTCATGAGGCTTCAATCTGCTGAAGTGCCAAAAAGTATCAAAAATTCCACGTATGCTATGTACTGTTCGTGAAGGTGGTATCTCTGTTTGACTTGCGTAGACGACTCGAAAGAGCTATCTGAACAGTCAATTTAATGTGAATGTGAATGTGTATGTATCTCTTCGTGTAAAAAGTGCGCCAACCAATGCTATGCTGTGCATTTGCCAATTTATGCCAGAAAAAGTAGAAGAAAAGAAAAAAAAGAGGCCGCAGCCTTGCAGAAGCAGGCCACGTAACCAAGAAGAAGAGTAAAAATAAATAAGAATAGTCTCCAACAAAAGATGGACGACCGTTGCATAGTAGCCGTTGGACCTGCCGCTTTAGCGTCTCCAACCAAAGAAGCCGTAGCCCGAAGACGACGTTGTGTTGGTGGCGGGTGCTGCGGTTGGTGCCGCCGCCGCAGCAGCCGCTTTCGTGTTGTTGGCGTTGTTTGCGTTGCTGTCGGACATTGACGTTGTCAACCGTCCCAGCATGCCCATGGCTGCCGATGCTGCCGTGTTGGCTGTGGCAGCTGCACCACCTGAGTTGCTAACATTTTGCAACATGTTAGCCATGTCGTTCGGTGACAGGCCAAGAGCTTTGCGCAGACTCTCGAGCTTTTGCTTGGCCTCCTCGGCCTCCTGGCGGGCAACAGCCTCAGAAGTTTTCGACTGGACAAGCTCCAGGACAAGAGCGTCTTGCTGCTGCTCCACGCTGTCCTCGTTACCGCCAGAGTAGCCACCACCCATGCTACCGACACCACCAAAGACGGACTCGCGCCGGTCAGGGCCGCGGACAACCAGTGACGATGACCGCTTTCCGTTACCGCCAAACATCGACAGAGTGTTGTTGGAAGGGGGTGGACCACCGGCATTGGATGCGGAAGCTTGTGTCGGCGTGGACCTGCTACGTCCAAGCTTGAGTTCACGCAGGCCACCAGAGGAGCCCGCCTTGCCAGGTGTACCGGTGCCCGTAGCACGGCCGAACCACTCAGTGGCGGCATCGGCAATCCCTTGAGCACCGCTGCCCAAATTGGCGCTGTCCGTTGTACCGTTGGTGGCAGCATCGGCACCATTGCTGTGAGCGGTCTGTGCGCCGCCAGCAGCTGCCGCAACTGCAGCAGAGGCAGCCCCGGATGCGACCCGTGTCCGCAGGTCGTGGATCTGACGCTCCAGGCGCTGCTTGTCCTGGTGCAGCACCCGAGCACGCGTATGGCTGTCACGCAGCTGGTCCTTCATGGTGGCAACCTCTTGCTCCATCTCATAGACCTGGCGGCTCCGGTCCTGGCCCTTGGCAAGCTCGTTAGCCAGCTGCTCCTTTGCACGTCCAAGTTCTTCCCGCAGCTGGGACTTGGTCTGTGGCACGGATGATCTGCGGTTGTCGACTGCCGATGTGAAGCGGGCCTCCACGGGCTCCAGGAGTGCGAAGAGCTCGTCCTGTGGTATGGAAAGCTCAAAGTTAGGAGGGTCATTGGCTGTCGGACTCTTGGACGTAATAGGAGTGTCGTCTGTCTCGGTAGCCCGCAGCTGAACACTAAATGTGACAGGCACCTTTTTGGCGGGTGCAGCAATCGCCTTCTTTGTGCTTTTCTCACGCAGGTTGCGCAACAGTGCTTGAACCACTTTCTGGTCGTCGCTACGCTCCTCACGTTCTCGCTCCAACTGGTCGGTGGCGAGCGCATTTTGGCGTTGCAAGTCGCCAAGTGCTGTGAGCAGGTCTTCGATTTGGCTGTGCAGGTACCGGTCATTGTCGGAGGAGTTCTTGTTGTTGGAGCTGGATGATGTTGCGGCAGTCTTGCCGTCGGATGCTGAATCGCGCGAAATTGATGTCGCGTCAGTGGATGTAGAGCTCAGGACTGAGGAAGAGGAGGAGGACGTTGCGGAGGAGGACGACGGACCGGCTACAGTCGAGACTGCCTCCATTGAGTTGACTGTCGAGGCGATGCTGTGTTTCGACGAGCTCCGCTGCAGCAGACTCAAAGGTCGCAGCGGCGGAGCGCTGAGGCCCAGGGGTTGGTTGGCAGGCGATGATGCGCCGGTCGGAGAGGCGAGGGCAGAGGTTGTAGATGGAACTGCGTTGGAATTTGACGGAGAAGGAGATTCGCTGATGGATGGCGGCGCGTTGGAGTTGGGTGCAGGTGTTGATGTTGAAGAAGACGAGGAAGTCCACAGGCGGCCCAGGAAGCGAGATGCTATCGTGCTGATGGCTGAGGAGCGGTCTGCATTACTGCTCGTTTCAGTCTGGCTGTTCGTGTTGGCAGTCTGTGTCTCGCGGTAGGCTTGGTCAAGCGAAGCCAATCTGTCTCTCGTAACCACATTGGACAGGCTGAGGAAATGAAGCACAAATTCGTCTGCGTTGTAGTGGTAACAATCCCAAAGGCCGCGCGAGAGCAAAAGTTGGATAGCATCTTCGAGCTCTGCGCAGGCAAGCAAACGTGCCTGGTTGTTCTGCATAAGTGACAGAGCTACCCGCATAATAGTCTCAGCCGCGCCTTCGGCAAAGACCACATCGTACATGCGAAACAGCATGGGCAGGGGGCAAGTCACGGCGAAAAATGATAGGAACCATTGTGAAACGTAGGCAGCTGGGTCTACCTGCAAATCCTCCAAATGGGACGACAGTTCCGGCAACGTGCTGCGTAGCAGTTCACGGAACTGATAGATGCGAAGGTGCAAGCCCGCCAGATCTGGCATGTAAGAGCTCCGCAGATCGTAGTTTTCCATGAGTCTGAAAACGCACCGTTAGTACCAAAACGCGACGAAAATCAATACGACAATGGAAAACCAACAACAACACCTGGTCCGCCACCAACAAAATTCAATACGATAAAAATCTCATGTTGAGCAAAATCAACAATTGGAAAAAAAAAAGAAAAACACCTACTTGACAAGCACACAGAAAGCCTCTCTGTCGGGCATGTGCATCAAAAGCGGGCCGACGAGGAACGCAAGGCCCTGACAGTAGCCAATACGAGGCTCGTGCAGGCTGTAGCTCTTTAACACGCGACCCAACATGCGCTGTCCGTCTCCGTCGGGTTCACGGAACATGTCCACACCGGGGAAGCTGCGGCCGAGATCTTTTCCAATGATGCCCTCATAAGGACTAGTCGCATCACAGAATCGCTCGTACTGGTCGAGGAGAGCTGCATCGCGAGTCGCACCGGTCATGCCCTGCCAAACAACGCCGCGCAATGGAGGAGGGATGCCCTTGCGAATCTTGTTAGACAGAAGCGTTGGCAGACGGGCGGCTGTCTGGTGATAGTCCTGGACGAGGGCGGCGTAGAACTCGAGATCGGTCATCGGCGGAGGAGGAAGCATCGAGTAGCGCAGTGCGGCTGGTGTTGGCCCCTGGACCATATCCCGGAGCTGTGCAACAGACACCGGCCGCACGCGACGCGGGGACAGCTGTGTGCTGTCGGGTGCTTGTACACGAATACTTTTAGGGTTTGTCGCGAGCTTTGCATTTTCCTGTTCGAGCCGCGCAAGGAGCATAGCGGTCTAGATGCATGTCAGTAAAATGAGGTGTAAAATCGGAGCAAACGGTGAAGGAGTAGCTCACGTTATCGGTATTTTGTCCGTTGGACTCCTCGTTCTCGGTCTGCTGAAGCTGCTCCCAGTTCACGTCCTCGATTTCGTCGCTGGTATCATCGCTGGTATCATCGCTGTCGAACTCGTCTTCGGTCACTGTGGGCATCGTGGCTCTGTGGCTCCGCGTCGTGGTGGGTGTGGTCGGTCTGGCATCATCAGATGCTGCGCCAGTAGACTCCCGGGAAGCTGTGCTGTTCGTGTTGATGCTCAGGACCGGCGGCTCAGACAAGCGGACCGTGACGAGCGAGTCGTGGTCGTCAAGCCGGGCAATGGTGGCCTCGGCCTGGTCGTCGGCAGCGCTTTCCGTCGTCTCCATCTCGACGTCTGCTTCTTCCCCTTCCTGCTCCTCAGCCGTCTCTTCTGGTATTAATGGCGAAATAGGCTCCTGATCTGTGTCTTCTGCCTCAGCTGCAGCATCTGCGTCGTCTGACTCGTCCGTGTCTTCTGGTAAAGTGTCTGTCGAGTTCGAGTCCACTGTTTCCGCGGATGCTGGCTCTTCTTGTGTGACCGTGGCGTCTGGTGCTTCCTCTGCCTCGCCTGCCTCCTCCTCCTCTGTGTGTCCGTCTTCTTCCTTTTCCCGACGTGTCTCCTCTGCTTCTGCGGTGGTTTCAGGGGTACTGTGTTCGTTCACAATGGCCACCTCCAGGACATGCTTGATGTCTGTTGTGGACTTCCGGTCCACGGATGCGGTGTCGACGTCCATGATTATGTAGGTTGGGGTAAATCGGCTTGATCGTGGGGATGTGTGACCCGTTGGCTCGTCGTAAGTCGTCGTGTAAGAAACACAAAGGGGCAACGAATGTCTTCTTTTGGCTCCTTTGTCAAGTGCGTGTATAAAGATTCGCGTTTATTTGTTTGGAGGGTCTTTTCCCCCCTTACCCCCCTCAAATGCCAGCGCGGGCAGCAATGCACATCGAGGGCCGAAGGGAGAAGGGAGAGAGGTCGACGGTGTGCAGATGCAGGGAGGTGAGAGCCCTAGTACTGCACAGAAACTCCGGATAAAAAATCTTTCGCTGTTTGAGCTTCTCTAATTCTGCAGAAAGAACTTGGCGAGAATGGAACAAATAAAGGGTCGTCGTGTCGTGCTCTCTCGCGGCCGTTGGATGCACTAGCTCAGTCGAGAGCGAAAAAGGAGGTGCAGCACGAAGGGTATCGTGCACCGGGCAAGCTGTATGGGACAGGATGCAAATCGACGAAAAGAGACCACACCGCTCGAGAGGTCTGGATAAACGCGGTAGAGGCAAAGGGAAAGCCTGTCGTGTGGCTTAACAAAGTCGTGTTATGGGAGAGTGGGAAGATGTTTGAGGGGCGGAGGTTGCTCTATGCGTGTTCCGCGTGAATTGAAACTGAGACGGCGGAAGGTAGCTAGACGATGGCTTGATTGCAGGCAAAATGGCGAGAAAGTTTTCAAAGAGGAGTAAATACAGAATCGAACAAAAAAGAGTCACAAAGAGGAACACGATAAATTTGACAATTCACACCGCAAGAAAGGAAAGAACAGAGGAGAGAGGGAAACGAGGAAAGAACGACCCCTGGCCGTAGCAGGAGAAAGCGGAGGCCGGTAGACGAAGAAAATGAGATAGTCAAAAGACCGGGCAGGGAAGGAACGATTGTGAGGTTGTTCCCTTTTTCGTGTGTCCAATGGGGCGGTCGCAATGGAGCTAATTATTGCTCCGTACTGCAGTTGGTCATTACACCAAAAGCAGCAAGAGCTCATTTAACGATGGAGTGCACCTGCAGGGCGGGGGCCAATATCTGCAGTGTGGGAGGAGAAAAAAAGGGGGTGGAAGGTGCTGTATGCGGCGGTGGGCGGTGGTTGGAAGGAGAAGAACAGCGAAAAACAGGGCAGGAGAGAGTCAAGAGGCAAAAGCGAAGGCACGACCATGCACAGGAATGCAGGTACCGGCCACCACGGAGCGCTAGAGCACCGCTAGCTAAGACTTCCAGGGGCCATCTCACGCGCCGGTCTCACTCTGTTTCTTGTCTCTCCAAGGCTATCCAAGGCCTGGGCCACAGCGAGCCTGTCTTGCCATGCTACCCTGAGTTTTCGTGAGTCTGGGCGGCTGGTCCAGCCTTCTGGGCCACACCTTCCTGCTTGGGTGGTGGGAGCACAAGCCGTCGTCGTACCTGCCATTGGATTTTCTGCATCCTGCCAGTTGAAAGCTATTTCCCATATTCATGCAGGAACAGACTAAGCATGCAGGCAACTCCTTCCTGTTTGTTCGTATGGGAGGGGCAGACTGGCTGGCACGATACGGACCTCTGCTCGAAGAAACAGCAGAAACGGTGAAGAAACTGCAGCAAACATCTTAAGGCTCTCACCCTCACTTGGCAGGCGCGTTTGGTGATGAGTGATCACCTTTTTCCCCGCTTGTTTCGTTCTTGCCGTACGGAGCTTGCCATAAAAAGCACCGTGCCCTTCGAATTATAGTCTCTGCACTGTCTCTATCTCACACATCAGAAGTTCTTTACGACACAACAAACTGGTTTTGACAATTCTTTACGTTAGCGAAGATCAGTCTTCTTCGGCACCTGGGCCTGGGCTAGGCTTTCCGAGTGCCAGGTTGTTGAGTGTTGTGGATGGACAAGGGCCCGTATCTTTTTGGTGTCTTTTTTTCATGTATTTCCGTACAAAGTATTTTTTGGTCACCATTTTTATTTACTGACCCCTGAAGCTAGTCCATTGTAAGTGGCGCGTTTTGCCGCAACGCGAACTTTTTCTTGTACTGAAGAATCCAGGGGAAAACAGGAACGCCAGCAAGCGTGGGGTGGGGCGCGCCGTTGCATCCCACCCGTTCGGAGGTTTTCGTGGCTTTTCTTTCCCTCCGGGCCTCGCTGTGAAAGCGTACGGGAGTGGTGTATTTTGGCTACAAAATACGGGAGCACGCGGGTCTGTCTTTCGGTATCTTTTTTACTGTTTCCTTTAATTTTCTTATTCTTCATTTTTATTTATTGGTGTCAATGGTGCGGAAAGACCCGATGGCTTTTTCACCGCCTTATGATCGTGGTCGTAGATCGAAACTCTATTTTGAATGGAGCACTGTGTACGTCGAACTGAGTACAGAGTACAGAGGTATCATCACAAGAACAGGGTTGTTTTGGTTGTGGGATATAAACCATCAGAAAGAACGGCCACCGTGAGATTTTAAACCTATAATACTACCAAGCCTTTCATCATTCTCTCCGTGGACAATAGTAATAGTTATGATCCAAGAAGCCCAGAGAAGATGGACAGAACAGTAACCAGAAAGAAACAAACAAAGCAAGAGTATACAAGAACACCCATGAAAACGCCATTTAAGAAAGAGATATCACACACACACACACACACACACACACACACACCCGCAAGCACCCCCCGCATATTTAATTACACTGAACATTCATCTGGATCAAGCCATGGGGATACCTTGCGGCGCACCTGGCGGCCCTTGCATCATGCCCATCTGAGGCGTGCGGTGCATCGGCGGGCTGCCCTGGTTAGGCAAACCGCCAGGTCCCGCCCGGTTGTTGAATGGACCGCCGGGACCACCGGGGCCGCCAGGGCCTCCTGGACCACCCGGCCCGCCCGCCTGGTTCGGCTGACTTGGCTGAGCGGCGAAAGCGGGCTCCCGTGTGTAGTCGACACCCGGGTAGAAGCTCTGCAACTTGCCGTACAGCTCGCGAATGTACTTAACGCGGTCCTCGCGATCACTGTTGGGGTCTTGGTGCTCGGGCAGTTGGGATGGGTCGGCGCCTGCAGGTGGCGGTTGCGGCGGAGCTGAACGGAGACGGAAGTTGAGGCTGAGTGTCGGCGCGCTCAGGAAGCTAGGACCCTTGGCAGCGTTGGCAGGTATCTTCCTGTCGGCCAAACTGGCGAGGTATGCCAAATTGTTCTGGATACGCTTCATGCATCTGGTTGTGTTAGTAAAAGTGGTCTCTAAGATAAAGCAAATGCGAGGCGGTGGTCTTACTGAACGTAGTCTGCCCGCACAAGCTTCTCCTCCTCAGACATGGACTCAGTCGACTCGCTCGGCTGCTGCTCGTCCACACCGGCCTCGGCAGCATGCTCCTTTTTCAGCACTGCCTGCGTATTCCGGAGCTGGATCGACTCGTAAAGTAGCTCTTGGTTGATGTTTAACAACACGGTAAACAGTTCGGTTTCGCGGCTCTCGCTGCCCGGACTGAGCGGCGGGCCCTGTGCGGCGCCCGTGCCATTAGCAACTGGACCACCTGTTCCAGGGAACGTCGGAGTCTGGGGCGTGGATGCTCCGGCTTGCAGGCCGGCCGAGTGTGGTGGCTGGGGCGCGCTGGGGTGTTGCTGCGCGTTGGGCGGACCGTGGGGGCTCTGCATTGGGTTGTTAAAGGGCAGCGGCGGCTGCTGCGGCGGGTGCGGGGACTGCTGTGGCGGTGGTGGCTGCATCTGCTGAGGATGAGGAGACTGGTGGGGTGGCATTTGTTGGTGTTGTAATTGCTTCGGAGACGGCGTCGGCATGTGTTGTTGGGAGGGTGTCGGAGGTTGCTGAGATTGTTGTTGCGGAGTCTGGACATGCTGCTGGGGGTGCTGGGGGTGCTGCTGCTGCATGTGCTGAGGGTGTTGCTGAGGATGCTGCTGTTGCTGCTGATGTTGAGGATGTTGAGGATGTTGGGGATGTTGGGGATGCTGTTGAGGATGCTGGAGCTGATGTTGCTGTTGCTGCTGCTGTTGTTGTTGTTGTTGCTTGTGCTGCTGCTGCTGCAATTGCTGTTGCAGTTGGATCTGGTGTTGCTGCTGTTGCTGCTGAATTTGTTGCTGTTGTGACATGGGCATGCCGGCCATAGGGCTGCCTTGCTGCATAGGGTTGAATGGCCGCTGCGGGGTGCCCATGCCTCCCGGTCCCTGCTGGGGAGGCTGCATCCGCTGCTGTTGCTGATGTTGCTGCTGTTGCTGCATAAATGCCTGCTGCTGCTGCGGAGTCAAGGGGAAGCCGGGCATCTGACCCGCGACGGCCATCATATTGAAGTTGGGCGACATCTGCGGCTGGCCGGCGCTTGCTGGCATTCCGACGCCATACGGCGAGCCAGTGAATGGTGCTTGATATCCCACTGGACACAAAAGTTAGCAAGGCAGGATATAAAGGCACAAATGATACTGACCAAAGGCACGACATCACTCACTCTGTCCATTGGCGGCCATGTGTGGCATGCCGGGACTCGGCATCATACCGCCGGGGCCTGGGGTGCCCATCATATTGGGATTGCCACCGCCTTGCATAAACGGTGACTGGCCGCCCTGCATGCCGAACTGCTGGGCATACATCATCTGCTGCTGCTGCTGGCCCGGCATCGATCCTGGCGGCATCTGCTGCTGTGGTGGCGGTTGCTGTCCGGGCTGCTGCATCTGTTGTGGTGGAGGTGTGTTGAAGGCAGCAGGCCCGCCCTGGTTGGGAAAGCCGTAGGGTTGTTGGTACATCGTGGCGGCTTATCTGGAGAGGAAGAGGTGGTTGAGAAGTGGTGTGGCGACGTGACGAAACGCGTGGTGCCGCACCGTGTGGGTAGGTTCGTCGGTCTTTGGAATACAATGCTCCGGAGGGGGTGTCGTCAAAAGGTGCTAATGCGATGTGATATGCGCAGATGCAGGTAAGAGACGATCGGAAGGGCGTGGAGACAATCGGATCTGGCCACGAGTCGACGCTTGAAAGACTTGCAGTCCGTGCCAAGACGAACGAAGTGTCCGTGGGCGGGCGTCGGCGTAGTGCGGTATCCGGCTGATGCGATTGAGATTGACGAAGAGTGTCGCGAGGTGTGTCAGGTGCCGATGACAGGCAGGCGGGTGACAAAACCCAATGGATGGGGTGGGTGTGGATGATTTGGTGATGGGGATGGTTGGATGGGACACGAGAATGCAAATGTGGCCGATGGCGCGTGTGAGATCCCCTGAGGCGAATGGGAAGGGAAGGGGCCGGCGCGGAACGGAGGGCAAGGGAAGGAGAGATGAAGGATGAACGTGGGCGGCAAGAACGAGAGACACGAGCCAGGAACGACAGTGGACGTTGAATGCGAAAAAGGGCAAGAACGAACGCGTCCCACAACACAGGTGCAGGCAGGTACGGAGCACAATTGCGAGCGACTAGGGAAGGAGCGAGTAAAAAGTCAAGAAACAGAAAGAAATCAAAATGAGAAGGAGACAGAGGAGACAGGGCTAAATGCCGGTGCAGGCGCGGCGGGGATGGAGGAAAGCGGCTCTCGTTGGAGGTGGCAAGACAGAGAGGAATTGGCGCGAGTCAGAGAGCTAAAGAGGCAGAGGCAGCAAAGAAAGGGCGTCACGGTACGGCTTCTGGCGCTGAACTGGAGCTGGGTCGGCTGAATTTTCGCACGTATGGGCATTTCCTAGGCAGCCCGTTTTTCCGCCTCCGCGTAGGCTGCCCGGTCTCTCATTCGCTCCTGCCTTGCGAGGTTGGTGCAATTGGGGCAGTTTGAACACTCATGTACGGAGTAGTGGCAGTAACCACTGCGCCAGCGAATCATAAGGCAGGCGCAAGTGGCAGCGCGGTGGGTGTACAGCCAATCGCAAATCATTTATAAGTGGGCCATATCACGAACGCCAACAAGTCCGGACGACAGTATCAGAACGAATCATGGCGAACTATTGTCCGTTGTCTCTGTTCACAAAATTCTTTATTTTTTAGAAAATTATATACAAGATCTTCCCTATTAATCACATCATCTGAAAATTATTCTTAATTACTCGTTTGCCTCCCCTCTCTTACGACTTGTAGGTTGTGCCGTACTTGGACACGCCGGCGATGACATCCAAAAAGTTCTGCGCAATGACCATGTCCGTCTTGGTCGACGGGTGCAGTCCATCATAGAACATGTAGTTGTCGTTGGAACCCGCGGCTGTTGTGCGGTTGGGCGAGTTGGTCGGCTGGCAGTGGTGGTAGTAGCCGGTGCCGTTGGCGGGCGCGGTCAGGTAGGCCGAGGGATCGTTGTAGATGTCTGCCAGCAGCTGGTGCGTGTTGTAGATGGACTCGGAGGCACCGAGCCAGCGACGGCGAACAAGCGTGTGGTAAGGCACGCCATAGTCAAAGATGGTGTTGACATTCGTGGAGTACTCCATAATCTTGTTGGCGTACTCAGTCTGGTTGTACAGCGTCTTGTTGCCCCAGTACTGGTTGTCGCCTGCACCACCCGCGCTCTGGGGACGGTACATGGGTGTCAGGTGCAGCGGCGCAAGATTGGAGAGCACGATGCGGTGGCCAGCATAGATGGCATCCAAGCACGGAAAAGACGCAGTCCACAAAAGGTGTGATGTTGGTGCCAGCACTCTGGGCGTCGTTCAGGAAGCCGCCAAAACCAATATCGTTGATGCCGGTCCACAGAGTGTAGACGGTGTTGTCGGCTGTGCGGTTCCTGGTACAGCAAGTGGTTGCCGGCCGTGTCGGCATGGAAGGAAGGAATCTCATCGTCGATCACCGAGGGGAAAGGGCGGTTGATAAGACTAAAGAAACGTGATGTGATTTCGTTGGAGCAGACGGCGCCACTGACGGCGTAGTCAAAGAAGGCGAGAGCGGGGACACTCTCCTGGACGTACTGGCCCCATGTCAGGCCACCACTAGTCGTGTCCGTGGTCTGGAGTGTGCAGAGTACCAGCAGATGGCGGGTTGCCCTGGTGCGCGCCGTAGTAGTTGAGGTGGCCGTCGTCCGAGTAGTTGTCGCCGAACGTGACTAGGTAATCGAACGAGTTGCAGGCTGCGAAAACAAGGCCGCTGCTGGCGGCCGCCGCGAGGAGGCTCTGACGGAAACGCATAATGGCCGTTTGCTGTGAAGGTTCTGGGGGTCGCCGGGAGAGAAGGGAAGAGGTAAACAGCCAGGGTCCCGTCACAAACGATGCCAAGAGTGTAAACACGGGACGGCTGACGATATTTATAACCAGGCAGGCAGGAGACAGATCGTAATATATTAGCTGTTTATAGAGGGCAGCTCTTGGCCAGAATGTCTCCCCAGAACCCGGCGCATTCAACCGGACTAGGATGGAGATGGTTTGGATGATGGGGATGATGGGGACATCCAAATGGGAATAACAAGTGAGAGCAAGAGAAGAAGAAAGACAGAGAAGGAAGAAGGCAAGAGGAAGCCTAAACTACAGACTGAAGACTTTGCAGCATTGGGACTTGCAGATATCCAACCTCCCGCTCGACCCGTGAGCAGTTGAGCCGTCATGGTGTATGTGTGTATTGCAGTGTTAAGGTACTCTTGTGTAGTAAAGCACGCAGGACTGGCAATTGGCAAACCTTGATTTTTTTCTTCTTTTTTTTTTTCTTCTCTCATGTATTGACAGGGAAAATAAAGAGGAGAAACCTAATAAGAAAAGAAAAGGTAAATGAAAATTGGCATTATTCCGGGACACCAGGAAAGCAAGACTGACACTGACAGAATGCGGGGAAAATAAGACTGGGGAGAAGAAACAAAGATGCGGGAAAAGATTGGAGAGGACTTACAGACAAACTATGCCCGTCTTAGGTTGTTGTAGGATCGCAGGCCCGCTAACTTGTCGTGTTAGTCTGCCTTTGAGGTTCAATGATGCATAAAAATGCGGGGGATAACTGGACGCGGCCGAGGATGCATGTGGTGTGTGGTGGCGCGAGCTACTCCGAGTGTTGGAGAAGCTTGCGAGGCGAGCAAAAGCAATGCGAGAACAACCAAGGGCCTGGCAAATCCGCGATAGCTGCCGAGACCAGGCGGGGACCCTAACTGTCAATTCTATGCGGGATCATGGCGAGGCTGTGGGGGAAATAAGTATGTAAGTCCAGACAACCCCAACTTTCAGTGCTGGTTCCTGTTTGTCTCCGTTCGTTTTTGTCCACTTGTCTGTGGGATCGTAGCGTTCGCATCGTCAGGCTTAGCTAAACTCTGGAGACCCCAGAAATTGTCTCCAGATTTTGCGAGTCGGCTGAAACTGCAGGAGAAAATTATGTGTCGACGTAATCGTGCTCACAAGCTCTCTTGGGCCCCCGAGGCAGCTTGGTTGAGAAGCACAATGGCCATTTGATGCGGTGCAGACCACTTTGTTGTGACAATACGCGGTTGTGATGCGATATGAACAGGGTCGGGACCGGATTTCGAAGTATTTCGTGTAGCATCGACAAATGGCGCTATCAGATGGCACGGCAAGCCATTTGGCGGTGAAGCTGCCGCTCTCTTCTCGTTCCTTGACTTCTCTTGATGTTTAATCTCTTCTCCGCCAAGCCTGCACTTCTTGTTCATCCAGTTCCGTACCCATCGTCGCGATCATCACAATCTCCTCAAGAGAAATCAGCCTGATAGAGCGGCCGCCTCTCTACGTCGAGCGGGCCTGTCCACCACCCGTGCCGTCGGATTCCAGGTCACGAATCCGGGGGGCCGGGGCCAGCCAATTCGAGGATCATCGAAGGAGTTAATCTGATGATGACAGAAACTGATAAGCTCGGACGCAAGGTATATCTGGTTTGCGATGTTTCAAAGTTGGTAAAAGTATGTAGAACGCGCTAGCGCTCTTTCAGAATTGGCTTCTCGGAACTTGCCATGACTTTTGACAGTCGTTAACTCTTGACATCTCGATAAAAAAGCGGGAGAAAAACGTGTTGATCATCGGTGTTGGCTGCATATTGGTCTGCCTGACCGGCCAGCCAAATGATTCCTGCCCCTGGCGGCCCCAGGGGAATTGGCGAATGAGGTGGCGGCGGAAAAGTGCAAGTGCGATCGGTGCGATAAGATAGAACGGCAAGAGCAGAGTCATAGGTCACATTTTGGGTATTTTTGGCGGCAATTGGCCTGCAGCCCCATACACCGGGAAAGAGCACCCCGCTATCGGCGGTTGTGCTAGCCAAAACGACCGCCGGCGATGGCTTCGTTTTTTGCAGACTTTTGTTGGAGTGACTCAATCTAGCACAACAAACGACTCACCAAATCGACGCAAGACGACGTGAGACGACGAAACGACTCACATCAGTCACGAAACGAATACACCGTAATCTGGCGAACACATCTATATAACCCGACGATCAGTTCGAAGAGTATAGGCTGAGAAAGAAACGACAAACACAGCCTCTTTTAAAGACACATCTTTGACTTTCTTCAGCGCCACGACACATCACACATCACCACCATGTCGCCGGCCTTCAACCTCCAGACGTGCGCGCGGCCAAACATCCTGGCCCTCGAGCCGTACCGCTGCGCAAGAGAGTGAGTCTCGCATGCACCCTGGCAACATCTTCTTTGCCTGCATCCTGTCTAACATCTTTAGTGACTACAAGGACGACGGCACGAATGTGCTGCTCGATGCCAACGAGAACGCTTACGGACCGCCAATTGGCTCCGGCTCTTCCTCGGCCACCCTCGCTGCCGAGGCCAAGGAGACGGGCCTCGACCTGCTCGGCCTCCACCGCTACCCCGACCCCCACCAGGCCGACCTGAAGCAGCAACTTTGCACGCTGCGCAACACTCACGCCCACACAGAAAAGACACTAACGCCCGACAACCTGTTTGTTGGTGTCGGTAGTGACGAGGCCATTGATGCACTGCTGCGGTGCTTTTGTGTACCCGGCCGCGACCGCATTCTGGTGTGCCCGCCCACATACGGCATGTACAGCGTGTCGGCACAGGTCAATGATTTGGGACTGGTCAAGGTGCCACTGACACCCGCTCCCGAGTTTGGCGTCGATGTTCCGGCAGTTCTTGCTGCACTCACAGCTGCTGTCGAGGCCAGCGACTATGACATAAAGGTGGTTTACCTGTGCTCGCCCGGCAACCCGACGGGCAGCGCACTCAAAAAGGAGGACATTGCGGCTGTGCTGGGCCACCCCACGTGGAACGGCATTGTCGTCGTGGATGAGGCGTACGTCGACTTTGTGGCCGACCAGAAGACTGCCTCACTCGCCGAGTGGGTGCTGGAGTGGCCCAACCTCGTTGTCATGCAGACCTTGTCCAAGGCCTTTGGCATGGCCGGCATCCGGCTTGGTGCTGCGTTCTGCGCGCCACCTGTTGCTCGTCTCCTCAATGCGCTCAAGGCGCCGTACAACATCGCCAGCCCCACGAGCGCACTCGCTCGCAATGTCCTGGGTGCCGAAGGTCTTGCCGTCATGGAGGCCAACCGCGCCAAGCTGGTGGCCCAGCGCGAACGTCTTGTGGCGGCGCTCCCGCAGATTCCTGGTGTGGGCCGTCTCCGTGGCGGCACCGACAGCAACTTTTTGCTGTACGAGATGCTCAACAAGGCGGGCGAGCCGGACAATGCGACGGCACTCGCCGTGTACACGAAGCTGGCCGAGCAGCGCGGTGTCGTTGTGCGGTTCCGCGGCAAGGAACACGGCTGTCTGGGCTGCCTGCGGATTACTGTCGGCACCGAGGACGAGGTGACACGCTTCCTCGAGGCGCTCAAGACAACGCTCGCTGAGGTGCGCGTGTAAGAGAGGATAGACATAGATTCTGTTTTACTGCAAGCGAGTTTAAAAGTATAAAACGAAATTGTTTTTATTAATTTACTAAAGTTACATCTGTGTTATTTTTTTTTTTTTTTTTTTTTTTTTTTTTTTTTTGCGAAGCAAATATTTTTCGAGATATACCTCAGTTTGATTTTTATGTTGAAACAGTTTATAACGAGCATCTACCTTCTTGAATTATCCTCACACCTATTCTATGTGTACATGTTAATGCTCCACTGTACAACATCTTAATAGCTCTTTGGCAGGCCAAGGGCCTTCTCAGCGACAAAGTTGCGAATCATCTCCCTCGATACCGGCGCCAGTCGTGGCACCAGACTCTCCCGCAGATACCGCTCGACGTGGAACGCCCGCGCATAGCCCATGCCGCCCATGGCCAGCACCGACCGCTCACACGCCTGGAAGGCTGCCTCGGCTGCCATGTACTTGGCCATGTTGCAGGCTACGCCCAGGTTCGCGGGCAGCTTGCCCTCGCCCTGCGACTTGTAGGTGTCGTACTGGGACGCCGCATTGTACACGACCAGCTTGGCCGCCTCGAGCGACATCCAAGCCTCAGCCAGCGGGTGGGCCACGCCTTGGTAGGCGCCCACAGGCTTACCAAACACGACACGCTCGCCGACATAGGCCACCGCCCGGCGCAGTGCTGCATAGCCCAGGCCCAGAGCCTCACCAGCAATCAGACACCGCTCGGCATTCAGGCCGTGCAAGACGATCCGGAAGCCCTGGCCCTCATTGCCCACCAGCGCGCCCGCACCATCTTCGACCTCGTATCCATCAAAGAAGACCTCGTTGGCGTCGACAGCACGGCCGCCCATTTTGGGAATCGGGTTCAGGGAGAGACCGGGTTTCGTCTTGTCAAATGGAATGCAGAGCAGCGTCAGCTCGCCGTCAGTCGTGTCTGTACCGCCCTTGCCTGTACGGCACAGTAGAACCATCCGGTCGGCCACCTGTGCCGACGAGATCCAAATCTTTTGGCCTGTGATGCGGTACGAGAAGCTTCCGTCTGGCTTCTCGATGCGTTCGGCACGTGTGCGCAGCTTGCGCGTATCGAGACCAGCGTCGGGCTCCGTCACACCAAAACATGTGCGCCACTCGCCCGAGATGATCTTCGGCAGCCAGGCAGCTCGCTGTTCGGGTGTACCGAAGCGGGACAGCGGCTGTGTGGCGTAGACGTTGGCATGGATCGACTGGGCACCGACAAACCCAGCGCCAGACTCGGCAATCGTCTGCAGCATCGTCACGGCTTCAGACAGGCCAAGGCCAACGCCGCCGAGGTCTTCGGGCAGGGCGATGCCAATGTAGCCTGCGTCGGCAATGGCTTTATGGAAGTCGCGCGGGTACGTTCCAGTGTCGTCTTTCTCGGCCCAGTATTCCTGAGAGGTCAGTGTGGTTCACATAATTGTTCAACACTGCGGAGTGGCCTTACATCTGGAAAGTCTGCACAAACGCGGAAGACGGCTTCGCGCACTTGACGCTGTGTGTCGGAGAGACAACTGGCATCCATGAGACTCAGCCGGGGATCAGATGCGGCACCGCCGCCTGCAGAAGCCATGTGTCTGCGTCCAGAGACGGCCGTCCATAATGGTACTGGCGACGCCGCCTTTCTAAGAGGCCGGCCGAGCCGGATGTTGTTGATGCCGGCCGGCCGGAAGACGGCATTCCGACAGACGGCAGAAACAGGAAATTGCGTGAGGAAGGACATAACGAGGTTGTGAGAGGCTCTACCCGCCAATGTTGGAAGCAAAAAAGTTGTTCTCGTGAGAGTTGAGGAAAAGAGGACCTCTCAATAAGAGTCGGCGTTTTGCGCCGATGTCGTGTTTGAGGGGCTATTTAAACAGACCAGAAGAGGGAGCAGGGGAGCTTCACGACTTCGGCGACTAAGACGAGTGACACCTAACCCATACAAGGTTGTATTAGTCCAGGCGGGCCACGCCGCCGGCACAGCTCTGCCAATCGCTAAAACCCCTGGACGAAGGCCCTCTGGTGCGGGGGAAACGCCGAAGCCTACTATTCCCACGCGCGCTCTTCTCCGCAATTTGATATAGCCGACATAATTCACTCCCCACAAATATCGCCGGATCTGACGTACAAGGCTCTCTGTGATGGCAATTCAAATTCGAACGTCTATTGTCTATGCTGTTTTGTTGAGTTATCTTTTTTACTTCATTGTTGCACATTCTTTTTTGTGCCCCAGAATCCAAAGCCTAAAATTGCACGCGGCGAGTCTGCTCTTATTTCAAGAAGAAAGAAAAAAAAGCAACACATCAGCCGGCGCATTCCAATGTTCCCAACTCCTTGCTGGTGAATACAATACGCATAAAGTGAGAGTGATGAATGAAGAAAAAAAAGATAAAAAAGATAAGAGGAGAAGCGGGGGCTATTCTCATGCCAGGCCAAAGACAAAGAGGGCACACGCCATACTGACGACCGTCCACCGCAGATCAACCTGGGGCATCCCTGGTGCGGCCGACTTCGACGACGTAGGTGAAGGAGCCGGTGCGGTCGGCGAAGGCGTGGTCTTGGGCGCATTGGCTGCGGCAATCACGTTGTTGAGCCCAATCAGGCCCTGCACCGTCTCGAGAGCACACATCTGCTGGCCCAGACCGACACTACCGTCAAAGCCGCCCACATACCACTTCTGGCCACAGGTCGTGTCGGCAGGCGTCGTGACATTGGCAGGGTTCGGACCCGTGCAAGCTTTGCCGGCGGCCGTGGCCGAGGTGCGCATGTAGTCCGTGACGTTGTTGGCGAGCGAGGGGAGCACCTGGACCGCCGAGTACATAAAGCGCGACAGGAAGCCCTTGAAGGCCTTCATGTCCTTAGTACAAGTGCCAACACCCTCGCAGGCGTGCTCCCACATGACATCCGTGGCGTTCTTATACGGGGAGAAGAAGCGGGAGGAGGCACCCAGCAGGCCCTGGGCGCGCGTTGCCCACACATCGTCGCCCGTCTGGTTGGCCAGTGCAGCCGCACCGTACAGGAAAATACCGTTCTGGTAGGAGAAGCTCAGCGGGTTGATCTTGGTGCAGTTGGTAGCTGAGTCGGTGCCGTCAAACACGTTGTAGTTCTCATCGATGATGCCGACACCCGTGGTCCAGTCCCAGACTTTGGTGGCCCAGTCGACGTAGGTCTTGTTGCCCGTCATCAGAGCGAGGCGTGCCGAGATGAGGAAGAAGCCGCCATTGCTGGCAGAGTTCTTGTAGCTCAGGCCGTTGAAGTTGTTTGCATAGATCTGCCACGTGAAACCACCCGCACACAGAGTCGTGTTCCAGCGCACGACCATGTCGTTCCACACGTTGATGCTAATGTCCAGCCAGCTGGGCACGCCTTCGGGCGTCAGGTCTGCGGGCTGTGTGAAGTTGCGCTCAGCAGCAGTAAGCGCCGTGAAAGCCCAAAACGCCTGATCGTCGTTGCCCTCGTCGAGCTCGTGGGCCGGCACGATGAAGTTATTGGCGGGGCCCGTGTTGGCCATAATGGCGGTCGCGATAATATCGTCGTAGGAAGTGTCGTTTGTGTAGTGCGAGTAGTCGAGCATTGCGCCCAACAATGCACCGGCTTCCCACCAGTAGTATGGGCTTGGTAAGTCTGCAAAGCTCTGGATGATGTTAGTGGTGGGTTTGGTTTAAAGGATTCTGGTCAGGGGTCGACATACCGATGCATTACCAGAGTAGTACGCCATTGCGCCGCTGGCCAGGGTCTTTGCAACGCCAACGATGGAGTCTGGAAGCTGTTAGTGACATGCATCTGATGTACGACGTCGCACGGTGTCATATTGAGGAAAAAGACGTACCGGTGTTGTTAACTGAGAGATCTGCAGGTTTGACGGCATCGGCAGCTGCCACGACGGCAGCCAAAAAGGCCGCCTTGAGAACAAACATGATTGTTGTGCGTTGAGGTTCGTGTAAAAAGACGATTGAACGATAGCGACAGTGGGGAAGACGAAAGAGAGATCGATCAGATCATATGTGGGCGAGAACGCGAGGAATGTTGACGACGACGACTGACGAAAGCTGGGCACTCGTCTCCTGCAACAGCGATCAATTGGTGTTTCTCTTGTCGTTGACGTCAAAGAGAGACAAAAACAACTGATCAGAGTACCAAAGGTCGAGAGGCAAAAGAAAATGAGTGTTGTATGCAACGGGGTTGCTGTCCAAGATAGAAGAAGAATAAAGGAAAACAAAACAGAGTCCACCAGGGAGAGAAAAGAGAAAAAAGAAAAGTGGAAAACAGAAGTGGAAGTAAAGATGATGAGAAGGAAATACAAAGATACAAAAAAGAAAGCAGAAAACGCCCAGTTTCTCGTGTTCCAAAAAGTGACACGGTCAGACGTGGAAACAAGGAGACAAGTAGAGAGGAAAAAAGACGAGGGGAACGAGGCCACACCAAAGGAATGAATACGAGAAAAAAACGTCCAAGAAGGACTAGGGGCGTAGCTTCCCCTTCGTAAAAGCACAGAAGAGGTGAGCGAGTGGAACCGGTGGGATGGTGGACGGACAACGGACGAAGGAGCGACTCAGCAGCCACAGAAACGAGAGAAAAGAAAGAAAGAAAGATAACAGTGATAAAGACGAAAGGAAGGAACGAGGGGGCCACTTTTCTTCTGAGTTTTTGACGGGAAGGCGCGATGAGGCAAACTCCCTTGTAAGGGAGTGACAAGCAGATGATCTCGAGGCTGCCTCGCGGAGAAAGGCAAACCACAAAATGGTAACATTGGGGTCACTGGCTCAGGTACGTTCAGGCACAGCGACGCCTTATCATGAAAAAAAGAGCCGGCGTTCCTTGGCTGCAACGCTGAGGCTAACGCTCTAGGGCCTTACGCCATTTCTCTCACTTTCTCCTTCATCGCTCCTTCTCCCAATCCAAAGTTGGATTATGAGGAATGTATTTTACCTGCATGGAAGGAAGCAGCGCCGAGACGCGGCAAGGCTGCCACGCTTGCCAATTCACACCAAAATCAAACAAATTCAGGGTTTTCCAGAAAGCGCGTCTTGGCGCCGTTTTTCTCAACTTTTAGTGCTCTTGCTACTCTGGAGCGATTTGGGGCGATTTTGGAGAACTTATAAACTTTTGGCAAAGTTCAAAGCCTTGGTCAGGTCCAAGGACTTTTTGGCCAGTGGCGATCGGCAGGCACTAGAACGCCAGCGGCTCAATGCAAAAGATGGCAAATTTGTGAATTTTACTGTCGACTTTCTCTCAGTTTACGACCAGCGCCTGTCAGGCTTTTTTGACCGGTTTCCGGCCGTTCTCGGTCGCTCCTGCCCAATTGATAGCCAAGTCACAGATACCGGAAGGAGGCAAAAGACAGCAGCGGCTATCATTGACAGTGATGGCAGGCACGCCGTCCGCTCTTTCCGTCTGTATTTTGCTCCTTTTCTTGTTTTGCATGTCTCGCACAACCACACGTGATGTTTGCGCGCTTTGCATGTACTTTGCCGCTTCTTCAGCGCCTTTGCATCGGCTCAATGTTTCAACGTTTCGTTTCAACGTTTCAAGTCCCACGACATATGCACCAATCAAGGTTGCTTGTCAAAGACTGCCCGCAGTGGGCAGACCGACTCAGCAGCCGATCTACGAAGGAAGTGCCCCTGAAACCCGGCCAAAGTTGAGACGATTTACGGAGTACGACAAGAGCACGCAAAGAGTCTATCATTTTTGGAATAGATATTGTTGGTTGACGGCCAGTCGCGACAACCGACTTTCGACGTTTTAACATTTCATTGTTCAAGATTCGATGCATTCAGGAAACACCGCACGCAACGACTGGGCCTACCGTTCTCCACGTGGCTGAGACACCGCATCGAGTCAGCCAGCAACTGCAAATGTAAGGATCAGAAATACGGAGTACGGCATGAGCATAATGCAGTGAATAGGAGTGCTTTTGCGCTTTCTTTCTTATCTGCTTCTTTTTGTATTTGTTTTTCTCCAGTACGTCTCTTGTACCGTACCCGCCTGTCGTCTCCACTTTCCTGCTCTCTGGTCGGCCCAATGGCAGGAATACGAGCAACACACAGACACAAGTACTGCACATCAGTGTTCGGTTCAGGGGTTTGCAGCTTAGCACAAATGCCAGAAAAGGCCCCAATGTCTAAAAAATACGAGAACATCAAAACAAGCTGCTGGCACCCCGCGTTTTTGGAGACACGCAGAGCTTGCCATGAAAATTGGTACCGTATTTCTGACAATCTTGACGTCTGCACAATCTTGGCCGTTGTGATTGCCGAATTGAACTTGACAGAAAGCCGAACGCGAGACTCGGCAACTACCTGCCGTCTGCAGTGAGATGCAACACCACATAATCCCACGACAGAATGATAGCCAGGCACAATCAGATCCTCCAAATCCTTCCTCTGCGTTCATCCAACATCAGGCACAACCATCCGATATCTTTGTGGAGATAAAGAGAGAAGCGCTTCCGGCCCGAACTCGAGAGGAAGTGGCACCTTGCTTGTGTGGACATTCTTTATCACACTGTATGTCAACGCCGTTCTAATACGTTTAAAGTATGGAGTATTCTTCACGCAGTGCAGTCGACGGAGGATTTTATGGCACTATCGTCTATTTTCCCCTTTCCTTGACGCTGACAAGGGTCTGCGTTTGGGACAAGGGCTGGTTGACTGAGGCTGGCTTTTTGGGAGGCCATGCATGATTGCCAACAAGAAGGCTGTACAACGTACTCGATATACAAAAGCAGACAAGGGGATAAGAAGAATCGAAACAATGCAGCAATGCAACAATGCAACAAAATCACAACCATGCAACTTGTGAATGGAATGGTGAGCGTACGTGGTAGTAAGCAGCTAGTTACGCCATATCAGAACGTGACTCTCCACGTGCCTTAACTCACACGATCACCCTCATACATCAACCATCTTAATATTTGACTGATTATTTAGAATTGTGTTAGTATATGATAGTAAGGTACTTACTGTTGGTTTATTTTTATGGAGCTGATATTTTCTCTGTTCTTGAACTTTGGCGTGTTTAAATGTTTTGATGTTTTGATCGTGTAAGTGGCCGTTCAACGTCACTGTCAAGCACCTGCTAGATGTACTTGCCGCGATGCTCCGATTTATATATTTCTGAAGAAGTTGTTTTCTGGCGCATGGTTTTTTTTTTTCACATCAAATTGTTCTCTCTGAATGCTTGACTCCCCTTCTTCACTATTTGTAGACCTCGTTGCCATCTGTTGATAACGGCGGTCTGGCAAATGCACACTGACTGGTAACCGAGTCTCGAGAAATGCCACTTGGTACCCCAAGCCTGCCTCTTTCTCTCCATTTTCTGTTGCTTCAGTAGTATGCTGCCTCCCAAAGGTGGCTGCTCATCATTGGCAATGGAGCCCCCGATCGTTGGGACCCGGTCCATCCCAAGGGCGATGTTGTGTCTAAACCCAGTCCCACGTCCTGATGGCATGATATTAGTTATCGAAGGAACGGCACACCGGCCTTTGGCTGATTGTTATGGGAAAGGAAGCAAGTGCAGGAGGAGAGGTTCTCCTTTAACTTATACTTTTTGAACAAACACCATTTGCCACCGGAACCCAATCTCACCAACCTACTTGTCATCGGCCCAACTACGACGAGCGTCATTCAGGCCATACTTGAACTTTCACCCGACCAACAGTGAATCTTAGCTATATCGTTCTACTGTAGATTTTTGAGTACGTACTGCTTGTGACATAACCTCGCAAAGCCATTCCACCTATAAGTACTCGGTAGCCTGGTATCTTACTGTGGTTTCGAAATTCAAGATGAATCATGGAGAGTTCCGATAGACTTCAAACCTAGAACCGCAAGGCTAACTTGGACCTTAAAAAAAGATACTACAGTCTTGACTTATGAAAATGATGTTTTAAACGATCGGGGGAGTGTGGGGGGACTAACAAGACATAATACCAAAATGGTTCAGGCCGAGACCCCGAGCTGTCTCCGTCAGATGTATGTGTCAATAGTGTGAATACTGGCGTGTCATTGACGGCATATTTGCGAGTTTTAGCAGTGATGTGTGGTGCCTGAGAGCGCGGCGAGGGGATGTGACCGGACGACTGTGTGCCGGTGCTCTGCTGGAAGAGCTCAGCTACAATATTATCTTGTTTTGATAAAGACTGACGGTTGTAACTTTATTGATAGAAAAAAGTACGATGCATGATGTAATATATTATTTGACGTCTACACCCGTTTGCAATTATCTATCGCCTATCTGCTGGCTGGATCAACTTGGCAGCCTGGCTGTTTGCACTCGCATCACTTGCACGGGCCGCTGCCAACGCCCCTTGTGCAAATGTATATTATCTACCACCCGGACTATGTGTCCGGGCCGTGGCATATCTACATGGCATTCTTGGGCGTACTGTGGCTATGCACAGCATGAGTTGCTTTAGCAGACAGCCTTGTCCCTCGCACGCAGAGTAACGGTCTTGTTCTTGTGCTTGCTGGCGGCTTGGCTACAATCATTACACTGGCCGTCTTGCCCAAGCAGCGAGCCTCAAGCTCCTCGGTCTGGGGCTCCTTTGCTGAGAACAATGCCACAGGATGGCCTGGAGGCGTGGCTTTCCTGGCGGGTGTGCTTAATGGCGCATTCACCATTGGCACGCTGGGCTCTATTAGCCACATGGCCGAGGAAGTTAAAGAGCGTTGCAGCCACCCTTTGTTTGCTGCTCACCATCTTCTTGTCGCTACTTTGTTGTGTCACTGGCACTGTCTTGACCGCGTCCCGAGCTTACCGGGCTTTGGCGCGCGACCATGCCGAGCCCTTCTCCAACATGTTTTCTACAGTCCATGCCCGTCTCGGTTCTCCTGTAAGCGACTCTGTTTGTCAGTATCATCACTACGGGACTTGGTGCCATTCCTCTTGGCAGCTCGGTCGGCTTCACAAACTTGACCGGATCCTTTTTGATTCTCAACTGGCTGTCCTATGCCATTGTCTTTTCCGCAAACTCGTTATCTCGTCGCCGCCATTTCCACTCAGGACCATTCCGTCTTGGCCGCTTTTATGTCCCTGTCAACGTTCTGGCTGTGCTCTTCATCACTTTGTTTGCTATCTTTTTCTGTTTCCCGCCGGCCATGCCATTTGATGCCTCCACCATGAACTACAACTGCGTCATTCTCGTCAGCATTGTGTTTCTCATTTCCCTGTGGCGGTTTTTGCACGCCTCCAAGCATTACGAAATGCCACATTTGCAGACCACAGTCCAGCATCACCGCACACAGAGAGGAGGAAATTCGGACTATCGCCTTCGAAGTCGGGATCTCACCAGAAATAGAAGCATAAATTTTGTGGGGAAACTAGTGTTTTTTTAAAGCGAGCTGTTTTCCGTGGAAAAGCTATTCCGTGATGTCTCCGTAAATCATGTGACAATTTAAATAAAATCGTTTCGTTGTTTTGTTGGCTCAAGGTGAAGCTTCGATATTAATAGGAGATTACGACTAGGTTCGGTACAGCTAGAACCGCAAGGCTAGCTAGCTACGGCGGCGGCGACCATAGGCGGAAATAGGTCAGGACACGCTGCTGCATTTTCCACAAATCAAGTGCTGCCATCCGGCCCGGAGGATTGGCACCAAGTGGCACCGTCCACGATAGTACGTCGGCCAGGGCGGGGAAAGCAGGACGGCTAAACGCGTGACAGGCTGACAACAGAAGCATAACCAAACATCTCCAAACAAGACTTGGCATCCAGTCTTTATCTATACTTCCCCAGATTTACCCCGAACTCACCATATCAGCTGTGTTCGTGTTCTCTATTCTTTAGACACCCATTTCGATATATACCACCGCACAAGACCGCAACACCATGCAGACGTGGAGCGTCACAAAACCCAGCATCGCCTTCCAGGGCCTGTTGCTCGAAGGCCCCTTTTTTGACGAGGCGACCCGCGAGTGCCGCATTATCGATATCGTCGGCGAGACTGTGCACACATACAACGTCGATGTTGGTTCGTCATCATTACGCACCATCACGACCGAAGACTGTCTAGGGTGAGGATGCTACGATCTCCAAAGAAAAGTCTCCTCCACCACCATATTAATCTGCTATAGTGTCACTGCCAATGTCAAGGGCATTTCTTCATCGAAAGCCTATCTAGTTGGCGCACGACAGGGCGTCGCCGCTATCAACGCAGCAACCGGCAAGCTCCATTACCTCTACAAATTCTGGCAGGATGCTGGTGAGGAGCGGCAACGGCTGATGCGCAGCAACGACGGCGCTGTCGACTCGCATGGGCGGCTCTGGGTTGGATCCATGGTCGACCCACACCTTGCAGGCGAAGAACGGCCAGAGGGTGCCTTCTTCAAGGTGGAGAGAACGTCCGACGGTAAGGGCCTCACGTCCACAGTAATAGTGACGGGCGTCCAGAGTCCCAACGGCATCGCATGGAACGCCGCCGACAATGTCATGTTCTGGACCGATAGCGGCAAACGGTCCATCTTTGCCTTTGATTTTGACGCCGAGGCTGGTACTGTTGCCAACCAGAGGACGTACTGGAACGCAGCCGAGGCGGGCTATGCAGATGGCGTCAACCCAGATGGCCTGGTCATTGACGCCGAGGACTGCATCTGGACAGCTTTGTGGCGCGGCTCGGCCGTTGTGCGGCTGGATCCGGCTGGTAACACGATCGGTAAGGTGAAGCTGCCCACAGCCTACGTTACATGTCCACTGTTTGTCGGTACAAAGCTGGTTATAACAACGGCAAGAGACCCCGATCACAAAGACGAGGTGGAGGATGGTGGTGTGCGGCGCGGTGGCGACCTGTACGAGGTCGATGTGGGCGTCAAGGGTGTTCTGAGACATGAGTTTGTGTTGCCAGCAGGTCAGAAAATCGCGTGGGAGTAGTTTCTCAGCTGTATATTATATAGATCAATTGTATAAATCAATACGAGATCCATTGTATGTACGGGGTCAACATTGACAATGTTGCTGCACAACCTCTGTAGAGCCTCACTGAAACCAAGTACCTTGAAATGGCGACATGTTTTCCTTGTCTTGTTTCACACTCCCCTGTTATGTATGGCTTGTTTGTCTTCCACGCACCGGTGGTATAAAAGGCGTTTTGGCTTTGCGCCCGGAGAGAAGGTGTCTCCAATCAGAACACTGCATTCGGTGTTTCGACTCTATCCGGCCCTCGCCAATTGCTTGACAACCGGCCGCAGCCTTGCCTCTGCTTCCCCCGTGAAAGCGTTTTTTTTTTTTTTTTTTTTTTTTTTTTTTGGTTTCTGTTTTGTTATATTTTGATTTTCCATTGCATTTCCCCGTCCTTTCACTGATTCCTTCCAGCTAACTTACGGCATTGCCGTGTAGGCTTTATTACCGTTTCCCTGCATCGTTTGATGTCGACTTGAGTTCTTCCACTTTCTCCAGCGGCCGTGATTTTGCTCTCATACCTCACCTCTTTCATCCTAACTTTTCAGTCCTCTCTCTCTTGCCTCTCTATCCCCAAATTTGATTCTAAAGGGTTTTTGGCTTTGCCGTCACAATGTTTGTCCCTCCTGCCATCACCAACATTGGCTGGCGCATCTATATCATATTTGCCGCCTTCAACCTGTCCTATGCGCCCATGGTTTACTTCTTCCTCCCCGAGACCAGCGGCCTGAGCCTCGAGATGATTGGCCTGGCGTTTATGGACCGCAAAAAGGGCCCCGTCAAGCGAGCCGCCGAACCTGGTCGCATGATCAAGGGCGGCCAGCATGTGACGCTGGCTCAGGGATTTCGGAAGAGATGACTGTCGAGGAGCACGGGATGGGCGATTCTCCGACGGGGTAGCAATGTAAAGAAGGAGATGCTAGGATAGTTCGCACTTTTGTGAGAAGAAACCAATTGTTCCACAGAGGTGGCATATATGCAATATGCAAACGACGGCCAGGCGTGGATTCTGGAATACTGTTGCTGGCAGATGGATTAAAATAAATGGTGTGCTGAGAATTGATACTTTCTGTACAAGAAGAAAGTGAAATAAAAAGTACAAGAGAAAAGGGAAAAGACAATAAACAGCTCTCATTCCATTTTCCTTTGCCCGATTTGCAATGTCGTTGTTGCCGTTCCTTCCTCGTGAAAACGGCCCGGCGGCTGACACTGCTCGTGCTAGCCCAGACATGCAGTAAAGCTTAAGCTAATCTAGGCTTTGGGGTGCTTTTGGGTAGTATCAGTCGGCATTTGGCAGGCGCGACCGGGACCCAACCCGGGACTTGCACCGAGCCCCGCTGCAGGCAAGAACGGGTCGTGAGGGGAAGCTCGGGAAGGTGCGACCGTATGACGAAGATGGCAGGAAGCTCGACTGTTTTTGGAGAGCTCTATGAAAAGGAAAGAGCGACTGAGCAAGCACAACTTGGGAAAGAACATATTATCCAGAAAAGGGGTCAAACAAAAGGACTTTCGAACATTGACAACAGCCCAGCATTAAGCAAATCATCGACCAAGCACACGCCAACCACACCACCACACAACACACCGCATACTACACAATACACAACCTCAACCCACACCAACAATGCCCCCTCTTCCTGGGTTCTCCGACAACCCTCTGCGCACACGCGCGGACGTTGTTAAGGCCACTTTGGCGTTGCTTCGTCCTCTTCAGCAGACATGTTTTTCTCCCGAAAAGGGCCGCGTCCGCATCCCGGTGGCGACGGGTGCGCACTTTGACGAGGCGGCGGCACAGCTCGAGGGCTTTGCACGGCCGCTGTGGGCAGTGGGCGCTTTGCTGGAGGGTGGCAGTAACGATGCGGAGAGTGTGGAGGTGCTTTCTCCTTGGATTCGAGGCATCGCCGTCGGAACCGACCCTGCCCACCCGGAGTACTGGGGCGACATAAGCAACATGGACCAGCGCATGGTCGAGTCTGAGATTGTGTCATACGCTCTTCTGGCAGCACCGAACCAGCTCTTCTACGCCCAACCTCTACGCGTTCAAGCCAGCATTGTCGCATGGCTGCGGCAGATGAGCGGCAAAGAAATGCCGCCGACCAACTGGCTGTGGTTCCGCGTGATGGCCAATCTGGCCCTGTTGCGACTGGCCGACAATGACAAAGTAGTGGAGGGCAGAGGCGACAAGAACCAGAAAAAAGTGCTCCTCGACCAGATGAATGCCGACTTGGCCAAGCTCGACTCATACTACATTGGCGACGGCTGGTCGAGTGATGGGTCATGGCTGACGGAGGAGCAGCAGGCCGCCGAGTATGATGACTCCAGAAAGAACGGAAGCCGCGATACGGGCATCGGCCGACAAGTGGACTACTATTCAGGCAGCTTTGCCATCCAGTTTAGCCAGCTGTTGTACTGTCGATACGGTGGCGCAGACCTTGACCCGGAGCGGGCAGAGCGGTACCGCATGATGGCACGGCAATTTGGCGCTTCGTTCTGGCGTTACTTTGACGCCGGCGGTGCTGCTATCCCGTTTGGCCGCTCGTTGACGTACCGCTTTGCCTGTGGCGGATTTTTTGCGGCCCTGGCTGTAGCCCAGGTCGAAGACATGCCAGCACCGCTCAACACGCCTGGTGCCATCAAGGGGTTTCTTCTGCGGCACCTGCGGTGGTGGGCTACTCACTCGGACGACGTCTTTTCGACCGACGGCACCATGACGATTGGCTGGCAGTATCCCAACATGTACATGGCTGAGGACTATAACTCGCCGCAGTCGGTCTACTGGTGTTTGAAGACGCTGATTGCGGTCGCTCTGAGAGAAGACGATGCCTTCTGGGCCGCTGAAGAAGAGCCGTACCCAGAGTTCACGGCAGAACGACCGGCAGTGGCTGTTGTGCCTACACCCCAGCAGATTCTGTGCAACCACCCAGCTGGCAGCCACCACTTTATGCTCTCGCCCTCGCAGTTTGTCGCCTGGCCCATGAAGTCCACACAGGCCAAGTACTGCAAGTTTGCCTACTCGTCGGCGTTTCCCTTTTCAGTACCCACGGGCCCGCTGATTCAACAGATTGTGCCGGACAACACTCTGGTGCTGAGCCGTGATGGACGGGAGACGTGGGCACTCAAGTGGAAACACTGTGAGGTTGCCAAGTTCACAGAGAAAGGATGGGCAACAGTACGGTGGTATCCATGGGGCGACCGGGCTGTGCAGGTGGACACGACGCTGGTGCCGCCGGCAGATGGATGGCCAGACTGGCATGTGCGTGTGCACCGCGTCCGTGTGAACAAGGCGATTCCGATGCTGCATGCCGTTGAAGGCGGTTTTGCCGGGCCCGGGCGGCGGACCACAGATGGGGGAAACATTGTGCCAGCAGACACAATGCCGTCGAAGCTGGTGCTGGGTGAAAATGAGGAGGTTATACTGGGCGAGGGAAAAGACTCCTCCGTCCTGATCCTGTCTTATGCAGGAGCTTTGGGTGTGGCCATTGATGCGCCAGTGGCACACACACCTGCTCAGTCTACAACCACACCCAGCATCACCGCCCGCTGTGCACATCTCAAACCGGACTCCAACACGAGCTTGGCTTTCCAGCGCAGTCTGATTCCGACAGCTTATGTTGATATTCTTGAGAAGAAGACGGGTGAGATTGCAGCTGGTACCGAGCTCGTCCTGGTGACAAAAGTGTTTGCAGTCCAGGCCGGCAAGGAGAAGACAGACATTACGACGCGGTGGAATAGCAAGCCGAGAGTCGTCTTTAACGGGGCCGGAGCTTTTGATGTCGCGCCGGCGTAAGTGAGTACGACGTACATAACTTAGCTGCAAATTGATAAAAAAAATGACCAAGTTTAATACGGATAATACGAGTTTGCAAATATACATAAATCAGACTTTCGTCTTCCAGTAAGTACGTGGACGTTTGCGTTTGTTCAAAGAGTCTAACCAAGCCAACCTGCGCCTCTCCTCGCGCAGCTTCCCATAGATTGCCTGTTCATCTGCTGACATTGCTTCCCACTTTTCACTTGCGTAGTTGATGTCTCCCTTGGGCCAGGCCTGGGCCTCTTCCGAGTCCTGGACAGACTCGTAGAAGATGGTAAAGTCTCGCTTCGGCGAATACCCCGAGGGCCAAGCAGGCGGCGTCTCATGGAATGGCGGTGGCTCACGACCCTCGGCGAGGTCTTGCTTGCGGGCCTCCTCCTCCTTGGACGTCCACTCGTTGATGGCCGCCACATACTGGTCGTGGGGGATCGTTTGCATGTAGACAGGTTGTGCCATTTGATGTGGAATGATTGGGCTCCAGTTCGACCAAGGCGGCATTTGCGTGGCCGCGGGATTCAACAGTTTACTTTTGCTGTTGGGTGTGCGAACGAGTCTGCCACCACCATGCGACAGACGTGGGCCAAAGGGGTTGGGCACGAGCTGGAGACGGGGCGCCGGCGGATACGTGCGCGCGCGCTGTCGAAGGGATTCTTCGTATTGTTCTCTTGGGCCCATGTCGAGGTCGGGCGACGACTTGAACTGCAGAGCAAAACCGCGCATCGAGGCCACAATGTTCGTATATGCCTCGCCCCAGTCGTTGTCGCCCTTGATTCTCAAGAGCTCGTCCGCCATCTCATCAATCACCCGGTAAACTTGGTTCGGCCCAGGAATGGGAAGAGGTCCGTCCGGGTCGGATCGTCCGGGAACGGGAATTTGCTGTACACGAGGATAGACCGGGACATAAGAGACGGGCCCATCAGGCTTAAATTCAAAAGGTCGTCTCGGCGGGCCGGCATTCTGTTGATGTTGAGGTTCGTTTTGACTCGAGCTGACAGAGCTAGCGGCAGCTCCTTGGCCACCGAGACCCCGGAAGCCAGGCGGAGGTGGAGGTGGAGGTGGAGGTGGAGGTGGTGGAGGCGGTGGTGGCGGCGGAATGCTTGCCGGCTGTCCTGGATGTGATGATTCACGGGGTTGAGGGGATGCCACCGTCGGCCCAACTGTTGAAATAGGCTCGAATTGCTGACCAGAGTTCTGTAACAATGTGATCTCCCCTGGCTCGTTCATCTTGCTGTCCACATAATGTTTTATAATGGCGTCGAGACTCTGCAAGGACAGACCCTCCGCCCTGAGTGCCAATTTGTAGGCCTCACTGTTGCCGGGAACGGCCATCGCGTCAGCATGGGCCATCCTCTGTGCTCTGTATCCCGCCGTCGGCGCGGCTTGATGGAAATGGAAACTGTTTGCTAAAAGCTGCACCGCTCGAGGCGGCAAAGAATCAGAACCATCGCGCTCGAATTTTGCCACAAGCTCGGCCGGCGTGCTCATCTGGACGTCCATGTCCTTGGTCGCGGCACGGATACGTTCTTCGACGACATCAGGCGATGGCCAGCCGATAATTTCGTAGCGCTGGGCCTGGGTCAACAAGTGCTTTGCGCCAACGTACACCTCCTGTGGGATGCAATGTGCGACAGAAGTTCCGGTGCGTAGCGATTCGAGCCGCAGACGTTCGCGGACTTGGATCTGTTCCCGGATGGACTTGGCCAGGTAGGCATCGGCCTCCTTCCTTTCCCGCAGCTCCTCAACTGTGATCAAGTAGCCGTCGTCGTCACGGACGTATTCTGTCGCATTCGCATCTTCGCTGTCGGCCCCACCGCTTCCGCTCGCGCCTGGTTGTTCCATGCTGCGTTGTGTCCGAGGACAGCGTGTTTGAGAAGTTGTGTGAAAAGAAACGGCAGAACATTCGAATATAAAAAGGGGGGCGGGGTGAGGTTGGACCTAGGCAGCATGTCAGGATAACGTGACCAAACACGTACTGGATATATGGGGAAATAAGGCTGAATCCCAACTATTTCGGATAAAACGATTATAAAATTAGACTGACCTTTCCAGAGACATTTCCAGAGAATCAACCATCTTTGCCCACTCAAGAGGACCATACTGTTTATTCGACACAGCAAGATGACTAAGCCGTGTTTATAGGACTACCAGAAGACCACCGAGAGCGGGCAGTAAAGACCCAAATGCCCGCTTTCCCCATAGTGCGGGCGCCGGGCAAAGTCGCGGACCGGGCATCTGCACCAGCGGATCTGCGGCATCGACACGAGTTGGAGAAAAAAAAGAACATACAGCAAACCAGTTGAAAGTGAGATGCAATGGTGGAGAAGTACCAAGTAAAGAGGGCCGTCTGAAGGAAAAGGAAAGCCACTGCGAGACGAATCAGAAAGCCAGAATTTCATGAAAACAAATGAATTAAACAATAAGAGACAAAACCAACAATAAACCCAGCTTTAACTCAACTTCAACTCCCGCATCAATCATATTCAACCACAACTCCTCACTTCTTTATTACTTTGACTTGCATTTTGCATTTTGCATTCTGCATTCCCCCAATTTATTCCTCTGCTCTTTTCTTGTTAACCCCCACGTCAAGGCCTCTCGACTCCGATTTTCAACATCTCTCCTACAAACCTCCCCTCACTTCTCACCCTCCTACAAACCTCACTTCTCACTTCTTTTACAATGCCCAGCTCACGGTCCTCCTCCAGCTCCGACGGCGCCATACTGCACAGCGACAATACTTCGGTCGACGGCACTCTTGACACAATGGACTCGCTCGACACCAAGATGGCTGCTGGTTCTGGCGATGCGCCCTCCACAAAACCGCTGCAGACCCCTCTTCTCCGTCGCTTCGGCGGCATCTTTTCAGAGAACGCCGTGGCCAAGATCACACGCACAGCCGTCGAGGCGCTCGTCGACAACGACCCACCTACACGCTACCCGGAGTACGTGCCGCAGACGGGCGAGGACGCCAACCAGTATGCGCTGCGCGAGGCCGACTTCTGGACATGCGGTTTCTTCCCGGGGTGCATTTATCTGTTGCTCGAACGCTTCAACAAGTTCCCCCACACGATTGCACTGTCGTCAAAGACGAGAGCACTGGCGCAAAAGACACTCGAGAAGACGGCACAGTCCTGGGACGGCCCCATCCGCGACATGGCTGGCCGCACGGATACCCACGATATGGCATTCATCGTGATGCTGTCGCAACGGGCGTGCTATGAGCAGTACCACGATGTCCAGGCGCGAGAAGCCACAGTCAAGGCGGCCTATGCCCTCTACTCAAGATACAACGCTACTGTCGGCGCCATCCGGTCGTGGGACAAGCTGGACCAGAACGGCGTGCTGATCGACTCGTTGACGGAGGATTTCCTGGTTATTATTGACAGCATGATCAACCTGGATCTTCTGTACTACGTGGCCGGCCTGACGGGCGACGATACCCTCGCTGCTGCGGCTACATCGCATGCCGACGCCGTCATGAACAGCGTCTTCCGCGACGAATCCAAGAACGGCGACGGCAGCACCCCTCTCTACAGCACGTTCCATGTTGCCAACTTCTCGCCCGTCACAGGTGCCCTAAAGGAGCTGCGCACCGCCCAGGGCTTTGCACGCGACTCGACATGGGCCCGTGGTCAGGCTTGGGGTATCCTGGGCTTTGCGCGGACGTTCCTGCGGACGGGCGAGCCGCGCTTTGCCCGTGCTGCTTCTGGCCTGGCCAACTACTTTCTGCTTCGCATGGACTTGGCCCCAGACTGTGTTGAAGTTCCTGGATGTACAGGTCCCAGGCGTGGCCGGTATGTCCCGCTGTGGGACTTTGATGCACCCATCGACCCGCATGCCGTCGCCGACACAGGTCCGCTGAGAGACTCCTCGGCAGGTGTGATTGCCGCCAACGGCATGCTGGTTCTATCACAGGCTCTGCGGGGTGGCGGACAGACCATCGAGGCCGACCGGTACCTGCAGGCTGCGTTTGATATTATCCAAGACACTCTGGCTCTGTCTCTGGCCCGAGAAGCGGCTGAGTTTGTGGAGGAGGAGACGGAGGTGGCCAAGGTCAAGGACAGCCAGGCCGGCCAGACGTTTGCTGCCATCCTGAAACATGCAACGGCCAATGCCAACGCCCGCGACCATCACCGCTACTGGAACCATGGTCTTGTGTATGCAGATTATTATTTGCTCGAGTTTGGCAACCATCTTCTGCGGATGGGGCTGGCATAGAGACTGCGAGGAAGCACAGAAATAGAATAGACTGCGAGGCAGAAAGTTACGGCGATCATGTGATGACAGAATAATAGACTGCAAGGCTTGGGTGTTGGTATTACGAGTTAGACTACATGCGATTATTTCAGAATTAATTCAAATGCAAAAGGTCCATGTTCAATAACCAGCTGTCGTGAAGCGTAGTCCATGGCCAGTATATCAAAGACACGTGAGTGACTTAACGACGAGCCCTGGTAACAGTCACTTGATCAGACTTGTGCCGTACAGAGAAACCAGAGTGGAAAATAACAACATCCGAGTACTCCGTATAAACACGACACAATCGTCGGCCTCTTGTTGTAAAGTCCCGCCCATGGCCCGTGCCCCGACGGCTTTTTGATTAATTAGGCAACCGGCTCGCCGTGGCAAAATCGCAAAATGAAGACATGCTTGTTACTATCTCGTTGCATCGGGGTATGGGTGAAGGTTGGCCCGCTTGTGCGAGTGCCGGTGCTCTTCAGCCTGTCATGAGACTTCTTTTCTCTTTCTCTAGTGTCTTTTCGTCTGTTGTCAACTTTCCTCGAGATAAAAAGCCCGAGCGGGCTCTGCTCTCGACCGCTGCCGGACACCGCCCGATGCCCGGGTAGTGTTGTGGTGAGTTGCAGCGGAAAGTCGTAGTGCGTTGCAGTGAGGAGAAGCCAGTTTGCAGGGAGCTTTCTGTGCGGGGAACGACGAAAAAAAAGGCGAGAAGATGAGAAAAGGGTTGCAAAACAGGAAAATATGGGGAACACCAACCACACTACCACAACTACAACTGGCTTCAACCCCATGGGAATCTGGGGCCCCGGCTCTATTGCCCATCCTATGGCACATGGCACCACGACCAGGGCCGTGGTCCTCCTTTCTTTTTCCACTTTTCCCTTTCCTCCCTTTTCATTTTCAGAGAGCAAACATACGCGAGAACAGACCACGCATGTGCGGTGCAATAGCCGGACCATGAGTTGCATGGTCAGGATATAAACAAGGACGATCCCGAGTCTGGGGAAAGAAAAAAAAGAGAACGAAAAAAATCAAAGTCAGATCCAGGGCTCCCAACAACCTCGACCAGCCTCTCAGCCTCTCTGCCTTTATCTTCTCAGCCTTGGTACATTTGTTGTTAATCGTCCCTTCCACACCCTTCTTCTTTTTTCTTTTCTTTTTCTTTTTCTTCTTACTCTCTCTCTATCTCTCTCTATCTAATTGTCTCCCCTCATCTTTCCTCACAATGGGCGGCATGATGAACTCAGCGCCGAGCCTCGGCTTCAACATTGGCGATGTTGTGCCCAAGGACCGCAAGCCGTGGTGGCGCGACACCCGCCTGATGCAGCTCAACTTCTTGCTGCTGTCGGCCCTGCTTACGCAGACAGCCTCGGGCTTTGATTCCAGCATGACCAACGGCATGCAGTCGCTGACCCACTGGGCCAAGTTCTTTGACCATCCCAACGGCACGCGTCTCGGCGCCATGACTGCGGGCACGACTGGCGGTACGTTGATTGCTGTTCTCTGGGCCTCGCAGATCTGCGAGCGCTTCGGCCGTCGCGTGCCCATCTTTGCTGGCTCGTCTGTCATTGTTCTCGGCTCGGTCCTCCAGGGCGCTGCCCAGAACTTTGGCATGTTCGTTGCCGGCCGCTTTCTTGTTGGTGCCGGTCTCTGCATGGTCGCCACGGCCGCTCCTCCTCTCCTGACTGAGTGCGCCTACCCGACCCATCGTGGTGTCCTTGTGTCCATGTACATGGTCTCTTGGCCGCTGGGCTCCCTGGTTGCTGCCTGGATTACCTACGGTGCCTTCCGTATCGACAGCAACTGGTCGTGGCGTCTGCCGAGTTTGCTGCAGTGCCTTGTTTCTGTGATCCAGATGTCCATCGTCTTCTTCGGCCCCGAGTCTCCTCGCTGGCTCATCTACAACAACCGCCAGGAGGAGGCTTTGGCGTTCTTCGTCAAGTACCACGGCTACGGCGACCCGAACTCGCCCCTCGTCAAGTTTGAAATGGCCGAGGTCGTCGCCACACTCGAGATGGAAAAGGAGCAGAAGCAGTCCCGCTGGGCCGCCTTCATCAGCACCCCCGGCATGCGACACCGGTTCTTCCTCAATGCCTGGATCCCCATGATGCTGCAGTGGAGTGGCAACGGCCTGACCTCCTACTACCTCTCCAAGGTCCTCAACTCCATTGGCGTCACCGACAGCAAGACCCAGCTCGTCATCAACGGCTGCCTGTCCATTTGGTCCCTTATTACCGCTGGCGTCTTTGCCGGTCTTGTCGACAAGCTCGGTCGTCGGTTTTTGTTCCTGCTGGGCATGGCCGGTATGCTCCTGTCTTACGTCATCTGGACTGTCTGCTCGGCCATCAATCAGCAGCGTAACTTTCATGACAAGGGCCTAGCCGCTGCTGTCATCACCATGATTATGGTCTTCTCCGCCTTCTACCACGTCCAGTCGCCCATTGCGCCCACCTACGTCATGGAGATCCTGCCGTTCGCTCTCCGTTCCAAGGGCGCCATGATCTACCAGCTCACCGGCAACCTTGCTGGTCTCTTTAACTCGTTTGTCAACCCCATTGGCATGACCAACCTGTCCTGGCGCTACTACATTGTCTGGTGCTGCGTCATTGCCTTCAACCTTACCACCATCTACTTCTTCTTCCCCGAGACCAAGGGCTACGGCCTTGAGGAGGTCGCCACCATCTTTGACGGCCCCGATGCGATGGCCGGCACCAATGCTATGCGCAAGATGGGCATGACTGTCGAGACCGAGAACGGCGAGGTTGTCGGTGTGGACGGTGCCCCGACTGCCAGCAAGCGCAACGTTGAGCATAACGAGGTTGAGGTTGTCTGATGCGAAAGAACGATAGAAGATGTAATCTACGACCGAACAAGTGAATACTTTTTTTTTTTCCTTGAAAGGCGAAAGTGTCATATGATAAGTACGATTTTGATCGTGGCGGTTGTTGATAGTTTGCTAGTATTTAGCGAGCAATGTCATTTTATTGAAGCAATTGCTCTATTTTGATTACCATGAGGGGTATTTTCATTAATCAGATGATTTGGTTGCAGTTCAATCAAGAGACCAAAACGGCAAACCGCATGGCTACGGACATCCTTGGATCTACGGATAAATTGCCGAAAAAAGATATAGTAAAATTGAAGTGCAATAGCACAAGAAAATAGATCAAGAAAATGAGATGAAAGTCGACAAAGGAACGTCGGTTCCTACACCATGCCCGGGCGAATTCTCGGGTCCTACTTTGCCCATTTAGCCGGCGCTATCCCCATGTGTCTCCGCACTTAGACTTAATCCATGTTAGTCGTTGCGGCAAAAAGACGAGAATGGGGCGCGCTTGCAACGCTCGCGACGCTTGCACCTGCTTTTTACACCATAACATTGCCCTATACCAATGCGGGGTGGCATTGGAGCACGTTGAGATCAAAAGAACCGATCGGTTTGGTTGGAGGAGGATTGATGAAAACGAATAGTTACTCGGTTGAAAGTACGACGTGAAAATTAAAATAAAGAAATGACGGAAGGCATCGTCTGGTCACAAGGCGCGTGATCATCTAACCTTCGCTTACTGCTCGCATTTCTTTTTGCATGTCTCTTTCTCTTTATCTTTCTCCATCTCTCTCCTCTTCCCCTTGCCATCACACTTCCCCTCACCGGCAATAATTGTCATCGCCGGCCCCGTTCATCATGACGAGCCCGACTGTCCAATCGTCATCCCAAAATCCGGTTGATGTTTCAGAGATGCCCGAGACACAGCACGGAGCCGGCCAAGAATCACAGCCCGACACACGGTCCGACTCACCGGCAGCAGAACACACAGCTGGAACAAGGACACAGCAGCATACACAAACACGCCAGACGGCAGAACAAGCCGACGCATCGACCACGGAAACGTCTGCCGAGACCTCGTGTCTGGGCTGTCGTCGGCGCAAACTGAAATGCTCGCGCGACCTGCCGAGCTGCACGCACTGCCAGCGACTCGACGTATCTTGTGCCTATGAGACAAAAAAGGCCAAGCCGGGCTTGCGGCCGGGGGCTATTGAAGCTCTAAGCCAAAGAATTGAAGTACTCGAAAATGCATTGGCTCGAGGTCAAGGGGGCCAAGGAGCAGGGGCTCTCACGACGGGCAACACAACGCCGGCGCCCGAGTCCAGTCCAAACCTAAGCTCCAATGCAGGTATTGTCGGCATTCTGGCTGTTCTTGCCCAAGAACTGCAAAAACTCAACACAGCAAATGCCACCAACGCTCGCAACAATGGGGCAACTTCAGCTCATGTACCAAACAATGGCATTGCACAAATCGCCTCCCCGTCGTCAACGGCCTCGTCGCCCATGACGGCCTCCAATGGCCGCAGCCATGGCCACAGCAGCGACCGCCCAAGGAAACGCCGGAGAATGGTCGACAGTTGCGGCAACCCAGACATCGATTTGGCACGACCACTCGAGGATTTGGCCGAAGACCCAACTATATCACCTGGGCTACCGCCACCAGCTACTCTCCAGGCCGTTGTCAATGCTTACTTTGTCGCCGTCCAGCCATGGATTCCCGTCCTACACGAGACACAGTTCCGGCGTCGCATGCACGACCCGGAACAGAGACCACAGCTTGCTTGCTTATTGCATGCCATGGTTGTTGCAGGCGCGCGTTATGTCCATCAAGAAGATTTACCGGGGGAAGAAATAGATATAGACACTCTTCTGCGACTGGCCCAGCGCTCCCGCAGCCATGTCCTCCTCGTGGCCATGGACAGCCTATCGGTTGAGAGTCTGCAGGCACTCATCATCTTGGCCTTCCATGATATTGGCTCTGGACGAACTGCCCGGGCTTGGTCGATTGTGGCCTCTATAACGCGGACGGTCGACTATCTGGGACTCAACACCGAAGCCGAAGATGACAACAGCCTTAAGAAGCAACAGCACACACTACTGAGGCCCATGAACCTTCTTGGCCCCCCAACGAATTGGATCGAAGAGGAAGAACGCCGTCGTGTGTTTTGGTGTGTCTTGCTGCTCGACCGGTTCTGCTCGGTGGCCACGGGATGGACGAGCGGTCTTGCTGCCGCCGATGTCCATCGCCGACTGCCGGCTGACGGTTTCTTCTTCCACAAAGAAGAGCCTGTTCTCACGCCGTACATGTATAGCGGGCCATCCGGAGTTCTGCCGACAGATGATGTAGACCGGGCACGTGATCGGGAAGTGCGGGATCGGGAGCGGGAACGGGAACGGGAACGCGACCCGGCGGACCCACCCGTCCGGTCTCCTGCCTCAACACACGTCTACGGCCGCAACACCAACGTCGGCGCATTTGCCTACTGCATCGAAGCGGCCGAGTCACTGAGCCGTGTCGTGTCGACGTTTTTAAGACAGAATGTCGATTTTGGCAGCCGGCCCGATGTTAGTCGCTGGCTCACGCGGTTCAAGGAGCTGGATTTGCAACTTGTGCACTGGAAAATGTACCTGCCCCAGCGCTGGCGGGACTCGAATGTGTCGAGACAGCCTGCACTCGTCAACATGGACCCCAACCTGACACTTGCACACATCACTCACAATACGTCGACGATCCTGCTGCACCAGAGGATCGCCTATCCCGATGCGGCTTGGTGGGCCAGATGGACAACCATGGTCAAAGTAAAACTGCCGAGTGTCTGCAGTGCGGAGACATGCCAGAACGCGGCAGTGGAGACGGCGGCCATCACGAGCAAGTATCTTCGGTACACACCCAAGCACCGGCCCTTGGCGAGCCAGTTTGCATTCTGTGTGTACATTAGTGCAAGGGTCCTCTTGGCGCACGGAAGAAGCGAGGTTGGAGCAGACGGCCTGATCAACAACAACTCGCATGTCAACGGAGACCCCGTCGACGTCGATGTGCTGCCCGAGTTCTGGTCGCTGCTCCGCAGTTTGGAAGACATGGACCGGCGATGGGTGGGCAGCAGCAAGTCGGAGGAGGACCCAACCAAGAAGAGCATAAGTCTAGCCGGCCATTACGCACAGCATCTCAAAGACTTGCATCGGCAGTGCATGACCAACCCAACGTTCGTTGTTGATATCCTGGGGTACACGGAGTTTGAGCCAAAAGAAAAGGCAAAGACTCTGGAAATGTCGACATCGTCATCAACGGCATCTGCAACAGCCTCAAATGGATTTGTTGAGCCTGCCATTCAAGCTGCCGAAGCCGCTGCTGTGTCAGTCGTTGCCGAGCCTGCATCTGCACCGGCACCGGCACCTGCTCCCGCACCAGCATCAGCACAAGCACAAGCACAAGCACCGACGCAACTTACACAGGTGCACCATGCAGCCATCCATCCCACGCTCAACCCGAACCCGACATGGCCTATGCAGCCACTCGACCAACTATCGCCAGTGATGACCTACCACCAGCATGCTCAGGCACATGCTATGGGAGACACCTCGGCAGCTTCTGCCTATGCTGCCGCATCTGTCGTATCTGTACCAACAGGACACACTGACGACCTGGCCGCCATCTCTCACCTACTTTTGGATCAGCAGTTTATGGATAGAGACCGTGTTATCAGTTTTGAAGATAGTTTCTTTGCTGGGCCAGGGCGGTGGACATAACGGACCATAAATAGAAACAAGCAGTATTGGTTTGCCAGTTTGTTGTATTGTATAACTGTATAATATATATGTGTATTCTGTACAAGGCTATGGTAGTTTACAAGGAATGAATTTTTAAGTGGAAGACAGAGCAAAAGAGTTCAGGCTTTCCAGATGATGACTGTACAGTAGAGAGTGAAGCACTACCCAGTCATTTACGCATCCTCGGCGTGGGCCACGGCGGCCTTATCGTAGCCATCGTTCTCGCCAACAGACACGTCAAAGACATCAATGTTGGTGCTCTGAAACTTGCGGGCCGAGACCTTGCGCTCAAACAGCAGATCCAGCTCGGCGAATGTACGACCAGAAGGCTCAGGCAGGCGGAAGCAGTGGTAGGCCAGCATGAGGGCGGTGGTACCAGCCCAGAAGAAGCCGGCGTAGTTGCCCCAGTTCCAGGCAGTTGGGTTGATCATGTAAGGAGTCAGGACGTTGACGACAATGGCAGCAATGTTGTAGGCCACGCGAGACAGAGCGACGGTCTTGACCTGCAGGCGACGGGTAGGCATCTCAGCGACCAGCGAGAAAGTGACGGTGCCGACAGAGAACTGGTAGAAAGCAGTACAGACAATCATCAGAGAACCGGTAGCCAGAGCAGCGGCCGTCTTGTCGTGAGCGAGGCCGACGAGGGCCGCCCCATCCTGGGGGCTCTCCCCGCGCCGGCACAGTAAATGTGCGGGAAGGAAGAATAAAAATGGCAAGAACAGGCGTTGTGAAAATGGTAATTCAATAACTAGAAAATAGATTTCATGACAACAAAACATTTAAAACCATGCTTGTTTGTAAACAATAAGAAAACATACAGACGTGCATGTAAATAAATAAAATGAAAAAGAAAACATAAAAAAAGAAACAAAGGAAACAATGCGTAGTAGTTGCGTCTATATCAAAGAAAGGTATACAAAAACATTAAAGACAAAAGAAACGGTCGTGTGCTATGCAAAGGTCAAAAAGTATGACGTAATGAGAAAATGACAAGAGACAATCAGGAAAAATCAACATAGAAAATCACAATGTCGTGTGAGCTTTGTACTCGTGCGTTGCCACAAAGTAAGTAATTGTTTGGCCATCTCTCCAGAGGAACTGGCAATTATGATGCGCAGATTGCGCATCGTGGATGTGCTCCACAGGGATTAGAGGCCCGACTGGCGTTCTTCACGACCGTCGAGCCAGCTCGTGCAATTGACACAGCGAAGAGACTGTTTGTTAGAGAGTGCAAAAAAAAAAAAAAAAAAAAAAAAAAAACCACAGAAAGTTGCTTTGGGCATAAAATAGGGGCTCACCTTCTCGCTGATTCTCTTTCGACAATATTTGCACTTGACGGTGTGCTTGATAATAGGGTCGTGCGAAAAATACTGGTACGTGCTGGCCAGTGCATAGAGTGAGATGCCGACACCCAAGAAGTTGATCACGCGGTTCAGAAAGATGCCATAGGCCATGACCACAGCGCCGTCGTCTTGGGCAAACTGCAGTGTGTTGTAACCGTTCTCGCGCTCGTAGTTTGGGCCAGGCCTCAGGACGGCAAACTTCTCATCCAAGTTCTTGTTGAGCGGAAGCAGAACCGACAGGGGAGGCAGCAGGATATCCGAGACGAACGAGTTGACAATGGCGGTGAAAGACGAGGCGATAATCAGACCGAAAGCAATCTCCAGGATGTTGCCCTGCAGCGCAAAGTCGAGGAAACCAGACCAGATGTGCAGGACAGCACGCTCGCCGACCTCAATAAGGTTGTCCTCATCATGCAATTCCTCGTCGTTCATGAAGGGGTTGCCGGCGCTCGGGTCGTCGCGGAAGAGGAGAATGCCCGGGCCATCGTTGACATTGTTGCCGCTGGTGCCGTTGTTGTTCGACATGGTGGCGGTGGCAAGAAAGGAAGAGGGGAAGAAAGCAGACACAAAAGTGTGAGCAAGAGAGAAAAGGGAAAAAGATCCAAGCACCCCTGGCAGAGGGGAAGAGATGGAGGGAAAACAGTATGCCGCCACAAGTCCGCTTACAGCAGAACAGGGGATTTGCAGAAAGGAAGAGAGAAAAGAGAGAGAGAAAAAAGAAAAGAAAAAAAAGAACGATTGGGGAGCAGTTGGGAACTATTTAAAAGAGAAACAGACTCTCGATAAGGTCGTGTACTCGCCGCCGATCGTCGAGAAAGTAAGTCACAGGAAGAGTGGAAGTGGGAGGGGAAGGTGCAACGAAGGGGGAAGGCTGCAGGTGCTAAGCTTGGCAGGAAAGGAAGGAAGCACCCAGCTAGCCGCGCTCTGGATCTTGATATCGAAATGGCGGAGAGCAAGCACGACTTGCGCACCTTCCTACAAATTGTGTCCACACAATCCCAATTCAGCAAGAGCGACCGCGCGACTAGTTCTCTTTTGCGTCTCTTTCTTCGGCGTTTGATTCCGATCGATGAAGCACCAACAGGCGAGCTGAGAGCCAAGATGCCCAAAAAATCGACCTACGGTCTGAAATAGTGGTATTGATTGACTGCAGCTGCATGAACTGGGCTGCACCGTAAACTGCACCTCTCTCTTTCAGCAGTATTCATCTCCACATTTTGGCATATTCTTGCCCAAACAGTTCCTGCCTCGCTAGGATGCTTGCTTTAGCCGGTCCCTGTTTTAGTTTAGGGTCGAAGCTACCTTATCAAGAGGGGCCGATGGGGAGAGAGAGGAAGCAGCGACGGACATCACACATGCAGAAATGGCAAGTGCAGCACCTTTGCATGTCTCAAAGGCAGGAGCGGTCAAGGGATATGTCGCGGAGGTTGACTTCAGGACAGAGCATATTTCACAAACAAGCAAGAAAGGAATCGTGGAGGCAGGAGCAATTGTGTCCGTATTACGGAGTAGTGTGCGTAGTAATTATAAGGCTGAAGCTGAAAATAAAGATACAGATCAAGCTGAAGCTGAAATAGATATAGCAAAAATGGGCTATCGAAAAAGAAGGCTAAAATACGTCGTAGCTAAATTAAAGATAAAAAAGATTGGCTTTCCCCGGCACGACCCTGATCCTAGTCCCTGGCGTGCCGCCGAAAAGACCTGAGGCTAAAACGAGTTAGTGGCCGATAAGACCGCTGTCCAAACTGGTTGCGCCATTCTCTCTGTGCTGCGTATACAAGGTACGTCGTACTGTGCACAGTTGCTTGTGATATGGGGAGGTTGGGAGCAGCGCTAGCTTGCTGCTTTCTCGCGCAACGAACTACTGGCAGGTGCGGGGGCATCAACATGGCGATACTATGTCTGCCCACCGCCAAAACGTGCCCCAGTTTCAGCTCCACTGATCACCTCCATTACCACTCTCCCAGTCGGTGAGGGAGGGACGTTTTCGATTTCACAGATTTCTCTCGTTCAATAAAACCGCCGTTTTCGGCTCACTTCTTGGCCGGGGCGGCGGCCTTCTTCTTGGCAGCTGCCGCCGCCGCCGCCTTCTTGGCGTCGCTGTGCAGCTGATGCAGCCAGAAGAGCGCCACCACCACCTCCATGCCGAACGCTGCCCACGTCAGCGCCTCAAACTTGTAGCCCTGGTTCGCCTCCATGCCGATCGTGTCCTTGCCGAGACGGTTAATCGAGTCGACGGTGGACTTGGCCGCAACAGCAGAAACAAGACCGGCAATGAGGAGGGCAAGGGCAGCACCAGAAGCGGCGCCGAGGTTTGCTAGCACCGTCTCGCGGCCGTGGGTAGCACGGGTGACGATGGAGGCGGCGGTGAGAAGAAGCACGAGGCCCGCAGCACACGCGGCCAGAATGTAAAAGATGGCCAGCACCAGACCAATTGTCGGGATGCGGTTGAGCGCACTCTGCAGACTGCTCGAACCACCGATGCGGGCGAGAGAGCCGCCGTCGACAAAGTTGGCGTTGAGCTCGCTGTCAATGAGCTGCGAAATGTTGAGCTGCTTCGAGTTGAGCTGGACCGTGCACGACGAGACATTGCGCCAGGCACCATCGGCCGTGGCGTTCGGTGCAAAGGTACCCTCGCAGACGTTCATGACGTGCAACGAATAAAACTCGCTGATGCCCAGAACGGCCGCCATGTCGTCGGCGGCCGAATCAGCAGGCAGGCCAGCAAGCACACCCTCGGCGGCTGACAGTGTCAGCTTGCGAGGAGCTAGCTTGCGGGCCGCCATTTCCTTGTCCTTCTTGGTGAGCTCAACATCGACAGGCTTGTTCGGCTTGTCCTCCTGGATGGTGTATTTCTTCGGTTTGTCGCCGTTGGTGATTGTCGTCTCCTTCACTGCAGCCGGTGCCACTTCCACAACCACCTCGCTCGTTGTCACATTCGCGTCCTCGTCGGCGAGTACCGTGACGTGTGACAGGTCACGGGTGGCCGGCTGGTTGAGAGCTGGCACATAATTTCGCCCCAGTGCAGATGTGTTGAGCTAATATGTTAGCAGTGTACTCCAAACCGCCTTGTTATAGACCGTAAACACTTACTGTAATCACAGAATAGTCTTCCATGAAACCGGGTGTGTTGCCGGCAAAGAGGCCGAGAATGGCGAGCACGAAGCCGATGATCGAGCACACCGTCGAGAAAAGGAAGAAGAGCGCCATTTTGTCTATTGTCGAGTATGGCGAAAGTCGTCCCTCGAGAGGGGATATGTGATGTGTGGTTGAAGCTGGAGTTGTCGATGAGACTAAAAATGGTAGTATATAAATAAAAGACCCCTATCACGGTCACAAGTTAAGCAAAATAAATAAACGAAAATGATGTTGTCGTTTGGTTAGTGACACCCTCAAGTCAATATTGAACAAACCAAGATGAAAATCTTTATCTTTTGCTGTCGTCAAAGGTCGAAATCGAAGAGGAGAAAGAGTCAGAGGGAGGGAGAAACCGAGAGAAAGAAAGAAAAGAAGAAGAAGAAGAAGGGGAAGTGAATAGTAACCAAAAAGACAAGTGCTGATATTAAGAGAAAGTAAAGGGTAACGACAGGTGGATGGCGGTGTACGGAACAGGAAACAATTGAGGAGGCTTGGGAGAGACAAGAGACGAGTCAGGGTCAAGACAATATGGAGGGGATCTACGAGAATAGGCTGGACGTTGGATGCATTCGACTGGGGGGGATGGGGATGGGATTCGAATTCACGATACTAAGGGTCATGGGGACTGGGAACGGGGATCAGGCATTTGGCAAACAAAACGAGAACAGACAAAAAAGAGGGAGGCGCAGGGGACCTTTGACGATTGTGTGAACGGTTGTTGAAGGAAAAGAAAAAACTGGCCGGAACAAGACAGGATAGCCGTGGGCAGCTCCGGTGCCTTTTTACCTTTCGCGGTGTTGATAGTAGGCATCGTCGCTTTAACTGCATCTCCCATATTCGTGGGTGGCGGGGCAATCGTCCCATTGCTACCGCCGAGCTGTCCGGTCGAAAAAGAATAGCAAAAATAGCATGAGAAGAGCAAAAATGACGAACAATGAAGGGCATCGAGAGATGATTGGCAACCATTGGAATGCTGCACTCTTTGGTTTTTGCATGCCAACAGTCAACATTCCAGGTGGAGGCTCACCGACCGCAACGGGTAAGACATAAAAGGACACGCCTGGCTCTTGACTCCATGCATTCCCCGGAAACTGCCATGAGATGGTCAAGCCAGAGAGCGAGAGAACGAAACCTTCATTGTTCGGATATCTCACCAAAAAAAAGGTTGTTGTGTAGTCGTTGTGCACAACAAAAATATGTGATCGATCTCGGGATCGAACCGAGGACCTACGCCGTGTTAAGGCGTCGTCATAACCAACTAGACCAATCGACCTTGTTTGACGATAACCAATCGTGGATTGGATTGTGGAGTCGAAGCTGTTACGGAGCCATTACGAAGCCTCGCAAATTGGGTGGGAATTGCTGCAACATCGTCACCTTAGGATGCAAGACCATTTTTTGTCATTTTGTCACGAGGCTACCCCGGGCGACTCAACCCGTTCTTGGCACGGGCGCTAATAGCATTCCAGACGATGGAAGGGTCTCAACTTTGTGGGTTTCAGCTTAGGCTGTTCTTGTACTTCGATCGTAATTCCATCTGGTGATGGGTTGAGTGATTTTCATTGTTCGTCTTGCGAGCTGTACACGTGGAAGCACCGTTGCTGTCTATCTTGCAGCATCCGGCTGCCTATCGTATATCACTGTGATGAAGCGGCCCCGGCCCGCTCGTTGCTGCCGAATGTGGCCTTCGATCAGCCGGGCCTCACTCGATGCATTGACTCTCCGGGCCACTTCGCCAAGTGGCAGTTGCGGTTGTGACGGCGCTACAATACGCTGCCGCATGGCCGCTGGCAGATCTGCGGTTCCTGGCGCCGCCTGTTCGGGCGTTTGCGGACGGTTCGCCTCGATAATTTCTTCCGACAAACGATCGTATTCGTTACTCACACCATAGTTGAGCACCAGAGTCGTCATCTTGCCCCAGTTGCCCACCCAGTCGACCTGGCCGTTGTCGACCTTGTGCATCAACGCAGGCAGCCATGATGCACAGCCTGTCAAGTCCAGGTATTCTAAGCCGTACAAGGCTTTGCTCAGCTTACGCATCAACGACACCGCCTCGGCCCAGTCGTTGTCAAGTGAGTGGCTGTAGGCGCCGGTGCCACCATATTGAAAGCGACGGCCAAGCGGAGAGTCGACCGTCGCAAATTTGGCGTTGGGTGTGAGTGTGGGCTCGGGCCAGTAGGCCAGACTGAGGTGGGTGAGCATCGGCAGGTGTGCGGCAAACGACAGCAGCTGGCGCCAGGATACGGACGACGGGCTGCGGTCCGGTGTCAGGGCGAGCGATAGATGTGTCAAATTCGGCAGAAGAGGCCGGGGCGGCGAGACGATGCCGGGTGCATCCCAAGACTCAAGAAGCGCTGACTCGTCCTTGTGTTGGAAGCGCCCCGAGTCGCGCAGTCGGCCTCGAGTAGCGGTAGCAGCGTTCCGGTTGGGGAAGAGCAGCTCGCTGACTTCGCGGATCGAGATAGAGTGGCCCATCGACCACGTCAGGTCAAGATACCGAAAGTCCTCGTTCATCGTGCTCGGACTTGGCAAAGGCTCCAATTCCTTGTCGTCAGTATTGCTGCCAGCATCGCTGTTGCCGCCACCGGCTGTATGTCCCGGTTGGGGACTGCCATTTGGCGAGGGCGGTGGCGTTGGGTGAAGCAGAAGAGCCTTGAGATCCTTGATTGTAGCCCCTTTGCCAATGTTTCTCTCATTGTGAATATTATCATCCGTGTCGTCTCCTCCCAATTGGCCCAGATAGGAAATCAAGGCCGCGCGGAGCGGGCCCTGGAGATAAATCAAGTGGTAGTGGTTGTACTGTTTTTGAGTTGTCCACTCCAGCACAATTCGGCGCAAAACCACATCCACCAAACTGCCTCGCGCAGGGTGGGCAATGCCCGGCATGACCTCCCCTGCATGGTGACCAAAGGCCATACCGGATGCATACCGCCTTCTATGGCCAACTTTCTTGCCGCCATTGCTGCTGCCTATATCAGCAACACCGTGACGGTCTGGAGTGCGTAGGCCACGCCGTGGGTTGTGTCTAGACTGGGCCAGCCAAGAAGGTGGAGGCGCCGGGCCAGCTGGTCCTCGGCGACGCCCACCAACACCGCCAGCTCCACCACCTGCGCCGCCCAGTACATTTGCACCGCCGCCAGCAGCGCCAACACTTGCGCCTCCTACTCCTGCTCCTCGATGGAGGGCGCCTCCCACGATGCCTGCACTGTTGGCTAGGCCCCCACCACCACTACCATTGGGCGGGCTAGGCAGCAGAATCTGCGCGACCTCTGGTGGTACACTGGGCGTCACGACGGGGATCGGCGACAGTCTGGATGCGGCGCCCGCGGCTAGTCCATTGGGGCTGCTGTTGTTACTGCCACCAGCATTAGGCGACAGGGTGGTTCTTCGAAGGTTTGCGAGTAGATCGTTTACGTTGCGGGACTGCGGTTCCTCTGGTTGCACAAAAGAAAAGGCGTCAATAACAAGAGCCCACAACAATAGAAACAAGAGAGAAAACAATCGATAGAGTGAGCCAGACAAAGCACGAACTGGGCCAACTGGGCAAGAGCATCGGGAGTACAAGCAAAACTGAGGGGGGTATGTGAGAAGCGCAATGACAGGCGAGACACGAGGGACAAGGGCAGGAACTGCAGTGTGCACTGTGAACAGAGGTGGCAAAGGGTAAATCAAAATCAAAATCAAAACAAAGGCGGAGGCGGCGGAGGAATCTGTGGGAGCACAAAGTACTGAAAGCAGAGGAGGAAAACCCGGCACCTGGTCACAAGGCAAGAGGAAGCAGAGGCTAGAAGGCAGGAGTAAGACAGGATTGGTGAGAAAGGGTCAGAGAATGAAACTCGTGCTCATGATGGGTGGGATGACAAGAAAACAAATCAAGAAAAGGGGGGGTGCATGGGAGAAGGTGAATGGACGAGCAGGGTGAGGCAGAACTCCATAGAGACAAGGAAACAAAGAGAAACCCCCCCCCCCCCCCCCCCCCAAAAAAAAGAGAACAGCAATACAATAATAGAACACACAAAGTAAAAGGAAACGAACGGTAACAAAGACACGCGATTGGACTGACCGTGATGAAGGTTGCTCTGGAAGCCGGAACTCTCCAAGGAGTGGGGCGCAGTGGACTGCGGCTTTGAGTACATACCCCAATGCCGTCTTTTGGGCATGGCGGCGATGGAGAGGAGAAGATGAGGATGGGACAGTGAAAGAGGAGAAAGAGAGAGAGCAGAAGTTGGGGGTGGGGGGTTGGCCTTCCAGGAAGAACAATCCGAGACACACAGATATGTATCGAGGTGTGCAGCCAAGTAAGGACAGACAAGGACCAGGTTCAGCAGTAAAGCAGAGATGAGCTGCTGAGCTGCTGAGCTGGACACTGGACAGCGGAGAAGTAGACAAAAGGTAAGAAAAGCTCGCGGCTGCCAGCAGAGACGCTATTTTCTTGAAACACGAGGCTGGCCTAGCAGCGCTGGAGTATCCGAACAGGGCTGCCCTCACTCTTGTCGGAGGATGGGGAGAGCTCGTTGGTTTTCGTCCTGTTCGGCGTCGTCAGTACCAGGGTGTGTCCATAAGAGTTGAAAAAGCACCTTTCCTTTCCCTCGTTCCTTGTTTCTCAGTGTCTCATCCGACAATTTGCTTACTGCAACTTTCCCCCTTTTGTTTGGTAGGAGAGGGCGACGAAAGGTGAGAGCAGGATACAGGCGCCGGATGGTCGTGTGCGTGTTCCTTGGAGGGGTGGGCGTCGATGTGTGGACGCTGGCGTGGTGCTTGTGTGAGGTTGATGAAAGGTTGTTGTGAAATGATGAGAGCATACAGAGTGAGAAGGGGTGAAAGGCCAGGACAAATGAACGGGGAGGAGCGACTATCTACATGTTCTGCGTTCCTGCCCTGTCCGGTCGCATGTTTGTCGTTGTCGTTCCTTCCCATTTAGCGAGGCGAATGAGCTTCAGTCCTCCATGTCCAATTTAGGCAGCGGCTGCACAGTGCATTCTCTGGATATTCACTGTATAGTACGCACTGCCTGCTTACATACTGCATAGTCGTGACTCTTCCTGCAAAATTGGCTGCTGTGCCCTTTGACTCTTATGTGCTCCTTTTGGCTCTTTTTGGCCCACTACAACCCACTGTGACTGACTCTCTGAGTGTATTTTATTGCTTCCTTTCTTCCCAACCATGCAATGATGACCAAGCGTGAAAACTTGGCCATTTCCCTCATGCTTTTCTCCTACATACTGCCTGAACGGAGGCCGATCGCCGATGAACGCAATGCATCAATCCATTTTGTGTGCTCTTTTTAGCATCTCCAGCCACGTAGGAGGACGTCGGTTTGTGGTGGTGACGAGGGTCAACATAGTCAGTGAAAGTTAAGACCCACATAAAATGTTCTGCGTGAAGCTCTCGTCCTAATTTTTTTTTTTTTTTTTTTTTTTTTTTTTTTGGTCCTGTGCCAACACCTTCTTGATGAGCGCCGTGCATTTTGTGTGCTTGCCTCCTTGTCGTGTGTTGCCTCTGCTCCTCTAGCTACCACTTTCTACTTTTGCGCTCTGTTCGTTCGTCTTTTTTTGTTTTATTTCGTTCGACAAAGCACACAAATGGGTTCTTGCACAAAAGAAACACAAACACGAAGAGGGGCAACACGAAATGGTGTCAAAAACGAAGAAACAGTTCACCAACGGCTTGGTGAACTGTGAGTTGTGAGCAACGAAGCACACACGTCTACAGTTATGGGACACAAAACCCACATACGGGGCAGAAGAGATATCACGGGGGAACAAATGGACTGTAAGAGGTAAGTATGGATGGCAACAAGAAAGCGCAGTGCCCATGCCTGGTTGATAGCGCGGAAGGGCCTGGAACCAACAAACAGAGTTCCGGGAACTGGCAGAGTCAGTGGGAAAATATGGGGAGAAGAGGACAGGAAGACAGGCAAGACAAGCGCACAGAGCACAGGACAGGTAGAAAGAACAGGAGGAAGTATGAGATAACAATACTGGTGGGCAAAGGGCAGACTGCAAAGACACACAACAGGGCAGCTGCGACGGAGCACAGAACAGGGTGGGCGATGGGGGCAGGCAAAAATAGGAAGGTGGGCAAGATTGTGTACATCGTGAGGTGACAAGGGGGTGGGAAGAAAGGGGGACGGGACAAAGGCGTACAGGAGGACAAAGTGACGAGAATGAGACATGGACACTTGGGGCCTAGAGAATAATAACGGCAATTTCTCCGTCGACATTGTTTCAAAGCACGATTGATATATTTGGCTTCTATCGGGACCGAGATACTCTCATATAAACATAAATATCATGAGCTAAAGCTCGGACCATGGAGACGCGTTTATGGGCGTCCGTCTAGAAAGTTAACGAGGAGTGGTGGCGAGAGAAAGAAAGAGAAAGAGAAAAAGAGGGGGAGGAGAAAATAAGCAGGCTTGTTACCCAGTGTAGAAATCAGAGGCGAGTTGCAGGGGACTGAGTGAACGTGCCTTTCTTTTTTCCCTTATTTTGATTTCTTTGGATGTTGGTAGTCCCAATATCCTTCCTGATGATACTTGGGGCCAGTAGTTCCTCTTGCTATCCCCCTTCTCCACACCACCATGGACGGCTTCCTCTACTTCCGTCTTTCTTCTCCGGAGCTCCTTTTATTCTTCTGTCATTTTATTTCTGTATCTCTCCGTCAACAATTGTATGTCGTGTTTTCTTCCACAAAACCACTTTCTAATTGCCGATGGGTGTGTGGGGGCGAGACGAGCAGACGCGCCTAGCCTTGACCGACATATGGATAGAAGAAGAAGACGATGATGAAGACGATACCGGGAAGGTGCACTCTTATTTGGAGAAATACGGACCTTCTCGGTGGAAGGCACGAGCGGGAAAGGGTGGCATACGCAAGACGCAGAGCGTGCATTTGAAGTCGCTTGATGCGGTAGGTTGTCAGCGTCAATCCGTTGATGACTGTAGCCTACGTTGGATTGAGTTTTTTTTTACATTCTAACTGTTATTTTGCATCAATCTGAGTGTTATTTTCCCTTGACTCCAGGCAGGATTGACATGGAAGAGTCTGATATGTAAACAGCCCCTTGTTGTTACTGGCATGTTGACTGCCGAGAAGGGCAGGCCGTAGCTGCTTAGTTGCTGCTGTTAATTGTGACTGCAGGCATCTATCCTCCTTTGGCCAAGACACAAGTGCGTTCAGAGTACAACGAGAATCAATCAAGGACCAATTTGGAGGATTTCCAGGGTGCCACCTTTCCCATTAGACTGTCACTAGTATCGAGTTGTCTCCAAAATAGGCATGTGATATGGGCCTAGCACCTCTCAGAACTTCTTTTCGGTTATTGTTCCTGGATTATATGAGGTAGAACGGCTCAGGATAAGGTAATATCAGCCAAGTCTCAATGAGACAATCGACAGTGCTGTAAACTCCTCAACGCTTCTCCATGGCATGCCCCATTTCGGCCCTTTTTTCTGTACTCGTCTCCGGCATACTGGTTGCCCATCCCTCTAGTTTCTGTTCTTCACATTATGGTGTGGGTTTATCCTTTAGGTCCAACGGCAGAGCAGTCCAAGAGTAGTATCCGGCCGAGATGCGACCAAACTGTACTTTACACAGGCGACAAAAATGACAGGATGTGACAAGCAAAACAAGGGCACAACACCAGGGAAGTTGACAAAATAGGAAACAAAAATGATGCACAAGACAGGCAGCAATGGCACAAAATTAAGGTCACAAATCAGAACCAACTGGACCGGACTGGTGCACCCTTGATCTCTTTACGCTAGTGTTTGCCACCATGAACCGATGAGACCTCTCAAAGCGCCAACAGGCACACCAAGTACTCTAAACAGCCTCAAAAAATGGAGAACACCATAGGGCTTGTTCAATGTGTTGTGCTGTGCTGTTCTGTCTTTTTGGCTCTGTCTTGTGAGATGCTGTCCGTTCTGCGATGTTTTTCATGTCGTGTCGTGGTGTGTCAAGGAACGCGTTTCTCCTCCTTCCCCCCGCTCCCGGCCTTAACCCTTGTTTGTGGTCACAAAGGTGTTTTGGGGCGTGTCTTTTATTATTTTGAAATCTCAATTCTGCAAAAAAGATTGGAATTAAAATATTGAAGATGGAAGGTGTGAGATCCGGATGAGCCAGAAGAAGAACCAAATGCAATCTAGAATTACGTAGCACCAGGGTCATGCTTCTTGTTTTGCTGCTTCATTGCCCCCGTCTTCTCCTCCCCCACGATAACGGCTTTCGCACGTAAGGCTCCGTGAGGAGTATGGATGGCAGACCGTGCAAAATAAATAGTCCTGCAGGTAAGGGGTGTGGGAAGATAATAAATCAATGTCAAAAATATCAAAGACAAATAAGAGGCAAGGCGCAGGCAATCAAAGTATTGACAAACACGTAGTTCAGCAGTTGCGTTTACGTCACTCTACTTCATGACAAGTGGAATAATGGTATGGGAAAAGAATAACAGAACAAGACACTATGTCACACAATAAAAGAACATCACAAGTAAGATTCATTGACAAAGGGAATGTTCGCCATCTGCCGACCGTCGACTCGATTTGGTAATGGTTAGCGAATAGATTCGGAAACTTGTGTCTCGGCCAGAACCAAACCCGGTCACAAATTGATTGCTCCTAGGAGACACAATTAGATAACCACGTTATCAGAAAGTTGAAAACTAACAATAGTCGTTGGATGCTTTTCTGGATTGAGGAATAGACTTCTGATTGTGCCTCCAAAGCGTAGTTAGTATCGGGAGAGTGTGTGAAAAAGCGGTAATTTTTGTCTGGAAGTTGCCAAAATTACCTCGTCGTCTTTGGCAACTCCATACGACTTTTCATAATTCATGATATCTATACATAGCCTTTCTCTTCAAAAAAAGGCCTTGCAATCCTCAAGGCGCAGACAAATAATGGGCTAAATGCGTCGAGCCATGCATGTCTCCATATTTACGACTTGTATTTATATATATATTTATATTTTTTAATTGTTCAGGCTCTCATTTCCTCCCATCCTCCTGATCTGTTGTGACAACAAGATGTGAGAAACAAGTCACAACACACGCTTGGGTTGCAATGGATGCAGTGATCATTCCCAGAGGAGCGGTTCCAAGTCATCCGGCCTTTTGCGATCTTTGTTTCCGAAGACAGTTATAAGACAAACGCAGGCGGAATATGGGACTGAACAGACACTTTTCTCTCAATGTTATCAATAATTTTGAAGGAACAAATAAGAAGCTGGCCACAATGGTATAACAAAATTATGGAAAAATCTACGCATCTCAGCTTTGTGAAGCAAAAACACGTGTGCGCACAGTTCGGGCCTGGGTAGAAGTTTTGCTACTAATTCCGTGGCTTTTGTCTTGTCTTGTTGGCTTTGATATCCATAGTGTCTCTTGGCTTTTTATCCTTCTTCTTTGTCTCTGTTTGAGTCTGTACTCTTGTGCCCTCTATATGTTTGACTTGATGTGATGGATGAGAGGAGTGTTATCAACCTAGCCTGTTTTGCGTGCAAACATATTTGCAATTGTCTTTTATTTTGAATATTTTGCCTTGTTGGCGGGGCGTTGTAAGACACCCATGGGTAGTCAAGAGGAGCAAAGACATAAGTAGAGCGCCCCAAATCATGGCCGTTAATGAGAAAATGCATATGGATTACGACCAAAAGTGAGCAAGGAATATCCCGTATGAGAAATCATCTATAGGTTCTCCAGAATGTAAACTGAGCGCAAGGGATAAGAGCCCGGAACTATTGGACGGGACGCAAACCGCGTGAATTGATCAAGCCTGGGTGCAAGACCGTATATTGTGGCTGGTTTTTAGTGACCAGTGGCTTGGATAGATTGGCTTCACAGCCTCACTTAAACTACACATCTCAAGAGCCAACAGCCAAGTCCTGTCATGGTACTTGCACGGTACCAAACAAGTGTCTGGGGCGTTGGCAACATTGTCGGTGCTGGGCAGATATGTACCGCCAGCAACTATCAACCGGGCAATCAGCCAGACCATCAACAGGGCCACTTTAGCAAACGCAGCGGACATCGAATATGCTGCAGGGCGTAATACGGACAGGAAGGGGTGGGTGACTCCGTGCCGCGCTATTCTACCTTCGTATGCAACTTACTGGCGCAGCCCGGTTCGTGGGCCAGTCGATTTCAAGTACAATAAAGCCGCTCGGTGTATCAAGTAGTGGTAAGGAATAGATGATAGGCTTGATTATTTGGATTTCAAAGGCAAATTTAGACCACGTTCGACCTTTTTTAGCCGTGGCCAATAGATGTTGGCAACGGACTTCGTTTATTTCTTTTGGAGATGGTGGCCCGGGGGGGGGGGGCGTTAATGGAGCCTGATCGGCAGACAAGAAAAGAAAGAAGAAACGTGGAGTGCTGCACCGCTTTCTACTCTACGGGAATTCGCAGTAGGATTGGGACACTATAAAAGGACACCATAAATATCAAGGGGGTGGTAACACACTGATCATGCAGGTATTCGTGGAAAGAGGAGGGGAAGAGACGAGTGCATTATCCGGGCGAATCAAATTTTCAATTTGTAGAGAAGCGGCCCTCGCCTCTTGCATGGACGGACAGCCATCATACATCCTGACGATCGGCGTCGGCGTCGATGGGCGGCAACGCAACAGAATGTTCCCTTAAATAACGGCAAGCAAAAGCAAAATTATCAGTCATTCATGTAGTGAGCCATTCTTTCTAGAAACTTCATGGTGAGCTCTTTACTCAAAATAACACTTTCAACAACATCAAGGCCATACTAATCAAAATGGCCTCCCTATCTATCGTACTGCATCCTGTACAAATATGCATCTTATCGCCTTGAGTTTTGACCCATGATGCTTGAGAGGCCAAGGCCTTTTGTCTCGGGCTGATGCAGTGTCGATGCACACCGAAACCAACACCACACAACCCAGCCAATATCCTACAATATCTACACTTGTGCACCTTACAGCTGCCGCATATAGATATTTTCATGGGTATGAAGCATCAGGTAAAAACCAGATGCTTGTCTACAGGGAGAAGTATAAATCGGGCAAAGAAAAAGAAAAGAAAGGGAAAAGGTAGGAGCACATTTGAGTTACGCTGTTTTACTTTCTTTTCCGCTGAGATTTTGTTCTTATAAGTCCCTCACTAAATATCAACAAAGTATACTGGGAAAATGAAATAAAAAATAGTCAATTGATTGAATGAAAAAAAAAAAAAAAAAAAAAAACAAGCCCGTCATAGAGAATGGTGGCGGAATACATTGTGTCGAACAAAGATGGGTGGCTGCAGGATATGTTCGGTGTCCTGCAGCCCCCTTCTTCTCGTTTCGCTCCGGCTCACCCTTCATCCTCCTTCCATCCCTTTCCGATTTCTCGTATACAAGCGCTTGGTTTCTTCTCGACAGTTCTTACTTGATTTCCTAAAGTGAGTAGACCTTCTCATTCCAGGTTCTCTTTAGAAATCTACCTACAAATAAAACCAAGTCGTATGCATGCACGGAGACAATTGAGATAAGGGAAATAAAGCTCATCAAATAAAACAATTTGACACCAAAACTATCTGGGCATACTTTTCTACTATTTTCCAAGCAGGCTGGAGGGCGGGTGGAGGCATTCTCATCAAAAAAAGGTAGCGCAGGGCGACAAAAAAAGGATTCCCGCATAGAATACGGAGACCATTTGATTGTCAATACGAAAAGCTAGTCCTGCTGCTGATAGAACTGCTTGAATCGCTCGATATTTTACCCATTTATAGCGACCGTAAACAGGCTGGAACAAATTACAGTATCCAGGAACCCATGTTGTCTCGTACATTGCGTAAAATGAAGGGAAGATATCAAACATGCAGACCAGAACGAAATCTACAGAAACAAATCAGAGTCACAAATAATGTACAGCGAGCAATGGAGCTATCTTCTTCTGACAGCTGGGTGTAAGTTGACTTTGTGACCTTGCAAGATACGACGTATGTGACTGTCACAGCTTCTCTCCTCTGTTCCATTTCCTTCTTTTCCCCTTCTGCCCTCCCAAACTGTTCTGCCGGCGACCTGTCACATAACACAAGATCTAAGGAATCTTCAACGCTTTCGTTCTTTTCTTTTTCTGATAATATTCTCCTGATTCTGCTGCTTCCTTTCTTCTTTCTGGGCTTCCTTGCCTTGTTGTCTTTATCTGTTGTTCTCCCGTGGCATTCCTTCCCCTCCTCCTGCCCCTTGCTCGTCGTGCAGGTTGGAACTTGGGCTGAGTTGTCTTGGGTAGTAACGGACAGGAAACAGGGGAAATAGAAAGACAAGTAACAAGTCATTTACGGGGGCCAGCCTCATCAGGAGAGCAATGTGTGTCGGTGCATGCTACTGTGACGGAAGCCCGGCCAAAACAAAAGGCACACGATGCACTCTGTGTGGACCTCGCGGCTACGTGCAGATTTCTGTGTTGTTGTACGAGTGGAGAGGTGAAAGCAATGGTGTTGACAGGGGCAAAAGGACAGGGCAGGGAGTCGGAGCGGCCTCAGACAATGAGAGCCATACAAGACAACAGTACAATTAGGAGTCAGAGTACAGAACAGGGGTTTACAACATGTGCCACGGTGTAGATTTTGGTATTTGTAGTCGTTTTAGTTCTGATTTACATTCTCTATAATAAATACGCATCTTAATTTTTCTTTTTTTTGTCGTGGCTGAACATCTCTTTTTACGTGTCGCCAGGACGAATATTCTGCCGGGGATATTGGGGACCTGGGATTTTCGACTTTATTACGACGCTTCCATGCAGAAGAAACGCTGCAGTGTACCGGTTGCCTGTCGTATCTGCCACAGTGTCGTCGTAATCGCAGCCGTACTTTTCCTACATAGATCCGATTGCTTAAGGGCGTGTCCTATGATTTGAAGATAAAAACAGAAACCCGTCTTGTCAAGAATACGACGCCACCGTTCGTCTGCACGCTCTCCCTTCCTTCCAGTTTGGCGTCGATAACAGCAGCCAAGGTCAATAATATCACGGGCCGAGCCGAAATGGAGACAATTTTCCTGGGATTGTTTGAAAATAAACCCGGGCCACGTATAAAGCTGAGCCGGTAATTTTCAGATAAAAAAACAGGCATACATACGGATATATCCTCAAGCCACTTTGGCAGTATTTTGTTTTTTATTGTATTTTTGTCTCTCTTCTGTTAAGCCTAGCCGCCACCGCGTCGGACATGAAAGGACACGGACACCTAATGCAGGCTTCCGGATGCTCAGACAAGCCGTCCTGCAGGCAAATTCTATCCCTCACTGAAGACACCCTCCGCAAACAAACCGGATTTCTCGTATTTTATCCGTGGCGGTTTTGTCTAGAGCGGGAACTAGATGCAGGAGCAGGAACAATACGAGGCCCATGTTTGCTGAGCTTATATGTTTAAACATGTACAAAAGTCGAACCACATCGACAAGCTCCTCCTTTCTCTTTGCAAAATGGGACACCCGGTCCAATGAATGCGTTTTTCTAGCCCTGGTCCTCTAGGAAGGGAAGGGAGGGGCCCTGCCTGTTTTGCAGTCTGAGCATACGGAAAACGATGTCGTCGATCCTTTTGACTTTTTCTTCATGTCTCTTTTTTCATGCACCTGAACAATGAGCCCCTGTCGAGGCCATCTCGCACACTTTGTTGGTGGCGCACCCCGTACCTTTTGTCTATTGTCACCATTACGCTTGTTTTCGACGCACAGCCTAAGCATTAGAAAGGGAAGGAAATAAGTAAGAAGGGAGCAACATCCAGCAGTTCCAGCAATAGTCTGCGCTCCCGATGGAGGTCTGTCTAGCTTGAGCCCCATTTTTAAAAGAGTCTATAGATGGGCGTAAAGTGTGAGGCTGGCCAGTCTCGGGTAAGGGTAGTTTTTATTGGCTCGGGGAACAAGCTGCCCGGGCCCCCTTTTCCTTTTTTTTTTTTTTTCAAACAAAGAATCGGGAGAGGAGACCCTCGACCTCCAGAGTAGAGGCCGGTCCACTCAAGCATTATCTCCTTGGGATCAAGAGAGAGCACATGTGGCAGGTAAAAGCTCACTTCCAAGAGGGATCAGTAGGATCAGGTCCTATGGACGAGACGAGTCTCGGAAGGCCTAGGCCCTCCTCTGCCACTTTTTATTAGGTACTGGCAGTGTCCTAAAATGATGAGAAAAGAGGCGGTATGCCTTCACGAGATATGCGGACTGGCGGCGTAGTTCAATGGGGGTGCATGGGACAGCAGGGAAGTTGAAGGACCTCCACGATACCCCTTGGCGCTCTGAGCTTTTCCGTCTGGATCACCAAGTGCCCAAGACACAACAATCTGTTGACATAGATGTAAAAAATAGAGAGCACAAAACTAAAGCAGAATGGGAGTGAGACCAGATGTAAGTAGTTCAATTTGGCCGAGAAAGGAGCGAAGAAACTCGTGGAGAAGAATGGAGAGAGGGCAAACAAAATAGGCCAACGTTTGGTACTCCTTGGTATCACTGCCCTACGTACCACTATCCTAACCCCCAGCGGCCGTTGACGGTGGATGTACTATCATTTTCCCATCTCAACTGAACGTACGCAGCTTTAATTTATTTTACTATTATTGCTCTTTTTCACACACTCTCATCCCAGTCTTTAGCTTTAGTGTTGGTGTCAGAACAAAGTACGAAGGCAACAGACTAGTTGTTGGGATATAATTGGCTTTCTGAAAATGATCTTGCCTCTTCTTGAAATAAGACATGCGTAAACAACCAGGTCAACTGAATAGGTCTCTTTCCGTAATATCCCGCTTGGCACATGCTACAGCTCGGTCTTTTCTTTCTTTCTTTCTCATTCTCACCTGACTACTGTTCACATGCAGAACATCGTTTGAGCCGTATCTTGAGCAAGAATCCGAGCGAGTTTTACATTATAATACCGACCAAGTCTCTGAAGAATTTTAAAGTAAGAAATAAGGATGAGCTAGATGACAGTGATGTAAAGAAAGTTAAGGCCCGAAAAGAGAGGGGGATCTGCAGACGAGGTGTGGTTGGCTTACGGAGGTCTTGCTCACGGAGCTTGTGTAACCATGCCAAGGCAAAGAAGAGAGAGCAAGGCACCCTCTACTCCGGACTGTATGGCGGCAGATTGGTGAAAAGGTGCAAGTGGAGACTGAAAAGTCTTCTTTCTTGAGGACAACACAACACAATAAGTGGAAAAACAGAAATTAAAGTTGGCTGGTCTGGTCGGCACTGGGGGTTTCCGAGCTGTTTCTCGGTGTAAGCTGCTCCTCCGTCCTCCTCTTCCTCCCTCCTTCGCCTACCACCCTACCTTCGTCCATCCTAACAATGTCCATTCTTGGCTCTTGTTCGTAGATCAGCAGTGCCGTTTCATGTGGTTTCCTGTTGGCTGCTACCCTGTTGGTGGGGACCAGCGGCGGCGAGTTGCTGTTGGCGGTTAGCGTAATGGATCGTTATGAGTGTGTTCGTTGACCACCTTCACGTTGGTGGTTAGTGGTCTGTTGGTAGTGTTAGTGGCCAGCCCGGTTCAGGGGCCTGGCGCTACAATCTTGTACCTTACCTGCTTACCTACCAAATTCGATTCGTCAAGATCGCCAGGGAGGACTAACAAACGACAATTCCTTTTCTCGGCAGTTAGTCCCCCCTCGTGTTTATTTAAGCGTCCCCGTATTTTTTCACTCTCTTTTGTTTGCTTTTTTATTTATACGACCGTATGACCTTGCGTTGATTGCGTTGGTTGCGTAAAGGAAACACGGCCTCGGGAGTTGCGATCCGGGACGGAGAAGATGGAAATGAGCCAACAGTGAGTTAAAAACAGCAGAGCAGACAAACGTGTGCATGGGGGTGTGGGTGGCCGGAGAGAGCCGCATCTCTCATCGTGTGTGTGGGTATGTGTGGATGTGAACGTGAGGAAGAAGAGACTAGAACTATGCAAAATGTGGGAAAATTATGTGCGAGGCAGCAAGACCTGATAGAGATCGTTGATCCCAGCCAAGCCAGTTCAAAGAGACAAATGACGCCAGTTTCGGCTTGTTCGTTTTACAAACAAAAAAAGCCTTCACGACGCTGGCTTTTGCGTCCCGTAAGATGTGGTGGCAAACAAAGGAGATTGTCCAGCCTGTCTGGACCTCCAGGCTTTTTCTTTGCTGCCAATCGTCAGTCCATCCGTCACACATTGGGGCGGCACTCGTGGGGGAGCTTGCATCCCCTGGCCTCCTTTTTCTTTCAATAAATTATTTCCTAATTATTCTGTCCGTCTTCTACGGCTTTCTTCCTTCATTTAACATCAACGTTTCTAATTTGTTCTATGCAGCTAGCCGCGAAGAGGCTGTTGGCTCTTACATGAAAGTACCTTTTTGAATAAACAATGGACTCTTGTGCTAGGGGACAAATCGAGGAAATCGGCACACGTCAACAATGTCCTGCCATCTACGTAAGGTCGGTAGGTCTGAGGATGGCTAGCACTACAGTTTGTGCAAAGTAAGCAGAACGCAGAACAGCGACAGGGCATCTGGGTAAGAATCTTACATCGATGGAAAGATCAGGTGCTCCCACTTACTATCAGGCCCGGTTGTCTCAAGCTTGGGTACTCATATCTCAGGTAGCTTGATATGTTGCCGTTCCTTGCTGTTTGCATCAAGTATGTCTATTCTATCTTCACAAAACAAACTATTTCAAACGCAAATCCCGAAAGATAAAGCTGGAAAGGCTACCATGCTCCATGGCCACGTCAAGCTGCAGCCGAAGCTTTGTTGTAGCTATACGCATTGATTTGACTTGCCCTTCAAGTAATAATGTGTGCTCGAGGAACACAAGACCTGGCAGTAGCTACATCGTACCCATGCTTTCACTGGGCGGCATGGCAGTTGCCGTGCCGCTCCAGGGAGAGACTGCGGGTATACAAGACACATTCAATCCCAGCTCTTGTTCCTTCTAATTATTTACCGTGGCATCTATTGCCATTCTCAACTCTAGTGAAAGAAAGGAGCAAACGAGGAGCAATAGTCAAAAGACGGACAAAACAAAGAGACAATGGCCGAAGGAAGCCTCGAACCTGCTTCCCCTATGTCTCATTGTTTGGGTGCATAATAATCCCAAAATAAGATCCTTCAGATACTCCTCTTCCTATTATGTTGACCGTGCAGCTCTTCCATCTCCACTTCTTACGCATCTCTGTTGTCTTAGTCGGCTGGACCTTGCACGACGTCAAATCACCACTATTGACAGAAGAGACAAGTAGCAGAGTCAATGACGGATACAGAATCAGTAAAACTGATTGGGCCGATGAATAGAGAACGCGGGCCTCTTTCCCACCATTCATCCACCCTCATCCTCTCCTTTCCTCTCCTTTCCTCTCGACATTGTCTCTGATATCCCCGTCTCCATAATCCCCTTGCGAGATTATTTATTAAAATATACAGCATTTTCCTTTTTCCACCTGATCAAGGCACTTCCGACTTTCTCACTTTTGAGCTCATTCTTTGCCCACGCGGGCTCTTGTAGCCCTCTTTCTCTTGTTTCTTTGATCATTCGCCCACACCCCCTCCTTGCACGCCCTTATATTCTTTTCTCCAAGTAGCCTGTATCTACCGGACAGAGGCATTGCTTTCCTTGATAGACTTGCTCTCCTTTGCCAACGGAAAGGTCTACCTGCTCACTTTACCAAGCTTTCCATTCTGGCCTGCAGTCAGTCTAACCTATACAGCCTCCCTGGGTCTCTTCTGGGCAGTCCCTCGTCACCTATGCTCGCTTCTGTCCTGCTCGTATTTATATATACCTTCTGGGAGATACTTTGCTCCAACATTTTTTATCAGTCTTCGCCTCTTCCTCCAAGAGCCTTCTACATTTCCATGCACACCCCCCCTAACCCGTGTTGGACTCTCAGACCTGCAAGCTGTGGACTCTCGCCTCTGGTGTGGTTGACTCCTCTCCACTTTCTTCCTCCACCACTTACTTTTCTTCACCCTCCGCCTTTTTTTCCCATTCACAGCTCCTGCTCGCCTGTTCGAATTTTCCAAATTTAAAATAAAAAAGGAGAAAAGAGGAAAAGGGCCAAGCCACGTCCACGGTCCCTCCATCGTTCAAGACCTCAGGTATATAGATACCCGGCTCATCATCCTTTCTTTTTGCTCTTCCCTCTGGCCTCTCCTAGCAACTTTCTTTTTCTTGTCCATAATTTTGCCTTTTGCCGTCTTCTTGATCAAAGATTGACCATCGATACTCGCATCTCATCGACTTTCCAACATCTTTTTTTAGTCGGAACCCGACTGCCCTTGACCGAAGCCTCGCTACCGAATCATCACAGCACATCCAGAGACTTCCACACACGCACACACACGCACACACAAAAACAAATCTCAACAGCTTCCACCTATCTAGCACTTTTCTCGCAATAGCGACGTCAAAGTATCCCTACTTTGGAAAGCCCGCCAAACTGCATCGTCATATCAGCTTCTTGCCGTTTTGGGAAGGAACGAGTAAGTTGTCACAAACCAAGAGGGAAGGAGCGCTGGTGGTGGTGTTTGTTTATGTTTGGTCCATCGTTCTTTCCTCTTCTGCGACATGCGCTCCTGCCCGTTCCAATGCATTGTTATTCTCCCAAGTTTTCCCTAGTCTATCGCCCCTTTCCTCCTCGCGTCATCTGTTTCCCACATTTTCTCCTTTCGTTGAGCACGCTTCAATCTCGTGCAATCATCGTCATCATTCTTACCCTCCCCATCGCGTATCTTTTCCATTATCACATCTCATATTTCACCGTCCACAAGGCCAAGAAGCGCTCCCAGCACCTTATTTGGGAGCAGGCTGCACTGCAAATCTTCAGCAGAGTAGCCTGGCGGTTGCTGGGGAAAGAGGAACTTCGCCTTTACCAACAAGGGGCCAGCAACACGCCACAAAACACACACGCGACCGACCTCAATTGGACACGTGCAGCTGCAGTCGCGAGAAAGCAGATCAAAGAGCGTTGAAGCTTCAACAGTGGCCTGCAAAGGGGCCAAGAAGAGAAAGAAGAAGAAACCAAAAGCAAAAAGGCGACAGAACAATGACATGTCGGATTCTTGATCGCTCCGAATCTGTGGCCCCGACATCGTGTCCGCCCTGCAGACCACAGGCCCTGCCTGCATCTGAGCCCCCTTTGTGCACGTTGCACTGCTCCTCACTGTCCCCTTTCTTTCGTTTTTGTACATCTTTGTGGCCGGGCTCGATTGGGCGGCATCTCACTTCAGCCATCCAAACCCCCGGATCATACATTCATACACATCACATCACATTACATCACATCACCTCCCCGTCCTTCAACGCTTTGCCAAATAAAGACAAAGCCGTCCTGTTTGCAGCCCCAAGGGCAAACAACAGTACGTGCAGTCGGTGCTGCCGAGCGCGCTTCTACTTTTTTTTTGTTCTGCTTTTGGCAACGGGCCGAGCCTTATGCGGCCGAGCTGCTGTTGGCTGGACTGGAGGAAATAAAAAGGAAGGGACAAGAGAAAACACATACTGACGCGCAGCGAGTGGGGGTTTGAACAGGTCCACCGCCAAACACTTCAATACCACCCGACGTCACGGAACTGTGCCCACTTGCGACCCTAGTGAGCTGCAGTGCGCCAAGCGACGACAGTGAAGCAAACCAAGCAAGACTTGTCTCTCGAGAAGCCCCAACAACACCGTCAATAGAGAAGGGCAAATAAGAGAGGAGGAAAGGCGTCACAAGTCTTCGACGACAATAGAAGAAACAAAAGGTTATTCAGACAAGCAGCAATTTGAGTCTTTGAACGACCTGTCAGACGCCAACAAGAGTGGCAGTTGTAAACAGGTGAGGACATGGCCTCCCCTACTTTGGCTAAGCGCATGAGCGGCAAATCCAGCCCGTGTGCAACAGGGATCTTTTTTCTTGCTGCTGACAGAAAGTGCAGCTGTGAGTCGACAACACCCTTACAGTCCAGGCTCTTTCATTCTCCAAAAGCGGCAGCCAGAGCGGCCGCGGCAAGCGACATACTCCGAGCACTCACGGCACTCCGAACAGGGGCAATCAATTCAATCTACGGCATTCACTTCACCATCTGCTGGCCTGCCTATCTCTCTGCTCGCGATCTTACCGCTGTTTGATACAGTATTCTACCAAAATCTTTCGTTTGTGTTCTTATTATTTCTGCGAACAGAATTTCTGCACCAGCTCACACACCTGGTTTCATTAGACCGGGCGGGATCTAGCAATCTAGCAAACGCCCTAACGAAACAACAACAGACGTGCAGCGGAAGTGCCTTGCGAAGCGGGACGTCTAAAGCAGATCCAGGGCGGCCCACAACTTACCCGTCTGACCCATACGCCTCTTCCCATACGACCCCAAACAGACAAAGCTCCAACTCCAACCGGCGGTCCCAGAGCGTCAGGCAACCAAGCACAACCGACAACAGGCCGATTGACAGACAGGCACGCCAACGTGCAGTGGACCCTCAGCCCCTCCTTCACCAAATAGCCCAAATCAGCTAGCTACTTGCAGTAGATAGCACAAAAAATTGTTATGAATCAACAACTCCCAAAGGTAAGTGCAAGTCTAACTTCCCCGCTACACAAGCCCAAGTCCACAACCGTTTGTACCACCTTCTTCTCCGCCCATCTATTTTCCAGCCTTCTTACACAAAGCACCGTCACCTATTCCATCGCGATATTTTTTTTGAACTTTTTCAATCTCACTCTTCTTTGCTACTTTCTTTCCTCTTTTTCCTTACCATCCCTCTCCGCAAGAGCTCCAAAACCTACAACTGTCCACCCCCATTCCTTCCTTTTCTCTCATTCTCAGCCCTGTCCGCCCACCGGCTCGCCCTAGTTCTTGCCAATCGCCTTTTCTTCTTTATTTTATTTTTTCAAACTTGCCTATCGTTTAGGCGCTTGTCAATTGGAATTGCGCAACCGCTTTCCACAGGAACGTACCACGTCTCAGGCCGGAAAAAATACCAACGACACACAAACACATCCCACATCTACAATCGCGTTGCGAGGATCCAGCGAGGCAGAAGCAGCATCCAAACGGCACGTCGAGAGAACTGTCTTTTTTTCTCAGGCAAACAAACAAACGCAATCGGCCAATGCTCCCCTTCTATGTCTGTTGAGGAGGGGGTCGACCGTGGACGACACTGTCGCGCCATGGGCTGTGGCAAAAAGTCGCATTGCTGAGCCTACTAGGTGAGTCTCATACTTTTGTCCAAATCTCTGGCGTTACTATCCTCAGCCTTGCACCAGAGCGACTTCCGTTTTCACCTGTCTGGGTTTTGGTCCGTCTCTCCCACTGCTTTTGTGAGCATGTTTTTGTTCGCGAATCGATTCATGCTGGAGTAGCTCAGAAACTCGCACTCCCCGCCACAATCCTTCCTTCACGCGGGCACAAGCTCTGTGTTTAATTTCACCCTAGGATACACAAAACACCAGCACATGTCACATTTCAAATATGTTCATATCAAGAGTCACTTTGCATTGGAGCCCCCCCCTCCCTCCCCGCGCGTCCCCGGTGGCTAGTGGTCAAAACCGGTTAAGGCAGCCTTGCTTGGTGTGAAGGACCAGAGACTCGAGTAAAGAGGATATGTCACCTTGTGCCGGTTGCGGCTGCAGCCCTCCCGCGCATGAGAGGCTTCCAGAGTTTTAAGGCGCCTCGCCCCCCTCCCCTGGCTCTGGGCAGCCAACTTAAACCAGCCCTGTCTGCACATGCGCCGTCTGTCGTTCCTGAATTTCTTTGGGTCCTTTTTCACACCATGGCTTTGTCAATTGTTAATTCTCCCTACCCCCCTCTCAACGTCACGCTCAAATTTTCCCGTCCACCCCCTCCAGCTCTCGATTTTTGATTGGGGCCTGTCTATCAGTCAAGGACTGGTGGTCGGGACTGGGCATGCACGGGGGGTGCTGGGCTACCCGAGTCCGCACATACTGTCACTGCACATGTGTGTATCTGTACGACGTGACAGAAGTGTCTAGCTGTCTCCTGCAACAGAGCACAATTATTAGTTGCAGAGAGGACCTTCACACCCTCTCGATCTCTTGCCAACTGTCTCTCCTGCATACGGAAAACTCGAGGTCACACTCGTGCAGAAGCATGTACTTTTCCTGTGGCTGTCGGTAGACATTTGTACCTCTTGCAACGCGGTACGGCCAGGGCCGTCAGACTGGCCCGACTTGAGTGCCGCTGGTGTGTTTTCGGATAGCATCCATTTTCGCCCACAAATCGCAGTGGAAGCAATGTTTACCCAGAATCGCCGCTGCTCTTTCGATCACCTTGTACATTTGCCCTTCAATCATATTTGCGTTTATTTGTTGTTGTTCTTATTCGCTTTGCGCTCCGCTCTGCATTGCCATTGCTGTGCTGGCTCCCGAGTCGGGTAGTGCTGTTTGCCCTCTCTAAGTCGCCGCTCCTCATGCACACTCCCCCCTCTCCCCTTTCTGCACCTATCGATTTTACTTGCACATCGTTTGTTCCCGTAAAATCACAACACTGCACCGCTCAATTCTTCTTTGCCCATCAGGCTCTTTTCATTATAAGAATAGGACTCCCACAAAAATTTCAATATTTAAAGTTCGATTGTGACTAACAAATCCGTTCTTGTTCTACCAGGTTCCGTCAGGTCTATTTTGCTCAAGCTGTTCTTGGCGCATGTTTTTGCCTCCAAAGCTTTGCCATAGACTAGCCTCTACAACTGGAGCGCCAACCCAGCCTCGCAGCCTGACAAACCTTGCCTTCATCATCAACCAAATACGATATACGACAGCCAAACCTTCCGCACATTGTTTTCCGGCACTCCTCCATCTACAGCATTTACCACTCCTTGCATTTTGCTTCATTCTTTTTTCCGCATCTCTCATATCTTCACTATTTTTTTTTCTTTCATGACAACTCACCTCGCTACTACTTATAAAATATTGAGCCCTCGGGGGTTGCTGCAAGAGCACATCTAACAAGAGTGAATAATATAGCAGGACTTTGACCAGTCTTCTCCCTCTTGTTCTGGGCTGGACTACCTCGAGATACCAGCTCAGGCTGATATCCGGTAAGCTTGCTTTCTTCCTCTTTTCAATTTTTGGCCCCCAACACAGTGCCACATGTGCACCTACTTTCACCGACTAGCGTGTTTTGTTCATTCTCTCCATATTTCCCAGTTTGTTGTTGAAGAGAGTTCAGTCAAGTTCAGCCGTGTTGGGCTTGATTGCTCTTTTATTCTCCGACTATTGTCTCACTTGTTTTACACACCCCTTTTCTCGACCTTTTCTTCCTCCGTCCCCCAGAACCCACCCCTGTTCATTTCTTCGTTTCTTATTCTTCCTCCTGTCGAAACTTCGTACCATGCACTTGTCATTTCTTCCCTATCTTCTAGAAGGCAGCACAGCAAGGGTGGCTGTTGGTCGGACAAGAAAAAGAAAGAAAAGAAAGAAAGAAAAGAAGAAGAAAAGGGAAACACATGCACCGAATCAAAGAAATAGCCCCCTCACTTATCTCCCCCTTTGGAAGCAACCCCACCCACTTCGTTCTCTTCGACTATATTCTGTCTATATTGTCACTTTACTTTCCCTAACTTTTTTTCCACCATTCTGTTTTCATCTTATCCTTTATTTTTCCTCTTGCTTCTTCGTTCTTTTTCCCTTGCTGTCATCTCCTTTGCCTGTCCCACATGTCTGCTTCCTCACCCCAACCTCTCTGTGCGTCAAAACAGTGGTTCCATGTCCTGCAAGTACCTCCTGGGCTTTGCCCCTGTGGACTATACATCTGCCCGCTCGATGCTGTCTACCTACAGTCTTGTGTGAGCAGCCGTTCTCTGGATGCATTACCTCCACCGACTGTGTATCACAGCGGCCGTTGTTCGTCGTACAAAGAGCTCGGTCGCACTCTCGGAGTCGTGTTCAGTAGGCAACGGCGCACAGCGTTAGCTTAGCGACACTTGCGACAACCTCCTCATCTGCTTTGTCCATCTTGTCTTCCCTGATTTCCTTCTTTCCTTTATTACACTGTACCCATTCACTGTTCCCTTATTATCCTTTAATCTCGTTGCATCGATTTGTTTTTGTTTCACAGACGGCCATTTACACGTCTTGCTGACCAGTCACCAACTTTTCAGATACAGCCAAGAGTCCAATACTTCCCCATTGAATCTCGAGAGCTCGGCACAGTCGACAGGAGTCATAAGTTTATATCCCCCCGGTCAGCCGTCGGTTTTCAACCAGGTCACGACATACCAGCCTGAGAACAACGGCTCCTTCTACCCAACATCTGCTCCTTCACACATCTTCTCGAGTCTGGACGTCCGCCCAAGACTCGGCACAACGTGAGTCTGACCGTCACTATCTCTTACCCTCTGTCTTCATCCTTTGCGGGTTCTTGGTCAAGGCTCTGACACTATGTATTACTAGAAGCAGCACCTCTTCGTCTGGTCTAGGACATGCGCACCGAGCACAGTTGCCACATCCCAACTCTCAGGTTTCTACACGGGACTTGTACTCGACTGCGACACCATCCTTCAGACGGGCTACAGACCACCCTACTCGGTCACCTTCGTTCCCAGGAGCACACCGCCGTCATCCCCTCTCACCGACGCCCAGCCCCAATCAGACCTACACAGCGCCATACAAAATGGACTCTGGCTCTTTTGGGGGCAAGCCCCAGATCCCGCCGTTGATGGAAACGACAACATTTGGCACTCTTCAGTACTTGGATGGGCCTGGGGTCAATCACGCTGTCAAGTTGGAGATCAACGGCACCATTGATAAAGGCTTCTTTCTGGCCGAGAAAGAGTGGACATGCTACAGAAGGAATTACTTCTCGTGCATTTGCTCATTTGGCGTCTCGCCACATTACCCAGCTTCAAACATGTCGTTTTCACAGACCAATGGTACAAGGAGCAACGTTCACGGGTTTTCCATGAGCATCTCGGCCGTTGTGTCAGACAATGACAACCATGTCATTGAGTTGGTGCAGCACACCCCGAAACGAGACAAGGGCCCCACCGCACGTCCAGAGAAAGTGCACCTTCTTCCCAAACCGCCTCAGCCAGCACACCATAACATAGGCATGTATAGCGCAGACGGTGGTATGTCTGTGGGCAGCCGGTACGACCACAGTTATGGGCCACCACAGGCTGGGCATCCAACGGAACACACCTTTGAACGGATCCAGTTCAAGCAAGCAACGGCAAACAATGGGAAGCGCCGTGCGGCACAGCAATACTACCATCTCCTTGTCGAACTTTGGGCGGAGGTGGGTGCACCAGGAAGCAGCGAATGGCATAGTGTCAAGGTTGCGCACCGCAAGTCGGCCAAAATGATTGTGCGCGGCCGATCACCTGGCCACTACCAGTCGGAACGTCGTGGTAGCACGAGCAGTGGCCCTGGTGGCTCTGCCGGAAACCTTGGCTACGGCGGTTCCCAGGTGATGGGGTCCGACTTTGGTCCTGCCGGGTCGGCTCTTCTTCCGGCCACTTATGGCAGCTCCTACGACCCGCGATCTGGTCACTACGGTGGCGCATCACGCCACCATCAGCAACATTCGCAGCACGACGTCGGCATTGACCACCCCGTCATGACGGCGGACGAGGTGAAGAGCATCGCCGAGCCAGAGAAGTACCAATATTTCCCCACGCCGATCTGCGACAGCACGAACACGCACGATCCGCGCCATCCAGTGGAACTTTTCTCTCACTCGCACCAGCGCGGCGACCATGACACGGCTCTCCCGCACCTCAGTACGAGCGCGATGGAGGCAGCAAGGGCAAAAAACGACGGGTCTCACCATGGGCATAACACGTTCTACGCAGGCGACAACTTCTACTCGAATCGCTGCGGCCGCTATGAGGGTAAATCGAGCTCCAGCGGTTATTACCCGTCTCTAGCTGCACCGGCATCCAGCGTCACCATGTCGTGAACGATTTTTTTACAGGTGTCGAGACAGCATATTCCCGCAGGGCATGGCATTTTGGCCCTCGACGATCTTTGGTCATCCTTTATTTTTCAGCTTTTGGGATTTTGTCAGCGCTATCCTATTTATAATGTTTCTCACGACCTGTTTGGATGATATTTGAGACGACCAACGAAGGAAAAAAACTACAAACAAAAAAGAAAATACGACAATGGTGCGAGGAGGAGCTTGGAGGAATGGCAGAGTATGCCATGTCCAAGGGCAACGTTCTCAGATCGAATACGGTTGATGCGTTAGTCAGGAAACAAAAGGACGGAGTCTTCCACTTTCAAGGAGCTATTTTAGATGGGCGATATTATAAGGGACGGGATGAATCTGTGCAGAAACAAAAGAAAGTGTTCTCGGCATAGTATGGAAAAGAAAGAGAAGGACAGCTAGGGCGCAGGGTGAAAATTATTCTGGGATTTTTGGGCGGAAGGGACACTCGGGACACATTGGCATTGTAAGGATCAGAATACCCGCGCGCTCACTTTTTGTCCTTTATTTTGCTGTCTTGGGGGTTTTTTCTTTCCTTTTTTTTGGTGTGTGATCTTTAGTATTCTCCTTGTTGTTATCGTTTCTTTGATGTCTTGTTTGATTTGGTTTGATTTGGTTTTCAATTTACCCTTACAATTTTGCAACTTTGGCTGGTTTTCCTTCTTTTGATACAATGATCATGACTTTTTGATTTTTTATTTTTTTTTTTAAGAGAGAGAGAGAGAGAGAGAGTTTTCTTCGGATACCAACAATGACACAAAGCGGTCTCGCCGAACAGTCAACGACAACAACGCTGTCCTTTGTTCTGTTGTACAAGTGCAACGTGCGACAACAAACGGGCAGCCATGCACCTCTGTTTTGCATCAGAAATCCATCCTGCATATGGTGGCTTCTGACCTGGTCGGTTGGTTCAGGATCAAGACGCAAGGCTCAATGCTCGTGTTCCTCTGCCCCTCGAAGCAGGGAAGAGGGGCGTCAAAATAACCCTGGCGAGCCTGGGTTCTCACATGGCAAAGGCATGGCTTAGAGATTCACTTTTGGCACTTCTTTACGACGCACTTTTGTGCTCCGTCCACGCCCCTCCCTTGTTTCCTTCCCCGGCTTGCTCAGCCTTGCCCAGTTGTCCCGTTGTCCCGTTGTCGGGTCTGCGTGAGCAAATGGCAACGTAGAAACACAGGCTCTTCAAACTGATGACCCGTTGCAGAGGCCTTATCACACCGCAACTTCAACATTTAAGGTTCCTTGAGGCTCTCAACTTTATCTACCAGCGCTGCATGTCTACTGTAATAGTGCAGTTCCTCCGTTTGTCACTCCTTGCGAAAGAAACATTGTCGTGACAATGCAGGGTTTCGGGTCCCAAGTATGTACGGAGTATGGTCCTTGGTGGAGACAAAATGGCGTTTGTCGCGTGCTTGCGTTACAGCCTGTTGGGTCCAAAAGTGCCCCACTATCTATGCTTTTCTCTTCCTATTTTTGTTGAAGATTTTCTTTTTTCTTTTTTGGCACACTCTTGCAAGCTGTTGAGCTGGTCATTTCGTTTGCAAAAGTGCACATTTGGTTACGTTCTTTGCCACTATGTCATCCTCTAAACTCGTGTACCGAACTGGCAACTATCCAATAAACCAGAGACACGGGGCAGAGCCTCCATAGAAAGCAACAGGTGCTTGACGCGTCGAAAATTTTGTTTCACAATATACCAAGAGAGAAAGAATACGAGAGAGAAAAAAAGGGAATAAAAAAGAGGAGAAGAAGCAGAAGCAGAAGAGGAGCAAAGCGTTATCCACATCACTAAAGTCAAGGCCACGACAAGCTTACAAGATGAGGTTGCCAAAAAGACAAAAAGTTAAGGTCCTACCCGGAATCGAACCGGGGCTACTGGAAGGTGTTCTATGACGAAGATCAGAATCCAATGTCCTAACCGCTAGACTATAGGACCCGTTGCTTGGGCATTACCCGTTTTTGTTGGATTTCGGCCGTTGCAAACAGGCTTAGGAAGGCAAGTGCAACCGGTCTAAAAAAAAGCTAAAATGAACGACACGCCAATGTTTGTCAGAGGGCCAAACCGGTGGGAAGTTGTTGCTATCAAATTGCGTAGATGCAGTGGCAAGAATTTCTGTGCGTAGGTGTGTGTTTGACTGTAGGAAAACGAACTTGCCGTGTACAATTCGAAATGCTACAGCCTGTAATGTAAGCCCAGCAAACGTGCCAATACCACTTTTGGTCGCTCAGCAAGTTGTGCTTAATGGTTTGCCTGCGTTCATGACACGTCGTATGACAATAAATACCTTCATTCACCATAAAAACCATATTCCAAAAACACATTCGACCCATCACAGAAACCATTGTATGATAATTGTCAACAGATTAATTCCATTACAACATGCATTTTAGGTGCGAGAATGTACGATTGTGACATAGGAGGCAGCAAGTCGAGAGGGAAGGGCAAGAAGCAAAGCAAAATCAAAGTTGTGTCCATTTTCAAGGCCGTATTCCCCGCCAGCGGCCGTAACCCATAAAGAAAGCGCATATCGCGCCATAAAAACAGAGAATAAAAAGGCAGCATGTGTGAAAAGAGCATAGAAACCAAAAACAGAACCGAAACATAGAACCCGCGAAACTTGAAAATAGAAATAAAATCACACAAAACCACACTCGTCTACTCAAAGTCCATCGAGTACTCGTCCTCCTCGTCCTTCAGATTATCCTCGTCGTCGCTGTCGACGTACACTGGCTTCTTCTTGGTAGTCGTGGCAGCCCGTGCAGCACGCTTGGCGACAGGCTTTGCGGCGGACTTGGCAGCGGGCTTTGCAGCAGGCTTTGCCGCCGCCTTGGCGGTGGTGGCTTTGGCCGCCGGCTTGCGCTGGACAATGGCCTCCTCCATGTCATCCATACTGTCGTCGCTGTCAAAAAGCGCGGCTCTTGCCTGGGCCTTCTTGGCGGCGTAGGCCTTGGCTGCGGGCGATAGCTGAGTGGAGGAAGACGCCGCACTCTTCTTGGGCTCCTCCTTCGCAGCCTTGGGCTTGGCGGCCACGGCAGGACGGCCACGGCCCTTCTTGGCCAGTGTCGAGCCGATGCTCAATGCTGTCGAGTTCATGGCCGACTTGTTGCCTGATGGGCGGATGCTGTCGTCATCATCGTCGTCCTCGTTCTCAGACTTGACGTCATCGTCGCCCTTGGTGGACTTGCGCGGCGACGACAAAGCGAGGGCCTCGTAGTTTGTATCGTCGTGACTGTCAAAGTCAAACGATTTGGTCGAGGGCTTAGGGCGCACCGTCTTGGGCAGTGTAGAACTGTTGCCATTGTTGTCGCTGGTCTCGGGCCGCGACATGGCAAACAGGCTTAACCGGCCGTTGGCAGCCGACGAGCTCGACGTCTTGGCCTCAGAGCCGCCAATACCCTTGACCATGGCACCGACGTCGCCAAGCATCTCATCATCGTCATCATCCTCCGCGTCGGACTCGGAGTCGAGCGTCCAGGTCTTGGCCTTGGTGGCCGCAGCACGCTTGGTGCGGCCACCAGCAACGGCGCTGGCAATAGTCGGGATGTCGTCCATCTCTTCGTCTTCGTCACTCAGGTCAACGACACGGTCAGCAGCGGCAATGGGCGCCGGCGCAGCAGCCTTGCCTTTCTTGGGCTTGGCCAGGGCGGCAAAGTCGTCGTCAGAGAAGTCGTCCTCAGCACCATCGCCGCCCAGCTTCTGACTGGCGGCGGCGGGTTTGACCTTGGGCTTCGCTGAGAACATCTCGGCAAACCGCTGCGACGTCTTCTCCACCGGCTTGGCGGCGTTGAGGGCCTTCATGGCGGCCGACACCTTGGGCGCACGCGCAGGCTTCTTCTCAACATAGTCATCCTCGTCCTTGACCTTGCGGCCACGGCCACCAGCACCAATCTTCTTGGAAGCACGACGACCCATGCGACGAATAGTGGTCTGAACATCAGCGTCCAGCATCAGCTGGTTCTCCCACTCCTTCATGAACTCATCGAGATCCGCACACCACAAGTCCTTCTCGCTCTTGGAGTTGAGATCGTCGTACTGCTCCTTCTTGGCATCGATCTGCTTCTTGAGCCGCTCCAGGCGCTCCTGCGTGAACGACCAGATGGCCATCGACAACAGGTAGTCGTAGTCGCGCGCCGAGCCACCATCAGCATCGTCGTCCTCCTCCTCAACGTTGTCCTCGTCGTCCTTGGACTTGGCAGTCTTAGCGTCACCGTTGTCCTTGGGGAAGGCCTCGTACTTGCGGTCGCGCAGCTCCTGCACGACGATCGCCTTCTTCTTCTTGGACACAACCAGCTTGCCCTCCATGATCTCGGAGATGAAGCGGTACTGGTTCCGGATCTTTCTATACTCCGTGTGGTAAACACCAAGCCAGTGCTCCTTCCGCTGAGTGTACACACCAAAACGGTACTGGTAGTACTCCTCCAAAATATCCTCGACCTTTTCGTACCTGCGGATCTTGCCGTTCGTGTCAAAGGCAACCAAGTTTGTCGTACCTATAGTCTTTGACAGCTTGAAACGCTCAATGAGACCCTCGTCGAGAGCACTCTTCATGTGCTTCTCGTCCATTTGAATGACGAAGTGGACATTCTGATGGTCGTTGAACTCCTTGTAGTCCTTGATCCAAGAAGGTGACTTCTCGGCGCGGATGACTTCCTCCAGCTTGGCCTTGAAATCGTCTGTCCAGACACGCACGGGCAGCTCGGTCACAATAACCTCGTTGAGATGCTTGTCATCCTGGAAGGCAATACCGTTGAAGCGGAATCTGCCGGGCTGCAGTGGGTCCTGCTCGGGGGTGCCCTTCCAGCCACGGAACCAAGGGACCATGGGCTCAAATGGAAGCTCCTCGTTATCCACGTTACTGTCAACGCGGCCCATGCGGCGCTTCAGGTTGTTGACAATGTCGACGGGGTTGTAGTTGGGGATCTGCGTGCTCCAACCAGTACCGATACCATCAGCACCGTTGATGAGAACCATGGGCACAATAGGCGCATAGTTCTTCGGCTCGATGACGCTACCTTCGTCGATGTTGTTCTCCAAGACAGGCTCATCCATGGGGTTGAACACACGACGGGCAAAGGGAGACAGGCGCGTGAAAATGTAACGAGCGCTGGCAGCATCCGAACCACCAGAAAGACGGGAACCGAAGTTACCACTAGGCTCAAGACAGTTGATGTTGTTGGAACCAACAAACGTCTGCGCAAGACCAACAATGGTCTGGTGCAGCGACTGGTCACCGTGATGATACGAGGCCAGCTTGGAGACAGTACCCGCAAGCTCAAACACCTTCTGATCCTTGACGTAGTTCTTCTTGAAACAGGTGTAGATAACCTTGCGCTGACCAGGCTTGAAACCGTCGAGAACAGACGGGATGGAACGCATGTTATCAGCCATGCTGAAGAGAATCAGCTCCTTGTTGACAAAGTCAGAGTACGTGATACTCTTGGTAGACTGGTCCAAGAAGGTGCCAGGCACAAAGTTGCCAAGCCACTCCTTGCGCGCGTCGGCCTTCTTCTTGGAGAAGGCAAGATCGAACAGCTGCGCCTCGTCAGACTGCATGACCTTAAAGTCCTTCAGATGGGCGTCAAGGTTGGTGAAGTACACCTGGGCATCCTCGTTGGAACTGGAGCCCAGACCCTTGAGGTACTTGTGCTCCCACCGCTTAACCTCATTGGAGTGCGTCTCCTTCCATTCGTCGTATTCGGGAATGGTGTAGAAGGCCTTGGTCTTGGTGGGCTTCTTGGGGTTGGGGCCTTGCCATATCTTGACGACGGGTGTGATGAACTCCTGGAAGAAGTCGGGGATCAAAAGCAAGGACGGGAATTGCACCTGCAAAAAGTTGATAAGGAGACCCTTGATATGACTACCATCGTGATCCTGATCGGCCATGATCATCAGATGACCATAACGGAGACCTTTGGTGTCGGTGTAAACCTGTTTGTGCTTCAGGCCAAGGAACTGCTTAATGTTCTGGATTTCCTTGTTCTTGGTGATCTGATCAATTGACGCATCGCGCACGTTGAGCAGCTTACCACGAAGTGGGAACACACCAATGCGATCGGGATCGAGAACCGCACGACCGGCAACAGCCAAACCACGGGCAGAGTCGCCCTCTGTGAGAATAAGCGTGCACTCGTGGCCGTGCTTCGTGCCTGCCAAGTTGGCGTCAACAAGCTTGTCGTTGCTTATACGAGAACGCTTGTTGCCGTCGCTCTTGGACATCATCTTGTCGGCCTTACGCTCGGCGAAGTGGATGATGTTGTTGATGGCATCCGTTGACTTGATCTTCTTGATGAAGGCGTCGGACAGGACGCACTTGCTGCCAAAGGCGCTGACCTTAGTGGTCATCTGCTCCTTGGTCTGCGAGGTGAAGGCCGGGTTGTCAATGAAGCAGTTGACGAAGATGAAGATGTGATTGCGGATGTGGTTCAACTTCAGGGAGTGGCCCTTTTTCTTCTTATTGAGGTCCGTCAGCAGGGCATTGCAGATCTGGTCGGCAATATAGTTGACGTGGGTACCACCAGAGGTCGTGGCAATGGAGTTGACAAACGACACCTGCTGGAAGGAGCCGTCAGACACAGTGAAGCCGATCTGCCAGCGCTTGTGCAGCTTGGGGTCCTCGAACTGGACGGTGGCAGCTGGGGGTAGCTCCTCGCCAGTGACCTCCTCGTCACGCTCCTTGGCAATCGCCTTGGCGTAAAGGTCGCAGTACTTTTTGAAGCCGACCTTGAGGTGCTCGCCGTTGAGGTAGACCTTGACACCGTCCACAACACCCGCCATATCGTAGACACGGCGGTACATAAGGGCCTCGAGGTCGTCGTCGATGCCATTAGGCATGTTGAAACGAGCGTAGTCAGGGGTGTACGTGACACGGACAAAATCGGAGGTCTTGTTCGAGGTGATCTTGGCCTTGTCCATGATGGACATGTTCTTGTGCCATGACTGCTTGTAGCGCTTGCCGTTGGTCGAGTCTTGACACTCAACTGTGAATTCGGTAGAGAAGACGTTACACAGCTTTGCGCCGTAACCGTTTCTACCACCAACCGTCTTCTTCTCGTTGTCGTCGTAGTTGGAGCCTGTCAGGAGGTGGCCGAACAGCAGCTCGGGGATGTACACCTTCTCCTTCTGTAGGCGGGGAAAAGTGGTCAGCGGCCAAGGTTTTTTTTTTCCCCAGGGGTTTGATCAGTCGCTCGCTTCCATCCCATGATAACGTACCTGGTGCATCTCAACAGCAATACCCTTGCCGTTGTTCTCGACACTGATCTCGCCGGACTCGCGGTCGATAGTGACCTTGAGCGCGGTCATGCTGGCATCGCGCTGCTTGTTGTCGGCAGCGTTGACAAGAATCTCGTCAAAGATCTTGTACAGACCGGGAACGAAGGAGACGTTGCGCTTCTCCATCTGGCCGGCAGCTTTGTTGTACACCCACATGGCCTGCTCCGTGTGTTCGACAGAGCCAATGTATGTGTCGGGACGCTTGATGATGTGTTCAAGCTGGGTAAGTTTCTGGTACATCTCGGATGCAGTCTTGCTGGACTTGGACTGCGCTGCCGTAGTCGGCGCATCGTCGGCGCCATCGAAGTGGCTGAAGCTGTCGTTGGCGATTTCGGCGAGCGGTTTGCCGGCAGACTTGGCCTTCTTTGCCGGGGGCTTCTTCTGCTTGCTGGCACTGGGAGGGGTCTGGGAGAGATTGCCGACGCTGCCGCTGCCAAAGTCGTCGTCGCTGGCATTGTCCTCGTCGTCGGTCGTGGGCTTGGCCCGCTTCTTAGACGCGGCCGGCTTCCCTGCTGCCAGCTTTGTCAGTGCGGCTTTTGTTGGTTTCTTGGGTGCTGCCTTGGTGGCAGCGGCTTTCTTTGCGGGTGCCTTTGCCTTCTGTCACAGGAAAGTGAGGGAGAAAGGTCAGCAATGTTCACGTGCACAATTATCACAAAAAAGAGACTTAAAGATCGAGTCCAAGTCAACTTACCGGCGCAGGCGAGTAGTCTTCCGAGTCGTTGTCCATGTCGAACGCCGGGTCGCTCAGATCGTCGTCGAAATCCATGTTGGCGGATAGCAACGGTGCAGTTGGGCGAGGAAAGGTGAATGGATGCACTCGGGGAGCGCAGATGGGTGTCGAGAACCGAATGCGAGATTCGGGCTTCGTGAACGGCACAAAGAGGGGCAGATGCCGTGAAAAGTGCCGAGACAGATGATCTGGGCGAAAGTTCGAATTAAAAAGGACTCGCAAGGATCCAGTCCTCTGAACCAGGCGGGCCGGCGTTGTCGCGAGTATCGTGGGTGTCGTGGTTGTCGAGGGCGTCGGGCGTGTCGAGCGTGTCGAGGATTGTCGTGAGGATTGTCGCCGTTGAGGAGTTGGGGCGGCGAGAAATGAACGGCCGGGGAAGCAGAAGAAGAGGTGCTTACATAAAGTAAGTGCGGCCCCCGGAGTTGCTGTTTTGTTTTTGTTTTGATATTCCGATTTGGGAAGGAACTGGCGAAATGTAAACAAAGTAGGAAAGCCCCCGGTCGTCATGTTCCATTTCTCTGTTTTGCCCTGGGAAGGAGCGAAGGGCCACTTTTCGCGAGGCGTTTCGCCCCATAGACGCGTCGCAAACACGACTTAGTCATCATGGCATTCTTAGCGCATAACATCTAGGGCGGGTCACGTGTCGCAGCCTACGCATATTGTGCGTTGTGCCTTTTTGTTGTTGTTTTCCTAGGCTGGGCAATCCACCCCCTGAATCTGTGTAAATTTCTTCAGCCACGGCCACAGCCACCGCGCCAAAACAACAACAAAAGACATGCTTCGCGAATTCGCGAACAACGGCTGTCAAACGAGAAGCGGGAGGGCGTGAGAGAGGCAGATGGGTGCCAAATAAAAAAAGTTACCGCCCTGGCACGGCTACGCAAAAGGATGGCCTGTCTCCTCGCACAGCATAAACACAAACACGACCACGACCACAAACACAAGCATCTTCTAATCCGGCTGGCTCCCCACCCTTGTCGAGCACGACGAAACGAGGAGGGGAAGGATGCGAGGTCAGGGGGGGATGAGCAGAGCCGCGTCTCGCTAAGCTCAATCGACATCTCTGTCCTTTGATGATGAGATATTTTGAGCGGGATGGTGCGAGAGCAGCCGCGCTGAGCTCAAACTTTGCAGATGATGAAGAGATGCACCTGTGTCCACTGTCTGTCCGAGCCTAGAGCCATACCATGAGCGAGTGCGGCGAGAACGGGAAGCCGGTGGTGCCGGCGTCGCCTTTCTGTTGTCAAAATCTGGTCATTTTTCAAAGGGTGAGAGGCGCGTATGTCGCTTCTTCCCGTGGCCCGTCTCTTCGCCTGCTCACCATTTGCCGTTTGGCCGCTCGAACCTCGTCATATTTTCTGGCCCCTACACACATGTTTCTCAGTGTCTCCGGCCAAAAGTCACAATGCACGCAGTTGCATAGATGCTGCTCTTGCGTCTCTTGTGGTCCCTAGTTATTCGCTTATCGGGTGTGGTACAGACAGCTCTACCCGCCTACGTTGCCACATCATCCCGCATTCGGAGGCACGGCAGTCGTCCCAGGCCCTGTTTTCAATTTTTCCTTGTGCAATGCATGCCACTGTTTTCTCTGTCTCCAAAATGGCAAGCAAAGAGGGCCGGATATATTTTCTAGACGCTCAACAGGCTTTGTTTGTGTTCCGCATGCGCCCTGTAATTTTGTGCCGTCGACCCGTGGGAGAAATGTCTATTACCGGGGCATTTTCGGGCACGACTGCGCCCTCTTCGCCTTGACCTGTGCTGCCACCTGCCAGATCCCCATTGTTACCAGTCCACTCGCCGCAAAAGAGCCGGACGAGTCGTGCCACAGCGCACGGCAGACGGCGTACAAGCTCTTAATCGATCCGGCAGACAGTCGCATCTAACACCAACACACATCTGTCCACCCTATAGCTTAATTGTGTGAATCGGGCGCCAGGCATCTGTTTGCCTAGTCGAACAGGGCGCTGGGAGGGAAGAAAGGCTACAATACACGGCATTCTCGGCTCTGGGGATATCTTTCCCTCCAGTTGATTTTAGCCGTTTGTTATTGTCTTTTAACCTATTTTGCCCAAAATGTCTTGCTTTCGGTAGCTGCCTCGTCGTGGTGGACAGCATAATTTTTGCATTAGCGAGGGCCTGCCAGCGTGAAGTGGGCCGATAGGACGACAGAGCCACCCACCTTCGAGGCGAGTCCTGAGAAGATACTGTTCGGCGCCTCAAATGTAGACTTTTGCCATAGGCATCTGATGCCATCTCTTCCAAAGTAACGTTTCTCCAAAGCGTGCCCTCATACCGTTGACAGCTTTCTTGATGCCACTATTGTTTGCACTGGTGCATGCAACAAACCCACCGGCATTGTCGGATTCATCATATCCTCTCTCCAAACATACCCTTTTAACTCGTTGCTTGTGCCTTTTCTGTTGGTGTCACACAGATCGGTTTTGGGATTTTATGCTCTTTGGCTTTTGTGTCACTAATGGCTGTGAAAAAAATGGCCATGCTCGCCGGGTCATGGACCACCCCTTGTCTCCATACTTGCGTGCCCTTTTGCCCTTTCCTTTCTCTCGACAAGGTCGCTGTGAGGATTTGTATTACACAAACGGCACAAAAATCTCCCAACTGAGACATTGTCCGTTGAAAATACGAACAGAGTCGTTCTGAAACCAGATTATCTTTGCAAAAGTTTTCACGGTTCTACATAGTACAATCGTCCCTTTTGCCATTCTTATGCTTTTTTTTTCTTCTTGTGCTCCTTGCCTCAAACGAGTTTATAGGAATAGAGGGAAAGGTAAGAGGTTAAATAAGAGACCGTTTTACTCTAGTGTTATGCTTCTTGCTATTTCGGCGTCTCTTGTTTCAAGTAAAGCTTATTCTCCGGCTTTGGTTCCATGTTGTGCCACGATCAACGCATGCGATTATAAAACGTTGAAGAACGAGGGCGGACATACAACGAGAGAGATAATATGAGCAACAGACATCATGCCCCAAGCGAACGGCTCTAAGCTTTTCTCCTGTGCTACACAAACTATAGAACAAATACGTTGAGTAAAGAGGAAAACAAGGACGCGTCTGTTCAAAACACGGCTAGGGTGCTAACAACAATGAGAAGAAAAAAAAGGAAAGAAGCAGAGCATCAAGTACGCGCCACAACAGACACGGATGCAATATAACAAGTCAACGGCCAAGGGATGGCCCAGAATACAATCCCAATTTGCAAAAACTTTTTTTGCTTAGTCCCCCGTCCTGCCGATATTGCACGCGTAAAATAAAATAAAAATCAGAAGAAACAAAAATGACAAGAACAGATGCAACATAGGCGACAGTGTCTTCTTGTGCCACAAACTTTCTCATGAAAATAATATTGTTACGGGCTGATTCTTTGTATCTTGGAAGGCTTTCCCAAGTGTAAAAAGAGAACAAACGTGGTCAAGATATCTGACGATGAAGAAATATGTCCTTATAGGGTTTGTTTTTACAACATCAGGGGACTTGGGCAAGGCTTGCCACCTATGGACTGACGCCTACATGCACTCCTGGCCTTTTTTGGCCGTACTAATTAGCTTTGTATTTGAAAACAAACATAATCATGACAGTAAGCATTCAAAATATACGTTTTTGTAATTTTTTTTTTTCAAGATTAAATCGTTCTTCTTCCAAAATAAACATTTTCACAGAAATGAGCTCAAGAACAAGGCGGCGACCTTGGATCTGTGCTCACCGACTTCTCACGCTGCCATTCTATCATCTCCGGCACATTGCCTACTTTATTTTGGCGGTGTTCGAGCTTGTCTCTTCTATCTTTCATGCATCATTCTTAATTAACGATTAGCTGCAGATGCCACGTGTGTCGAGTCAAGCGAGCAGGGCTTCTGTTTTGTCGCTTTTTTGCGCTGTTCTGGGCTTCCGGTCCCTTATTATTCTAGTTTTTTGTTCCAATTTTGCTGCCCGTCTTTGTTCTACAAGAAGTTTTACGGTGTTTACGGGAGCACGTCGGTTCACGGGTAGACGGCTGGCAGAGGCAAGGCGGGAAGGAAGGAAAGTAGGGGAGGGGAGGGGACAGAGAAAGAGAGAAATATTATGTGGTAAGAAAGTTTGAGATGAAGGCAAAGGGCCCGAAAAGTGGAAAATACAGATGAGACATCCAGATATGAATTCTACGGTTAGCCACCAGTTCATGATGTGTCGGTGGTGCAGGCATCCGCGCAACTCGCCTCGTGCCTAGGATAGAAAAGAAAAAGTAAAGGCGAGGAATACTGGAGGGGGACGGGGAGAACTGCTTGTCAATTCGAGCACCTCATAATTTTGGCATTCCGGGGACTCACCTGTTCACCTTCACAAGAGCGGTGACCCGCAACTATCCGCCATCTCATCTGTCATATCCACCATTGCCCTTGACCAGCCACTAACTCACAGCTCTCGGCCAGACCGTGGACTTAAGAAAAGAGGCCATGGAGAGAAATGGGCAGTGTCAAGGGGCTATCCGTAGGCGTCGCTGTCCATCTCCATCTGCTCTGTGGGCAAGAGAGACGGGGACGGTCTTGATGGCTGCTCACTTGTCTGTTATCATATTTTCATATTTTGTCTCCTCGCTCCCCTTCCGCCTTTCCTTTGAATTATGTCAACTTTCAGTCTTCTGGCCCGTTCTCCCTAGGTTGGTTTCACGGTGCTGCCGACTCTTCTCTACTTCCTCCCTGCTATCTTTAGTTATGCTCACATTTATGTTCATAAATATATCGTTCTGTTCACGCCCGTGCTTTATTTTGCAATGGTTTAATTACGCTTTGGATATGTGATGCACACCACCCATCTCCCCATACCCTAGCCAGTCAGTTTGTATCTCATGATCAGCTTGTCACTGTTTTGGGGGCGCACCTCGTAGTCGAAGACAGTAGAAAACAAACCAGCATTCACAATATAGTGGCTGGCCAGAAAATTATGTGCTCGCCCAGATCCAGCCAACAGACAGTTCTCTGCTTCTTTTTGGTTTTCCATGCAGCCGGCCTTTCTTCTCTGGAGCCCAATATGCGAGTCCTGGAGACCAACAGGCCAAGGGCCGGACCCAATTGATTCTCGTCTTTCCTCGTCTCTGTCCTCGTTTATTTCTTGCTCTATTCTCTCTCTTTTTTCCCTGCCCGTTTGTATTAGCTTGTTCCGTCCACGAGGAGGCCAAGACCATGTCTTGTTTCTGTTGTTGTTGATTTTGGCCTTCCCGCCATTCTCTTTTCTTATTACCCCAACAAGCCCCCGTCTTTGGTCTTTGGAATTTGATCGGCTTCAAAGAGGCTGTCGACGGCTTGCGGGCGTCTCTCTCGGCCCTCTCTTCTCGCCTCTTTTCCCATTAAATGCGAGATCAACTTGTCATATTTATGACCAGCATTGATAATAGGCAACATCAAGCTCGCCTCAGTCGCCCGTTCCGTGGCCGTATTTCGTCAGTTCTCATTTTGTGGCTGCCCTGTTCACTCGAGCTGCTTCTTCTCACCTGTACAAGCAAGGCCTACCATTAGTCTCCGACAATTTCGGCGGTGATCAATCTTGTAGGAGCCGGACGCCAAAAGAAAGCCAAAAAGGACAGAAAACAGACAACAAACAGGTACGGAAAAGGACCATAGAGCCACTGTGGGCTCGCCAGTTCTTCCAAGTTTTCTAGAAAGGAGGCCCGACTCCGGCAGGGCATGAGACATCATAAACAAAGGAAAGGACAGAGGCGGCGAGGACTTTGGAGAAAAAGAAGAAGCCAAAAGCCCAAGAACATGTCTCCACAATGCCAGCCTGCAGTCGTCAGTCGTTTCTGTATGTCTGCATGTCTGTCCCTGTCCGTCTGTCGCTTGAGCACGCACACCGACAATAAAGGCGAGGCCCAGCGTGTCCCGTCGCCCGTAGTCCGTTATTTTGGTGGAAAACGAGGCGGGATTCAGCGGCAGGTGCAACGCGCTGTCTCTGACGAGATGCGATCCTGTCATTGGCGAGGGGGGCTAGAGAAGAAATATGGCTCGATCGATGCCCGACACATGCAAGGCGGAAAAGAAGGTGAACAAGGTGAAGGTGTGAGGTAGAAGTACCGTTACCACTAAACTGTAGTGAAATGGGAGGGCTGGCGTGGTGACTGCGAGGACAACGGGAGAGACGATGCGCAAGGTGTAGGTCAAGGTGGGCCAGCGGTCGGGCACAGACGTCTCGTCTTTCGTTCAAACATGATGGATACATGGATACACCCCCAAGAATAGAAGGAGCGGGCATGTAGAGGCGTGGTGGAAGGAGCGACTGTCATCGAATTAGTGGACGATGCAAAAATGGAAGGAACGATCAGATGGCAGATGTGGTAGAGAGAGATACGAAGGAAGAGCGACTGTGCGGTACCTTCCAAGCCCGTGGAGAGGAAAACTGAGAACGAGAAACGGAAGGTGAAGCCTCGCCCACAGCGGACAGGCCGCTCCTGCCCGCTTGGTAAGAGCTCTCTGTCTGTCACGAAGCACGCCCGCCCAGACCTCTAGTCGTTGTTTCCTGCTATTTCTTTTTCTCCGCTCCTGCCCATTACGATTATTTGTGTGCGTGCAACCATGGCCATATAAGCCTTCGCCCCCTCTCTTCTTCCCTGCTATCCCCTTTTGTCTCCTTTTCCAATAATCCCATATACCACAGCTCATAAACCAACCATCCACAACGATCCCCGGCCACCTTCTCACTCATTGTGCTCGCCTCTCCCTATTATACTTCCCCTCCTTCGTCGTGTCTACCCCCGTTGTGCACAATACCAATATTTTCAGCTGGGCTTTGCAGCTTGTATTGGTGAGCTGCCCCTTGGCGCCGTCACTCACCTAGAAAGACTACAATAAACTGCAATAGACCCAAGAGACCATCGAGACGGGTATCATAGGCCGTCTTACAAGACTACGCTCAGGTGCTCAGCACCGTCCACCTATATCACTTTGCTGCACCCCTCCCCCCTCTTGGCTTCTATTCCCTTCTCTCGACTCTCTCAATCGTTTGCTTTCTTTCCTTTCTCTTTCTTCTTTTCTCTTTTATTCGGTCATAATTTCACGTTGCGTCTAATCCATCTCGTTGGACCTTTTCCTTTTTCTCTTGGGCAGTCTTCGCAGTTCAAATTAAACTCGAAATATGTCCCGGTCTATCTTCTTTCACCCAAAGGGACCATCTGTGCAGGTCACGACATCGCCATCGCTTGGTCATCTCGACCATACAGCTACCACCACAACATTTGAGTCACCGTCCAGTTACTCATCACCATCGTCCTCGTTCGTATCAACCCCATTGGCGTCAACAATGGAATCACCGGCAACTGTGTACAGCGACAACTTGTACCAAGTGGCCAGTCGGAGCAGCCATATCGTCAGCAGCGGTGGCGGCGGGTCCCAGCAAGGCCCGTTTGTCGAGTTTGTTCGAGCCCATCCCAAGGGTGCCGTCCGCTTCCGTCCGTTCGAGGAAGGTCTTGATAATGTCTCCAGACGGTGTATCGAGGAGTTTCAAATCTACCCATTTGGCAGCATCGAGGAGTTCTGTCGGCACATTCCCTATGCCAGCGGCAAGAAGGACTTTTTTGAAAAGACGGGCAGAGAGAGCTTTGAGGGTATGTCGTGACAGTACATTTCGTCCCTGTTTCATTTTTTTGTACTAACCGTCACCCATCAGTCTTTCAATATGTCTTCAAGGTCCCTGGAGACGACAAGGAGTACCATGTCATGTGGGATTACAATGTCGGCCTTGTTCGCATGACGCCGTTTTTCAAGTGCTGCAAATACAGCAAGGTGAGTGCCTATGTCCCAAGCATTGAGCATTAACATATGGGATGAAATAAAGACAATTTGGAGAACTAACAACGATATACATCAGACGACACCGGCAAAAATGCTTAACCTAAACCCGGGCCTTCGCGATATCACGCACAGCATCACCGGAGGCTCAATCATGGCCCAGGGCTACTGGATGCCCTACTCATGCGCAAAAGCAGTATGTGCAACATTTTGCTACCACATTGCCGGTGCCCTGGTCCCCATTTTCGGCCCGGATTTTCCATCGGAGTGCCTGCCGCCCCAGTCCTCGGACTTTGCACGCATGGTCATTGACCCAGCCCTGGTTGCAGAAGCAACCCGGGAGACAGAGATGATGCGGCAGGCTATCATGAGAGGCCTGGAGGATGGAGCCGCCTCGTCGTCGTCCTTCCATCGGAACCAGATGACGCAGCCTGTAGGCGGCTTCAGAGACACGTATCGCCAACAGCCAGATGTCTGCTCCCGGCCTTCAAGTATCCACCACCATGTTCTGCCACCGCTCGGCTCTCCACATGCCCGGCCTGTCTCTAGTCATCATATGGACGGGAGAGATGGTGGACCTCAACTTGCTCCAATCAGTTACGCAGTGTCGCGCCATGATAACCATCTTCTCCCGTCTCCAGTCGAGCACGACAGACTTCCCCCGCTGTCTCAAGTCACTGTTCTTTCCTCACTCACTTTGCCGAATCTCTTCCGCCGCGACGATCATGAACGCAGCCCCTACAACTACAGCCCAAGAAGTGGTCAAAACTACACGACAAGCCATGCTTACCAACGAACGCACCAGCAGCTGCCTTCTCTACGAGGCAATGAAGATGATACTTCTGTAATGACTGAGGAGCACGCCAGATATGCACAGCCAAGAAGGCCACAGTGGGAGTCTCCGCCGCCGCCTGGCCTCGGCCCTGTCCCTGCCCTTGTCCCTGTCACGCCCGACCATCACTCGCGCTCGCAATCAAAGGTGGAGGACACACAGTTGTCGGTGCCGCGGATAAGCAGCGTTCCTCAAGCCCCTCCAGTTATCCCCCATGGTGCTGTTAACCATCGGAGTGGAATGCCAGCCGACGATGGCCATGAAGACAACCGCTTTACTTCTTCGTACTGCTATCCATCTCCGCCTCGCCGGCAGCACGCACATCTCTACTGCCCCGTCGAGACAGAGCGGAGGCAGCCGTCAGGTTCTGCAGTGGTTGATACTAAGGATGAAGTCAAGTATGCAACAATGCTAAAGACGACCAAAGCGATGCCGGAGATCCACCGCCTCCCACAACAAAAAACGCCAATTAAGCGGCGCAAGGTTAAAGCCACTGGCGGCCCTGTGGGTATGCCTTCATCGTCATCGTCAGTGTGGAACGCCACCGACGTCGATGCAGCCGAAGTCCTTGTCAATTTTAGTGTCAAGATGAAGGGCAGCGACGACGAGGATGAACAAAAGAGTGAGAGTGAGATCCGCCGTCCAGTGCACACAAAGAAGTCAAAGCATAACCCACGATTCTCGGCGAGTATAGCCTCGCTTCTCTGCGACGATGAAAGCCCAAGCAGCAACAAACGGCGTCGGTCTTAACCGAGATGAGATATGTTGATGCGGGGGGTTGGGGGTGGAAGAATAGACTGGACCTGGCGATAGGAGGGGCAACAAATGGTGGCCTTGTTTTGTTTCTATTTCTGCTAATACTCGGAGAGTCGTGTCTTTCCTCGCGTCAACCGATACTGGCTCTTTCTGTTATTTGTTTTAATGTTTTTGTCATTAGTTTTGCTTTCTTACTTTCGTTTATTTTTTTCTTTTGTTTTTTCTTTGTTGTTTCTTTGTTAATTGTCGGGTTAGAGGATCGGAGCAATGATTAGACAGGGCCGGGTGCAACTCTCGGGGTAGAATTTGGCGGTGCGTTTTGTTTTTGCTGTCTTGTTGTTACCTTTTGGTTTATCTTTACTTCACAATTGATTTCCCTTCATCTATCAACTCTTTTGGTATCTATTCTTTTTCGTCTTCTGCCTTCTGCCTTCTGCCTTCTGTTTCACGCCTTCTCGCCACGTTCTGCGGCCTTCTTCTCTTTGAATTCACGCACCCACGACTCGGCCTGATCTCTCGGAACGACAAACACACGAACAACCTCGTCCACAATCTCCACACTCGCCTGCGCCAGAATCTTGCCCAACGCCATCTTCTTGCCGACCTTGACCAGACTGCCCGCAACTGTCTCCATGTAGCAGTCGACATTGGCGGGCGTGGCATAGTCTCTGGCTGTCGTGTCCCATGGCACGGGCAGAATGTACTCCAGATGGTCGCCCAGGCTCTCCGTCTCGTTGAACGCCTTGATGAAATCGGATTGCAGCTTCAATGGGTACAGCAGCACCGTCGGGTAGCTGACTGTGCTCTTGGAGACATCCAAGTCGTACGTGCCGTCGTCCTCGGGCTCCAGCCGAATCGCGGCGTCCTCCATCTCCGGTGGCTGCGCTGTCGTCCGTGTTCGCACACCGCGCATATGCAGCACTGCCCGCAGACGCTGCTTCTTGCGTGTCTCACGAGACACGCGCTCGTCCTCACGGCGTTTCCGCGCGGCCACCATCTCGGCGCGCGCTTCAATATCCTTTGCGAGCTTCAGCAGTGACGCATTCTTGGGATCGACGGCCAGGCCACCAGCACAGGCCTCTTGGGCTTCACCTGTCTTGTCGAGGGCCAGCAAGGCCTTGGCACTCCGAAACCAGGCTTTGGGGTTAGCCGAGTTGAGGCGCAGAGAGAAACCGCAGTCGAGTGTGCAGGACCGGTAGTTGCGCAGCTCGAGCTGGCAGGCGGCGCGGTTGCCGTACAGTTGTGCCAGCAAAGCATGCTGCTGAGCCACTTGTTCGGGTGTGTCGGGGTCCTCGGGCATCTTGCCGTCCTCGTCAGCCTCCAGTTTTGGCGCCTCACCACGGGCCCGACGTTTGTCTTCGGCGACGAGCAGAGCGATTCCCTTGCCGTAAAACTCGCGGCCGTCAGCCCACTTCTTCTCGCGGAAGCACTCGTTGCCGCGCTCCTTGAAGTCGCCAGCGTTCTCAAAGGGGGTGCCCTCGTAGGCCAAGGCTTGCAGAGCAGCAATGTCGTCGTTGTCTTCGAGGTCGGTCATGAATAGAGGCGACTTGTTGAGCTCGGCCAGAATCTCGTCGGCAGTCTTGCCGCTGGCGAGTGCCCGGGCTGGCGGCAGCTCTGGGCCCGCGACGACCGGTTCTGATGCTGCCGCAGGTGCTGCTGCAGGCGCAGGTTGTGATGTGGAAGGAGCTGGCGCAGAAGCAGGTGATGGTGATGGTGATGGAGCAGGCTGTGACTCTGTCTTCTTTTCTTCCGACTTCGTTTTCGCCGCTGCCGGGTTGGTCTCGCCCAGCTTCAACTTCTCCGCCACCTCATCCGAGATTTCTTGCAGCTGTACCATGTCGGGTTTGTTGCAAATTTCTTTTGGTTTTTGTTTGTTTTGCTGATTTTATTCTGTTCGAAAGACCCAATCTGGATGAGGGGTTGTTGAAGCTTTATCTTTCACTGATAAAGGTTTTTTTTTTTTTTCTAGCCCGAGTTATGACCTCACAGGGTAGGCAGAATAGATGAGTAAGCTAGCTTTGCTCACTTTAGCGGACTTTGCGCTGCAAACCTTGCCTAAGTGTTTTATTGCTAACGCCTAAATTTGATTTCAATGACATCCTATCCAGCTATTTGATCCTAACCAAAACAACAACAAAAAACAGGAACAAGATACTTTTTTTTCCCGAAAATGCATCATCGCGCGACGCTGGCAGCCCAAAAAACAAACGAAAAAATTATGGAAAATTGAAGACGCCTTCTTCCGAAAGATGATAATGCGCCAAGCTCCAAATGAGAAACCTAAAACGTGAAAATCGTCAATCAACACAAAACGCCAGAATCAGAGACGCGCTTCTTTTTATGAAAAACACGCTCGCTGAAGGAAATCCAAGGACAGCGATACGCAATAAATCAAAAGATGTTGGGCGAGATGGTGAGAGGGGTGCGAGTGAGAGAAGTGGTGTGAGAGAAGTGAGAGAAAGATGCCATTCAGACATCCTCCTCCTCAATCGACTTGTGAAGAGCCGGCGGCGGCGTCCGCTCCACCGAAAAACACTGCAGAGCGCCAATCAACGCGACAAGTGCCGCGCCATACCAGGCCAGGGCCGTGCAGTCGATGCGGCTGCCGACGGTGTACAGGTAGCCCGCAATGGGCGGCGCAACCATGCGGCAGGCAGCACCGGCGCTGGCGGCCATTCCGTTGACTTTGCCGAGCACCGACGGCGAAGGGGTGGCTTCCTTGATGAGGATGAGCAGCAGGGGGTAGACGAGGATGGCGAACAGGTTGCGCAGGGCCATGCAGGCGTAGATGGCCGGGTACAGCCAGTTGGCGGGCACATACAGCAGCCAGGGAACGACGATGTAGGCGAGAGGGTGGAGGGTGGTGACGAGCAAGAAGAGACGGCCAACGCCTAGCCAGGACGCGGCCAGTGGGAAAACGACAGCCTGGACAAAGAGGGCAATGACGCCGTTGACGGCCATTATCATGCCGACGGCGCGCAGAGACAGGCCAAGGCCGCCAGGCGAGTAGAGCGGGTTGAAAGCGGGCGAGAGGTCGTCTCCAACAGTGGGGAATGGTACGATGCGTTCGTCCTCGAAGAAGATGGGCAGCGTCGAGTCATAGGCCATGCTGTGGTACGAGAAGATGGCGAGTGCCAGGACGAGAGCGAGGATGCGGCGCGAGAAAATGTTGACAGAAGAAGCGTCAACGGCAGGTTTGCTTTGGGGCAGGACAGTGGATTGGCTGTTGTTGATAGCAGCGTCGAGGGTGTATGCGGCAGCTGCTGCTTCCCCTTCACGGTCAAGGCTAAAAGTGCCGTACGTCTCTGCTCTCAAGTCGACGGCAGGCCGCTTGAGCGCGTCTGATGTCTCCAGCAGGGGTGTCTCGTCCGACACGTAGGTGCTGCGCTGGAGCTGGAGCTGGAGCTCGCTGTCGTCAAAGTCGAGGGCAGTCTTGGAGGCAGCGGCCAAGTACACGGGCGGCTGCAGGTCAGGGTGTGTCTCTTCGAGGAGAACGTAGCCCAGCAGGATGCTAACAAGCAGCAAGAGAGCGCACAGCAGGTTGGGCAGCAGGTAGGGGAAACGGTCGAACAGGCTGCCGCGGGGAAACAGCCCGGGGAAGGATGCGTGAGGATCGGCAAAAGTGCCGCCGATGGCAGGGCCAATGATGGTGCCAATGCTCCAGACAAAAGGCATGATGGAGTATGCGCGGGCTAGGTCGTCAGTATCGTTAGCAGGATGACGAAACAACACGATCCAAAAAGGGATGCTACTCACGCTCATGCTCTGGCTTCTTTACCAACTCGCCGACCATGGTCTGGATAACGCCAATATTGCCATTTAACAGGCCGCCCAGGACACGCCCCAGAAGCGCCACCCAGATGCTGCGCGCCATGCCGACAACGACCATGCTCAGCATGGTGCCAATGCAGCCGACGAGCAGCACGGGTTTGCGGCCAATGCGGTCGGACAGGCCGCCCCAGTACATGCCCATGAGAGCCTCGGCGAGCGAGAAGGAAGAGATGAGGATGCCGGCATAGAAGGAGGCATCGCTTTCGTCGCCGATCTGGAAGTGTTTGACGAGAGCCCAGGCATAGGGGAAGATGGATGTGAGCGCAATCGGCTCGGCCAAGCGGACAATGGCTAGAGGTGTTAGCTGCGTGTTGTTATTTTTTTTGTTTATTTTTTGTGGTTGTGGTGCTGCTTCAGTATTGTCGATGCTCTCATGACTCACCTAGGATAAATAGCTGAAAGGCAGGGAACGCATCCGGATCGCGAGTGAGCCGTTGTTTGAATAGGCCCATGTCTTCGTCGGTGATGTAACCGTCGTTTGATGTCGAGGATTTCGAGCTGTGAGGGTAAGTAGTATCTCTTTGTGTCACGATTGGTCTGCGCGGTTTCAAATGTTTCTTTCTTTTTTTCTTTCTTAATGTACAGGACAAAACAGCAAAAACTAGTTCTACTTGGAACTATAACAGGAACAACAATAGCAACAAAAAGACAAGATGGTAATTATACAGGAAAGGTAAAGTAAAAAGGGAAAGGAAAGAAAGAAAGGCAAAAAGAGAATAGAACAGAGGCGGGAGGGTCTTTCTGTATTTATCTTGTCTTTGCCACAAGGAAAATAGGAAGATGGGATAAGCGTAGGCGAGAGCGGTCGGGAGGGGAGGGCCAATGGGGGACGTGGAAAGAAAGGGGAGAAAACAATACAAAGAGTAAAAAGGTAGAACGGCGGGCGACGGACTGTGGGTCGGTCGGTTGTCGGTGCTTCCCCCCTTTCAAAACAAAATCAGGCTGATAGATGGGTCTATCTAGCTCATGAGCTACGGGATGTCGCTCGACTCGGTAGAAATGGAGGGGAGAAGGGAAGGGAGGGGAAAGACGGTCTGACGGTCTACGGCTTTTCTAATCTCTTGTACAACGGCATGTGCTACCTACGACATACGCACACAGAAAGTACACGTAGGTGGAGAGGTGGGGAGGTTTGGTGGGTGTGGAAAAAAAAAAGAGAAAGAAAGAAACCAAAAGAAAAAGAAAAGAAAAAACCGAGATGAAGAAAATGAAAGAGGCAATAGAGCAAAAAATGCGAGTGAAATGTAAGTGTACGCATTATGCAAGGCAAGGCTTGTCAAGACGTAACAAAAACAGCAGAAACTTGGTGGGCAGACGGGGCTAGACGCAGACGGACCTTGGAACGACTCGACAGGGCTCGCCGAATCGGACGGAAGAAAAAGGAAACGCGGAAAAGAGGCTGCAAGACCAGGCCAGACCCAAAATCTGGGCGGCAGACAACGGCGCTAGCAGAAGCAACGGCAGGCTTGCAGGGGGGTGGATGCGGCGAGAGAGAACCTGCATGCGCACGTCGTACTACGCCGTGCTGAGATACACTGAGGCGGTTTGCAAAAACAAAAAAGAAGTACAAAAAGGATGTCCGTTGCTGCAGATAAGGTAAATTCTCGGGATAATTTGGGACAGACCTGCCTGGTGAGTGTTGGCGACCGACGGATATGGAGAAAGCGAGAGAAGAGCAAAAGAACCGAGAAAACACTGCAACGTCATTAATGCAGATGCAGAGTACAATGTATGAGTACTCGCAGATGCAGATGCAAAGGGATGTTGCTTTATCTTTCCGTAGCACGGCCGTTGCGTTATCTCAGTCTCGACTATCGCGGTTTGACTTGTCGAGAAATGTACAAGGCAGTTCATGCCCAGTTGACAGAGCACATATTTTTTGTGCTCGGTATAAAAAGCGCCCGACGCAAGTCATTTTCGATCTCGATAAATGAAAAATGATAAACAGAACCAAAATGGACAACCAAATCAGATGCCAGGGTCAGTTGACTGCAGGGATAAGAGAAAGAAAAAGAAAAAGAAAAAGCGGCATTGCCCAATGGTGGGTGGTTGTGTAGTCTGTCTTGATCCGAATCAGTTCACAACTGAGGACTGAAGAATCGAGAGCCCAAAAGAGAAAAAGTATGGAAAAGTCCGTGATAGGGTGTGGGTGGCAAAATGAAAAGACGGCGAGGAAAAACAGCGAAAAAGCGGCAAGAGCAGCCAGGCAAACACGGGAAACTCCAGGAAAGCGCGGCTGACTCTTTCTCTTCTCCTCTTTCCTTCGCTTTGTCTCTTCTTTTTCTGTTCTTTCTGTCACTTCCCGTTTCTGTCTTCCTCTCTTTCCTCCTCTGTGTTGTTTTGCCTTTTGAACTCTCACGAGGGGAAGGGAAGGCGCGGCTGTCGGAGCATTCCTTCCCCCTCTGTAAACAGACGGCGTTCAAAGATGCCGTCGCGTGAGGTGGAAAATAGCAGGAAAATGGACCACACAACATTGACGGGCACCATGGCTGAGCATGGCAAGTGCAATTGACTCGCTTCGATTCGCGCCGTCATTTCCTCTGCCCCTCTTGTTTCTCTTCCAGACGCCGTATTTCCTATCCTGCTAAATTTTCAGACTGGAATGGCAGGGCGATGGAGGCAAGAGGGGCCAGGCCCGAAGCCCGAAGCCAGCCACGGCCTTTAAAAGAACGCTAATGAACAGGGGACCTCAGAACTGTACTTACGATAGAGGGCCGAGACCTGGCCGTTGACGCTACACCAAAAGACTTCAACGTGACGGCACACTACGATATACGACGTACGAACCACGCTGGCAGCCGAGAACGGAGGTGACAGGCATGCATCAAACAGAGCCATGCCGAGCAAAGAATATACTTTACGCGTATCTGATTGTGGATGGTTAAATCAGAAGTGAGAGGCAATCTAATGCCGGGCCGTGTTTATTGACAGCCGTTGAACCACACCTTCTTTTTCTTTCTCTTTTCTTTCTTTGCTCAAGGTCCCTATGGGGGACACAAAAGGCGATAACGTCAGACAATACGTCAGGCAAGAATTTCGAGTGAAGATAGGAAGGTGAGACGATGAAAATGTGTGAGTGGATGATTTCTCGTTTGAAATATGAAGACCAGATGGAGGGCAGAAAGAAAGACATTTGTCAGAAAGAAAGACATTTGTATTTACCAACATCTCTTTCTATATCACGGAAATTGACTTCCATCCTCTCAAGTCCTCTCAATTGCCTTTGATAAGAATAAATCATTGAACTTGTGTCTGGTTGTCCATATTTAGCAAGCTTTGAACGTTTAATTTATTTTGTTGGTGTTTTTCTCTTTTTTTAAGAAAAAATAATAACATCATTGCTTCTTTTCTGTTGATTTCTATTTATTTCATCTTACTTTGATACACCTGTTTATCCAAGGCCCGTTTTCACAGCCCACTCTTCGCCATATGCAGTGAAACGTGAGATAATGTACGTCGTCCTCATCCGGATAGAGGGAGAATAGCTTCGCTGCACATGCAGATGCAGATGCAGCTGCAGAGACGGCGTGCGCAGCATTGAACCCTATCTTGGGCATCAACGATAAAGCTTCTGTGAGGGCCATACGTTGGCTGTTAACCGGCCTGTTGGCCATCGGCTGTGTCCATTATCTAGCGATAAAGCTGCACAAGATAAGAGCTGCTCAGCGTTTTTGTCCGTATCAAGGATATGTGTTGTGGAAGCGGTGAGAACCTCGAAAGTATATCGGCGACGAATTTTGACGACAGGACGGCCACACAAAAGCATCACCAACAACCTTCCCTTCCACGTACGGCCATAGATACTGGAGAATACGGGATCCCGTCCGCTCTCCCCTAGTCAAACCAGTAATCGGCGGATTAGTAGTTGGGTCGGTGACGACCAGCGAATACCCGCTGCTGTACGTTTTTTTGTCTTTTTTGGCTTTCTATCTTCTTTTCTTATCAGTTTTTGTAGATTGTTGTTCTACTGTTACTTTTTTACACGTTATACCACAATGCTAGGCCTCGCGAGGAGCCCCTTTTGACCTATATTATGGGCCGCATTGTTGGCATCGCATACCTCGATTTCGTCCTCGCCCACTGTGGAGACATGCCTCTCTTTTTTCATCTCAGTTTACACAGTTTCGGCTGAAATTGTCAAAGGCCATGGCCAAGTGAGTTGCACATATTTTTCATGGCTGTTTGAATATAAAGTCATAGCACCGACTACTGTGTTTGTTTAGATTTTTTTGTGCTGTCACGGAAGAGTGGACAGAAACTGGACAAGGACAGGAATGACGCCATGCTACAGCAGCAGAAGAATGAGCTTGAGACTCTGAAAGCATCCTTGCCCGAGCGGTTCCAGCCATTTGTGCAACAGTCACTTGAGGCCCTGTCTGATATTTTTGCTCTTTTGCCAGCAGTGCTCGCCCACAAAAATTCAAGCGAATGCAATATTATCGTCAACGAGACCACAGGAGACCCTTTGGGCTTTGTCGACTGGGCCGAGGCTAAGATCGAACCGTTTGGCCTCAATCTTTGCTCATTCCAGCGGTTTCTGGGGTATGCCCATTTCGAAAAAGGGTGGGCCCGGTATGGTGACTACCAGGCCACCGAGGAAGCCTTTTGGGAGACATTCTGTGTCGAGACTGGTTTTCATGATGCTCGCGCCATAAAGACGATCAAGGTTGTGCGGATTGTCGGGCTCTTGTTGTCAGCTGGGTTCACTTGTCGACTGGAAAATGCAGAGCCGGTACCGATCAAGGACGACGAGGATGTGGCCTACAACATGCGCGATCTGTGGACTGCCGATAAACCCATTGACAAGTATTGGATAGAGGATACGATATGGATATTCAATAAATCAGCTTCTTTAACCTCTGGCGCTTGCATTTTATGGAGTATGTAGTGAGGTCCTTGCTGCCTTTTTCTGTCTGTAACAGCGAGAGAGAAAGGGGGAAACAATACCTCCATATATCTACGTCAATTGGAGTTTACTCTTCAATACTTAAACTACGTTTGTTGAGTAGTCGTAAATCGTGCGGGGATATGAAATTCTAGAAGGTTGATAAACATGAATGGAGAAAAAAAGAGTCGAGACTGACGGGAAAAGGGCTGCTGGTAAGATACAAAATGGTGTAATTTGATTGGCCGGTTTGTATCAAGGTCACCGACATACACAGACTTCCAATTTTTCTTTTTCTTTTTCCCTTTCCTTTTATTTTGCCTGTATTTATGGTAACGCGACGTCGTTTTCAGTCATCTATGGTGGTTTGCCCAACAAGCATTCTTCAGCCCACCTTTCTCATCATTCCAACTCGGTTCCGTACATGTGCCCATGTTAAAGTCCGACCATTGGGCACGAATATAGGTAGTAATGGATACTTCGTCCAGATAGAGCCAATAGAGCCAATATACTGTGCATGAGAATACTGGTATAGGTATTCGATGAATTGGTTAGGGCTGTCGTCAGCGCCGTCCAGAAAGCGTTGTTATTTTTCAGACATTCAACTCGGTCGTCAAAGCATCGAGGTATGTTCCTGCGATGTAGCAAGGATGGCCGAGTTGCTGATAATTAGTACCGACCGAGTATCTGGTCATGTTCAGTGTATGGCGTTGCATCGTCTGATGAATCTCATCAGTTCAATGCCAACACAAAAGACGTTCAGAGTATCCCATTATCAGAAGCTGTTCAATTGTTTTGATTTTGTGTACGCAGTATTCCTATTTTGTATACGCAGTATTCCTAGCCAAGATAAAATCATCATTTTCGTCGTGCGTCATTATTACTCAGAAACGTTCTTACCCTCAGTCCTTGAGGCCTGTCGTTTCCGTTCTATTCTATTCTGTTCTCACCCCCTCACAGTACTGAGTACACCCACTCAGTGGACATACTTCATCGTGCCGGCATCGCCAATGACCGACCAGAACTCCTCCACCAGCTCCTTGCCGCCTTCGGGTGCTCCACGGACGGCCAGGTACAGCCGGCTGTCCAGCGCCGGCTCCCAGTCGCCCGGGTTGCCGCTGGCCACGAAGCCGCCCGCCTCGGAGAGGATGCACCAGCCGGCACAGACGTCCCATGCGTAACAGCCGCCTTCCCAGTAGCAGTCGAGCTGGCCAGCCGCAACGGCGCAGAAGTTGAGCGCTGCCGAGCCCAGAGACCGCAGACTGTGGACCATGGCGTTTTTGCCGACGGCTCCCGATGAAGCAGCAGCCTCCTCCTTGGCAGCCGCCAGACGCTGGAAGACACCGACCTTGAGGTCAAAGTTGGCGCCCTGGCGGTCCGAGCCCCACTCAATGCCGACGAGCGCTGTGCCGAGGCCGCGCAGAGTGGGCGCTTCCTTGACGTCACCACGGCCGGCCAGCGGCAGACGCAACTTTTGACTGGTGACGCCGCTACCCTCCGTCCGGCTCAAAGACGCATTGCGCTCCATAAACGAGCCCTGGCCCTTGATGCCCGTGTAGAGAATGTCGAGGAAGGGGTTGTATACGACGCCGACGGCCGGGCGGCGGGCGACAGCAAAACCGAGGCTGATACAGGCATGGGGGAAGCCGTGAACAAAGTTGGTTGTGCCGTCAATAGGGTCGACAATGAATGTAGGTGCATCGGTGACACGGGTCTCGCCGGCAACATAAGTCTCTTCGCCGACAAACTCGCAGGTCGGGTAGTCAGCGCGGAGGCGGGCATAAACCATGCGCTCGACGGCCTGGTCGGCTTCTGTGACGAGGTCGACGGCTGGTCCGTCAGTATGCGCAGTTGACAGTCATACTCTCTGGGAGAGAACTTACAGTTCTTCTTGGTTCCTTTGGGAATGTTGTTGGGATCGGCCGCCAGAATCATGCGGCCCGCCTCAAAGGCGATCGACACGAGCGTGTCGTGCACTTTTTGCAAGTCAGTGTCGGCCATTGTTGTGTATAGGTGGTTTGTGTGGAAGGGTCTGTCGGTGGAGGAGGTAGAGGTATCGTGAACAAGTCGAATTGGCGATGTGATGATGGTGAGAGAATAAATACAGAAACCCGACGATCGACGCGCGAAGTCGGCAGCCGCGAATAGTTCAGGGGACTCTGTTGAGGAAGGTGTGCCTGGCGGCCATCACTTTAGCTTTTAGCGAAAATTATAGTGGGGTCGTGGGGGAGGGGTCACTAAAACCGTAAAACGTCAGAAAGTCTAAAAGCTCGGGGCTCTTTTCAATTCGCCGAGTCCCAATGCTTCGGGGTGATGTCACAAGCACAACAGCTCATTCGACCGTTCTGGGATGCTCTGATTCCAAGTCACTGTACCCAAGTGTTGGCAGAAACGTGGGATGAAAATGTTGTGCATAAAGGTTATCGTCTGATGCTTGAGAACAATGTGACGCAAATAGAAAAGGAAAAAAGAAAAAGAAAAAAGGAAACTTGAGAAACCAAAGAGATACAAGAGAGAAGAAGAAAAAAATCAGAAGTGCACATACTGAAGACCAGAATCGAAGAATACAAGAAGAAAGACCATGGTTTTAAACGCCCAAGTAACGCCGTTCCGCCTCTGCAGGACCCTGGACCTCTTCGCGCCTTGCACCAGACCGTAGAATTCCCAAAAGACCCATCATCAAAACGAAAGCAAAAAAAAAGAGAAAACCAGAAAGCAAGAACTAGGTCTCCAAAAGTATACTCAAGGCGTCCAAAACGCAGTCTTCTCAAACTACGACCATACCCAGTTCGTGACCTCGGCCTGATGAAAGATTCAATCAACGACGAGCTATGTTCGTCCACATCCCTTGCGACCACCAGATCCCCTCATTCCACCAGGATTGCTTCTATACGTTCTCGCGAAACAGGGACCGGCGCTCTGTCGGGCTCTCGGGATTCTGACTGTCGTGGTGGCCGCTGCTGGCGCCAGCTCCAGAAACACCAGTGTCGGCAATCGGGCGTGGGCTCACGCCACGCAGACTAATGTTACTAGGGTCCGCCGCATCGTCGTCAAAGGGGTTAGAGCCGCCGCCAGCACCAGTGGCTGGGTGCGGGCTGCGTCCGCGTGTACGGCCGCGCTCTTCAAAGCCGTCGTCGCCGGCTGTAGCAGCAGGCACGTTCATGTCGTAGGACGAGCCGCCCATGCCGCCGCCGCCGAGATATACTGTGTTGTTGCCCGAGGTTGCGCCGCTACCGACATTCAGACGGCTGCTGTTCGCGTGCTGGTTGGTGTGCAGGCCCAGCTCCTGCTCTTCGTTATAGTAGTAGGCGTCGGCCTCGGCACCGACACGCGAATCCCAGGCATCATCCGGGTCCAGAGGCCCGAAGCCATGGCGTGCGGCACCGCGGCCCGATGTGCCGGCACCCTCGTATGCGCCAGCGGCCGTGCGGCTGTTGCGGCCGCCCTTGAGGCTGCGGAAGCGGTCCTGGAACCAGCTGCCGATGCCACCGGGGGCAGGCTGGACACCGTAGCTGGAGCGGGAGGAGTCGCGGAAAGGAATAAAAGACGTCCAAGACGGAGGGGGCAGCTGTACATAGTAAAATGTTAGAGAACACGTGAGACGGACAAAAGAAGATAAAAGAACGCATGCTGGACATACCCCTAATCTCTGCGCGCGGAAGCGAGCAAAGAGGACCCATCCAACGCCCGCTGCCAGCAGCAGCAGGACAATCACCAGAACAATGATGCCGCCGGTCCGCATGATGGGCAATCTCGACCGTGGCCGATTTGCAGGTGAGAAAAGGGAAGTGAGTTCTGGTTCAAAAGGCTTGAGACAAGCTCAGAGACGCGAAGAAGAGAGTCGCAATTGACAATCGACAATGCGAAGTCGTCGTTATATGGATGGGGGCTCGCCAAATGTTGCGGTGGACTTGGCTTTGCGATGGTTCGTCGCACAGACAAAAGTGTGGGCCAGAGCCAAGAAAAAGGCAATCGCCAGATGCGAGATGCAAGATGCGCGGCCGTGGAACTTCGTTGCCGTGTCGGGAAGCGTTGCGAAACGAGAACGGGAGCGTGAGAGCCTTGTTCTTGAATGGATGGCGTGGGTGACAAAAGTCGTAAAAAGTATGCAAATGGGTCGAAAGGCAAAAAGTGAGGTGAGGGAGAAAAAGGGAGCTGTCCGTATTCGTAAGAAGTGAAGAAGGAGCGCGCGACGGCGGAGAAGGGAAAGGACGACAGAAGGCGGAGGTCGCAGCTTGCTCCCACTGCTTCCTGCTTTTGATCCAGTTTTGCTGATGCCTTGATAAGCGCAGCAAATGCGTCATCTGTAGAGGTACATTTAAGCCTACATAGACTATAGTGTATATTATGTACAGCTACATCTATGGTCTCACCTAAATTCTTCAAGCGCGAGCTCCCTGCAAAGCTAGTGAACAGCGCCTTCCCGATCCATCCGTACTACGCTGTTTCGGTGTATTTTTGGTGCGGTCGGGCCTGGAACCACTGGCACGATTCGCTAATTTTTCCATCGGAGGCTCGCCCACAGACGCACTGCAGCCACTGCGCCTTCCTCTGCAGGCTTCCCTTTGGTGTTGCCCGATTTGCACGAATGAGATCTCAGTGAAATCATTCTCGTCATGATATGGGAGAATTATTACGGAGTAAAGTTTGAAAAATTATCGTGAGGTAAAATAGAAGATGATCTGTTTTCGTTGTCGCGTGTATCCGCTCTACCGAGATGAAAAGGAGAGGCAATCAATCAAGATGCTATTCACAAAAGCACATGCTGTATATATCAAAATACGGTGAGTGAGAGTGAGGAAAGGCCTCGGATTATCTGTATGGAAATGTAGAAATGTATGAAATAAACAATAAGAAACGCAGCAACTTCTTGGTCAGCAAGAACCCAGCAAACAGAAAGCAAAAACTAGAGGTAGTAAAGCAAAGACGAGGGGTGTCGAGATGTCGAGAAGAAAGACAGGGAAAATGATAAGAAAATGCAAGAAAGGAAGAATAAAGAAGATAACAAGACAAAACCTTTGTAACAAGAAGAAAAACTCATAACGCAGCCTTCCCCCTTTGGTAGCCGATCCTGAGCCTTGTATCTCCCGGCAGGGAAACCCTTGGCTCTCTTTCTCATCGTCACAGCCGCCGGCCCCCCACTAATAATATGCACAGCTTCATCGTCGAGGCCGTTGTCGTGTCTGTCGTCAAGGTCTTCGCCTCATCCTTCAATATACCGCTCACGCCGTTCAGCTTTAGCACGCACAGCCGTCCTTTGCGCCCTGATCGCGGGCACCCTGCAGGTTCACCCGGTTGCCATCGCCGCCTGCACCCGCACGGCCACCGGCACCGGTCGCACCACCAGCCGCGCCGCCCCGTGTCGTCTTCAGTGACGTCTCTGGGATGGCGTTGGCAATGGCGTTGAAGACCTCGTTGACGTTGGTGCCCGTCTTGGCACTCGTCTCAAAAAACAGCAGGCTCTCCTCGTCGGCGTACGACTTGGCCTCTTCGGTCGAGACCTTGCGGGCATCCGAGGAACCGTCGGCATCGTCGGCGTCGTTGCTATCACCGCCGTCTGCGGCAGAAGAGCTGGCGTCGTTTGTCAGATCGAGCTTGTTGCCGACAAGGGCAATGACGATGCCCGGTGAGGCCTGGCGCTGCAGCTCGGCGACCCAGTGCTTGGCCTTGATGAGGGACGTGGGCTTGGTGAGGTCGTAGACGACGAGGGCGGCTTGGGCGTTGCGGTAGTACATGGGCGCGAGCGAGGCGAAGCGTTCTTGGCCGGCGGTATCCCAGATCTCAAACTTGATCGTCCGTGTGGGCAGGTTGCACTTTTGTGTCAGGAAGGCAGCTGTCAGGCGAGACGTTAGTATTTGCCGGAGTCGAATCGGTCGAAGAAAAAAAGGCACTACATACCGCCGATAGTCGGCTCCTTATTCTCCTGGAAGTCGTTGTTGACGAAGCGCAGGACAAGCGAGGACTGAGATAAAGAGTGTTAGCTAATTGGCATCTTTTGGTCGCGCAATACCATCTACCAGCTCCCGATCTGACGCACCTTGCCGACTGCCGCCTCGCCGAGCAGGACCAGCTTCACGCTGCTGCTAGGCTTCGGTGCTGCGTCCACCATGATGACGGTTGACGTGGTATGGTTCGGGGGAGGAAAAAGAAGAGAGACGGAGATGGTGCGTAGATAAACGAGACGGTCAACAGTCGTATCGTCAGGGGTGAATTGAAAGGCCGCTAGATGGCAAGAAAAAATGGTCTATCGTCGATCGGAGGTTGGAAGTTGGAAGTCGTCGGAGCGATGCGTAAGGATAGGAGGCCAGCCCCTTTGGTATGGAATTGTCGATCGGAGAACGTCTGGCGGTTGGGGCTGATGAGAACAGGCGGTAGGCTCGGGGGAGGAGTAGAGAGTCGGTTAATTGCGAGCTCGTAGGTGAATCAATAAATATAAGGAGGCAATGTGGCTGAAGTCAACGATGCGAGCCGTGGGGAAGGTGGATAATGAAGAGTGCGAAAGAGGAAAGAGCAAAAGAGCCAAGAGGAATGGACGGAAAGAACGAAAAGCTCACGATCGAGGCAGCCTGTCCTTGGATTTGGGTGGTGGCGGGCAGGAGCGGCGTCACGCAAAGACAACGTAATCGGGAGGTGTGGAAGCCAATCCGCCTGTGGACTAGTGCGGGACAGGGACGCTGGAAGTCCGCTTGGACGCTGGGAGGACGCCTGGGAGGAGACTGACAGAGCGCTGGGAGGCTTTGCTGGCAGCCTTGGACGGAATTAGGTATTACCGGAACCGGAGGATACCGTTCGCCGCTTGAGCGTTCAACTTCACTCGTCTGGCAGGCGCAAACGACCCACCTACCGCCTCGGACTTTCTGGGCCTAGCCTGCCTGCCTGTCTTCCTGCGCCTTCCTTATCTTATCGCCCTGCAGACCTTGAAAAAAAGTTTGGCTCCACTAAAAAAAAGTGATGGAAGCTGCGAGCGACCATTCGGCAGCGAAGAAAGTTTGGAGACTCGACAGAAAAAAAGAGGAAAAGAAGAAGCAAATCAAACTCCTCCATGCAGGCATAGAAGACCCATCGCGACCCTCTTTTTTTTTCTACTCTCTACTCTCTTTTCCCTTTCCCTTCAATCTTCATGTCTTCATTTCTCGGCAAAGTCTTTGGAGCAGTGGGAGCCTTTTCGTCTCGCAAACTCTCATTCAACTCGAACCAAAGCCATCAAAACAGTCAGCAAAACTCACAAAACGGCAACATGGCAGTCGGCGAGGCCTCGTCGAAGAACCCCATGAAGCGGCTGTTTGAGGACGACGACGATGAGGACGGCGCCAACGCCATTGGTGGCCTGGCGGGCGAGTCTGGCTTCAAGATCAACGAGGAGTTTGCTCGGCGCTACGAGCACAACAAGAACCGTGAAGAGAGACAGAGGTGTAAGTTGACTTTCTCTCATGTAGCCAAGTTCATTTTTTTTCTCCGGTGTGCTAACTCGTGATGCAGTGGAGGAGAAGTACGGCAAGGCAGGCGACCTCGATGACGACGAATCCTCGTCCGACGACGGCACCGAAGACGAAGATGGCTACCTCCTGACCGAAGACCTCGATGCGCGCATGTCGGCAGCCCTGCAGGCGATCAAGAACAAGGATCCTCGCGTCTACAACTCGGACGCCAAGTTCTTTGACTCCGCCGAGGCCGAGAAGGCCGGTGCTGAGGCCGCGGCCGCTTCCGCCAAAGATACCAAGGAGAAGCCCATCTACATTCAGGACTACCACCGCGAGCGCCTCCTGCGCGGCGACATTGGTGCCGACGACGACAACGACGATGGCGGTGCACCCCTGGTAAAGACCTACCAGCAAGAGCAGGACGATCTCAAGAAGGCGCTGAAGGACTCGATGAACGCTGCGGATAAGGACAACAGCAACGATAGCGATGAGGATAGAGACGATGTCGACGCATTCATCAAGCCCAAGGCCTCAACCAAGGCTGTTCGGGAGACGGCGGCCGCCCTGGGCGTGCACCCCTCCCGCGCAGGTCACATCAAGAAGATCACCAAGGTCGACGTGGAGAACGCCGACAAGGATCCGGCCCTGTTCCTGTCCAACTTTGTCTCTTCGCGCGCATGGGTGCCCGAGGACGAAACGAGCGGCCCCGGCTGGGAGGCCTTTGAGTCTGAGGAAGAAGATGACGAGGGCGGACGCGAGCGCGCCGAGGCGTTTGAGACTGCATACAACCTACGTTTCGAGGACCCCAACAAGAGTAACGAGGTGCTCAAGTCGTACTCGCGTACCGTGGTGTCTGAGCGTTCCGTGCGTCGCGAGGAGAAGACGGCCCGCCAGCGGATGCGTGACCAGGAGCGTGAGCGCCAGGAGGCCGAGAAGCAGACCCGGCGCGAAGAGCGGGCACGCCTGCGCAAGCTGCGCATTGAGGAGGCGCAGGAGAAGCTGGCCAAGATCAAGCAGGCTGCTGGTCTTGCAGGCCGGGACCTGGCTGAGGATGAGTGGATGGGTCTGCTGGACGACGCCTGGGACAACAACACCTGGGAGGAGAAAATGCGCAAGCAGTTTGGCGACGAGTACTATGCCGAGAAGGATGCCGCTTTGGAGGGCGAGCTGGAAGACGTTGACGAGGGCGCCGGCCGCAAGGGCAAGAAGAAGCCCAAGAAGCCAAAGTGGGACGACGATATCGACATCAAGGATCTGATCCCCGACTTTGAGGACGAGGAAGTACCCAAGATTTCTCTGACCGACGACGAGAATGAGGAGGCCAACGATGAGGAGGACGCCGGCGAGGATCACGACGACGACGACGAGGAGGGCCAGTCGTCAAAGCGCCGCAAGACCGGTAAGGCCCTGAAGAAGGACCGTGCCGACGCAAAGCGCGAGGCCCGCCGTGAACGCGCCCGTATTGAGGCACTCGTCGACCGGCAAATGGCTCTGGATGACCCGACCGCGCTGGCCGCTGCCGGACCTGCAACGGGCGTCAACACCGAGCTCGGCGGCATGTTCCGCTACCGCGAGACGAGCCCGCAGGCCTTTGGCCTCACTGCCCGCGATATCTTGCTGGCACCCAGCGACTCTGCCCTCAACGAGTTTGCTGGCCTCAAGAAGCTCGCCACTTTCCGCGACGAGGAGCGCAAGCGCAAGGACCGCAAGAAACTGGGCAAGAAGGCCCGGCTTCGGCAGTGGCGCCGCGACACTTTCGGTGCCGACTACGAGCACTCAGGCCCGACTTTCGGTTTCGAGCGGTTTGTTGAGCAGGATGCCGAGTTCGCTGCTGCTGCTGAGGCTTCGGGCCATAAGAAGAGAAAGAACAAGCACCGGGACGAGGCTGCAGCCGGCGGCGATAGCGATGCCGACAAGCCCAAGAAGAAGAAGCGGTCACGGAAGAACAAGGGCAAGGGCAAGGCCAGCGACGAGTAGAGCTCTGTAGGGTGAGAGCATAAGAGCCGTTGGTGTTGTTGTGTTTTTTTTTCTCTTTTCTGGTTTTGGTTTTCATTGTCCACATCACATATTCCCTTCCTTTTTGGCGTACTTGGCACAGGTTTGGTAAAACCACAAACATAAAAGCTGGTTCATTGTATCTATTCATCTTGTTAGTTTCCACTTTTTTTTCGTGTTATAATCGCTGGTTCATTTCTCTCACGTTATTGGCTAAATATATGTTGTAACGTAAGTTGATCGATCGTCTATCTGAGGTGTCTCTGGACAAAAATTGAACGCGATAGACGTTTGCGGATCATCCAAGAGAGAGAATAAAAATACCGTATCAAAACTATGTTTTTCTTTCCAAAAGCCCGTTTTCCTCAAGGTCCGTTCCAATTTCCCAAAAAAAAAAAAAAAAAAAATGATATCTCGCTGATTAAAAAAAGTTCGTTCCTTGAAATGTCCCTAGGGACTAAACAGAAGAATAAATGCAAACAACAAAAACGGGCTGCATAAATGAAGAGGGAAAAAAGACGCAACCTGAATTACAGCCTGTCAGTGACAGTCCTTTTATCCGCCGAGGCCACCATTGCCGGTTCCAGGCATGCCATTGTTGCCAAAGATATTGCCAAACTGATCCAGACCGCCCATACCGGAGAGGTCTTGGCTCATCTCAGGAGGCTCCATGTTGAAGGGCATGAACCACGCCGACGACTGCTCGTGGCCATGGCCACCGAAGGGGTTCATGGCATCTGCGGCAGGCGGCACGCCGTGGTCGCCGCCACCGCCCATCTGCCCGGCACCTTGGCCGTTTCCTCTATGGCTGCCACCACCGCCGCCGCCGCCCGATGAAGATGCATCCCAGCCCATGCCGTCCAGAGCGCCGTGGCCACCATTGACAGTGCCAGTTCCGCCAATATCGAGATTGGCATATGCGCCAAAGACGAGTTGGCGATCGAGATGCGGCATGATGCTGTTGTTTTGCTGGGCCAAGGACAGCGTCAGCAGGTCGGGCTGGTAGAACGGCTGGTGTTGCTGCTGCTGCTGCTGTTGATGTTGATGCTGTGGGTGGTGAGGAGGAGCGAAAGGGTTGACGCCGACGGGACTGATAGGTGTCATCGAAGCGTGGAAAGGGGCGGCAGCTATGGCAGCAGCTGATTGTGGCTGCGGCATGGATATCGGGCCGAAATTCGCCGGTCCGCTCGACTGCCCGCCCAGAGAGCCTGAGTAATGCCGTCCGTGATTGATGTTTTGGGCCTGAGGATGGCCGCCCTGTTGCTGGAGTGCTGATTGGTGTTGCTGTTGTTGCTGGAGAGCATCCGAGTTACCACCAGCACCCAGATCCGCCATAGCCTGATCAGCTGGAGGCTGCTGCTGTTGCTCGGTGCGAGACGATGAAGCCACGCTGGCTGGTGCCTTTTTAAGACCGGACTTTCTCTTTGCTTGCGAGCCAGACCTACTGCCAGCCACAGATGCCTCCCGACCGCCTTGGGTACCACTGGGCCCAACTTGGCCTTCTGCGTTTTGAGGCGCAACGGCGACAAAGAACTCCTCAACCGTGTGCAGCTCGGGCTTCTGCTCGAGCACGGCATCGTCGCCCTTCTCCTTCTTCTTGTACGTGGCTGGGTCGCCAAACTCGGAGTTCGACACGCCATAAGGGTATCGGTCAAACCAGTCGCCGTACTGGAAGATGGGAGATGAGGCGGCCGCATTCTCGGTGGCAGGTGTGCCTTGACGCGCCGCATCTGCGCACTGACGGTACTGCACACGCAGATTCTCGGCCATAAAGTGGAACATACCCCAGTATCTCTTCATTTTCGACAAGAACCGGACATTCGTTGTGAGGTTGCGCTTCGACGTCGCCTCTATAGCAGGGTTGCCAGAGAAGATGCCAAAGATGTGAACTGTACTAGATAAGAATGCGCAGTATCCGACAAAGGGTGCAGCAACAAGGAAAGTCTCGGCATCCATCAGGAGCTCAGATATACGGTTAGCAGCACCGAATGCCTTTGCACCGGCCTTGGTGACAAAGGGCTTCGGGATAGCATCTTGCTGGAGGTTTCCCGTGGTCGCAAAGCGGTTCATGAACAGGATATTCTGTTGGATCGCAATGTGTAAGAACAGAAACTGGTTGGCCATGCCCTCCGCTTCGTGCAGATGAAGATTCTCGGAAGAGAAGACAAGCGATGGCGGTAGGCTCAAAAGCATCTCGTCGACTTGCTTGGCGATCTTCGCGTAACCGGACTCGGGGCTCCACATCGGGTGCGGATCCAGCTCTTTGCCACCCTGGTTGAGGTAGTTGATGACACGACCCCAGATAGCAATGGCCCGGATCATGTATGCTGCAACACCCAGATTGTCCCAATTGTCCAGCTGGCCTCCATTTTCCATATCAGTCGCCGTTGGTGTCACGCGCTGGGCAATCAGGCTTTCGGCCGCATGGGGCATGTCGAGCTGGAAGTACTTCTCCTTGACCGGGAGCTGAATTTTGACAGACTCTTCCTTGACAAAGGTGGGACGGTCCGTGCCGGAGGAGTTGAAGCGGTCCATCAAGAAACAGGCCCACATAGTACGCCGCCGGATTTCGCGGTCGATAAAGCTCAACGGTTCGGCTCCGGGAATAGGGTTAGGATCGTGGTCAAGGTCCTTGTGCAGCTGCAATGCAAACGCCATGCGGATCGCCTGGCCACCCAAAGCCCAGCTTCGACCGCCGTGGCAAGTACCGAACTCGTGGAGACCGAGAATGAGAAGGCACGTCAGGATGGTGATATTCGGCCACTCGTAGCGCCGTGTCACGATTTCTCGTGCGTGCAGGGCCCACTCCTCGCCACGGAGGAAGTTGGGAACATTGCCGAAAATAGGGTGCGTGGAGAAGCGTGCCGAGACAGCACAGACGGAAAGAACCAGTACAGGCGGTAATGCTCCGGAACTATATCGCAACACTGGTTAGCATCATTGCTTGTGGAGACGGGTGTGTTTGTGAGAGAGAGAAAGAGAAAGAGAGAGGGAAAACAGAGAGTGACATACACAAGCTTCCGCATATAACTTGGTCGGTGGAGAAGGTGGTAGGCTTGACCGTAAATATTCTCAAAGAACACCTCAGCCAGATGCTCTTGCAGCTCGAGAGGGGGAAGAGCGTCGGCGCCCTCTTGCAACAGTTTGTTGTCTTCCGATTCCTGCTGCAGGAGCATGTTATGCGGCTGGGGTGCACTGCCAACTCGGCTTTTGGAGCCGATACGAGACCAATGATCGAGCTCGGGTCCGAAGGCCTCTTCAGCTATGCGCTTCCTACTAGAAGAGCCCTTTGCGCTGGAGGCACCAGAACTGGCGCCGGTGCCGTTGGTGGCGCCCGGTCCCCCTGATCCAGGAATGCCCGGTTTGACGACGGCCCGGTTAACCGACGTTGTCACAGCCGGGTCCTGCTCGGATTTGGGGACAATCTTGATGATGCGGTCTTCCATTCGCTTGAGTCGCTTGTCGAGCATGGCCATATAGTCGGTTCGCGGAGCAGCCTTCCTGGCTGTGACTTTGTAGACACACGGGGTGCGAGAACGCAAGCAATGTTTGCAGGCCGGTTTCTCGCCCGAACATCGGATTTTCTTTCTACGGCAAGCGATGCATGCGAGCGGCAGACGTTTGCGCTCCTTGCCAGCTTTGGTCTTGAGCTCGCTCCAGGCCGGTGTAGCATCGGTGCTACCGGCCCTTTCGTCCTTGGCCAGAAATGATGGCCGGTGACCTCCGCTGCCGCTGCCGCTGCCACCAGCTCTGTCCATAGCGGCCGGATCGCTCAGCACAAGGCCAAACTCGTCAGAAACGGGCTCTTCCAACAAAGACGCGCCGTGGTCACGTTCGCTGCCATCTTGGCTACCATCGTCGGAGATAGCCTCTTCGGGTACGGCCTGTCCCTGCTGCCGTCCCTGCTGCCGTACCTTGGATGGCGATTTATCGTCGTTACTTTGCGAGGTGGGCGTTTTCGCCATGCTGGCTTTGTTCGTGTTTGATGCCTTAGATTTCGTCTTCGGTACAGCCGCCGTCTCAGTAGGGTTCTGGTCTTTGTCGTCTGCCTGGGCGGGGGTAGTCTCTGTCTTGACCGATTCTATGGGCCCAGTCGTTGCGTCCGTGATATCAGCCTGTGCTCCACCAGGCAGTGCAGATGCTGGCGAGGGAGAGCCAAACAAGTTTGTGGGGTCGTCCTGGAGAGCGACGATGCCGTTCCCATCGTCGTGTAAGCCCGGATAGGGCGAAAAGTGGAAGTCGTCGAAATGCGGAGAGGCAACCTCAATCATCCCCGCGTCGGTAGCGTTACCGCCATCTTGGCCGTTAGCAACGGTGTTGTCTGTGTCCATGGTCGTTGAAGTGGCAGTCGCAAGTGATGTGTTTTTTTCATCGACCGCACCCAATGTGAACGGGTCGGGTGCCGTATTGGCGATGTCGTCGTCGTTCATCAGCGGCCGGGTAGCAGCTTCAGCAGAGACTGGATTTATGTCGTCGTCATCGGAAGGGAAGTGATATTCTGACGTTCCTCGCCGTGAAAAGCACGATCTACGATCGTAGGGAGGCGCCGCGTCGCCGTGGATCCGCACAAAGACGAGCGGATTCGGTGTTTGGTCGTTTGCAGTTTTTCTATTTTCGACTTTGCGTTTATTCCGAAAAAAAATTGCGCCGATCACATCACTTATGTAGGCAATAATGGCCCCCTAGCTCCTGTAACCGACGTGGGAGTTCGTCAAATCCCAAGCTTCAAGCACTGCCGCTGCTTTATTGTGTTTCGTGAGTAAAGTGTCGGCTTCGTATTGCACTGCTTCTCCGTTTAGAAGGTGCGATGCAAGCCGACTTGTTGGAAGAAGCTGAGCGGGGTTTCTTAAAATGGTGATGAGGGCTGAACTGGTAAATAAAAAACCATCGCCTTCCAGGAGTTTGCAGTTGCCGTGACGAGTGTGGTGAATGGAAGTGAGTTGGGTGGAGGCGGCAATGTCTGGTAATAGGTGTGTCGTCGAGGCCTCAGGAAAAATAATGCAATTGGCGAAACTGTCGGAATTGAGTGAGGCGAATGGATGAGATGAGATTGCAAGGAGCGGACCGGAAAGAGGCGAATGCACTCAGTAGCAAATGCACATAGATAATCAGAGCAAAAAATGCATGCGCCTTGATGCGAAGCTTTTGGTATGTCGTTATTGTTCGTTACGTCCGGCTTGATGTGCTCGAGCAGTGATTTCGATAGGTGCTGCCTCGATGTTGTTTGTTGGGAGCTGCGGCTGATTGTGCGCCCAACTGCTATGGCTGTTGGTCGGTGCGGGAACGGCTCATTGCCTACGCCAGGGGCAATGGGAGGAAAGGAGAATATCGATGCTGGCGCAAGTACTCTGTTGGAGACGAACGGTCTGCCGAGGCTGCCGCAATCAAGAAGCAGGAAGAAAATGATGGGAGAAGGTGCGCTAGGGTTGAGACTCGTGAAAAAGGATTATGAGGCGCAAAGAAGGCTGGCGAAAGAGGGGAAGGCGGTAGGGTTCGCAGGTAATATGCGAGGCAAAATGAGTTTGCGCGAGGCGCGATATAACAGGCGGCGCAATGAGAGACGGGTTGGCCGCAAAGCTGCAGGTTGTTGTTGTCCCCTACCAACGAGGCAGGAATATGCACATAAATGACAAGTTTGGGGAAGGAGGAGAAAGAAGCAGAAAAGTGGAAGAGGAAAAAAAAAGACTGCAGAATGATGAATATATGCAAGCTGCGACGAGCTAAACTAGACAGGAAAAAGTTTAGACAGTTGGAGAGCCCGAGCGGAGGAAGCCCAGGAGGAAAACCATGTGGAGCAAAAGCGCAAGCTTCCCCCTAGTTGTGGGTAGTAGTCGATCGCGAAAACCGGGGTTATTTGGTTGGCTCGTTGGCTCAAGGAAACCAGGACGCCAGGCCAGAACAAGGGCCAACAGGGGACACCAGAGAGTCGTGAGCAGTCAAACCAAGCGGCACGTTCGGCCGGGCGTCATACAAGGACAACCCAAGCAACAGTGGTTACAATGGATGATGACGAACGGCCGAGGAAAATACAGCGGCGGTCGGGCGTGCGCGGGACAAAAGCCAGAACTGACGTGTAGTAACGGCGAGTTCTGAAGAGCATTAAGAGCAATAGAGCTTTCTGGAAATATTGCTGGACACTGTCTGACTGTGCAAGAAAGTTGAAAAGAAAATATTCCTGTTTGGTCGCTTGCTAGCTTGAGAGCTGTTTAATTTCTCCTCAAGCGTCGTGTTCATCGGGGCTTGCTGAAAGTACACAGTATGCGCACGTGTGTCGAAAGTGCGTGCAGTGTTGTTATTTGTGTGCCTCCTGCCCTGCGCACCGTTTGTTGGCCAAAGACGAAAGTGCGGTTGCAGGGACAACTGCTTGTGGTGTGAACGACGCGGGAAGATAAGTGCTGGCGCCTGGGGCGGACTTGGGGACGAGGAGACGAGGGAACGATGCGAGGAAGGGACGGGCGCGTACACCGTACTGTTGGCTAGCTGGCTGGGATTGTGGTAGAGTCGACGATGCAGGGACTGTTCGGAGCCAAGAGGAGGATGAGCAAAGACGCAATGCTGCAGAATTTCAAAAACGGATTTGAATCTGTCGTCGGCCAGTCAGGCATTGCAAGGCTGGCCAACAGAGCTGCTCGATGCCGTAAGTTGGACTTTGGTAGAGGGATGGAGCGTAGTCGGGAATCAATGTGACGAAACGAGCTGCTAAACAGAGAGGAAAGAAGACAGAGAGATCTTGGTCGAGAAAAAAAGAGGAAAAAAGACAAGAATAAAACGAGGCAATTGGAAGATCGAAGGCTGGAGAAATAATAGAGATACCGTACCCCCAGACGTTCAAAACCAAGATGAGGAGAGCGGAGAACAATGAATAAGGCAGAAATGGGGGCAAAACACGGCGAATAAGAGAGGCGGGATAGAACACAACGAACAAAAAAAGAAAAGAGAGCGTCTAAAGTCAAAGAGACAGAGAAATGAAACTAGAGGAAGAGATTCAAAGGGGGTTTATTGGAACAACAGACACAATAAGGAAGGCGCATACGACAGCCACGCACATAGTCAAGGCAGGAAGGAACGAGTGTGAGCAGCAGTGAGGTAGCGGAAGGTGTCCTGTAGCCTGTAGGAAAAGATAAAACCAGTACGCCTAAAGTAGCGAAAGAGGGAAAGAGCAAAGGGGAACGCGGTCTAGCCTTTCTACACATATATGACAATTACGATGTACGAGCAATTCTGCCCCTAACGAGATCGCCGTCTATCTTGCACCCAGAATGCCTGCTACGCGATGCTATCGGCCGAGGTCCGGGAAAAATGGACAAATAGCTAGGCCTGAACTTCGTTCATATGAGCCATGTGCCATGCGCCTCGGACCCCTCCTGCCCGCTTCGGAAGAATTGGGGGTCATGGAAAGAACTAAGATGGGATGGAAGGCACGCTTGTGGCACACTGTAAAGGCAGGCGCGATTGAGCTCTTTCATTTCGCCAATTGAGAAAGAGCGATCGAGAGCTGCCAAAGAGTCACGAGAATGCGAGACAAAGCCAGAAAAAGAGAATAAGAAAATAGGCCCTGCTCGCCAAGGGGCCAGGCCAGACACAAACGGAACCGCAGGTGGCCTGTGGCCACCAAGGCCAACCAACTGTGCTGTAAGAATTACAAACAGCAGCAAATACTCCGCAGGGAAGAGCAAATAAGAAGCAGCAGCAGCGTGAATTTTACCCCATGTTGTGGAGAGAAAAGGGAAGGAAGGAGGGAGTGAGTGGCCACGGATGGGAGATGGTTCCTTCTCCGCAGGGCGCTACGCCGTATCTGGACGGGCTGCCAGTACTGTGGTCCGTGACGTGCAGCCAACTGCTGTGCCCCCAACGCCGAGAAAAGCCAGAGGGCGAGAATTCCACAGTGGACACACAGCTCGATCCGTGCAGGCTACAGGTGCAATGCGCTGTTGAGGCTACAGGCAGGTGCACTCTGAGTAAGTCCAGAGTCCCGGCCGAAGACAGCAGGGGCGGGAAGGCGCGAAGGGCGAGAAAAGATAGGGACTAAATGAGTGGATCCAGGGGGCCATCTGCTGGGAAAGAGCTGTAACCGTGCTCACCTGCTGCGTAATTCATGAACAGCGAAGGGCGCATTTTTGTATTATTGTACGACGTATTACTATTATTGCTCCGTATTTTACAGAGAAAGACCCCCGCACCAGCAGATCTATGGGCAATTCCGAGAATTGACCGGCCGGGGAATTAAAGCTCAAAGGCTACGTCCAAACTGATTGGTTTCTGTCTGCGACAATACAAAAACACAGATGTGTGAGAGCATCTGTACACTTCTTGCCTTCAGTCTTTGATCGTGTCGACGCCACACGTCCTTTTGATCGCTCTGGTCTCAATATGAATGCAATGCACAGTAGGCAGCGCATTAGATTGTCTTGGCTTGACGTTTTGTCGTTTGGCACTTCGATCTTTTTCTGGAGAGCACGTGCTCACAATGGACGAAATGGGTGTGATCAAAGTACCATCGTCGCCGAGATTTACCCATGACGTCTCCACAACAGGAAGAGAATACCCAGTGATTCGAATGCATCCGCAATCGCCATATAGTTTCTGTCTCAAGACTACATATCAGAGGCCCATGGTTGAAAGGTGCAAATTAGGTTCTTAATTAGGGGTCTACTTATTGGCAGTTGACAACTGGAGTGGCGGAAGCACTGGAATGGAAAGAGCGACTCGCAAACGACGAGCACAAGAGCTCCGTCGCTCCTGCCCCTACATCGCAACGTCTGCATTTCGCAGGCCGAGCCGTGCCGAGAGTGCCTTCCTGTACCGAACCCTTGAATGGACAGCACAAAAAGCCCTCACTTTGATGTCATCTCAAGCAGGCCCTCCAAGCATAACACTGCCACACATGTCAGATACAATGTGTACATGTCGGAATCGCCTGGGAGCTGGCCTGGCTGGGCGCGCCGCGGGCGACAAAAAAGCATACCATGACCCGCCGCCGCCACCGCCAAAATTAGCGGAAAGCGTGGTTCCAGTGGATCGCCGATTCCGATGAGAAAGTACGACGTGCAAGTCACATAGCGTAAGCAAATGGCATTTTCTGAGAACAGCAAGGTAAACCATGAGACGGGATGGGCCACGGATGGGCCACCACGGGCCAGGCCTGGGCTCAACTCTTAACTGATCCTACAAATCGAAACTGGCACATCGAAGCAACTACAAAAATCGCTTTAACAGGCGGCGACTGGCACGGCAAGACCAAAAGAGCATCCTGCAAAGCTTCCCTTGGGTCACTCGTGAAGTATTTGAAGGCAAAATGGCCTTTTATGTCACGAGCATTTTCAACTCCCTTTTTTTTAATGCGAAGGTGGTAAAGGCAAAATCAAACTATCAAACTATCAAACACGCCGGACCAAACTCACAATAAGTTTGGCTCGACAGTGGGCACCCTGTGGCATGCGGAATGCCTTGTGGGTTGGTGATGCGGACACCTTGCGCTCCCTCACTCGCACTACGCTGCAGAAGCCAAGCTTGCGGCTCGCAGCTCGCAGGTCAAAAAACATTTGTTTTTTGGCATCCTCATTATGCCTCCTCTCTCGAAGCTTTATGGGACTTCTATTATTGTCCCCGGTTCAGTTGTTAATTTGGGCTTTCCGCTTCCTATTTCACCAGACGACGGCAGGAATTGCTTCCCATAAATCTCCATAATTTACCCTCTCCTAGGGCAAGAGAAAAACGGGACGAGAAAGCCTCAAGGTCAGAAAGGGGGAGAAGCTATAAGGAGCACTCTCCGACCTCATGCAAAAAAATTGTCTCCCAAGCCAGTGCTCCTCGTGTTTGCTATAATATCTCCCAAGCCCTTGTCAATCATGATCGATTTTGCTGCAGGGGCTAAGGAAAGCAAGTTCCAGGCCTACCATGCTATCACTCCCTCGCCCTCCCCCCTCAGTGCATGAAAATCAAAATGCAGACCTAATTCAGGGTATCACAGGTCTTATTCCCCTGCTTCGTTCTCCCCGCCTGTCTCTGTTCCCTGCCACCGCATCAATCGTTGCCAGGAATGTCTTGTGGCCCATCGGAAACAAGGCGGCAATTTATCAAACACAAAGTAGCATCGATCTCACGCTGTGCGGCTTCACCGTTGACGTGTCTCTTGTGCCTGGTGATCTTTGACAGTGTTTTTTATTTTCCTATCGAGCAGGCAGGTGTCCTTCCTAAAATAGGTCGGGCTAGCTTGTATGACGGTTGTTGTGTGTCAGGATGGTTGTCCAACTGATGGCTTTGCTGTGGACATTTGTGTCCGAGAAACACGTTTTCCGCCCCAAAAGTTCACTTTAATTTTCTGCCGCCTCTCATCGTGCCAGACTTCGTGTGCTACGTGTTTCTCCGTTACATGTTTCGTTACATCAAACATTTTGACGTATGCACGGTTGTGGACGTAGCGTGGCGGTTACACATAATGCAGTTGCACAATGGCGTCGTCCTGTTGCGAGAGTAGGGCGTACAGAGAACAGCTACACCACATCCAAAGAAAGAAGCTTTACCAAGAGATGTGACTAAGACAGGACATGATTGTTCTATAAATGTTTTTTTGTACGTCTGTGCTGGGGAAATAAGGGCAAGTGATAAAGATATCGCTGATTTTATGGAGTCATTAAACACCCGCCAATGGCTGTCTTTGCTCGAGGCAATAGTCAAGGGCCAACTCTATCTGGCACGCATTTCTCCTTCTTGCCCTTCTTTTATCGGAAGTGCCTTTCTCTTTCCTCTGCTCTCGACTTTGCTAATCACTTTTTTAAATAGAGGTTGAGCTGTCACTTTGACCAAAAACGGAAGCAATAACGACGTATTTGGATTTTTCCCGAGGCAGCTTCCGACTCGCTGACGGGCCGATTTAGAAGCAGAGATAGATTGTGTGTACTGGGTGTGTAGGTGGGCCCGATTTCTGTCCGCAAGACCCGTCTGAACGTAGGAGGAAGGTCCAGATTTATTGGCTTACCCCGGATTTTACCACCCTTCTTGTTTCTTTATTCATGCCAGCAGAGCTCTAACCTGGCAAAATGGAAGATCAGGACAAAACCATGTAACTGTGATGGACATTTCATGCTGGAGGTGCCTCATCACCAGTTTCTTGTCTTTTTTGTTTTGTTTCAAAGCCCCTCAATCTCCTCACTTTCAACTTTGAGACTTTGCTAACGCCGCCTCGCATCTCGATCTCGCAATCTCTACTAAACACAAGACATATAACTATGAAGCAAGGTCAAAAATCACCAATGTTCCGGGCACAAAAGAGATTTAGGAAGGAAACAGAGAATTAAATCAGTGTCCAAAAAGGCCGTGCAGTAATGGGTATGAGAAATATACAAAAAGGAAGAAAAACAAATGAAGAAAAAGCCCGATACAAATGTTTTCCAATCCAGAAACACCTAAAAAAAAATATGGCAAATGCTAGACCTCTACCTCAAACTCTCCAAAACCAATATAAACAAGACAAAACAAAACAAAACAACAGCCCCTTTTACTAGTTCCTATATGCTGTGGCGCGACCTCGGCCTTTCTCATCCAGACTGCTTTCCCCTTATTCTAGCATACCCCTTTGCAAGCTCTCCCTTTCCTCCTTCCTCGTCACCGGCTAATGTCGTCGATGTTGTTCTTGGCACAGTCTTGATTCGGCTGTATGTCGATGTGACTCGCTGGACAAGCAAGGAAGGTCATTGGGTAAAGGGCACACCTTATTGCAGGTACACCGGAATGCCGTACACGCAAACTGCTGCCGAGGTCAGGTACCGGAACCGAGGCGCGTCGCGTGCGCGCACAATCGCCTCGACCAACGACGCCGTCGAGCGCGTTGGCTGCACGGACGGGCTGGCGTTGCGTTTGTTGGATGAGGGACCCGTCCGTTTGCCTGCCTTGTCCTTTTCGTCAAAGGTACCCTGGGGCACGAGTCCCCAGCCCTCAAAGGCCTGGCCAGCAAAACGGTCAATGTCCTTGTCAGTAACGTCCCAGAGGGTACCCACGACTGCAGGACACCCTGCTAGCATGTAGTCCCATACAGGGCCGTGCAGCTCAAACTCGCCATTGTAGTTGAGCCCAGCCGAGCTGCAGCCCATCAGCAGAGTTGTGGCGCGGCACCGCTCCATCTTCCGCACCGTCCGGCCGCGGATGTACTGCGCACCGCTGCCGTGGCCAAAGTACAGCAGAACATCCCTGTCACGGAGGATTGACTCAAACTCGTCTTCCGTCGGTGTACGTCCCACTATGCGCGTCCAGGATGTGCCACGCAGGTTCGATGTCAGAGGACCGTCAAACGTGGTTTCTGTCGATGGCAAATCGCCCGAAGGATTAAGCATGTAGGCGCCCGATGCAAGCGATGCACGGTAGCCGCTGGGGCGGTTAACATCAGCTGGCTGCTCTCTAAGCTCATCCGCGTCCGTGGTATCCGCGGCGGCATTTTGCTGCTGTTCGAGGATCAGACGGCGAAGGCAAGCCAACGAAGGGACGCGAGACACAGCCAACTGCCTCATGCAGGGCAGCGACTCCCAGGGGAAGACATGGAGAGATTTATCGAGCACGAGAATGCTGTGAAGGTGGTCGCTTGGCTCGCCGGCCGCAGTGGCAGAGCTCCGTCCCTGGCCATCGTGGATGGCAGAGTGGTAAGCGAACAGTGCATCAAAGGTCTCCACAACCATGGAATCAAAGTCGATCTCATCGTAGGCATTGTGCTCGCCGTGAAACTGGAGAATGTCCACCACAAAGTAAAGCAGGTCATCAAGAACGTCATCAAAGTCGCAGCCCTCTTCTGTTGCGTCGCCGAGTCCGATGAAAAGGTCCAGAACACGAGGGTCTAAGGCTACCCGTGTAGACGAAGCTGTTGTCGCAGTTGCCGCTGCCTTACCCGTCCGCTTCTTGCCACGTGCGGACGAGCGACGGGAGGGGAGGTGTTTATCGAGAATGCCTTGGAACGTCTTCTGAAAGCGGGCAAACAGAGTCGGCCGTCGCACATGCTGAGAGAAGATGCCGCGGAATCCACCAAGCCAAATCTGCTCCACGTTGTCGAGAAGCTCCTTGAGACGGTTGTCGAGTTCCTCACGCTCGGTCCACCACGAGGACTTGGCACCCTTGACAGTCATGTCGCGCGCACCGTGGCAGCTGTCGTTGATGGCCTTGACAATTTCGAGAAGCTCAGCACGACCTTGCTGGTAGTTGAACACTTCGTTGTCGGCGTCACGGGAAATCGCCCGCTCTAGTGGGAGGCGGATGACAAAGGGACTCTGGCCTGCCTGAAGCTTCGTGATGCACAGGTCATGCTTATTCTCGCTGAGAGCCATGGAGACCACACTCCAGTCCTTGGGAATAATGTCAATGTAGTCGCGCTGGAACCGGCTTATGTTGATATCCGTAATCTTGGACACACCGCCCGTAAAGCTAGGACGTCTCGGTGTGCCATTCAGGCTGCCAGTTGGCGAGATGGTGGCCACAGTCGTAGTCGATGTAGTTGCTGATCTAGGTGGCACTGCAGGCCACCAGGACGCCTCGCCCGTAATCTCCTGCTTGGTCAACATGGCCTTCTCCACGAGTACGGCTCTCCGCTCACGCTTCCATGTCATGTTGCGCGCCAGCTCCACAGAGCAGCTGGCATATCCAGGGTGGCCCAAAGCACGGGGCTTGCTCCAAGAAGTCGCCGAGAGGACAATCACCGCACTCTGTAGCATGCTCGAGATGCGGTTGAGGGTCACAGAGTCACCGGTGACGACGGCAATGGCCTGGGCTTCGATGAGGCAGTCCTGGGCCTCTTGCAGCATCTCTACAAAGCTAGCAGCGCTCTTGGCTGATTTTCCAAGGGCGGAAGCCATTCCTCTCACCTTGACGGCCACAGGCGACTTGGAGAGAGACAGGCGGTCGGTCGCGTCGCCAGCCACCGAAACAACGCCACTGCTCACAGCCGGGAACGAAAGTGTCGAATCCTGGATAACAGAGAATACCGCATCACGGGCCATCTGGTCCGTACTGTGGCCTAAAAGACACGCAGCGAGCGCAATGTGTCCTGCCAGGATGTCCGCCTGGCTCTTCGGAGAGGCTCCGGTAACGGAAGTTTCGCTGTTGCTGCCTCTCAGAATGGAGAGAGCCGTAGCCCAATCCTTCTTGTTCAGGTGATACATGGTCTTCTGCATGAACAGAGCTGCTCGAAGGCCAAGAGCAGCCGGGTTTTCAGCAAGTGCATCAACCACAGCACTCTTCTGAACAGTCTCGACAATAGCGGTAGCCGTGGAAGCAGAGGTAGTCTTCTTTGTTGTCTTGGCAGTAGCAACCGTCTTGCGGGTGGCTGTCGCTCTCGCCGAGGTCTTTGCAGGCGCTGCTGCTGCTGCTGCTGTTGCCGCCTTTGTACGCCGTCCAGCCGTGGCCCGGGTCTTTGTAGCTTCAACAGGTGCTGGAGTTGGCTCGCTTTCCGGCTTGCTCGCGGCAGTCGTAGATTCACAAACACGCTGAACAATCAGCTCAGCCTGATGCATCATCTCCTGTTCGCTCTTCTCGTCACTCATTTCGCGGTACAAGCTGGCCAGGTCGCAGGCAAGAGATGCCTTCCGGTTGGTCTCATCCATGTCGTTTAACCGAGATCGCGACTGTGCAATGAATGTGGTCGCCTTGTCGAACTGGCCGGCCTTAAGGCAGACCGTGGCCATCCAGGACTCGGCTTGCGCCAGCGACAAGGCAGCGCCGGTGACTGTTGCAACCTTTTGGGCCTGTTCGGCATAGTACATTGTCTCTTGGAACATGCCAAGGTGGGCGTAAATGGACGAAAGGCGAAGCATGCTGTTGAAGAGCGGGTGGAACAGTGCCCAGAATTCAGGCGAAGCAGTCGATGTTGAGCCAGCCGTCGAGATGACTGACGAGTCGGGCGTCGTGACCGGAGAGACTTCATCGTCTTGGTCTGGCGATCCACGGATCGATGAGCTCGGCTCGAGGGTGCGTTCGGAAGAGGACGATGATGTCGAGATATCAGCACTGTTCTCATCCTCCCCACCGATTGAGCTGTCGGCGGAAAGAAGCGGTCGTTCTAATGTCTTTTCCATGCGACTCCAGTCCTGGAACAGCATGCGGACGCCACTTCTCGCATTCTGCAGTGCGACCGAATGGTCGCCCTTCTCAAGAGCCACAAGCGACTGTAGGAAACAAGCGTGGGCACCAAGTCTGCGCTTTTGAGAGCCACTGACCTTGGCTCGAGACGTCTCGTCGGAGCTGACAGGCTTTGCTTCGAGGAGGTGCTGGCTTCTAAATATGAAATAGTAAGTACAAGCGGTCAGTTGGTAATTTTGAAAAGGAAAAGAAGAAGAAAAAGGGGGAGGGAAAGGCAAAGCAACAGTATAAACTCACGCTTCGTCAAATCGGCCGACTGCGATGAGATACTCGGCGTAGGAGAGATGGTAACTGATTGTGGCTGTCATGGGAGATGTCTTGGAACCGTCGATTTGGGAGCGGATCTCTTCGAGGGTTTTCTCTGCCTTTACACAGTCACCCATACGGAGATAGTGCGAGGACAGAGCAAGAGCAGACTGGTGCGCAGGCTGCAAAGAGTACAATCGGCTGTCACCAGATCCATCGATAATATTCGAAAGGCACTGAGAAAGCTCCAGAACGCGCGTGGTGGCCGAATCACGGCCCAGGGCACGCATAAACTCGGCAATAGAGGTTAGATGCGTCTGGAACTCAACGATGCCGTCAATTGCCAGCTCCAGTTCAGCAAGTGTCGGGTTGGCCTCTAGGATAGACTTCCAGGCTGATAGGGAAGCATGAAAGGTATCCATATCTGAGAAGCCCTCAGAAAAGCCTGCCAGAGAGCTAGCCAGAGACTTGTAGTGAGGGAGGTAGCCGGCAAGAGAAGCATCATCAGCAAGCCCTTGGCTCTCAATGAGACCGAGCGCGGCTTTCGTTTGTGGCACAATATCAGCAAGGATGTCGGGTTTGTCGATATTGGCCGAGAAGAGGCGGAGAAGAGTACGTAGGCGTCGAATCGGGAACTGCGTTGGGTAGTAGATGCGAAGGAGGGCCTCGACACAAGGGTGTGAAAGATCAAGCCCCTCACGCGGCTGCGAAGACTTTGAGCTGGAGCTGCTGCTGCCGTGGCCAAAATGGATAAAGTGAAGCTGGTGCTCGAGTACGGCAGCATGCTCATGGTCTTCTAAGCCAACAGACCAGTCCATGTGGACTTCTTCAAGACGATGGATGGACACCAGGGTGCGCGATAGGGCGTCTGCCTGATCACTAGCTGCCCACGCAAGGTTTGGAGAAAGATTGCTGAGTGCTGTGGTTACTGTGTTCAGCGCACCATCATCGACCAGGCTGGAGCGGATCGACTGCAGGGCACCCAGAGCTTCTCCAATCTGGCCCGTCGCTCTTGCCAGCTCTGCCATGCGCTCCAGCTTGAGGATGAGCTGCGCCTTTTCTCTTTCAGGGCCGGGGCGGTTCTTGATACAGTCGATGGCGCGCCGAAGTGCCTTCATGGCATCGCGGTCGGCATTGTCGCCACCTTTTCGCCGAAGAACGTTGTAGCTGAGGTAGTAGAAGTGAGAAATTTTGACGTAGTAGGATGACGAAGAGTCGACCGACTTGAAATCGCCGAGATACTCTAGGACGGTCAAGGAGTCACTGAGGACTGAATCCAGCTGCTCCCACATCATACGACCTTCCTCAATCAACGATTTTGTCACGACAAAGGCCGAGTCGAGTGTGTGCCGAATGGACTGTGTGAGCAACTGGCGGCGCTGTTCGTACCGGAGAAAATCCTTGGTGCTGCTCTTGGCGGCTGGCGGCTTTCCTAGCCACCGCAGACAGAAACGGGGGCATTGGTAGACGAATGCTTCGAGGAGCAGCTTGAATGGTTGTGAGATAATATTAGCAGCGGAGTTTTGCTGCTGGTTGATCAAGAGATTAACAGCAGACTTGCGGACCAAGCACACGTTGGCAAGCAGCTCTTCCAGCTCTGCGGTGTCACCCTTGAGAGAGCCCTTGATCGATTCCAGGACAGTGGCGAGTAATGTCTGGCTGTCTTGTGCGTATTTCTTGGCCGGGCTCTTGAGTTGGAGCGAGAGCAGCTGTGCCGAAGTCGAGCAGCATTTCGCGGCAGAATCGTCGTTGGCGTTTACGAGGCCAAACAGCTCGGAAGACCAGTGGATAGCGTCGTCAATGTTACCAGTCTCGCGTGCCACAGCGCTGAGATTTTGGAAGATTGCTGCCAGTGGTGCCTTGGACGTCCGTGCAACCGCAAATTGGCCTCCCTGGATGAGCTCCAAGAGCTGGTCGAAGCGAGCGCGGCAGAAAGAATATGACGTGGCCTTTCCAGAGGCTCTGCTTCGCCGTGCATAGGTCGAGATGCATCGAGAGAGTGGCGTCAAGATATCTTTGTCGGCATCGGCGGAGCTCTGCTTGGCCATGATCCAGCACCGCAGTCTGGTCTCGAGGCTGAGAGCCTGCAGCTCAAAGGCTGCCAAGGGCGCAACGCTCAGCTTTGGCTCGATAGCGCCCGCGTCATCTTTGCTGGAGATGCTCGGTGCCAGTGCCAGGAGAAGCTGCGAGAGAGTCTCCATCTGCCGCAGCATCTTTTGCTGTTCAGTTATGTTCGCAGAGGTACTCTTGAGGCACAGAGAAACCAGCTGGATGGGTGAGGATTTGCAGCTTCGCCGGAGAAATGGCAATGCAGAGTCGATGTGTCCTGGCTTCTTGAGGGCAGCCAAAATTCTGAGAGCCTGGAGCTGGGATGCCACAATGAGCTTAATCGTGGGTAAGGAGGAGGCAGACAAGTCGCCATAGTCGAGTATATCGGCGGCCAGTGATACTGCTGAGGATACTGGTGCTGCTTGTGCTGCGGCTTGTTGTGTTGATATTTTTGTCGTCGCCTTGGTCGCCGTCGTCTTTGTCGTTTTAGTCGGTTTTGAAGGGGCAGTCGCAGGCGCAGAAGGATTTTCGGTTGATGTTGCAGCCAGCGGGCCCTGGAGACGTTTCTTGAGAACGCGCAGCTCCCGGCAAGCCTGATCAAGCATGTTCAAGCCGAGGAGCTTGGATACGAACGAGGACATGCCCGCCTCCAGCTGCAGCTCAGGCAGCGCCACAGCCTTTGTCTCATGCAGTGTTCTGAGAGTCGAGAATGCAACACGTGCACATTCTACTGTTGCCAGACACTGCACATTTTGGACAGCCGATGCTGATGCTGCAGGTTTACTAGCCGCCTTCATGGGCGAGGTCGAGACGCGGTTGAGAGTGCGAGGCTGGAGTGGTGTCATGGGTGCAGACATGGACCGTCGAAGACCGCCCCTTGCGGTCGACTTGGGAGGTACTTCATCGCCGGTCGTTGAGAGCTGCTGCACGCGTGAGGGTGTTTTCGGTGGCAGAGGTTGTGTTTCCGTAATCGTTGCTGACGGTGCTGGCCTCGCTGCCTCAGCAAGGGCTTTCAGGGCCGCATTAATGACATGTGTTGCAAGTTGTGCCTTTTCCTTGTCCGAAAGACCCAATTGCGCGTCTGTTTGTCGTGCATCGTCACGCACCGCAGCCGGTCGCCGCTTCGCCGCTGCTGTCCCGGGACGCGACGACGCGGTTGTGGCAGGTCGAGAGGGTGGTGCACCGCGTGCAGATTTCGTGGCTATTGTCGGAGCTTGCTGTTGTGAATCGGCATCGCGAGGGAGGAGGAGGGACTTGAGGGAGACGACGGTGGTGGGTGTGCATGTTGTACTCGATGCGACGGCAGTGCGGACGGCATCGATGTGCACCTGTAGGGTCGCGGTCGCCATGAGCGGCAACGGAGGGAGGAAGATATCGCGAAGAGGTGTGATTGAGAAAAGAAAAAAAAAAAGAAAAAAGAAGAAGAAGAAATCAATGGGGGAGAAAGCAAAAGGGTATAATGAGGAAGACAAAAAGACAATATCCGGTTTGATCCCTAATCATAACACTGCTAGTGAGAACGAATATAAGTCTACCGCCCAAAACAAAAAAGCAGAAGCGCGTCTAGCAAACAATCGAGGGTGAAGATCGTGTGTCGTCAGAAGGCGTGAATCTCGGTGAGGTCAGACAGATTTGGTCAGAAAAGGCAAAGCACACAAAGCACACAAAGCTCACGCAAACAAGCTCAGGCAGGAAGGAACCTTGCAGCGACAGGGGCAGGGCAGGACCGCACCTGCCAGCTGTGACCGGCGGGCTCGCGTGCGGGAAGGTCCCACCGGACGGCATTGTTACTTGCACGCGGATCAATTGTCGGCCCAGTGTTGGCACGGCAACAAGCGCTAAGGTTAACAGGGGCAAGAGCAGGCAAGAGCCGCCAGGGGTGTCCACAATTCTATTGGCGGAGAATGTCGGCAATTTCCATGTGCAAGTCTTTAACGATTTTCGACGTTCAACGTCCAACGTCAATTTTAACGTCAAACCTGTCCAGACCAACCGCTCAACTGCAAACAAGACGCCCAACGCCGACCCGAAACACGGCAAAATGAACCCAGCAACAATTCACGGCCTCCGGGCAGTCGCTACCCGCTGCAACATTGCCCCATCCCCTCGTCTCATGTCGTTTGCCGTCAACCAGAGACAATCCTACAGCTCACTGCCGACGATTGCGCAGGCCTCTTTCTGGAAGCAGCTTATCCCGAAGCCGCTGCGCAGAGGCAAGGACGGCAAGCTGCCCGTGGCCAATGCTATCACCAATGCGCGCAAGGCCAAGGAGTGGAACCCGGCGACCTTCTACATTTTTGCGTTCCTCTTCATCGGGTCCATGTCGATACAGATGATTGCGCTGAAGAAGGACTTTGACACGTTTATGCGGCAGTCCGAGGTCAAGATTGGACTGCTGAAGGATGTCATTGGCCGCATTCAGAAGGGCGAGACGGTCGATGTGGAGAGCGCCCTTGGCACCGGCGATGCGGCCAAAGAGGCCGAGTGGGACTCTGGTACGCTCATACGTGTGGATGTTTACATTTCAGGTGCATTTTACTAACCCCCCCAGTCCTGAAAGAAATTGAGAGTGACGACGTCACCCGGAGCTTCAGACGCCAAGAAAAGAAGGCAGCCGAAGCCGCCAATGCCTCGTCCGCCGTCCCCGAGACGAGCCAGCAAAATACGCCGAGCGGTCCCACGAACACGAAGGTTGCATCGACGGACAGTTTCTACTAAGCAAAACGTCATTACAATTCGTGTATTATTTTTTGAAACTATTTTTTACAATATCTTAATTGGCCTGCTCGACCGTTCATGACAGCATATCCCGAAACAGGGCTGGGTCGACTACGCCAGCTTCGAGTCCTGCGCCTTTTTGTAAGGCGCCGGCCGGTGCCAGTCTGTGCAGCTCATCCACAAGTGCCGGCAGCACTGCATCTGTGGGCATCTCGACACGAACGCCACCGGCACCCGCCTTACTGTCGTCCAGCTGGGCAAAGAAGACGTCCTCACCACGCACACCTCCCATGTTTACAACTGCAATCGGCATGCCACGGTCCTTGGCCCGCTTGGCCAGACGCCATGCCGAATACGTCGCGAGGGACGTTGCCAACACGAGGAGCCGGCCTGCCCCGTCTACAGCCGCCTCGGCAGCATGCTTGACGGACGGCGAGATGCTCTCGCCAAACATGATTACTGCTGGCTTCAGGATACCTGGACACCGGACTTTGGTGCCGCTGTCTGTCTGGCTAATATTCTTGGGAAGTGTCCACGCTCCATCCGAGTCGACCTCGACCATCATCTTGGTGCCATCCTCCGCTGCTGGCGGGTTGGCAAGACAATGGGCACAGGGCGGGTAGCGGAAGGTCGAGTACGGTGCGTTGGGCAAATCCACGTCGCCGTCAGGGTTGGTTCGGATGCCACGGATAGCGGACAAACTCGCTGGCGGTTTTCGTACAGGCGCGCCCGTTGTCGGCTGCTCCGTCTCAAAGGCTCCCTCAGCGATGGCTTCGGCAAGAAACTCTGCCCATATCGGGTTGAGCCGTGCCAGCTCGTCCTGGAAGGTGTCGCGGGGGTATTCGTGGGAGCAGGTCGTGCAGACGGTGGCCCGGAGATAGCCATGGAGCTCGACGGTTGAGGGAATGTCGGGGTGGGCGGCATGGTGGAAAGAGTCCACGTTCTGTGTGATGACTGTTTGTACATAACCGAGGCGGCCAAGATCCCCCAGAGCATAGTGGCTCGTGTTGGGCATGGCCTTGTGCAGCGTCGTCCAGCCCAAGAAACTTCGTGCCCAGTACCGTTTGCGTGCCTCGTGACTTGCCAAGAACTCGTGAAAGTAAATGGGTCTGTATGTCTTGTTAACGCGGTATGTGCCGTTCTCGCCCCGGTAGTCAGCAAGGCCGCTGGCCACTGAAAGTCCGGCGCCGGTCAACACCACCGTAGACGAAGGCAGTCCCGGTGGAGGCGGTGCCGTCATGAAGGCGCTGAGCGCGGCAACGGCCGCCAAAGGTGTGGTGGCATGGGGAGGGATGACTCTCGGGGCCGCAAAGACGTCGGTGTAGGGGATGCGCAGGAGCGGCTTGCGCGCGGCCATGTCGTTATGAGTCTGATTTCAAGACGTCCAGTGTACACCGCGGCATGTGACAAGCGGTCTTTGGTGAAGCCTCTTGGTCCGCGGTTAACTATGCGAAATCCCCGACAGAGCGTTACCTCCGGGGAATAAGAATTGTAAGAGTATGATGCTCGACAAATTGGAGCTGCAAGGGGTCGGATTGGGGTTGGCAAGGAAAGATCACCTCGGATCTAATCAGACGCTGCAATTGGAGATGCCAACCGTGGGGAATTGGACAATTGGCGGCCGGAGTCGGTGGTTGGGGGAGTGCGCGTCTGTAGGGCGATGACGAGGTGATATTCACGGTGTGGATTCAAGCCTGGGTCAAGGACGCGGTGTACGCTTGAGCCGACAGCGGCGCTTTTCGGTGTCTTTAGGGACTTTCTAAGGCATTCAGCCCCTTCACCAGCGAGTCTTCGTCGCCTGTCGGGTAAGGTGGAGGCGCCTTCCTATCCCAGCTTATGTAAGTCGCCAAGACACATCGTCATGGCGGAGCTCCTTCCTCATCCTGGCGAGGCAAGAACATAGCTTTCACTGGCAGGCGGACAGAGCTCGCAGTTTCCTCAGGAGTCTCGTGAAGTATTTTGAGAGCTCTTGTATCCAGGGAAGGTTCGGATTTGGCGGCTTTCCGTGGCTCTTGGCAGGTGCGGCTCGACCGTCGCCGAGAACTGTATCGCTCGTGCAACGCAGTCTTTATCTCCGTGTCCTGCTTCCTGCTATATTTCTTAGTGCGGGGGCGTTCCTGCCTGGTCTGGCCGCCTGGCCAAGCACCGAAGCAGAAAATTACTGCGTCGCGAGAATCGAACCATGCGGATTGGCGCTTTCCGCCCTGTATCGGACCTTTGCCCTTGCCGCTCTTTCCCCATTCCTCAACGCTCAACGCGTGTTGGACGTTTACTCCGTAATCCCGTACAAAGCATCTCACCTCCCGCTTCCATCTGATCCTCACTCCTTCCTCATTTGCCCTTCGTTGAAAGCATTGGGACCAGAATAGAACAGGCAAACCGACGCGCGCAGCAGGAACGACCCAACAAATCCAAAGCATCAGCCAGCTCCAGCTCAGCACCTTTTTGCGCTACGGAGGAAGGCGCAATCGCAGTCCGCTTTCTTAGGTCCGCTAAACGAAGGTCAAGGTATCTAAGGACGTGGAAAGCTGAAAGGGGAGAAACAAATGCCCTAAACAAAACGCAATTGGCGACCTCTGTTCTACGGAAGAGGGCTTAAACTCGAGCTACTTACGACGTATTACTGCCATCGGCTCCGTTGCCGCTGTCTGTCGCAGGAGAAACAAAACCCAGCGCGCGTCCACTTTTGCTTCTCGCTGGCTTCTCGCTTGCAGTCTATGGTCTGTCTCGTTTGCTCCTTCTTGGAAATTCTTTGCTTTCTCTCGCTTTGGAACTCGCTGCTTCCCGACGTCCTCCCGCAACTTCCTTCCTTTTCGACCCGGCCGAGGTTGCCCTTTCCTCTACAGTCCTGCGCACCGCCTTCCATTCTGGCGCACATTCTCTCTCCCTCTTCAAGACGACATTCTCTTCTCACCTCTCACCTAAACGGCCACCTCCTCTGCTTATCCTACACCACAAGCCGCCTATCGAGTCCCCAGAGCATGCCGTCACCACTTTGCTGGCGCGGTACTTCTGGCGGCCGGCCGCTGCGTCTCAACGTTTCGTGCAGGGCGGCAGCTGGAGCTGTCCGAGCTCCGTCGCGCACCAGCCGCCCCCTCTACCCCAGCAATTGCAGTCAAAGAAACCGAAACTACAGCACAATACGAGTAACAAGTGCAGCCAACCACAGCAGCACCCGCTCGTATTACAATTACAACAATTACAACAGCCACCACGCCAACAACCAACAACAGCAGCGCCAACACCACTACGACTTTAGCCAGGCACTGAGGCCACCTCAGCCACATCAACCAACGTCGCAGCGCCGCGTGTACCAGACCTCGTCATCGAGCGCGATTCCGACCGTCCTCCCTTCTTCCTCTACATCAACGAGTTTCTCATTAAAGTCGCACGCTAGCCGACTTCCGCTTTCTTTCTCCGATCTACCAACTGCGCCTACTAATAGTCCACATTCCCTTTCCACGCTTTCTCGTCCATCGGCACCGTCGTCTTCATCATCTTCATCATCCTCGCCGACATCGACTTCGTTGGCCCATTTTACACCCTCCTTTTCTCGAAAACAGCGGCGCAAATTCGCCCGCTGGCTGCCAGCTCTGATGGCTACCCAGGCACGGTCAAAAAGCGACGACTCGCACTCGCATGCTGAAAAGGATGCTGCCAAGAACGGCGACAATGGCAACGGCCATGGCCATGACCACGAACACGGTCACTCGCACAGCCTGTTCGGCGGCCACCATCACCATCACGACAATGCCTACCTCACGTCTCAAAACAAAAACGACGCCGGTGTCCGCATCACGCGCATTGGCCTCTACTGCAACTTGGGCATGGCCCTGGCCAAGGGCGCAGGTGGCTACTATTTCAACTCGCAGTCCATGATCGCCGACGCTTGGCACAGTCTGACGGACTTGGCGTCGGATTTCCTGACACTCGCCACGGTCTCTTGGAGCTTGCGCCCGCCGACGGACAAGTTCCCCACGGGTTTCGGCAAGGTGGAGAGCCTGGGATCGCTGGGCGTGTCGGGCATGCTGCTCGGCGGTGGTATTTTCATGTGCATCAGCAGTCTACAAATTCTACACGCGCATTTTTTCTTGGACGCGGCGGCGGCGGCTGAGGTAATGGCCCACGGTCACGGCCACAGCCATAGCCATGGCCACGGCCACGACGGCCCGAGCCTGCACGCTGCCTGGCTGGCACTGGGCACAGTGCTCGTCAAGGAGTGGCTTTACAGAGCGAGTAAGTTACCACTGCCTTCAACCTTTTGGTCGTACCTTTGGAAACACAGCTAACCCCTTCTTCTCTCCCCAGCGATGAAGGTCGCCCGTGAACGCAAATCGTCGGTTCTCGCATCCAACGCCGTGCACCACCGCGTCGATAGTATGACCGGCATCGTGACCCTCTTTGCCATTCTCGGTGCCAACTTCATCCACGACGCGTCATGGCTCGACCCCGTTGGCGGCCTGTTTATTTCGCTGCTGGTCATCCGTGCCGGCTGGGAGAACACGTCTGCCGCGCTCTACGAGCTGGCCGACCGCAGCATCGACGACGACATCAAGAAATCCGTGCGCAAGAACGCCATTAAGGCGCTCGACAACAACGTCCTGCTCCCCAACGGCCAACAGCACTTGGCCGAGCTGCGCGACGTGTCAGGTGTCAAGTCGGGCCAGAACTACCTTGTGGATCTGGAGCTGGCGGTCCCTGGCGATTGGACGGTCGAGAACGTGCGCACGATTGAGGATGCGGTGCGCACGCAGGTGGGCGGCTCGGTCCGCGGCGTGCGGCGGGTCCACGTGCGGTTCGTGAAGCTGGATGAGACGGTTGAGAAGTTTGACGAGTTCATATCGGGCGATGTCAGCCCGCGGACGAGCCCTGAGCCCGAAGACCATGACCACAGCCATGAAGGCCATGATCACGGCGGCAAGGAGCACAAGCACTAAATGCCGGCCAGCAGCATATCATCCGCCAGCCAGACCATATGTACGAATGCCGATTGGGCGAGCTTGGCGCGTTGTAAGGTTTTTGCACCGTGTCGCGATATCCTCCGTTTCAGTATATAACAAAATCAGCACAAGAAAGACGAGTTGAAGAAAGAGGCCAAGAAAAAAAAGCAATTGAGCAATTGCAACCACATCCAGATGACCAGTTATTCCTCTTCCATGCAACATGATGTGCGTAGTTCCCCGTATTAATACCTGATAAAGGATGGGTCATGTCCATCACTGCACCTTGCTGGCATGCATGACAAGCCTACGAATGGGAAGGAACGACACCGCACCAGAAGGAATGAACAAAGAAAGCTCGGCAAGGAAAGAGCGCGCTGTATACGCTATGCGCGGTATATGCATAGCGGGTGTAGACGGCAGTTTAGCCTAAATGGAAGAAAGGGAGGGAAGGTGGGAGCCCCGGGTGGGAGGACGAGGCTGCTGCCACAACCCCTCGCGCCCCTCCCTAAAATGGGAATTCCGACACAACAGCACCCCAATGACCCAATAGGAAGGAACCACGCCGACCTACGCCTCAAACGGCGCCGCCCTACCACGGACCTCTACGGACAAGGAACAGCGGGTTGGGGGCGCTGCTCGCATGTTAGCGGCCACGCTTGCGGTCATCGGATCCATGGGAGGGGCGTTATGCCCCTGTTTTTTTGCTGCTTTTTTACTATTTCTTGCCATTGAAAAGGGAACTTTTACTGTATTCGGAGAATTGGGGAAAACAATCTGGGCATTGATCTGTCGTGGTATTGAAGGAAAGCTCTCGAGTCTGTGCCTGTTGTGTTAAATTTTGTTCCTTTCAACTTTATTTTCACTGTGTTCTCACTCGTTTTCTTGTAGAGACTTCAAATTTTATACTTTTTGTTGAGCAAAGCGGCTGCTCCTTCCCTCGACATCGACCCTCGATCGCACCTTCCACTACACCCGCCTGACATCATTAACATGGCAGCAGCGGACTCGCAGGGGCCCCTATATCTGGGCTTCGATCTTTCGACCCAGCAACTCAAGGGTAGGTCACACAATCACCGGGGCTTTAAAGGAGCTGTTTGTCGCCTCTCCTGTTTCTTTCACGCTTACTAACATCTCAGCCATTGTCGTCGCTTCCGACCTCTCCATTGTGGCCCAGACCAAGGTCGACTTCGACGCCGACTTTGGCAAAAAGTATGGCCTCACCAAGGGTGTCCTCGTCAACGACAGCGAGGGCGAGGTCTATGCGCCCGTGGCCATGTTCCTCGAGGCTATCGATCTTGTCTTCCAGCGCCTGCACGACTTGAGCAACGGCCCCGATGTCCTGTCGCGCATCCGCGCCATCAGCGGCTCCTGCCAGCAGCATGGCAGTGTCTACTGGTCTGAGGGTGCCTCCAAAGAACTGGCTGCTCTCCAGTTGACCTCTTCAGACGGCAAAGACTCTGCCCTCGTCGACCGGCTCGCCGGCTCCTTCTCCCGCCCCTGGGCTCCCAACTGGCAGGACCACAGCACACAGGACGAGTGCGACCAGTTCGACGCCCGCCTCGCCTCGTCCGACTCCAAGACGGACGGCCCCCACAAGCTAGCCGAGGTCACCGGTAGCGCCGCCCACCACCGCTTCACAGGCACGCAGATTATGCGCATCCGCCGCAAGTGGCCCGATGTGTATGCCAAGACGGCAGCCATCTCGCTCGTGTCGTCGTTTGCAGCCTCTGTACTGCTCGGCAGCCTGGCACCCATGGACATTAGCGACGTGTGCGGCATGGACCTGTGGGACATTCCTAACCAGAAGTGGTCGGAGCCTTTGCTCGAGCTGGCGGCTGGCGGCGGTGCCAGCGAGGCGGCTGATCTGCGCAAGAAGCTGGGCGAGGTGCGCATCGACGGCGGCGGCAGCATGGGCAGCATTGCCTCGTACTTTGTGCAGCGTTACGGCGTGTCGGCTGAGTGCCAGATCGCTCCCTTCACCGGCGACAACCCGGCGACGATCCTGGCGCTGCCGCTGCGGCCGCTCGATGCGATTGTTAGCTTGGGCACGTCAACAACCTTTTTGATGGTCACGCCGCACTACAAGCCCGACCCTACCTACCACTTCTTCAACCACCCGACGACGCCGGGCCAGTACATGTTTATGCTGTGCTACAAGAACGGCGGTCTGGCGCGTGAAAAGGTGCGCGACGTGCTGCCGCCCGCCCCCGCCGGCGGCGACCCGTGGGCCAACTTCAACAAGGCCGTGCTGGACACGCCCGTCCTGGGCCGCAAGCTCGGCAGCAACGAGAAGGCCAAGCTCGGCCTCTACTTTTACATCAACGAGATTGTGCCCAACATCCCCGCTGGCACCTGGCGATACACATGCAACCCGGAGGACGGCAGCGACCTGACGCCCGCCGCCGACGACGCCAAGTGGTCGGCCGAGCAGGACGCGCGCATCATTGTCGAGTCGCAGGCTTTGTCCATGCGCCTGCGCGCGCAGCGTCTCGTGCACGACGAGCAGGCCGACGGGACGGCCGGTGCGAAACCCGATGCCAGCGCCCCGCGGCTGCCTGCTCAGCCGCGCCGCATCTACCTCGTCGGCGGCGGCTCGCTCAATCCGGCCATTGCACAGGTTCTGGGCGAGGTTCTGGGCGGCGCCGAGGGCGTGTACCGGCTGGATGTCGGCGGCAACGCGTGCGCCCTGGGTGGCGCGTACAAGGCGCTGTGGTCAATGGAGCGGACGAGCGAGCACGAGACGTTTGACGAGCTGATTGGCAAGCGGTGGACACCTGAAGGCCAGATCGAGAAGGTCGACGTGGGCTACCGGCCGGAGCAGTTTGCGCAGTACGGCCAGGTGCTGGGCGCGTTTGATGCAATGGAGCAGGCGATTCTCACGGAGGAGCACGCGAAGCGCGACGCGAAGAAGTAGTTTCCGAATTAACTGCCACGAAAAGGCTACAAGATATAGACAGCGAATATTACCATCAAAACAGTGTAATTGAATACTTTAAATTATTGAGGACGTGTCATTGTAGTTTAGAAACGCAATACGATTTTTTATAATATTTATTTCATGTGTTTCTGGTGTTTTGCGAAATAATTGTGAATTGTGGTAATTATTTTCAATTAAATTCACGTTTTTAAATAGTGCTGATCCGGTATCATGAGCCGACGACATCTCTAAGCAACTTCCAGCGTCATATGGTACATTTTTAACTCGAACCAGCGCAATTGACAATTATCACAAGCAACACACAAATTCTCGCAAATTCAACCTGGAGGAAACAACAATCGTCACCGTCAACAGAACAGTCGCGACAAACCGCGACAAACGACACTCAACACGTGTCGTTTTGGTCACAGAGCATCGTTGCATTGAAAATGACATCATGAGCTACTCTTCGCCGGCTCCGCACCGGCTACGGCGCAACTACGGCGCATCACCGCCGCCACCGCCGCTTCTGCCTCCCGTCTCGCTTCTTCACTGCCTCGTTTTCTGCCTATTCCTTGCGCCGCAGCTTCTTTTACAAGCTGGCGTAGTTGCGACGTTTTCATCCATCCTACAGGCGCTGCCGTTTCTTGCGTTTCAGCTGCCGCTGGATGTCGCGCGCAGACAACTCGCGAGCTGGCGCCGCGGTCAAGCGGAGCACCAGCGGCCGTCTCTCTTCGAGGATGTTGTGCTTTCCTGCGTGCGCTGGGCGTTCATAAACATGGACCCTCGCGTTGGCCGCGTCTTCTTCTCGCGATCAGTGGCACTGCCTTTCTTTTGGTTCAGACAGTTTACGGCTCCTGGAGCCAGCGGGCTCGTCCAGGCCATCGTCTCCTACGTGCAGTCTTTTACCGCACATCTTCTTCCGCCATTTGCATCTCCTTTGATACGCCCACGTGAGAGGCCGGTTGCTCCCGCATTACGCTGGCGAGAACATTGCGATGTACGACCACCACTGCGAAGTTCATGTTTGGCCGGTAACTAACAATGCTGCAGGACAAATTCGACGGCATGTGGATTACATACGACAACAGCCGACCGCCGGATATCGTCATATTCTTTGTGCACGGTGCGCCTCTACGATGACGCATACGGAAGCTTTACGTCTACATGCTGACCAGTATCTAGGAGGAGGCTTTGTCCTTGGATCGTCACACTTTTACCTCGAGTTTCTTGTCGCATGGGCAACTCTACTGATGAAGGATAGCCCTGGGGATGAGAAGGCTCCGCCTTTCAACAACCCGGCTATCTTCAGCCTGGACTACACACTGGCGCCCGACGCCGAGTTTCCAACCCAGATCGACCAGGCGGTTCATGCCTATGCATACGTCCTATCTACGGCGGCGCATGACGACTCATTACGCATCGTCATGGCCGGTGACTCGGCCGGCGGCACCATCTTGCTCAGCCTGTTGCTTCGGCTGTCCCAGACACCATCGCCGCCCTCTCCTCCATCATTGCCACTCCCTGGCTTGGCCGTCCTCATCTCGCCGTGGGTATCTCTCTGGTCACATCGATACCGCAAGTCAGCCGATGACTACATTGACGCCGAGTCGCTGGTGGACTATGCAGCCCTGTATGCCGGCAGAGCTGCCAGCCGAAAGAACAAGACGGGTGTGGTAGACCCTGTTCTCTCGCCAGGCCATTGCCACGAGGCCAAGTGGTGGCGTCGGGCCTGTCCTTCAAAGGGCATCTTTGTCACGTATGGCGAGGAAGAGGTGTTTGCGCCCGAGATCCACGCGTGGGCAGACCGTTTGCAGGCCTACGGCGTAGACGTGCAGACGAGCACAAGCGTGGACGGTGGCGGTTTTGGCGTACACGCCTGGCCAGTGGCCTCGCTGTTTCTGGCGCGGTCGAATGCGCGGCGTTTCGAGGGTCTGGGCCGGATCGTTGGCGAGATAAACCGCAGGGTGTAGATGTTGTACATACCACATTAACAAGGCAATAGAGAATTCTCAAAGTTTCTCGACCGACCACCGCTCAGATTAGATCAAGTAATTAAAACCGTCACGGGCGAGCCGCGCAGACATCAGAACCATAGTCTGTCAAAAGACAGGACTCGGCTTCGATCATCGATGCGCGGCGTAGAGTCGCCTCAGGAGCTCTTTTATCATCACTGCGGCGTCGTTAATCTAGTCGTCTTCGTTGTCGAATTCCAGCCACCGCTGGTCAAAGCACTTGCTCGGCCGTTGTCGGCGATTGAGGTTTGGTTGCGAATGTGAACGCGTGGGCTTGGGCAGGCCAGTCAGATAGTGTCCCCGTCATGATTCACTGTGTTTCTTTGTGTGCCACGAAGCAATGCGCATCATGCGCAAGTGCTGTTGCCGTTGCCGTTGCTGGCTGCACACACGCCGTTCGACTTGAACGGTGAACGGCCTTTCCTGCTTCTTCCTCCTTCTCACCCAGCCCTGTGTGCCCGTCGAGTTGCACACGGCCTGCGGCCCAGCCGTTGTTATCAAGGATCTCGGAATGGTGGCAAAATTTTAACATTTGCGCGTGTTTGATGCGGACAGCGTTCCCCGCCTTCCACCAAGTCGACCCCTGGCGATCAAGGATGGGTAGAGCATAGCCACGCTCGCACGGAGACTGGAGGCAAAAAAAAAAAAAAAAAAAAAACGCGTTCCAGAGGGAGCAAAGGGACTCGTATTTTGTCCGGCGGCTTGTTCGGGCGGGGCCTTGTCGGGTCGCTGTCGATGCAGGAGAATACGCGTTGTGAATTGTCGCGCGCATGCAATAGAGGCCGCTTTTGCGTCAAGACAAAAAAAGACCACGCGATAATGTCTTTGTGCCGAGTTGTGTTGTGGCAAGAAAGTGGTCAAAGAAGAGATAGAACACAATAGGGGCGATTCAAGCCTTGGGCAGCTCGGGCAGGTACGGTCAAGCAGGGCCTGAATCAGGAAGCTTGGGTGTGTTGGTGGGGGAGAAAAGGGAAGGACGCTCGGGGTGGTGTATCGCTTCCCATTGGACCAATCAGCAGCGCGAATTCCACACCCCTCTGCCCCGCTCCTTGTTTGGAAGTCGCGCCTGGCGCCGCGTCGCGCATATAAACGGCCGCAATGTCCCACGAAAAACGCTGGCCTGGGAGGGGGGGAAGCGAAAAGGCCGAAGAAAAAGGAAAGAGACAGCAACCACGACCGAGCTTTCGTACTCGACCAACTCCACAGCTCTTTCCCTTTTCTCCCCTTTCCTCCCCCCCAAGGCTGCCCTTGCCCCTCCAAAACGTCAAAAACACGCCAATCGCAGTCCTTCCTCAGCGAACCTGCCCTGTCACATTTTATATCTTCAAGCCTTCCCATCCTTCCGCTTTGAGACGATTGAGAGACGATATATTACACGTTCTTACGTTTGCTCTCGGCGCCTTCCTGTCTCAATTCGTTGGCGGGCATTCTGATGTGCGCCCCAGCCTAATTGCCCAGCACTCGTGCACAAAATAGGCGACTGCCCTTCTTAGAGTCTAAAAGAATCTAGAGGCAATTCTTCGAGGTAAATATGCACAATCCCCTGCGCGATACCACTATTCTGCATTATTATTTATGAGAGCTTTTGGCACCGGTTTTTCTTCGTTTCTCGGGCACCCGCCTACCACAGGATTGTGACTTGCTGTGGAAAGAATACTCGAACTCCACCTCCCTAGTCCATTCGACTGTATGTTGTGATGTCGAGTTGTTCTTTCCTCGTTTGAGAACTCGCGGATGCACCTACTACACCGACAGACGAGCTTGGCCCCACTTCTCTCATCCCTCCCTTCTCCCTCCTTCCTAGCGACTCTACCTAACACCAATTGTCAGCCGTTACTGCAGGAAAGAGCAGTCCTCTATTTTTTTTTCTCTTTGGCAAGAGAGAAAGAGCTGGTTCACACGCCAGGCAGGTGCGAGCTGTTGCTTTTTTTGTCAATTGTCAAGAGACGCCACTCGCATTGTGGGCCACACCTTGTCGCCGAAAGCAGCAAAGCCCGCTTCCCAGTTTCGACCCGAGTCTTGCCTCTTTTTTGGGCCAAATTAAAAGTCGGGAATTTCGCGCACAGGACACCGCAACCCACAAAGCTCACCCTAGAGCACCCAAACGGGTCAAGCAAGCTCCCCTAGAAAAGGCCCTACGACCCGGAAAACCCAGCTCAATTACAGGCGCCATGTCGGGGGACGGGGGGTACGCGCCCAAATCACCGGACCTGTCATCCTTTTTCTCGGACCCGGCACCACCAACTCAACCACAACAACATCATCAACACCAGCAGCAGCACCAGGTCCCTACGTACCACCAGCAACAACCGCCGTACGCTCAACAGCAGCAGTCCTATCCTCCCCAGCCGCCACTGCCGCAACAACATCTTCAGCCTCCCACGCAACAGGGCTACTACCAACCCCCACCACAGCATTACTCTGCGGCACAACAACCTCAGCATCATCAGCAGCAGCAGCAGCAGCAGCAGACACCCCACAACCTGGGACAGCTGTCTTCGTTTCTGCAGTCACCGCCCCAGCAGCTCCAGCAGCTGCCGCCGACATCACCGCAGTCGGTACTCCAACAGCAGCAACAGCCACAGTCGTTTTACGTTCCACTAGGGCAAGCCACACAGCCGCCATACTACCAGGGCTACTCTGTCCCTCCGTACCAGCAGCAGCCCGGGCAACAACAGCAGCAGCCGCTATATCAACCTCAGGAGCGGTATCAGTCACCAACGGATCTGTTTGCGCCTCCCGACTCGTTCTCGAACGATCCGTTCGGCGCACTGCAGCAGCAGCCGCCCTACGACCCTCAACGGCAAAATTACGGGCAACAACCTACCGCGCCCATCCCCAAGACAGAACAAGGTGCCATGCCGCCACGAAGATCAGCAGCGGCAGCGGCAGCGGGCCCTGGCCCGGATGCAGGAGTGGCCCCCGCTGCTCCTTCGCTTGCACCACCCGTCTCTCACGCTATTCTCACTTCGCCCGTCCGCACGAAATTCCCCACGGCACGCATCAAGCGAATCATGCAGGCTGACGAGGAGGTTGGCAAAGTCTCACAGCAGACGCCCATTGCTGTCGGCAAGGCCCTTGAGATGTTCATGGTGAACCTCGTCTCCAAGAGTGCCGACGTTGCGCGCACAAAGAACTCCAAGCGAGTGACGGCCCAGATGCTCAAACAGGTCGTCGAGTCGGACGACCAGTGGGACTTCTTGCGGGACATTGTCAAGAAGGTTGATCCAGAGGAGAAGCACGGTCGGGGGCCACGCAACAGCACAGGCGGCGATGCGGCCAACAGCGGCGGACCGGCCAGCGGTACCAAGCTCAAGTTTGAGAGCGATAGTGGCGACGATCAGCCAAAGAAGCGTGGACGCCCGGCCCGGAAGAAGAAGGTATAAGGCTTAGAGGGTCAAAGACTGTCATAGACGGTCGGGTGGGAGAATGGGTTGCAGTTGGGCGTTATACTTATCAGGGGCGTATATTCACAGCATTGCGATTTTGACAGGGAGGAGGTGACGGTTGTCTGACTCCTATTCTACTTAATTTTCATTATTTACGTTCCATTATGTTCTCTAGAAAGCATGGATTTGATTGAGGATGCAGGTCATGAGCTCGATCACGAACTCGATCAGCTGGTCTGTTGTTTTCATACATGTCATTATAATGATTGCATTGGGTCAAGATGGAGCCTAGACGAGGAGCTCTCCAACGACGGCTTTCTCAGTAATAAAACTCATGCTCGAAGCATCATATTGTACTTTTCCCTCTTTGCTGTTCAAGCAGCCTTTGTGACCGCCTTTACGAGTCTTCTGTATATTGATCCATATTGTGTCCCCTCGTCTCTACGTCGTATTTCGCATTGCATAGAGAGCAATGCAGTAGAGCGGTCACGCATGGTATACTGCTTTCTTGGGATGGAACATCAGAATCACAGGCAAAACACAGAAAGCATAAAATAACTGTGTACGACATACGACGTATATAAAAGTGAGTTATTCTTTCTCGTAGACTTGAGCTTGTCTCCTTCCTCGTATAGTGCAGCTCAACTGAGAAAAAGGTCTCTTTTAGTGGGACGCCCTATCCCTGGGCGGGCATAGCTGGCTTGCTCCTACCTCGGGGCTGTCGTTTTTGATGGCCTTATTCCCCTGTATTCTTGCGGCCTCGTTTTCTGACTCAGTGGCTCTTGCCCCCTTTTCGCCCCCTGCACCTGCCTTGTCTTCAGAGACCCGACCGCCCTGCCCTTTCACTATTATCAGACTATCTAAATCTGTAGTTACTGCAAGTCGTGGCAGGCGCCAACGCCAACAGCGCCAGCCAACAACAGAGTTCAGCAATGAACAGATGGCAAAGCCCTGCAGCCCCACCACACAATCGGGTGCCAGTAGCGAACGAAATACAGGCGAACCGCGTAAAGGAGGACCCCTAATAGCTGCTGCGCGGGCCATGGGCCGTGGGTCGTGGTTGCCTTCTTGACCCGTTTGGCCTCATCCTAAGTTGATGGAAAGAACCACCTGTTCAAACGGCATCGGTGCCTTCCCTGCGCTTGGTCTCCTTTTTACGTCGTGCTTTCCTCATAGCTCTCCACCTGTCTTGCCGCCGTTGATCTGACTTGTCCCTGCCGTCAAATTGTGTCTCACAAGCACCGTCGCACCTCCCTTGAACCCACTGCCAAACGCCCTTTGCTCCTTCTTGCTATTCCTACTGTGTACTGTTAACCAGCTATTTCCTATTTGTCACCTTGGCAGTTGCTCCTACACCCGCAGCTGCATTTTGAGGTCGACTATTCTCTTTATTTTTATTTTGTCACAAACACCCCCTTACCCCCCTTTGATTGTTAATTCATTCGACTTTTTTTTACCAGTTCCCCTCGTCCTATGTTTTAGTTGTGGCAGCTCCGTGTTTTGGTCGGCCGTGACCCGCAGGTTCCGCTACTTCCGTGTTCGCGATCTCGTACTATGCTGGCCATTTCTGTACATTCCACCGCCCACTGTATTACTTTCTAATACTTCCCCCCTTTTCTCTCAGCCTCAACCTCAACCACCAACGCGCAACACACCAGTTTCTACCACCCCGACCGCTCACGTAGCCCTGCCGCACCCCATTTCTCGACCGGCACATTTATTTGTCTCGCTGGGGCCTGCATTTCCTCTCCGTCGCTTCTTGTGCTCCCTCCCCGGCTCCCGCACCTCCTAGATGCCGATCTGCCGCGACTGAGAGCTTCCGTTCTCCTCAAACTCAAATCGATCCCCTGTCTTCGTCACCTTCGTCACTCCTTTCTGGCATCCTTCAACCTCGGACCAGCTGTCGGCTCTCTTTCCGCTCTCTTAGCCGCCCCGACCCCTTTCCTGAGACCGCCACCTTCAGATGTCTCGTTCCTCCCGACTTTCTTTCTCCCGTTCCTCGAGTTTCCCGGCGCCCCAGCAGTAGACACAAGCTTTTCGACGAGGACCATCTAGACGACGCGGCATACGCAGCCCATTTCCCAGCTCGTCTCGTGTCCGTCTGCTGCACGCCCTCACCCCCGGCCTCAACCGCCGGCCCTTCCTTTATCTTTATAGCTGAAGACCCCGACCCCACTCCGTCCAATGTCGTGGCATCTGCTCCAGCGGTTCCTCGACAGTGACGTCTTCAACTCCGACCCGTTCCTCTCCGTATCCTACCTCTCGTGAGTAGCATACTTTCTTTGGCCCCCGGCAGCTTTTACACACGACTAACCACACCTCTAGCCGCTATGCTGACCACACTGGTATCCACCATGTGCTCTGCAATAAGCTGCGCCAGTTTCCCTACGAGGACATCGAGTTCTTCCTCCCCCAGCTGTGCCACCTTATAATCAGCGTCAACAATGAGTCTATGGCTCTGGAGGAGTTCCTGCTGGACCTCTGCGAAGAATCTGTGACGGCTGCACTGCTGGTTCGTACCCCCCCTCCCCTGTTCCCCTTTGCCTCTCCTGTGGCTCCACGCAGTTTCTCTAACCAGCTAGACTTTCTGGCTTTTCCAAACGTACCTCCACGACCTCTCCTCAAACCCCCAGACGGACGCCTTCCAGACCTGTAGACGCGTTTACAACAAGGTCCAGCACATCGTTTTCGGCCTCCCCGACACCTCACGCCAAGAAAAGATCATCGAGAATGTCTTGCCTGTCACCGTCCTCGCCAGTTTTGTCCTTGCTAGTATCGGCCTTCCCATGCTCCCGCAATGGGCAGGACCCATGGCCATCGCACAGGCGCGCAAGCCAGCCCCGCCAGGGGAATCCTTAGCCGCCGGTGGTCTGTCCGACACGGAACAAAACGATCCGCCTAAGAAGCCGACGCGGTCGCAAACTGTCACGCCAACGTCCACCAAGTCGCGGCGCACAAAGGATGTCACCCGAGCCTCAAGCGGAACAAGCATTGCCATGGCCACACGAGCATTGGAGTCCGTCACCAACCAGCCACTGTCCAACCCGCCCGAGATAATACGATCGCCGCCCATGGAGCAGCAGCAGTCGATCCGGTCCCCAAAGCAGCGCCACAAGCAGACAACAAGCTCGTCACGACCCGGCTCATCCTCGAGCCTCAGCACGCCCCCCGCCCGGCCATCAGAGCTTAACCGCCGCTCGCTACCGCCGGGCGCACAGCACCATCACCTCGAATCGATCTCCTTGGAGGCACGGCTCAGCTCGTCGTCCCTACCGCTGCCCGATATGCGCTCGCCCCTTATGGTCACCCGCCCTTCTACACCCGTGTCAGCAGGTCTCAACCCACCGGACGGCATATCAGCCCTCTCTCGCCGGCATTCTCACCATCACGCCAAGCCGCGAATTGTTAGTGTAGGCGACATGTCGTCCGAGCAGAAGATCCGTTTATTGCGACAGAACTACTTCCGGTGTGAGACACAGTTCTTGCGCGCCCTTGAGGACATCTCCAACCGGCTGGTCAGTGTCCCCAAGGCGGCCCGCCTCAGTGCTTTGCGTGCAGAGCTGGCTCTTATCGGCCAGGACCTGCCTGCCGAGGTTGATATCCCCGTCATCTGCCCGCCTTCGCTTGTAAATGGCATCCCGAGTCGCAGCCGACACCACCGAATCGTCCGCCTTAACCCGGCCGAATCCACGGTCCTCAACAGTGCAGAGAAGGTGCCATATCTGCTCATGGTGGAGATTTTGCGTGAAGACTTTACCTTTGAACCCGATTCGGCCGACAACCAGAGACTACTTGCCAACCTCGTGGCGGAGCAGGGATCCCGGAAACGGATATTCGACCTTTCGGACTCGGTTCGCAACCCGAGCACACGAGCTGCAGATGCAGCGGCAGCTGCAGCAGCCGCTGCAGCAGCAGCAGCGTTGTTGGAGCCGCCCATCGACAGTGTGTTTGAGCCGACCTCTGGCGACCTTGGAAATTCGCCTTTGCTGAAGGCGTTTGACGATGAAGATGATGGCGCTTTCCCGGCGACGACGAGACAGGCCACTTCATCTAGCGCCATGGTGTCCCCTGCTATTGCCGGCGGTGCATCTCAACGCAGCCATCCTCTGCAAAATCACTCCTCGTCATCCTCCCTTGCGAACCGACATGCCAGCGGAGGAACTGGATCGATCTCCTCCATGACTGGTGCGCCGACCTTGTCTAACGCCACGGTACCGACGGCCTTGTCCGACGGCACACCCCGTAGTTCGGCGGCGTCCACGTCTCGGTCTAGCAGCCCGGGCCCCCTTCTCCGCAAGATGACGCTTCCTATGATCCGAAACCAGCACGCTGCCGACCAACCCGATTTCTCAGCCCTCGCCACGCACATGCGGACGGCCTCCCAGATGCTGGCCCAGCTCGACCAGACCAGTGGAAAGCGCCCTCGCCAGGAGGTGGCGGCCATCCGTGCCAAGATCATTGCCAGCATGCAGAGTTTGGAAGAGCAAAGCTTCGACCTCGACGACAAACACGGCCCGACTTTTGATACGATTGTTGCCAAGACGGGCGTCAACGTCAACAGCTCTGTTGCTCCCACACCGCCCGTTACTGCGCTCGGCCTGGCCAATGTGGACGCACCCCTTGCTGGCAACGTCTCGGAGACCAACCTCGTCCGCAGTAGCGAAGAGACCGAGGATGCTGCTGCTTCTGCCGGTGCCGATGCTGCTGCAGCGGCTGCGACGTCTGTCAACCCTAACGCCGGCATTGCGCGCATGGAGAACGACTTCAAGACGGGTGGTCTGCAGCGCAAGGGCGACCGTGATGATCCTAGTGCCGCCGTGTTTGGTGAGGCATGGGACATCAAGCGTGAGCGCATCCGGCGGTCGTCGCCATACGGCTGGATGAAGAACTGGGACCTGGTCAGCGTGATTGTCAAGACGGGCGCCGACTTGCGGCAGGAGGCTTTTGCTTGCCAGCTGATTGCCGTCTGCGACAAGATCTGGGAGGACGCTGGTGTCTCTGTGTGGGTCAAGCAGATGCGTATTCTGGTGACGGGCGAATCTTCGGGCTTGATCGAGACGATTACCAACGGTGTGTCGCTGCACTCCATCAAGCGAAGCCTGACGCTGGCCTCGATCGAGTCCGGCCAGAACCCGCGCCGGCGGATTGCCACGCTCAAGGACTACTTTGTTAAGGCCTTTGGCGCGCCCGAGAGCGAGGCGCACCGGGCCGGTGTGGACGCCTTTAAGCGGTCGCTGGCGGCGTACAGCATGATTTCTTATGTGCTGCAGCTCAAGGACCGCCACAATGGCAACGTGCTCGTGGACAATGAGGGCCATATTGTGCACATTGATTTCGGGTTTATGCTGTCCAACTCGCCTGGTTCCGTGGCCTTTGAGGCTGCGCCGTTCAAGCTGACGCAAGAGTACGTCGACGTGCTGGGCGGTGTTGGGTCGTCCGACTTTGACGACTACAAGCGGCTGTGCAAGCAGGCCTTCCAGGCCCTGCGCAAGTCAGCCGACAATGTAATTGACCTCGTCAGCATGATGGGCCGCGACTCCAAAATGCCGTGCTTCGTGGCTGGCGTGACCCAGGCGACGGCCAACCTGCGGCAGCGCTTCCAGCTGCACCTGAGTGCCGAAGACGCCGAGCATTTTGTCGAGACGGAGCTCATTGCCAAATCGCTTGGCAGCTACTACACACGCCTGTAAGTACCACGATGCCCCTTTTTGTCACATTACCATGATGCAGTTTGCTAACCTTTATACAGCTACGACACGTTCCAGTATAGGACTCAGGGAATCTACTAGTAGGCGTATAGACATTTTGGCAATGGATGCCGGGAGAGGCATTGGCACGGCGTTATGATTTTGTTTTCTTGTTCGTCTCTTTGAGTAATTTTTGAATGTTTTTGTTCGTGTCCCTTTTATTATATCTGGATTGCCATTCTCTCTTGCAGCAGCAACGCAACGAAGAACAACAAAAACCTAGCACTGGGCGCGCGTCTTTTATTTTATACATATTTACTTTTTGGAAAGAGAAAAAAGGGGACGGAAAACAACTTGCACATACATACAAATGACACAAACGATACAGAAATGGGTAAAGGGACTTGATTTATTGACACTCCTCAACCTTTTTGGAAGCTTCTAGGCTTAGATAGGCCGTACAACTTTCTTGATACATGCACTCTCGAGTGCTCTGCACTTTGCGGCAGTCAAGCTTCCTCCTCATCGCCATCCTGCCCCTCGCGCTCCTCCTCCTCCAGCATATGCTTCATAAGGCAAAAGCTGCATGGGCAGCTGGACTCGTTCCCGCCATTGGAAGATTCCTCCTTGTGAGTTCGCATTTCGGCAGAGACATCGTCTAGAAGCTCGACCAAAAGATCGGGAAGCGAGCGGCACTGCACCCAGAGAACAGTATTGCCGTAGTCGAGCATGGCAATCTCGCCCTCGTAGAAGCCTTCGACAATCTGAATGTAAAGCCCAAGGTGGAGCTTGGAGCACCGTTTTGCATGTTCTGTAAAAGAAATCAGCGGAAGTTAGACAAGACATGCACCTGTGAGGTGGTCATTGAGAAAGGTTACAAAATTCAAAACTCGGAAGAACAAACCCATAATCAAATCGCGGTAGAACCCCGCACCACAGGCCTTGAACTTTTCAAAGTCAGTGCCCATTTTTGGAAGCTACTGTCGAGACAAGTGGTAACCGGGGCTGAGTCAAGCGAATATGGCGATGTGGTGAAGTGTTGGCAGTGAGGACAGTTGGAGGGTTGTCGACAGTGCTAGGATCGAGGAAAAAGGGCACCATACGAGGGCAGGAGCTGATGTATATATATATATATATACACTCTCCTGAGCATCTCAGTGGCCACATGTTTACAAAATGCCGGCGAGTCTCGATGTGAGTCTCGATGTGAGTCTCGTTGTGCATGTGAGGCTCGAGGCGAAGCATCGTGAGCACGGAGATATGCGTGCACCAAGGCCTAATAATCACGGTGTAATGTTTGCACATGACGTGATGGCTTACCAAGTGCAAACATATGTAAACTACAATGAGGATTATCGCAGATTGGCAAAATTTGACAACGACGAGGGGTGTCTATTGTATATTCAAAGCAGCGCGAATAAATGAGTGAGATACCATCAGAGGCCTAGGCTCACTATACATAAGCTCTTCCCTATATCTCTAGCCTTTCCCCTCTCAAAAGCAACTGTTGTGATCACGAACAGATATAAATGAGCACACAGCTACCAATTGTTCACCTTTGCGATACTTGGCTCGGTCCTTCTCAAACGCCGCACAGGGAAGCGTAATTCACTCTCTCAGTGCAAAACGCGCACGGGCATACATCGTCAGAAAAGGCTGAGGTAGGCACATGGGTCTTCTTCTCGGCGCTGACAACCTGCAGCATTTTGGCCAGGAGTTCAGGCATCGATCCAGCGGTCGCAGAAACTATAACGGCATTCCAGTTGCAAAACTGGATATTGCCCTCATACGGGAGATCGTTCTCTGGGGACACCGAGATGTAGAAATCGACGCTACCAGCCACGCTGCCTGCAAGATCTATTGTAAAGGGTGATTTTGTCTTGAGTTAGCAAAAAGCTGGCATAACACTCTCAAAGGGACAAGGATAGAGGAGCAGGAAGATGGTGTACCCGTAATCGTCTTTCTATAAAACTCGGCGCCGCAGCACTGGACGTTGGCGATAGCGTCCATTTTGTTGCTTGGGGGTGGTTGAGACATGTGTGAGGCCGAAACGTGGATTTCAGTAAAGATGTGAGTAAGGGAAGAGGTATTTTTGAGACGCACACAGCGATGAACACTAGAGGTAACAAACACAGTTGTTTGGCGAGTGTCGATCAGGAAAGGAGAGTGCAGACGGCTTTGGAGTCAGCGAACTCGCGAGACGGTTGAAAGTAGGAGGGAAGGAGGAAGACGGTTGTAAAGTAAAGGGGAGGAGGAAGGCAGGATGATGAAGGTGCGCGAGGACCTCAGTATTTAAATGCCTGGAGAATGTGGGATGGACAGGATCTCACATGAAGAGAAGAACAAGCTGAAATGCAGGTGAGGTCGAAGTGACCAATTTTATATAATGGATTTCAATGAACTGCGAAAGGTAGAGTGAATGGGACTTGAAATCAATGTAAGGAGCGTGCATTTCAAAAAATATGTGCATAGAAGTTGAGTAGCTATCACCACAAACTTTATCACCATAAATTTTTCTTCGAAAAGCAGCTGACACAGAGGCACAAAAACCCTTTTATTGTGCAAAGAATCTATCAAGACGAACAAGGAGTAATATACGGCACATTCACCGCCGTCTTATCATATAGTATCAATTGCTTTCTTGCTCAAGCCGCTTACAACTTCTTGGACTTGCTCTTCACACAAAAGAGACATCCACAGCCATCGCTGTCCTCGACGCCGTTCCGCTTGTCCATTAAATGGTCCTCATGTAGGCGTCTGTCGCAACTGGTCTCTTCAAGAAGACGGACTAGGACTGTAGGGAGGCATTCGGAATTTTCCGAGTGGACGCGAACTTCTGTGTACACAACACTGGAGTAGTCGAATACAGTTATCTCGCCGAGGTACTGGTCATTCACCTTGTGAATGAAGAGCTCGACACTCTGCTTTGAGCAACGCTTCGCATGCTCTAGAATAAAGAGAAACAATTGTTAGAAGAGGCCGGCACCACGAGACGACTAGGACAGTGTAGGCATACTCAAAATCAATTCTTTATAAAAGTCTGCCCCGCAAGCCTGGACGTTTTCGACGTCTGTCGTCATCTTGTTGATGCTGTCGTGGAGAGGTTTTGCAGGATGTGAAGACGAGAAATCGAGCTGAATGGCAGTCGTTGAAGTTTATACCAATTGATGGGGTAGATGCATAGTAAGGATAGAGGCTGAAAGTGGGAGCCCCTGGGTATTTATATATCTCCTATACGTCGTATATCTCCTGGATATGACGTCAATGAGGCTTTACAAGAGGATTGACAATCATATAAATATATGAGCGAGGCAAGGAGTAAAACAATAGGTTGCTGCCTGTTATGAGTCCCGTGAAAGCCGCTTTAAAGGCATCATATGACAGCAGCAATGAGCGGTGTTGAGTGTGAACATTAAGCACATCTGCATCGAAGCAATGTGATCATGGTGAGCAAGTTTACATGTATCATGATGACTTCACAGAGGTAGGCAGCACAGGTTTTTTGACTATCGTGTAGTATCTATTATGAACAAAAAAAGGCAAAGTATCTTACTCGTACAAAAAAATAGATGGCTCGTAACAAATAATACACCACACATGCTCCAATAAGTTAGCCCCCCTTTGTATTGCATCCCCAAGAAAATCAAAATAAAAGGCAAAAAGACCTCCAATAACACCCGGTAGATTTCGTTTTGTCATGTGACAGTCCTCCTCTTTGTTTACGGTGATGCCGCGTCGTCACGCCTTCACGGCGCCGTCACGCCCAGCCGCTCAAGACGCTCCGTGACCGCCTCGACCATGGCCGTCTCGCGCTCAAGCAGCTTGGTGACTTGGGCCATCTTGGCCTTGCGCACATCGGCCGGGACCTGGAGTGCATGGCGGGTAGACTTGTTGTTGGTATCTGCACCGCCCGCCGCACTGCCCGTGACAGAGGCCGGCGGTGAGGGCGTGCTGGTGCCGCTGTTCACGGACATGAGCGATGCAACAGACGACTTAACATCCTCTGTTGGCTCAGCCTTCACACCGCCGTTCTTTTGGACAAGAGTGTCGGCCTGTTTGTGTAGGTCGTCCCATAGTCTGCGGACCTGAAGGACACGGAGGCCAATCTCGCTGGCGGCCTTGGAGGGCGAGGCAGCCGAGCTGGGACGCTTCGTGATCGCGGTGCTGCTGTTGCTGCTGTTGCTGTCGGAGGCCGCCTTCTGCAGGCTGGTGTCGAGTGCCTGGACTTCTTGAGACCAGACACGCTCCTTGTCGCTGAGGGGCCGTGCTGATGCGCGGCCAAACGTCCGCCGCAGCCGCTCCATGCGCTCGGTCAGCTCCTTGTGGCGGTCCTGGGCCTGCTGCAAACGTTGCCGCAAACGCACATCGTCGGTCAGACCGGCATCCTCGCCATCGTCAGCGCCCTGGTCTTCACCAGCAATCATATCGATGCGGCGCTTCAGAGTATAAGTCGACTCGACCTGCTCGCGGAGGTGGATCGGCAGGTCCTCGAGCTTGGTGAACATTTGTGCGGCCGCGTGGTTCAGACGGCCCGTCTCGCGGCCCACGAGCTTGTGCGCGTTGGTGAGGATGGTGAGTGTCGCCGGCGAGAGGCGCACTTCCTGGTGCTGCAACATCTGGAAGCGGCTGGAGAACAGCATGTTCCGGGCCTGTGATAGCTCAGACTTGGCATACAGCTCAGGAGGCGTCTCGAACGCAGGACGAGCCTTCCAGAAATCGAGGGCCAGGACAGCTTTGTCCTCGGCCTCTTCTGCAGCAGACCGTGCCGCCGCTGTCTGGAAACCGCCGGGGTTGGTCGTGTTGGCGCTTTGGCTGTTGCCAAGACCCGCGGCCGCACCGCCAAAGCCGATATCGTCGCTTTCAGGAGACTCGAAGCAGATGGCGATGGGCGAGTGCTCAGTCGCAGAAAGCAAAAAGTAACCAAGGTCGGGGTCTAGAAGTGTTGTGCACGTAGCCAGAGCCTCGTCACGGCTGTGGGTGTAGACGCGCTGCCGCTGAGTGTTCTCGCCCGTAACGAGCTGCCGCACGCGGAAGTCGGCTCCCGTGTCTGTGCTCTCCTGCAGCTCCTGCTCCAAACGGAACACCCACGACGATAGAGAAATGTTGGTGATACCGCCAGGGTGGGTGATGTAGAACGAGTAGCGCGATGTGACATCGGGACTGAACGTGCACCAGCCGCCGGGGCGCTGCTCGGATCCCCGCACAACATCGACGACCTGGAAAGTCAGCAGCGGACGTGCCGACGATGGCGCCGTATCGAGTGGCACCGCGCTCGATGACCGGCCATTCAAGATGCTGCCGCTCAAGCTGCTCTTGTGGGTGTGGTGGCCACGGTGTGGCAGCCACTGTGCCTCGACGCCCACAAGGTCGAGGCAGATGTGCAGCTTGCCGGTCGTTGTGATCAGGCAGATGACTGGCAGCGAGAGACCCTCCTGGTCCTCTTTGTCAATCAGATCCTCGTAGTTTAGTTCGTCCACGTCCTCGCCGTCGCCCGTCAAGAAATCGGTGTCGATCTTTTCGCCAATGACAAAGATATCGCAAAGCTCGCCAATCAGGCTTTCGCCCTCGTCGTCCGACTCATCGTCCAAGTCGACCTCCAGCGGGCCCTGCAGTCTGGGCACGACACTGGGGTTGGAGGGGCGCGTGTAGATCTCGACGGGCGGTTCGTTTCCCGAATGTGCTGCCGAGTCCACGATTGTCGGTTCCTGGTTGTCGATCTGGGTCATCCAGTCGAGCTGTTGGCGCGCAAGCTGTCTGGCGCGGGGCGTTGTGTTCGGGTCGTCCTCAGCAGCGGCCAAGTTTGAGACAATGGCCACAGAGAGCGAAGGGATCAGGGCTGGAGGCGGCGCAAAGCGCTTGGGCAGAAGCGGGCACAACGCATACACATCGCCGCCGAGCATGGCCAGGTAGAGCGTCATTGACGACCAGCCGCCCGAACTGCGCGGACCAAAGCAGGCCGCTGCCACCTCCATGTCGAAGAAATCGGGCGAGTAGCTCGTGTTGGTGTTGACAGACGCGCCAAAGTCCTGGTCGATCCATGTGCCGTCGGCCAGCTTCTTGACGTCGATGGACAGGGACGGCGCATCGAATGACCAGCGGTCGACAGGCGAGATCTCCCAGAGTCGGACGACGGCGTCCCGGGTGATTGTGACAATGGCGGAGCCGTTAACTCCCAGCGGATGCCACAGGGCCGAAACAACGGGCTGGCGCGTCGTGACATGGGTCGTCGGGCCCAGGGTGAAGTAGCGAGTCTTGAGGGGGACGTCGGGGTCTTCGGCAGCCGCGAGGTGGGACGGGTCGGGCAGGACACAGATATGGATCGTGTGTGTGGTGAGAATGGCCATGTAGTTGGCCTGCGGAGAGATGACGAGCTGCCGAATATCGCTGGCAACCGGCGGTTTGAGGGTCTACACATACGTCAGTATACATTATAACGTAAGAAGCCCGCGGCTACATATCTGGAAGGGAGACGGGGAACCCACTCGATAAGCTGGTGAAGGGGGAGCTGTGTTGCTTGAGCTCTTGCTGAATCCGTCCTGTGTTGCTTCCCAGGCGTCCTTCATAGTGACGAGGTCTGCCCACCGGATCTCGCGCCCACTGGCAACAAACACCTCTGTGCCCCGGCGTGCAATTGTCCGCTTGGGGCCTGGGATATTTGCCGCCTGCTTCTTGTTGGGGCTGCCGTAGATAGGCGAGTTGTGTGGACTGGCAGTTGATGCAGCCAGAGCTGTTTTGCGAGCACTTGCGGCCGAGGGCGCGAACAAACCACGGCCGTCGGTCGAGTCCGTGGACAGCCATGACGGCGTGAAAGATCGTATCTTGGGCATTTTGGCGTCGTTGTCGTGGACAGTGTGAAAGTATGGAAACAGTCGAAAGGAAGAATGAAGACGTAGACGTCAAAAGTCAAGAATGGAGGAAAATGTGCTCCTTTGTTGTGAAGCTCCAGCCGGGAAGCCTGCTGCAGTGACAGCGAAGAGATCGGCTGTGGCTGTTTTCTCGTTGTTGGCCTTGACTAGGAGCGTCAGTCTGGTCGGAAGTGGGAGCTGCCGTGTTTGTCGTGGCCAGGGACGTTGTGCCGTTGTTTCGTACTTGACGATGGTGATTGTATTTTTTTTTTTGGGTTACCTGCCAGCCATATTTTGGGACCTGACTTTTTGGGGGCGCGTCAAAAGGCAAGCGCGGCGGTTGCAAGGAGTAAGGAAGATTTGTTCGTATTAGGCAGGGGCGACTCGGGTGCCTGTGGCTCGAGCTTTACCAGCCACAGACGGTCCCAATTTGCGCCAGGAAAGAGCGAAAGAGGCCCGAAAGAGCCAATGCAAAGCTCAATGCAAAGGGCAAACGCCAGTCCAGGCCAGCCTCCCAGTGTGCAGTTACAGCGCGCACCCCACTGGCGACGCAGCTGCAGCCGCTAAAAGCTGAGTGGCCTTGTCTGGGGCTACTTTCGACGACTTCTTTCTTTTGCACTTCTGGAGCGACAACTTGACTTTGCGACAAGCTCTCCAGCACAACACAGCCATGGCACCCGTACAGGAGAGACAAAGCACGGTCGACCGTCTGGATCGGCCGAGCGCCTACTTTGATGCGAAGGTGAGTTGTCTTTCTGGGGGTGGCCCATTCTGGCTTCTTTCATCCCATCTTTCTGTCTTTTGTCTTTTGTCTTTTGTCTTTTGTCTTTCGTCTTTCGTCTTTCGTCTTTTGTCTTTTGTCTTTCGTCTTTCGTCTTTCTTTTCTTTCGTTCAAATGCTAATCAGTGTGCTCCCTTTCAGAAACGTCGAAACAACAACCATCGCCACCGCGACGATGTTGAGCCCGAGGCGCCTGCCGAAGACCCCCTCGCCAATGCGACGACCCTCTACGTGGGCAACCTGTAGGTGCCAGCACAACAGCCTGAGATACGGCGGAATACCTGCTGACACTCATAGGTCCTTTTACACAACCGAAGAACAGGTATACGAGCTCTTTTCCAAGTGCGGTGAGATCAAGCGCCTCATTATGGGCCTCGACCGCTTCAACAAGACCCCCTGCGGCTTCTGCTTCGTCGAGTACTACACGCACCAGGACGCCCTGGACTGCATGAAGTACATTGGCGGCACGAAGCTGGACGAACGCATTATCCGCACAGATCTGGACCCAGGTTTCCAGGAGGGCCGGCAGTACGGCCGCGGCAAGTCGGGCGGCCAGGTGCGCGATGAGTACCGGGACGACTTTGACGAGGGCCGTGGCGGTCTGGGCCGGGCGCTGCAGATGGAGAGAGAGCGGGCACAAGAGCGTGAACGGGAGCGTGAGAGAGAACGGCATGCGCGGCGCGACCGTGAGCGGGAGGGCGGCAACCGTGACCGCGACCGGTATGACCAGGGCGGCGGAGGACGTGACAACCGGGACGACCGTGACTACCGTAATGGAGGCGGTGGACGCGATACGGCGCCAGAGGACGACTATGACGACATTCGGTGAGTAGGGAGAGAGGGGAGATGATGTATGTCAAGGGCAAATTCACGGTTTTACGGGAGTTTTGATTTTTGTTTCTTCTTAGTTCAGTCTTGCCTGTAACGCATATAACACAGACGAGGGACACTGGTCGGTCAGGCTTATAGTTTGTAAATGTTTCATCTTTTCCTCTCTTGGTATTGCAATCTTTCATATCAAAAGCGGAAACACCCAAAACGTTTCCTGTCCGTTCAATTCTATATACACTTGATTTGTTTTTGGGATATCGTACAGGCCAGACCATACGCTGGCGGTGGAAACGGGAGAGAGAAACGTCAGGCCAACATCGTCGTTGTCGTCGTCGTCATCATCGTCGTCGTCGTTTCGGAACATCGAGTCGAATTTAGTAACCTGGCGGGTTGACTCTCTGGGACACTCTTGTCCACTTTGGCAGCTCTGTGAGGGTGAAGGTTAGCAGCTGGTTTCTCCTCCTTGTCGAACCGACCATCTTCTGTCAAAGTATACGTACTGTGAATGCCCTTCCGGTACCGCTTTTCCTTGCGGTCAAAAATTGTGTACTTGTCCTTGGCCAGCATCTCCTCCTCTCTGGGCATCTCCTCCTTCCAGCGGGTTATCGCATTCAGCGTCTGGCCCTGCTTTGCAAGCGCTGCACCGAGTGTGTCGATGACCGTGTCGACGGCTTGCAGCCGTTTCCGCTGGCGGAATTTCTGGAACCGAGACAGCCGCCATGGGACTTTCCTAGAAAGAGGGAAGCAGAGTTAGTTGGTGGTCGGACGACTCGTGGAAACAAAGACTCGGAATTGGGCGACAATAGTCATACCATAGCAGACCGCCGCTGAGCGGGCTGGATGCGCGAAAGGGACCGAGACCGAACATTGTGAGGGCGTGGGGTTGTGTGGTTTGGCCGTGGGAGGTGAGGTCGGAAGCACGAGGTGAACGGTATTACGACGTTAGAATCGGTCGGTGATTTTTTTTGAGGCTGTCGACGGTTTGAGAGATGTGGATCCACAAGGATATTGGCCAATCAGAAGCGTCGATTGGCCGAACGACCACAGCCGCGCCCAGAACGAGGAGTTGACTTTGTTGCAACCATATGGCAGAAAGAGACTGAAAGAAACTGTAAGAGATGGATGACCTCAATAAGATATGTACTTGGTATTGGATAAGCTTTTCTACTTGCAATACGACGTATGTTATTTTTATTTCAAACTGACCCTGTCTGTTGAGGCAAAGAGAATCAAAGGTTGCTGCAAGCACGTCGTATTTGCACGTGACTTGAGATTCAGGGACGCTAAAACGGCTGGAGCTCCCCGCTGCCGCAGCTGCTTGTGTGTGTTACAGGGGCATCTTCAGGCTTCAGCAGAGGGTATCGCGACCAGTGCATCGAGACAACAGCCACAATAATCAACGAAAGAGCCACGGCCACACAGACGACGACACCGTCGACCCCGATCGACATCCTAGACTTGACTTCAGCTACTCGACGACAGATATCATCGATAGTCTTTTACTCTCCTACTTTCCCCGCGCAGCTGGCGAGCGGACCGCCCGTTCGAATAGACCGCCACGACCGCCACCAAAAAAAAAAAAACGCTCCTCAATCATGTCCTACTACTTTGCCATTGTCGGCACGCAGGACAACCCGCTGTTTGAGTACGAGTTTGGCACGTCCAAGCAAGGGGGCGATGGCCAGGCACATTTCGCCGAGCAGGCGCGACACCTGAACCAGTTTGTTATCCACAGCAGCCTCGATGTCGTCGAGGAAGTGCAATGGGGAAATGGGCAGATGTAGGTCGACAGTCACCCCTATTTTTCTCTTCTCTTCTCTTCTTTTCTCGTCTCTTCTCATCCCTAACGACTTCAGGTACCTCAAGTGCGTCGACAAATTCTTCCACAACTACGTGTCGTGTTTTGTGACTGGCTCTAATGCCAAGTTCTTGCTGCTGCACCAGCCGACGGCAGCATCGAATGCTTATGCATATGGTTCCGGAGCAGGCGGCATGGGCGCAGCCGGCGGGCCCTTGATGGGTGCCAGCGGACTGCTGGGGGCAGGCAACAGCGCGGCGTCGGCCGTCACAGCAGCTGCGTCGTCACGGGCGTCGACAAGCATTGGGGCGAACCCGACGAGCGCAGCCACCGAAGAGGCCATTAAGAACTTCTTCAACGAAGTCTACGAGAATTGGGTCAAGACATCCATGAGCCCCTTCTACAAGGCCAACATGGAGATTCGGAGTCCGGTGTTCCGTGCGCGGGTGGCTGCTGCTGGCAAGAAGTACTTATAGGACCGGTCAAGTCAGCTTCACGCGAGGCCAGCCGGCAGATTGAAGGCATTTAAGGCAAAGGCAATGAAGCCGCTATTATAGAGACAACAAAGGCAGCAAAGACAGCAAGGACGGCAAAGACAGCTGGAAAGGCAGCAAAGGACATCACCCACGCAGCAGTTGCTTTGGATACATAATGAGCATTACGATAGGCACAATTGATACCAGTTTCAAACAGCAGACTACGAACAAACAAGGTCACAGTGCGAGCAGGAAAAATGAAGAAAATATGTACCATGTTTGGTGTCATCGTGCTGACCGACCGCGTCGTCACGCGTCTTATCTAGCACTGAAATCCATTGCAAAACGCCCTCTCCAAATTAACGCCCAGTACTCAAGGTCATACAGATCCTAAAACCATCGGTACCCGTATCGTAAAAAGCAAAAAGACAACCGAGACAAGACGTGTGATAAAGTCTCTCCTTCCGTCCACCAGTTTGGGTATCGAAGTTTGTTTAACCGCCGAAACCGTACAGGGTACGGCCCTGGCGCTTCAAAGCGTAGACGACATCGAGCGACGTGACAGTCTTGCGCTTGGCGTGCTCAGTGTAGGTGACGGCGTCACGGATGACACCCTCCAGGAAGGACTTGAGAACACCGCGGGTCTCCTCGTAGATCACTGTTGCTGGTTAGCATTTGAATGTTTTGCTTTGTTTGGTGGGTAGGATGCAACATACTGGCAGAAATACGCTTGACACCGCCACGACGCGCCAGACGGCGGATGGCGGGCTTGGTGATGCCCTGAATGTTGTCACGAAGAATCTTCCGGTGGCGCTTGGCACCGCCCTTGCCGAGACCCTTGCCGCCCTTGCCGCCTAGAAAAAAAACACAGTTAGCATCGTGAAAGTAGAACAAAACATCAAAAAGATGATGTGAATGTCAAAGTGGGTTGATGTTGTTGTGATGTCACTGTGCATCAAGACAAGGCTCAAGGCTGAGACCCATCACAGCTGTGTTGAGATCTCCGAGCCTCGTTCCCGATCGACGATGCAAAAAGTGGCAACTCGTTGATGGAGATGAAGATAAGAATAACTTACGTCCAGTCATTTTGATAAAAGGTAAAGTGGTTGAAGATAAGTGTTGGTGATAGGCGATGAGACGCGTTGGCGATGATGGATGATGAAATGCCGGTTGTTGTTGTTGTGGGATGGAGAAGGAAAAGAAAGGAGAAAGAAGGAGAGAGGGGAAGAGAAGAGGGAATTAAAAAGGAAACGGAAGAAGAAGGGGGGAAGGACGGATCTAAAAGAGAAGCGACGAAAGGGCAGGGGAGAAATGCCAGAAACGGGCCAACAGAAGGGGGCGAAAACACGCAAATCCAGAGGGGAAAAACACGCTTGTCGGACGTTGGCTGATACGGGCTGATCGGGTGGCCTTTTTCCTCTCGTCCCTTTTTTCTAAAAGGCAGGAACGGACTTGTTCTACGGCGGGGTGCACGGCTGAGCATGGAGTCGCATTTTCTGGCTGCGCTTTTGCGGTGTGAATTACAAGCAAGTGGCACAGAAATAATCATGGCAGTCGCGGCTGGCTAATCCTCTTTTGGCGAAACGATCTTTCTTCTTTCTTTTTCTGCGGCAGCATGTGGTATTTTTCTCATTCGTCACGTAAACTCCCTTCTTTGCAAGGTGGGTCCCACCTTCCCTCCCCCAAGCAATTGCTGATTGCGGGAAGTGTGGGAAGGTGGGAAGGGTGGGAACTGCAAAAAGACAAGGGAGACAAACCATAACACACGCGCCGGCCAGCGGATTGCCGCATCGTTCTTGCTGCTTTTGCCCAGGCCCAGTCGCGCTTGCCCCAAGCGGGGCTCGTTCGACGGGTGCCTTGCTGCACGAAGCAACTGTTATTTGTGGAGCCGCTCCCAGCAGCAGCTGCCGTTTTTAATCGGACCAATCAGAAAAATCGGCACACACTCCACTCTCGAATGCTCCTCTTTGGGCGGCGCATTTTATGATTGGCTGATCTGAACTCGATGTCAACATTCAGATCAATCAAAACAAAACGGGGGCAGGAACAAGGCAGCAACACGCGTGCCTGCCGAATGCGACGCGTCGAGTCTGTCGGCCCGCACACAGAGTCGCTGTGCACTGAGAATACTAGCAATCGTGACAACACGCAAAACGATCACGGCGCAACAGTTGTTCGAAAAACAGTGTCGGGGTGCCTCCCCTTTTATGTTTTTTTTTTTTTTTTTTTTTTTTTTTTTTGTTGATGCAGCTCCGTTTTCCATTATCGTGTCGAGGTATCTATCTATCGTACAGTCAACCGAAATAGCTATGCTCGCCCGGCAGAACGACAAAGAGACTCGTGAAGACAAAGATATATGAAGCTCAAAGGCCCCCTTCTCTCGTCTTCTTTTCTTTGATGTCTTTTGTCCTCCTTATGCCATTTCGTCTCTTCTTGTGTTTTCTTCGTCCTCGACCCTTTCATGACCCTCTGTGACTATGAATAGTATGCCGCCATGCCTCCTCTTGTCTGGTTAGAAATGCTGTGAAGAGAGAACACCGGCGAGATGCAAAATGTAAAAGCAAAACAACCCTCCCGATTCTACCCCCCTCATGGCTTTCGTAACAATCCTTGCCTTTCCATGCATGCTTCCGTCGTCCCATCCGATGCCGAAGTCGCGCTATTATGTGCAGTATCAATCAGAGTCAGACCTCTGTATGTTCCGAGCTGTTGATGTGAAGAAGAAAAGTAGAGAAGAACAACGCAAAACAGAAGAACAGAAGAACAAGATAGAAACGAGGCAATGCAAGCAAACCACCCGTGTGCGACTCGTGTGTGACTTTATTCATTTCCTCGTCGTATTGTCATGCCATCATGCAACCATGTAGTCTTCGAGCCCGTCTTCTTCATCCTCTAGGCTTCCTATCGCTTGCTTGATTTTCTGACTCGCCTGTGGTTGTTAGTTAGATTACGAGATACAAAAAGTGAAGTGAAACGTGGAGAGCATCGTGGAGCACTCACCTTCGGGTCAAGACTCAGTGCAATCGTAAAGTGACGGACCGCCGAGCTCTTGTCGTTGAGCGTCTTGTAAAGCTTGCCGAGCAAAAAGTGCACGGCAGCCTCGTCGGGCGCAAGATCCTTGAGGATCATGAGCTCCTGCTGTGCCGCCTGGTACTGACCAATGGCCAGGAGGGCGCGCGCTTTGCGGAACCGTGTCTGAGCGGCCCGCGGCGCCAGGTCGGTCGCTTGGCTAAAGTACTGCAGGGCAGGCAATATCTGCTTCTGCCGTTCGAGCACTTTGCCGATACAGCAGATCAAAACAGCGTTGGTCGGGTGGATGGCCGACGCCGTGTGGTAGTGTGCATACGCCTTCTCAAAGTTGCCCAGCTTCTCGTACACACGACCGATGCCGTAGTAGGCATTGTAGTGGCGCCGATCCGCCGACACGGCATGGCGGTACGCTGTCAGCGCCTTATCGTACTCTTCGTTCAGCACATGCTCGTGGCCTTGCAGCGTGTAAGCGTAAGCGAACTTGGGGTTGAGTTGCGTCGCCCGCCGGAAACAGCGTAGCGCCTGCTCGTGATCCTGTGCCAGCGACCAGGCGTTGCCCAAGGCACACCATGCTTGTGGAGACTGCCAGGCAGCATCGACAAGCTCGTGGGCCAAAAACGACAGGTCTGTCTCACGCTTCAGGAACCATAGGACGGTCGAGTACACCTCCATGTCTTCTAGCCGGGTCGGTGCCAGAACACGCACTCGTCTGAAGCAGACCTCGGCCTCGGCGTGCGCTGCAAGCTCGTAATGGGCACGACCCAACAGTGCCTGGACCCACGGTGTATCAATGTGGGAGCGGGGGAGCGAGTTGACGATCTGGAGCACCTCTGCACATTGGAATTGCGACAGGGCGAGGTACCCACCGCCGAGCTTCTTCATAAGCTCCAAGATCCAGCGCAGAGCCTCCTCAATCTTGAGCATGTCGACATCGTTGACCTGCTTCAGGGAACCACCCTGTTGGTGGGTTGATGGCTGGTGCTGATGTTGTTGTTGATGTTGCTGTTGTTGCTGCTGCTGTTGTTGTTGCTGTTGTTGCTGCTGCTGCTGCTGTTGGGAGAGTGTCTGAGGTACGGACGCTGCTGCAATAACGGGGTCGCGGACCCGGGGGCCCTCCATCGGATCAATGTCCATATTGCCGTCGTCGACTGGCTTTCTATTGCCGCTGACCACGCGACCGACAGTGGATCCGCTGGAGCCTGGCCGGACGATCCTCGAGATAGGAGGACGGGCCTTTTTCAGCTCACGTGTACTGGCAGCGCCTATCGCTGCATTCGCTCCGGCGTTGGTCCTACCTGCCGAAGACTTGTTGAACATGTTCAGGCGTGCACTGCGCCGTTGCGGTACACCCGAATCGTCCTGCTGGGCTGTTGCCTGGCGTGGTGCCACTGGGTGGCCCGACGCCGTCCGTTTCCGTTCCGTTGTGGAGGAGGCAAGAGAGGATGCGGTTGGCCCTCCTCCGGGTACAGTGCCCGCCGTACCTGCTGCGCCGCCATTAGTGGCGCTCGCTGTCGACCGCAGAAGCGAAGATGCGTGCTCTGCGGCAGACATATCGCTGTTGCCGCTGGCATCGGTGGTGCCAGTCCGTCCCCGCCGTGTTGTGGCACCCAACCGGTACATGATCTTGGATGGTGCACCGGGTTGTTGCTGGTGCTGGTGGCCTTCGGGCAGGCTGGGATCCGCCACCACAGATGGCAGAGGCGCGCCTGCTCTGCGCCGCACGGGCGCATGCGGAGCTTCTTGCTGCAAACTGGGTGGCGTGCCCATGGTGTCTGGTGATGGCTGGCCACCGAGGCCACCTGATGCGGCGACTCGTGTCCGGGCAGCAAATATTCTTGCCATAAAGTCATTCTCTTCCGACTCTGCCGAGTTGCTGTTGCTGCTCTGGGCGAGAACTCCTGGGCGTGCGGGGTGCAGAGGCTGGTTCTGGGGCTGCTGGTGGTCGAATGGATCGCTCATCTCATGAGCTGCCGGCTGCCGTGTCGACATTGCGGAGGAGTTTGTGCCGGCACGCTTGAGCGGGAGCTGCGGTTGCTGCTCTGTCAGGTATCCTGGCGCCACATTATGGATGTCGTTTTGTGTGTCTGGCTCAAAGCAGTGGACAAGAGCCTCGTTAATACGGAACGTATTGGATACGCGGACATTCAGTCCGATGTCACACAAAGCCGTGAAGGCGTCCCACATTAACGGATTTGTCCGCAAGGCGTCTTCAAAGTAAGCTGCTGCTTTTTTCCGGTCATCCATCCCGCGGTATAGCTTGCCAAGCAGGCAGTTGACAGTCGCTGCATCCGGGCCACTTGCTCGTGTTGTCGCCGTGTGCTTGCCAATCGTGGCCTTGTGCACCCAGAGGTTCTTGGCCTTTTCGAGGGCCACTGCGCCATCACGGAACCGCTCGAGGGCGAGACAGCTCTGGGCAAAGACAAAGGCACAGCCCAGGTGCAGCCCCCGGTAGCCGAGGGGTTTGCTGAACTCATATGAGGAGCGGTAATCGCCGAGCCGGAAGTGGGCGAGGGCGAGGAGGTAGGCGGATTCGTTGGACCGTGTGTCGTGTGCCGATAATCGCTCCGCAAAGAAGAGGGCGTTATCCCACGAGCCGTTGTCGAGATGGTAGTGGACGGCTTGCCGCAGGAGGCCCGTCACGGCCGCACTGTTCGGCGCCATCGTGTGGAGAGGGTGACTGATGTGATGGCGTCTGCTGTGGGCAGCGTGGAAGGCAAAAAAAAAAGTAGAAAAGAAAACGTGTCGTTGATTAAGGTATTTGAAGTCGTTGCTCCATGGAAGCCGCGTCGAGATGGTTCAGAGAAAAGATGGACGTGTTTTCGGGCATAGAGCTTGCTGAGGCCTGTCTCGTGCCCTCGTGCAAACGACAACAAACGCTCTTCCGACAAAAAAAGAGAAACGCAAACAGCCCTAGGCCTCCCTCACTTTCTCGCCACAAGTTGGAGCATCAATATGTGGCAAGAAGTATGTGTATGTCGAGGGAAAGAAAGACAGTCTGGGTGGACGATGTGGGAAAAAGCCTGAGCTGAGCGGCCAGCAGCGAGATTCACGTCGTTTCGAAACCAGAAAAGAGTTGTCGAGTAAAAAAAGGAAGCCGTCGAGGGGTGGCCTTCGATTTGGCCGTGAGAAGCGGTGAACGGCGGTGCCCAGAGCCGGACAGAAACTTGGTCGGTGGAGAACAAAGCAAACAGAGAGAAGGAAATCCGTTCTTCGCGGGCGTCGAGGATCCAGGCTCGCCGTGATGGGGCCGTGAGTCGTGACTGAGGTGGTGGTGGTGGCGGCGGCGCCCTTGCGTTTGCGAGTTGGCCTTCTGCCTCGCGATGTTGTGAGCGCCTGCGTATGGCGGGCTGTGATTGGCTGGCTGGTGCTGCCTCCTGCCGCCGGACGGCCCTACCAGAGCAACCCCAGCAACCCAACCCCACTCCATTCGCCTTCCAGAAGGGGGGTACCGGCACACGCAATTAGCGTGGAAAGGTACTTTCAGATAGCGCACTCGCTCCTTCCTCTCCTGCCACCTAATTTACGACGTCGTGTACTCCGTGCTCCGTACTATTAAGCTGTTCTATCCCTTTTCTTACGCTTCTTCGACTTTAACCTCAACCTCTTGAGCTTCTCTCACACCACCACTACTGCTGCCTGCACCCTTTCTGCAGTCAACCTCTTGCCGAAAATTTGCAGAAGCGCTTGTGCACTCTCATCTGTACGCCAGGCTGCACTTCTCAGAAGCCAATCGACATTCTCGACGTCCTCGACGAACATTCCTCGTCCTCGTTTCGCCTTAGCTTTTCCTTCCAGTGGAATTGGCCTCGAACACTTCCGACACTTCCGACACTCTACACAATGGCGCAAAAGGCAAAGAAGGACCGGGCCAAGTCCAATGCGGCTACCCTCAATAACCTGCACTTGGGCTCGCTCATTGTCAATGTCGCTTTCCTGGCGTTCTACCTCGTCTTCCGGTCTCGCTCGCTCTTCACTTACGTCGTCATGTCTCTGCCCAGCTTCCTGTGCCAGTTCATGCTTGAGCGCACAGGTCGCCCGCACTATGATGCGCAGACGGGTGCGCTGCGCACGTCGGGTGAGGATCTGGCGGCGGCGGGCCTGACAGAGTACATGTTTGACGTCGTCTGGGTCACATGGGGCGTGTCGGTGCTGGTGATTTTGTTTGGCAACAAGCTCTGGTTCCTGTGGGCCATTGTGCCTGCGTACGGTGCCTACAAAGGCTACGGTCTGCTGGGCTCGGCACGCCAGATGGCTGCCATGGGCGGCATGGGCGGTGCCGGTGGCGATCCCGGCGCTGGCGCTCCCCCTCCTCCCAACCGGAGACAGCGTCGTGCTGCGTAAACGGGAGATGAACAACGAGGAAAGCACGGGAGGGTTGAGGGAGGAGATGCAGCACGGAGAAAATAGGAAACAAAAGCTCTGTCGTTTAAACGCTATCCGAATGGCATCTTTTCAGTTACTTTCACCCGCCTTCTCCTGCTCAACTCCTACGGCTTTGCTGCCACCTTGACCCTGTGACATGGCAGCTCCTCCGTCCACTTATCCAGCAGAGCTGGGCTGACGCCGCGGACGAGCACATGGATATGCTCCAGGGCCCGCACGCTCTGCAGCTGCACCCAGTTCTTGAACCACAACACCCGATCCTCTCCCTTTCCGCTTTCGCCATCCTCACGATCGAGACTATCAGAAAAGTAGCGCTTCACAAAAGCAGCCACGCCGGCACGGCTCTCGGCCGTCATGTCGCCCGTGGCGGGGTCCGTCGGGATCAGCGTTCGTGTCCAGACGACAATATGGGTGATGTCGGGCGTGAGGCCGTAGGGCCAGTCATTGATGAGCACGCGGTAGTCGCTGGAATCGGCAAAGGGCGTTGTGGACACGGGCACATACGGTGGGCTGTCACCCCATGCCTTGGGCAGACGGTGGACGATGAGGTAGCGGGTGATGGAGCCGTACTCGGCCTTTGTGTCGGCCGTCCACTTCATGTACCGCCGCAGGTCCGACGGCTTCCTCTTGAGAACCGAGAGGTTGTTTGTGTCTGCCGATTGTTAGAATAATATATTTATATATATAAATATACAAAAGAGAACAACCAACAATGGCAACTCGCTCGAACCTACCAATGATATGCTTCAGGTCGGCCCAGTCGTGCCTGACATATTGCTCGTCCGTGAGAGACAGCACATAGCGGTCTGTGTCTGTCAATGGAAACGGATGGTCTTCGCCGACGTTTACCATTGCAAAGGTTGTGTTGGCAGTGTTTTATCTTATCGTGGCCGTTGCAACTGTTGTATGCAAAATGACCAAACGCGCTTCGTGCTTAGTTGGTCGCGGCCTGCGCGTTGTGCCCCTCTGCTGACAAGCCCAGGTACAATATTCCGTACCGGTGTGAAATCGCACGTATATGCAACGAATGAGAGGGGCAGCTCCGATTAGCGCATACATTTCAAGAAAAGGCATCAAACGTTACAACAGACACCCACTACCCCAACAGCGTATCCTAGTTTCTAGTTGATATGAAGTGGTATTTCTTTTCTAAGAAACTTGAGGCCATGAGATAGAACGCCGATAAATTACAAAGGGTATCATACATAGTTTTCTGTGAGAGAAAGCTGCTGCTTCATGTTACTCTCATGAAACGAAGGCTACTACCTCAAGAAATCGAGCAAGATCGTCGATTTCTTCTGGTTCTTTCAACCAGTGACCTTCCTGCTCTGCTCCCTCATAACTCTGCCACTCTACTTTGGTGAATCCCACGTCAACCAAGAGCTTGTGAGCTTGTTGGCCAAGCTCGGTGTCAACGTATGCATCGTCTCGCCCATGTCCGACAAGCACGGGTGTTGTGAGAATAGAGCTTTGTTGTGGAGGCTCGCCACATTTAGTAGCCGCATGTCGTATCTGCAGATGTTGTTGTAGAGCTGCCATTGAATTCCGAACAAATACAAGAGATTCGACAGGATTGGTCTTGTTTGTAGCAGCCCCAACCGACGGAGCAGCTTCCTCTCCCGTTTCTGTCAGATACGATCTTGCCTCCTTTGCAAACGGCAGCCATGTGCTCATCACAGCGAATCCACCAAGGGGCCGCTCTGGCTTGTCGGTCCCCAGCAATGTCCACAGTGCGACGGCACCGCCGAGACTGATGCCGCCGAGAACGACCCGGAGAGGTGCATCTGCCCCAGCAGTCCCTGCCTTTGGCAGCCGTTGGATCTCATCCTCGACAATCTCTTGAGCATGCCGTGCCGATGCAAGCAGTCCGGCCTGTTGTAGATCTTGCCGTTCTGTTGGATTTGCCAGTGAGTGTGCCTCGAACCATGCGGGCATCCGCTCCTCAAATGTGGCGTTCCATGTAATGGGTGAAGACGGAAAGACCCAGCGCCAGGACGGCAGACGGTCGGCGAGACTGGGTTTCTGGGGGTCGGAGAGAGCTGCTTTGAAGAGTTCTTCGGCAAACTCCTCGCCAGTGCTGCCACGTCCGTGGAGGAGGACGGCCGTATGTGTGTGGACATATCCGTCACGGGGCTCAACGATGTAAGTCCGTCCAAAGAAGGACATCACGTCTGTCGTTTTCGGGAGACTCTGGCTGGTGTCCTTGACAGATATGTTTTTGAAGGGTGTGTTTTTGTGATACGAAATCCGAGGGGCCTGCAGTTCCTAGAACCGGGCCACAACTGTCGGCCCCAACATGACCACCACCCAACCTCGTTGTTATTCTGCACAGCAACGGTTTTCAGTCCGTGTAAAGCTACGGAGTGCATTAGAATTACAAAGGTGTATACTATATTGCTGCCTCTTTATATTGCTCACCGGCACTGTCACGTGCTCCCTCTTATTTAATCTCAGCGAGGAAGGAGCCTAGAGCGCCCACAGGAGGACACACAGAAAGTGCCCCGCCAGCATCTATCCAGTGCTACTGCGTAGTAGATACCGTCTGTAACGGTTTATTCGCGCCGATGCTCGGCCGCTCGTTTTACCGTGGCGCTGGCGGAATTGGTTATGCGGAAAGCTTCAGTGCGATTCCGACCTAAATAGGCGCGAATGGAGGTTACAGGAAGGCGCAATGCAGGACAATCGTGCGATTTCTCCAGGCAGTTGCCGGCACCTTCCACAGTTTTTGGTCCTGCCCGGCCGATGCAGCGCTAATTGGCGGGCGCTCGGAATGGAAGGCGCCCAGGCGCTCCCCAAGAGTGGCCCAGACACAAATTTGACGTATCTTACAATGGGGGAAAGTGCGGAAGAGAAAGTGAGGAAAGTGCCGGGAGGTGGTCCCAACCGGATTGTCAGCGCCTTCCCCCACCTTTGAGTGCGTTTGGGAGCTAAGGTGCATTTTTGTATTTATTTTTGCTCCAAATAAAAATGATAAATAAGCACGCGTAGAAAACAGGACAGCAAAATTGAGGAAAGGAAAAAAAAAAAAGACCCAAGCTCCCAGCAGCAACCAGCACCAGGGAAAAGGAGACCACGACCGATTGGACACCTACCGCCGCCACCCCGAAGCTAATCCGACCGCTCTCCGTCCTCAACACAAACCCTTTCAGCTCATCTTCGCACCTATTTTCCTCTCGCTTTCCGCCAGCCCCTCCTCTCCTTCCTAGTCGATCCCTCCGCTGGCTCTTTCCTTTTCCATCACTTTTCTTTTCGCTCTGGCTCCTTCTCCAGGCAATTTTATATCCCGGGCTGGTTCCTCCGAAAATCGAACATCTCGCGATATCCCATATTTTTTGTCCTCTCCTATTCCGACAACCCTCGCCACCTAGACAAAGATCCTCCTCGAGCTCCATCTTTAGCCCACCATGTCCGAGTCCGCCTTCTCGCGCAAGTACATTGACGGCATCTATGTGCCTGTCGTGCTTCTGATTGTCGGCGTCTTCATCGTCAAGCGCGAGTACACCCTTCATGCCGCTGCTATCGGCCTTGCCTTTGGCGCCGTGAAGTACCTCAACTTGCGTATGTTACCCATCCAGCTTGCAGTTGACACCTCTATTGATGCCGTCGCCCCTTACTAACACGCAGCCACAGAGCCTAAGAAGGTCCTTACCGACCCCAACGCACTCGTCGAGTTCGAGCTCAAGGAGAAGACCATCATCTCCCACAATGTCGCCATGTACGTATCCTTGCCCCAGATGTGTCTGGCCTTGTGCTACACTACACTCTGTCACCCCTACTCCCTACTAATGCCTTCTCCTTAGCTACCGCTTCAACCTGCCGACTCCCCGCTCCATCCTGGGCCTGCCTATCGGCCAGCACATCTCCATTGCCGCCGACCTCCCCGACAAGGACGGCAAGATTGTGCCTGTCCTGCGCTCCTACACCCCCATCAGCGGCGACCACCAGCCCGGCTACTTTGACCTGCTTATCAAGTCTTACCCCCAGGGCAACATCAGCAAGTACATGGCTTCGCTCACTGTCGGCCAGACCATCAAGATCAAGGGCCCCAAGGGCGCTTTCGTCTACACTCCCAACATGGTGCGCCGCTTCGGCATGATTGCTGGCGGCACTGGTATCACCCCCATGCTCCAGATCATCCGCGCTATTGTCCGTGGCCGTGCCGCCGGCGACAAGACCCAGGTCGACCTCATCTTTGCCAACGTCACGCGCCAGGACATTCTGCTCAAGGAGGACCTCGACGCCGTCACTGCTGAGGACCCCAACATCCGTGTCTACTACGTTCTGGACAAGCCCGATGAGGGCTGGACCGGCGGTGTTGGTTTCGTCACTGGCGACATGATCCAGAAGTGGCTGCCCAAGCCCGCCCCGGACGTCAAGCTGCTGCTGTGCGGTCCCCCGCCCATGGTCTCTGGCCTCAAGAAGGCCGCCGAAGCGCTCGGCTTCGAGAAGGCCCGTCCCGTCAGCAAGCTGGCCGACCAGGTCTTTGCCTTTTAAGCGACCAGAGACCGGCATTGGCCTCTCACCAAATACGGAGCCGACAGCCAGCTCTTCTCAACCGCAGAAGCTCACCTGCTTACTGCGCCGGGGTCGCGCCCATTAGGCACCCCAAAGGACCCTTTTGTATCACAAGCATCACAATTATGACCACGTAAATAGACACACGGACAGGCGAATTGCATACGTCCCGGGAACCTCATATTACGCCAAAAACACAAACACACCACCCGCCATTGTTTGCATAATAGAAAAACCACAATCCTAAAATACACACCTAAACAGTCATACAATCAAATGTTTTTATCTAGTTGCACAAATTGTGCTGCCGGATTATATATATGCGATGCAACGCCGTTGCCCAGATTATGAATGAGGAAAGAGCACAAAAACAAAGCGAAGCGCTGGAAACAAAATTTACTGGGTCTTCTTCGCCTTGGCTTCCTCGGTAGGCACGCGGCCATACCCTGTCCGCAAGTAGACGGACAACAGCTTCCACAGCACCCAAGAGAAGCCGACCAGGATCGCTGCCGACGTGCCGACATTCACCCATCGTGACTTGCTCGAGTCCAAGACAGGGACACGGACGGGGATGGTGAGTGAGCCTGTAGCAGACGACGAATTTGCGCCCAAGGTCGGGTCCGGCTTGACGTGCCAAAACTCGGTCCTTTCGTCAAAGAGCCCATCATATCCCACATGAACACGATCGAACGGGTTGGTTGTAAACTGGACATCCTTGTCGGCATCGCAGGCCCAGAACACGACTGGGTATGGCACCTCGACGGACTGGTAGCCACCATCGGCAGGGAGGAGGTAGCGCAGGTGCAACGGGATCTCGGCTGTCCATTCAGACGCCTGTTGCTGCTTTTTGGTGAGACCGACGGGTGGTGCTAGCTCAATCAGGGCTGCCGAGCCCCAGACAGAGACGGCATAATCGGGTGCCTCGAGGTCGACGGGCTGTGTCATGTGGTGCAGGGCAGTCAGGTTCTTGGATGCCAGGAACAGAGGGTCGCCGAGCTGGTAACGGTCGGCGAAGATGTGGCGTGGGAGGGTGAGATAGGTATGCAGCTTGCACGATCCAAAGTCGCCGTCGTCGGGGTTGCTGTCACGGGGTGGCGCGCCGGGGGCCACTCTCAGCTGCAGAGCCGGGTGCAGACCTGTCGGCTCTATGAACGAGGCCGAAAACGAAGCGCCGCCGGTTGCCTCACGATGCCGAGAGGCGAACGTAAACATGACCGGCTTGGTGTGGTCGTCCTGGCCGAGGACAGCCACTTGGCCGCCCATACCGAGCTCGTGTGGGCCAAGCGAGGCCGGAGCATCGGCGCCCATAATGCCGACCTCGGTCCGGGAGCCAGGCTGTGCTGCCACAAACAATGGCCATTTGGCGAGCGGCCACTGTGTCGTGAGTTTGAGGGTGCGCGTAGTCGAGTCATAAGACAGATCTAGTGAGCTGGCAGCGTCCAGATTCTCTGCGCGTATGCCACACAGGCCGCCATCGTCGGCTGCTGATGGGCACCAGTCAGACTTGATATACTCGGCAAATGCGGTGCAGTCGTCGACAGCCGAGTAGAACTCGTATGACCGCCGGCCATCTCCGAGATAGTTGAATGATTCACTGATCGACCTGCAGTCGATGCTCTGTCCAAAGGCGTTTTTCAACAATAAGCAGATAGCGTTCCTTCACAATTTTGTTAGTATATATACGGTCTGTTCACAAGAAGGGTATTGCGTATTACGTACTGCTTCTCTTCTGGAGTGTTGGGTGCCGGAGTATAAAACACATGCAGACCTGGCGAGACCCGCGACAACAGGGGGCTCACGAGCTCGGTGGCGGCAGTTCGTGCAGCCCAACGCACGTGGAGGTCCTGCACGTTGCTTGCAAGCAGGCGGGCCAGCGCAATCGGCAGCTCATCCAGACCGAGTGTAACACGGTCCTCGCGCGCCGCCTCAATCGTCGGGCCCGTCAGCGTTGCGTCCACCAGACGCAGCAACGCAGGATCCACGGGGCTCTCCGGTCGGTGGAAAAATGTCGTGCGCTGGCGCATAATGGGCGGTGTCGGTGTGCCGGTGTACCGGTGTGTCGGTGAGTGAGGCGGGGACGATCTATCGTCCAGCGTTGACCTCTGTTGCCTCCTTCTCCAGCGTCTAGTACTTCGTCTCCCAGTAACACAAGCTCCAAGCTCGCGCGCGCTTGCTCACCGTTCCCAATTACGAAGTACGCCTTCGAGGAGCTCCTAGTGTCTGACCAGGCCCGGGTACCGACTGCTCGGCACTGAAACGGGGTGGTGTGGCTTGGTGTATGGCGCGTGTTGCCTCGTCTCGTTGCAGGTCGTATGCCGCTGGCAGCCGTATCGCTGAGTCTCGTTGTGGTGTTGTATGCGTGTTTGGCTTGTGCGGACGTCTCAGAGCTTGGCGCAACTCTGGCACACATTGCTCACCCTTTTCTGTCGGGCCTAGCGCTCCTTCCCGCGAGGCGGTTTAATGCCCCGAATTGCACTTGCCCCATATGACGTCGCCCATAGGCTACACAGTTCAGGGCCCGTTAGCCACCGGACGCACCTGCCCTCCCTGGAGGGAATCCCCCTGGAATAGACAGACAGAACCACTTCCTGGATTGGGTGACCGACCCAGGGCGATCCGCCGCTAAACCCAATTTGCTACCGACTCGACGATTTGCTCTCCCCTCAGCCGTGCTGGCCAAGTCGGTGTCGCCGGCTTTGTCCAATCAAAGAGCTGTGCGCAGCTGCAAGAACAGAGGAAGGAACGTGGGAATCATGAGGCTTTGGTGCCATGCTGTAAAAGGCAGGAACGACAGGAGAAACGCCCCGCCCACGACGACGATTACAGAAGGTCCGAACGAGGCGAAATCGCCAGCCTTTGAACCCTTTGCACATGTCGTGACTTTTCTCTTTCCGTTTTCATACTCACCGACGGTGTTCTTGCCGTTTATCGCTCTTTCCTCCCCTTTTAGACTAGATTTTTCACTCCTTCATCCTCCTTGGCGTCGACCCAGGCCTGATCTTGCTCTTTCCTCTTTTGATTCTCACCAACTTGGATCAAAACATCTCCTGAGATATTTTCTCTTGCAGATGTTCTGACGTTCTCTCACTTTCTTCAACCTCTACAGAGTACTCTCCCAACGACTACACTGGCACACCCGTTCTCATCAACACACCATTGACGAAAAGATGTACGCCAAGGACACGCGGCGCCCCTGACATACGGTCACGCATTTGTGACATCCCGAATTCATTGATACGCCGACTTTTGATTCTTTTTTACGAGGCCCATAACATCTTTCCTTGGCACCCAACGAATAACGCCAAAGGCCATCTTCCATTCAGCGGTATTCTCTGTTGATATTCTTCTCGCCCTGCTTCCTTCTCCTCTTCCCGGTATCATATCTCCCTTCCTTTCTCCTCGGCCACTCCGTCTTCCTTCTCGACATCATATATATCCGTCAAGATGGGCGACCTTCACCCCCCATATATGACCATCCGGACGCGTAGCGGCGGCGGCGACCGGAACAGGTCCACAAGCACCGACTCGGCATATGCTTCTGCACACAGCGATTTCACAGTGCCGTCGACGACACACGATATCGGCCGTGTCAACTACCACGTCAAACATCTCGACTCGTTTGCCCGGACACTCGAAGACTCAGCCAGCCGCGCATTCCCCAACCGTGGGCGGTCACAACAACGGTACAACAAAGTCTTCTCGCTGCTACTGCACTGGAAAATAGACGATCTCTTCGTACTACCCGAGCTGGAGGATCTGGAAAAATGCATGCGCGAGGACTACGGCTTCCAGACCGACACATTCCCTATTCCATCCGAGAACGCCCATCTTGAGCTTATGATGCGCATTGGCGCCCTGATCAAGGACCACGAAGCGCCCGACACACTCTTTATTGTCTACTACGGCGGACACGCACGCATCGACGAGTCAAGACAGAGCACCTGGTGTGCAACGCGGAACCCAAACTCACCCTGGCTGCAGTGGTCGGCCATCCAGACTCTTCTTGAGCGCTCCCAATCGGACACTTTGATTCTTCTCGACTGCTGTGCCGGCGCTGCCAGTGCAACATTCCCTAACGGGAAGAGCATTACAGAGACTATCTCAGCATCGAGCTGGGAAGCCATCGCACCCGATCCGGGCCGGTACTCGTTCTCCAGTGCACTCATTGAAGTTCTCCAGGAGTGGCGTGTGCGCACATTCTCGGCTGCTATGTTGCATGCCGAAGTGCTTGCCCGGTTGAAGCACCCCCGTCCCATCACTATAAACGGCAAGCTCTTTGAAGCCCGCTCTACACCAGTGCATTTCATGATGACGGCCAACCACAAAGCCGCGAGTATCGAGATTGGCCGCATCCTTCCCCGCAACCGCCAGTTGCCATCGCCACCAGCGGAGCCAGACTATGACCAATATATGCCCGGTCCTTCCGGTGGCCGTGGCCCACTCGGCGAGCCGGTCAAGGACCCCAACGAGGACGAGCCGCACGTCATGATCTCGTTAGCGTTGGAGGATGACCAGAATCTCGACCTGAACGCGTGGGAACAATGGCTGTCCAGTTTCCCAGCCCTCGCCAAATACGTCAAGGTGCAGGGTGTGTTTAAGAGTCACTCGACTCTTCTCTTACTTTCTGTGCCAGTTATGGTGTGGGATCTCCTTCCCGAAAACCGCGCCTGCTCGTTCGTGGCCTTTATTCGGTCCAACAACCTCATCGCAGAGAAGAAGGCAACAGCACCAGAAAGTGTCCCAACCGGTACACCGGTTCCAGTGCAGACTGATTGTACAACGGCAAAGGCACTTGAGAACGACACCACAATCGATGCCGATGACAACAATATCGATAACTCCGACATTGTCAGCCGTGACGTCGAGGCTGAAGATGAGAGCGATGTTGAGAGCATCGATGCAGATGCCATCTCTGTCATCTCGGGAACAACGTTCACACCAACAGCGCCAAGCGTCCGCATGAGCATTGCGACTACGGCCGTCAGTATCGGCGACACGATATCTCAACGGCAATACCCTCCGCAACGGCCTCCGCCACTGGCATCGGCGGCTCCTTCCTTCATTTCAAGGCCGGCACCAGGTGGCTCTTCTTTCAGCCTCCACAGTGGGCATGCCTACCCCTCTGATCAGCGGACAGAGATTCGGGGCATTAGCCCCAGCCAGACTCGGCCGAGTGGCATGTCTTCGTCAAGAACGGTCGTTATGAACCAACAGAGAATTGCACGGAGGACCAACTCTGACCGCCCAGCTACGGGCGATGGCCATAAGCTGGCGCAGCACATCGTTGATCGCCTCGAAGAATACTTCCAGCAGCACCCCAACCCCAGCGTCGGCATTGCCGAGTTCTTCGCCTCCAACCTCGGTGTCGAGAAGCGGGATATCGATGTAAGTGATTGTATAATTTGTTCTTGCTTTTGATGTTTATCTCGCTGACTGGCCTCTTCAAACAGCTTTGGTTCCATCGCCGGCGGCAACAAGAGTCGATGAAGCAGAACCTGCAGAACCTAAAGATGGTCGACAACCCAACCTTTGACCGTGGCGATGGAGGTGGTGCCAAGGTCATACTTCCTGGCCAGTTGAACAGGCTTCTTGATATGTTCCCTCCCAATAACCTACTGTTTGTCGACCTTCGGTCACCCACCGCCTTCGACAAGTCTCACATATACGGTGCCGTAAATTTGCGGGCACCTGTTTCGTTCGTCGAGCAGGGTTTCGATCTCCTCGACAAGGCCTTCACAGACGACCAGAGCCGTCGCAACTTTGGCCGGGCCCCGTCATCCCGCGTTATCGTCTTCTATGACCGTGTGCTCGAGTTCCCCTGGGAGTGCCCCATGGCAGATTCTCTTATCAGCCAGCTCCGTGCTCACAAGGGCTGGGCAGGCGACTACTATGTCCTCAAGGGCCACTACCGCGAGTTCTCGGCGTCCTTTGATAAGTACATTGTGGGAGACAAGATCTCGCAGGCGGCCAAGGACTATGTCGACAGCCTTCGGCAACGGTCACCACCGACGGAAGTTGAAAAGGAACGCACGGAGCACTACTATGCCGAGTGGAAAGCGCTGGTCGAGCACGAAAACCGTACCTCGCTGCCCGACTCGACCGCTCACTTGGACGAGCGGCGACAGGCCGTTGATCAGCACCAGGCCGAGCTTGAGGCGGAGCTTGAGCGCCGCGACCCTGTACTCTTCCGAAAAGCCATGGGTCTGTGCCAGATGCCACTCAAGAAGAGCTACTCGACAACGAGCATGTATGGCATGATGAAGGGCGGAAGCTCGAGCGACAAGTACTTGGAGCATGACCTGCGGACAGACCTCGTCGGTCCTCTGACACGTGGCCTTGAGAAGATCCATGGTCGCGACAACAGCGACTCGACCTACCATACGACAACACCGGGCTACGATAAGCTGGGCGAGTTTACTGGAGACATGCCGTCGTCGTCGTCTGCGCCATCAGTGTCGGACGACTTTGACGACATCGATCCCCGAGACGACCAGCTGCGCGACGACCCGGGCCTCCAAAAGGCGGGCGATCTCGCAACCTCGACCATTGGCATGGGTCTGGGCAGAGGTGGCTCGAATGCGGCCGATCCCCGACGTGGCCGTGAGAAGTCGTTCTGGAAGCGTCTGCGTGTCAACAAGTAAACATGCGCAAATGAGTACATAACAGCATTATCACCTATCAGAGTGAGGCGGTAAACGAAACCTGATACAGGAGACACGTCAGCGGAAAAGGACGCATAAGCCAGTCGTCCACGAATTACCATACCAAACCGGCCTCTTCTGTTTTGCTGTGCTTTCTCGGCGGTGTGCTGCCTGTGACGGTGGCAGATGCATCGTGCAGGAGTGCAGGACCGCGGCGACACGATCTGCTGTGTGAATAGCACGCGCTTGTTGCAACTGCCGCAAGACTCTCTTCCCTCCTCCCTTCTTATTTCCCCCATTCTATCTTTGACTTTTAAGTCCTATTTGGGCCATATCAAGGCGCGCACACCCTTTCGCTTATAACCCTTTTTTTTTTTTGGCATGGGGAGCAAGGTGTTTTATTTTGTTTTCTTATTTTTCTTCTTGGCGGACATTATCACCCTTCTCGGTCGACGCCGAAATTTGGGCATCTCTTTTGTTTGGGTGAAAACTTTGATATACACACATTCACATTCGCATAGCGGTGTGAAAGATTTTTTTTTTTCTTCTTGAATATATGAGCATATTAGATACCTATATCACTACTCAATTATGACTCCTGCGACTGTGGGTTGCACACCATGGCTGCTGACGTGACAAGATGGACGGCTTGTCTTCCTGAACAGGTGTACCCTCCTTTGACAAGCCGAAAGGGTGTGGGAAAGAGGGGGATAAGAAAGAAAAGGGAGGGAGACACAAGAGACCAGTTCTGCGAAGCGCGAAATCGAAGAAATCGAGCGCCCAGCCAACTGCAGGGCACCAACGCGTGGCAATCAGATGAGCGGTGAGAGAGGTGAAGTGTGAAGGCGTGAAACAAGGAAAAGAGGGAAACACAAAGGATGACAAGTAGGGGAGGCGTGGTGTAAGGTGAGAGAAGCCACCTGGGGAGAACGAGCGGATGAGGCAGACGAAGGTAAAAAACGAAGGGAAAGAAAAGGGAAAAGGAGGCTGGGTGGCATGGCGCTGAGTACAGAGTTTTGTGGTTGCTCAAAGGTTTCATTTCCCATCATATCTCCCATCTAGTAGACGACAAAACGACGTGTCAACTGTCTGCTCTCATGCCCGTCGATGTCCGCCTTCGGCATGCCCTCCTTGTCGTTTTATTTTTTTGGCCGGGCAGATTGTCACATCCCGTTGAAGCGAAACAGACTGACGGGAAGAGGCGAGGGGAGAAGGGCATGGCGGGCATGGCAGCCAAGCATCTGCTTGTCTGCCTCACCAGCAGCCTGTATATATTTTTTTTCTCTTTTTGAGGAGACATAGTCCTGCGCGTCGTCTTCACTTTTCTTCTTTTTTTTCTCTCCGTAGCTTCCACCGGATCTCATGTATCTCGACATCTCTGTTTTTGTTTTTGTTTTGTTTTTCGGAGTGTGCACGTCTTGCACGACAAACATTTCTGGGAGATATGACTTGTGTCTTTTACGACGCACCTGTCTCTAATAAAATCTACCCGAGACAAGGCCCTCGACAGACCCGAGCAAGACCATGTGGCCATTGTACGATGCCTCTTTCTGAACAATTCTCAACCATTTTACACATCTAACCGCCCGAATTTCCAAAGGCCCTCATCTATTTCGTCGGAAAAAAAGAAGAATAAACAAGCACAAAATTTTCAAACACGACTGGCTATGTATATATCCAAGTTCAGAATAGATTGGCTCCCGGCGACCATGGAGGGCATTGTCTTTTGATTTTAGATGAGGTGTATGTGTACAGGCGTACGAGGGGGGAGTCCAAGGTAACACGATCATTCCTTGTCAAATCCTTGTCGTCTTGCCGGAAAACAAACCCTTCCAGCCATCCCACCTCCGCCTTTTCTGTCTTCCCTCCTAGTCCTCCTCCGCCTCTTTCTATCGTTCTTTGTTTTGCTTGCCGCCGCCATCATGCCATCATCATCAGCTGGCAGCTGGCGGCCACATCGTCCTCCTTGCACCCCCATCCTTCACTTTGACAAAGGCGTTGCTAGTCATCCAGCAACGTCTAGGGGCGTTTGTGCATGCATATACAGGGGGGGCTTTAGTCGGGTGTTGGGGGAATACAGGTTGCACTACAATACAATGTATGTGAGGTATAGTTGAGATGTGAAGTACATCAAGTACATGCAAATACATCGTACACCGAGAAGCAGAGAGAAGGGAGCGAAGAACAGATAAGTGGAGGTGTATGTGGTACAACGAAGTTAATGGAGGACCCTAGAGTCCCCTGAGATCCCCGAGATCAGCTTCTCTTGCCCTCCATCACGGATCTAGAATTAGCATCACGACTTCTATATCCAGATGTATCACTCTCCCGAATGACAGAGATATCAAAAGATATTCGTGTTTGTTTGTCTCTTACTTTTTATCTATAATGTCCAGGAAAAGGGGCGGAGAAAGCCAAACTGCCAAGACCTTGAAGGGAGAGCCGCGCCAGTCTGCCTGCTCTCGTGTAAGAAAAGAACTACCACAGAAACCCCGAAATACACCGAGACGACAGATGGAAAAAAGACAAGATGGAGAAGCAGAAGAACAACACGAGAATAAACCTTCACACACCGCCACAGACACGGACACGAGCACGTTAATCTGATTGAGCACGCAAATAGAATCATGTACGAGTACGAATAGACTTGTGTTTTGGTTTGTTGTGCAGCCTCTTTCTGATCGCTCGAGTACACTCTCTTCGTCGAGACGACTGGGTCCTGTGAGCATATACATCGCAATACGCAAACGCAAGCATCCGTATATCGGCCTCACCGGCCTCCTTCTCTTTCTCTCATCTACAGGGTAGCCATTCTGCTTCTCTTGTCCCTGCTGCTCGTTGTCCACTGCCTTCTCCCTTGCATATGTGCTTTAATTATCATTTTCTTTCTGTTGTGTTAAGAGGCGCACAAACACACAAGCCCACAAGCACAAAGTCCGCGGCTTGCTGCAGGTTACTGTGGCTGCAGAAAACTGTAAAGGCGGACTGGTGTTCTAGTTTTCACGAGATGAACGTTGTCTTGATATTCTTTTCTCTTCTCTCGCACCCCCTTGTCTATTTCATCCCCTGCCTCCCTACATCCTTATTTCAGCTTTGTTGTTGATATACACGTATATTCTCCTTTGTTTGTTTGTTCATTTGTAGTCCTGTTTCTCCCTCGATTTGTGTGCCTGCGCACGTGTGATTGTCTCATGTTATTGAGGGCTGTAGAAAAATTGACGATATTATTCCCCGATAATGGGGGGAGGGGGGGATATTTTTTCCAAAAAAGGACTGAGTACACCGTAAAATGGAACAACCAACGGCTGAGCAGGATGCCGTCCCTCCCTACTGCAGCTTGGGAGAAGAACGGCTTGGCAAAGAAAGCACATAAGAAAAAAAAAAGAAGAAAAGAGGAAAAAAAGAAAGAAAAAAAAAAAAAGAGAACGGAGAATGATGTCCCCTGCCGTCTGCGAGATTGGCGATGTTAACTGTCAGAAGGATCTAAACGAGCAGTGGGCAAAGGAGAAAGAAGTGTAAAATGGCTCAATACCGAGAGGTTGTTGCTGTATTGTCAGATTTCACATTTCGATGGCGTCTGTTGGTGCCCTTGAGTTGTGTATTCCTGAAGGAACATAATTTTGTTCCTGCTGTCAATATGAATTTCTCGTATTTTTATTATTCACCTGACGCTTCCTGCTTTTTTCTTTGTTGCCCAACACATCGCGTCTGCAGGTTTTGTGCCTGCACCTGCATACGCTCGCACTGCATATATATGTGCTTTTATGCAATGCGCATGTTTGTGTCCATTATAGTGTGCGCCGTATTTTATGTTCCATGCACTACATATGTTGTCGGCCCCATTCTTCTACTCCCTCCCCAGCTGAAAATATGCATGCACAACAACACAACAAAAAAGCTGGTGGATGTGCAGCCCTCCCAAATAATACAGATCGCTAGGCCGCAAGGATCTGATCAGAGAGAGAGAGAGATGCACAAAGACAGAAAGCACCAAAAAATATGTGATATGTGACAGAAGACGCGAAACAGACGCTGTGTATCTGCCTTCTTTGTCTCTGTTCTTATGTGTTCTTTAAATAAGACAAAAAAGGCTGGCACGTCACAAGAAAATGGGCTTGTACCGTCCATGATTTTGTGCTACGCCGTATTGTGTTCCGTGTAATATGGAACACAGAATATACATGTATACCAATACTTTGCAGTCTCTTAGGATATCACCCATGGGGCACATCATGCCCTTTTCCTATCTCACCAGCCAGCCTCTTTTCATTCTCCCTCACATTTTCTTGTCTCTCATGCAAGAATGAATGAGGATGGCTGCATGTTGCAGAATTTAGAACCCATTCTACAAAGGGATGAGAGCCACACAAATGAATATTATGAATATTGGAAGAGGGTGGGCAGCCTGCAGAAACTTGCAGATATTGTGCAGCAATGCAGTGACAATGCATGAACGCAATGGGCGTTTTACAGCTGACCTTGAGAACACACTCGATTGAAATGGTCAAGAGATGGACTGCAGCAAGTGTAGGCGAAAGAAGTACTTGATGTTGAAAGAAAGTTTCAGTCGAGGAAACTTTTGAAAAGGAAGTTTTGAAATCCAGGAATTGTCTCTCATACCTGAAACTTTGTTTTTGTTGACTTGGGCCGCTCGGGGACGGACTTGCGCTTTGGCATTTTCTGGCAGTCCTGTTATTTCGTTTCATTGCTAATTTCCTGGTCTCGTCCTTTTCTCTCTTTTCTCTCTTCTCTCTTCTCTCTTTTCCTCGTCATGTTCTCGTATTTTTTGCTCTGGTCTATCCTTTTGTTTCAATGTTTCCAGCCCTCCGCAGGATGTGAAAATCCCGAGCTCTCAGACACCCACGGAGGATTCTACATTTGCCTCCAATGTTTCTCTTCTGAAACCGTCCGTGAGGAGTGTGCAAAGGGAGTCAATTCACAGAGTAAATAAAAAACAATCACCACAACTTGAAGAATGCATCACCAATTTACAGCACGCTTCCTGTCTCCGTCCATCATCCACGACTGACGACACGAACACCAACGTCGGATGTCGTCGTCATTCTTCGCCACCCGAAAACAATGGCATTGTTCTTCTCAGCTTTCTGACGGCTGTCACGGTTACAATGGCCGCCCAGTAGGCCTAACCGTTCAGTCCAGAAGGGGCCCTGAGGTCGTGGCAAGCTGACTGTGCTTGTCTGTGCTGTCTCCGCTTGTCGAACTGTCTGTCTCGCTTGTCTTGCCTTCTGTTTTGTTGTCATTTCTCCTTCTTTTGCCTTTGGGCAATGCCTGCCAGCCGAGCGCGTCTTGGTTCCGTTTTCGTCAAGTATTTGCCATCTTGGAGGTGCCGTCTGGGGTATCATAGTGGTGTAGGGGTCATCCGCGGAGGTGGTCTCAGTGGCATGCTGCTGCTGCTGTTTTTATTATCGCCATCGTCTTGTCTTACCAAATGGGGATATCTAAGCATGTGCACAACGGGTGTGTTCTTATGGTCTGTCTGTTTTTCAACTTTCACAACGGTCGTTGGGATGAGTCTCCTCCAAGCCGGCAACTTGATGGGTGTGGATGACAAGAGGCAGGAGGCGATGAAGTCGTAAAGGAGGGAAGGGGCCATGGAGACAAATAAAAACATCTGATTATTGATGTGCACACCCACAGCCAAAAGTCCCCTGCATCATGAAATGGAAGAAGAGGAACGGGCGGCCAAGGGCGAACAAGCTCGACAAGACGACAAAAGAACGAAGAAAGGCGCCTGGGAGCAGCCTTTACCAGCGAGCCCAGGAGCCAGCTTGCGACCTTTGCGAGGCAACTGTTAATATTCCCAACAGGTCGTTTGTACCTTGCCTCACATCCACACACACATACTCCGTACAAATACTCCAAATGCAATCCATGTCCCATCTTTCCTTCCCCTAGTGCACACCACCATCACATCCGGGGCGTGACTTCCTAGGGCCCGCGATTGTGATGGACCCCAGGTACCTGTACATGTAGTCACAAATCACAAGTCACAAGGCAGGGAAGGAGCAACCCAGGCGCCAGGCTTCGCTCTCGGCGAAGGCGACTAATAAACCGGCGTGCCAGAGGACGGCAGCCGCGATGGACACCAGATGGGATGACGAGATGAGGGATGCACCTGCCATGTACGGGAAGCCGTGACATATTGTTTCATTTGATCAAGGCAGAAGTGCAGAAGTGCAGAGATACATCATAAAGAATTAGGGCCATAGGTTGCAGCGTAAGATTGCTTGTAGTATCCCAGTATCTTCACATCTAACAGTCGCATAATGGTGCTTCTCGTATTCCTTCGCGCAGTTTTGGAATAATATGCTCATGGACCCATAGGGAAGACGAAAAACGCCAAAATTAAAAATTAAAAAATTAACAAAGGCGAAGCTGTCACCGAAGACACGGGAATGGGCGCAGAGAAAAGGGGCCATAAACAGCCAAAACAAGAAAGAAGAAAAAGGCACAAAAGTACGCCGGGATTCTTCCGGGAAGGTGCGAGTTTGCTGGCGCACGGCGCGTAGTGTCGCATGTCGTCCCTTCTCTTTGCACAGTGCATACTACTGCGTATATGTGTGTCTCGATGTCTCAGGAGGGAAGGAGCGAAGGAAGCACATAGTGGAGGGAGCCGAGGGAGAGTGCATACTGTGGTTGAAAGGAGACGAAAATGGCAGCAGCGACCCAGCACACCTCACACGCCCTGGCGAACATGGAAGGAAGAGACAAAAAAGCAACGGGAGATGAACAGGAATCCCTAAGCTTCCTTTGTGATATTCCTCGTTATTTTTTCTTCTTTTTCTTCTTTTTTTTTCTTTCTTTTTTTTTTTTCGTTTTCTGGGGTTTGAACCGGTGTGCTGTCGATGTACAGTGACTCCTAACAACTGGCATCGAAGACGGCCATCACGTATAAACTAGCAACCAACAGACAGCCCAAAGTCACCCTGACGCCATTGTGAGAACGTACTTACATAACAGCACCTGAATTACTGCGAGCGCCACCGTCGGCATTGCTGATGTGAACACCCTGTTCCTTGGCCACTCGCATGCCGACGCGTCAAAGTTTGCCTAGATGTGTCTATTGTGTCTATTGTGTCGTTGGGGTGCCATCGTCGTTGTCCAAGAGGCGATAATGATTGTCAGTAGCTCCTGCCGTAGCCTGTAGGGCAGCGAGGGCGCCAGGCAAGTTGGAGTCGATTTGGGGTTCGACTTGATGGTAGCCAATAGCTCCTTCCTACGGAGTACCTTTGCCTATCGCCGTTGCGGGTGTCTGCCGAGCCCTGCTCGCCTGTTCCGAGAGGCTGGTTCAGACCGTTCCAGGGAAGGCGCTGAGGGCGTTTCCCCCCCACTCCCACCTTCCTTCACAAGTCACCTGTTGTCGGGCCTTGTCGATCTGTTCTGGACTTTTCCCCCTTGAGCGCCTTTTTGGGTCTCTTCGTCTCTCTTTTCCCTTCACCTTTCCCAATCTCTGACCGCACCCAGCGCACCCAAGCCACCCTCTAGGAGATCTAGGCTGCCCGCCTGTTCCTTGATTTGATTTTGGTAAAGTCTACACAGTATGGAGATCTTTTGGATGTTTCTGGAGCTGCTGACGACAAAGTACAATTCCATTTCAAGTCCTTCTGGGGAACACACACATGGCAAAGGCCCAGCATGTCTTGTTTCGATGGAGTACCTGTCTCGCCTGTCTGTACGGAAGTACGTCGTACTCGTGGCAGGTGTGGCTGTCGTTCCACATTTGGTGGGGAACGGTGAAAGTGGGAAACACTGAAAGAAAGAACTGGCCGACACTCACACGTCAAAAAGCATACGATTCATGACGCATTCTGTGCCAGACACGCGAGATTTGAGCCTCGGCGGACGACAATCTGGCTTCGAGCAACCCCCGGACGAAACGACGAGCTATACCTAGCATGTACACATATGCATACAAAGTACTCCGTACTCCCACCGATGGCGGATGTCGAGTGGATGGACGGGAAGCCATTGACGGATGGCAGACGACGGGCGAATTAACGGCGGACGGACGATTGAAAACAGCCGGCAGACAGACACAGCGGACAGACATCGACAACGACAGCGCCCTGGGATTGGGTGGTACTTTTTTTTGTACCGCCATGTTCTGTGCCAAGAAGGATGTGCGGACAGCGGAATGCAGGCAAGACAAGCTCAAGCAAGTACCACTGCTGTCCTCCGCAAAGCATGCCTTGGAAAAGCTCAGGAAGCTACCGGCTATCACTATCTACCAAGGCTGAGCTGTCAGCCGTGCTGGCCGGCCGTCTCTATTTCCCCCCTTTTTCTTCTTTTTTTTTTCGGCGGAGAACGAGCGGAGAATGGCAGTCGGATGGGTCTGACGTGATGGGGCGAGAAAGTTGAAAGTCGGCCGAGCTTGATGGGTGGCCCACCTCCCTCCAAACGAACCCACCTCGCCCACGTCAAGTTCTCCCCTCAGGAAACGAGGCCGTTCTAACAGGTCTGCAAGTCCATCAAAGTCCCCCAACGCCAAGATCGACGTACCCGATCGACAGCACACTAGCTACGTTTGTCGCTATTTTCCGTACCTGGATGTACTCGTACGGATAGGCCAGACGGCGAGTACTTGTAAGTACGTATCTTACGAGCTGCACCTACTGTGTATCTGTGTATTAACGTCTAACAAAAACTTGTGTCTTGTACGTCGTATGGTCGACTCGCTTTCTTTCCACCAATTTTCTCGGCAGTTTCCTCAGTCTTTCAATACTCCGTAAACAAGGCGAAACCCAAGTATGTGGACAAAGAAAGCAATGTCTGTCTGCCCAACTCTGATCAACAACCGCAACCAAAATGATCGACTTGCATTGACCTCTTTGCCGTTTTTTTTTTTTTTTTTTTTTTTTTTTTTTTTTTTTTTTTTTTTGGGTTTGGTTTTTTTTTTTGTGTTTTTTTTTGGGTTTGGGGGGGATGTTTGTGTGTTTTTAATTTTTTTTTGCAACCCAAAAA